>CALYLW010000276.1:54901-705173 GCA_944989445.1 Ampullaceana balthica
GTGTGGGGTGGGGTGGGGTGGGGGGGGGGGGTGTGGGGTGTGGGGGGGGGTGGGGTGGGGTGTGTGGGGGGGGGGGGGGGGATGTGGGTGGAGGGGGGGGGAGGGGGGGGGGGGGGGTGGAGGGGGGGGGTGGGTGGGAGGGGGGGTGGGGTGAGGGGGGGGTGGGGGGTGGGGAGGGTGGGGTGGGTGGGGGGGGTCTAATATATATCTTAACAATTTTTATATATCTTCCATACAACATCCATAGAGCCAATCGAGGACCAAGTATCTGCTATCTCCCATCCTGAGTATTCCCCATGATAAATAATTTGGGAGATATCCTTGGCCGCGACTTCCCCTGTCGGTACAAGACCAACTCTCTAATTTATTAAAAATCTAAATATATAAATAGAGAGCAACAGTCCGTTCGATGAACGGTAAGGCCAACTAGAAAATACACTTTATTTGGATTTGAGTTACACATTCCCTTACTATGAGGTAACTTACTGTAACGTATCAGGAAATTAGGGTAGTCATAAATCAAACACCTTCTTTTTAAAAATCACGATATGTGTGTCTAGAAAATAGATAGTATGATGAATTAAATATTACCCATCAATGTTGGTATTTCTGCTTTAATAACGCACGCTTTTGTCTATATGCTTTACCAGAATAACAAAGGTCCTTAACAGTTACAAAAATCTAATGGGCAAGGATCAATTTCTTTTTCCATTAATCAAAAAATGAAAACAATATCTTTGATTCCTTTGGTTCTAGGAAAAAGCTCTTAAAATCACCCACTCCATTTTATAAGCTAAGTATGAAATTAGTTCAAGACGAATAGGATATTTTTTTAGCATAGTAACAAAGCAATTAATTGGCATATACTTGTTTCACTTAAATAACGGATAATTCTTCTTTGTATTTATATTCAAGCCTTTTTTCATTGTAGCTTTTTTAGCTTATAAAATGAATATAAGTTAGGGCTTATTATATAACATATATTATGTAGGCATTTGATTTTAAAACAGAATAGTTTTTAAAAAATCAGTCTGTATACAAAACTTTATCCTCGTTGTATAATATTGCTCAAATAAAATCAAGTTGTTATGTCACAATATCAGTTGCTGTTAGTGTATTTTTTTGCAAGAACAGGGTAGGCACAATTAAAAAATAACTTTATTTGCTTTTGGGTCTCAAATTTCCCTTAAAAATGAATGTAGATGCATCATGAAATTAGGGTAGTGATAAATCAAACCACTTTTTATAAAATTCACGATATGTGTGTCGAGAATATAGAGAGTATGATGAATTTAAATATTAACCATCAATTTTGGTATGTCTGCTTTAAAAACGCATGCTTTTCTCTATATAATATACTCCTAAAGAATATAAATGTACTTAACAGTTATAAAAATCTAATCGGCAAGGCTCAATTTCTTTTCACATGAATAACAAAAAAATTTAAAATATCTTTCCATATGATTCCTTTGGTTCTAGGAAAATGCTCTGAAAAACACCAATTACATTGTTTAGTTTAAGCATGAAATTATTATTATTTTTTTTTAAAATGTAACAAACAAAATGTACATTATATATTATTTCTTAAACATAAAAACCTTAATTATCTTCTGTTATGTTTAATATCATGTTTTGAATTGTTTGTCTAAAAATGTGTTCTAATGTTATGTTTGTGTAACTGTGGTTATGGAAGAATGCCGTAAATCTGTGATGCCATATGTGTTTTCTGTACTGTGAAAGTATTTTTTAAGCTTATAGTTTGTTGTTTCTTGTTTATAGAGTCTGGTATTATGTTTAGTGTTATTGCTTTGTCTATATCTACCTTGTGTATTGTGCCTGCTTTGTATGAATTTGTTTGGAGTGTGTTTTTAGTTTGTAAAATTGTATTGCATGTGAGATATAAATGTTGTTCTGTCTCATCAGCTCCTGGCCTACAGAGTGGACAGCCTATTCTTGCACCTCTGTCTTTATAATTTCTTGATGAGACTGGTGTTGTATTGTAAATTAGTCTGTATGTTATTTCTTTTTCTTTATTTGATATTTCTTTGATATGTGTATTTTTAAAAGTTTCCTCAGTGTTTGTAATTCCATAAACTTGTGTCCATTTAATTCTATTGTTTAGAGGTGTTGCTTGTCTTTTTATTAAATGCGTATATATTTCTTTGGTTGTTTTGTGTACTACTTATTCATTACCTTTTATTGCTTTGATGCATGCTATATGAAATTGTGATTGATTTCTACCCATGTAATTTTCAGTGCTGTTATCAATTGCTATTAAATGTCCTATTCTGATTCCTAAGTAATAATGTGTGAATGTATTTTCTGATCTTTTTTTAATGGCTTGTCCTTTACATTTTATTCTGAGTTCTTGTATTTTTGTTTGTATGTCTTGCAAGTTTATTCCTCTATTTAGCTTAGATTGTATTAGTGTTGTTTGTTTGATATTGTGTATTGTTCCTTGGAATATGTATTTAGTTATGTGTGAGTTAATTTCTTATAAAATTATCGGTGGGGGTTCCCATATTGTTCCTGTATATATTGTTTTGGGGATGACATATGTGTTTATAATTGTGCTCCTTCCAAAAATTGTCTGTGCTGTGTATTTGTTTTTGTCAATAATTTATTTAATTGATTGTTCAATATCCCTCCATATTTCATTGTTTGTCTGTGTTTGATTATTGGAATAAAAGATCCCATAAATTCTAAGACTCTCTTTTCTAATTATGCCTAAGGGGAAATCTAGTCTATCTTGCCACCTACCTATCCCATAATTTCAGATTTGTTTACATTATTCTTGGACCCACTACCTTTTCCAAAATCTTGAAAAATTGAAATTATTTTGTGAATTGACCTATCATTTGTGGGGAAAAATACCGTGTCATCTGCATAAGCAATCACTTTAATATCTCTGGCTCGAGGGATCCCTATTCCTGTAATGTTTTTCTCCATTCTGATTTTCTCTATAATTGGTTCAAAGGCTAAAATATATAGATAAGGGGATAAAAGACTTATCTTTTAATTGCAATGTTTTTTTTAAAATTATATTATTTATTATTCTGATTTTCTCTATAAGTGGTTCAAAGGATAAAATATATAGATAAGAGGATAAAAGACTGATCTTTTAATTGCAATGTTTTTTTTAAATTATATTATTTATTATCAGTTTGCTGATAGGCGTTCTGTATAGAATTTTAACCCAATTACAAAAATACTCCCCTAATTTATTGTGTTGTAATATCTTGTGAAGGTATGCATGGTCTACCCTGTCAAAGGCTTTTTCCTGGTCTAGTGATAATATGCATGTTTGAATTTGTTTTTCACTTGTATATTGAATAATGTCTCTGATTAAATGATTGTGGTTGTTGATGTCCCTGCCTTTAATGCTGCATTGTTGATTGACATGAATGAGAGTATTTAAATGTGGTTTTAGTTAATTGGCTAATGTTTTAGTAAGAACTTTATAATCTGTGTTGAGTAATGATATGGGCCTGTAATTTATACGTTGTGTTTTGTCTGTGTCTTTCTTTGGTAGAAGTGTGATGTATGAAGTGTTCATTGAATTTGGTAGTTTCATGTTGTTTTGTAAGCTTCTTCTAAAGTTGCATGTAATATTGGGCCCAGTGTTGTAAAAAAGAAGTTGTAAAACTCTGATTAAGAAGAATTAGTTATTATTTGAGCAAGATAATATTTATTTGAATATGTATGCTTAGTGGAGGGTGGAAATATGGTTTATGGGTTTAATATACGCATCTTCTTTTCACATGAATATTAACATAAAAACTATTTTTTAAAAAAAAATTCATAGAGATTGATTTTCTAATAAATTAAGTCATTTTGAAAGGACGTCCCACTCTTTTCTTCTAGTATTAACAAAGCAATAAATTTGCAGATACTTGTTCCACTAAACAAAATGATTACTTTTCGTTGTATTTGTATTTAAGCCTTTTTTCATTGTAAGCTAAAAAAGGCGCAACATTATCAGACATAAAAATAAACCGTTTCATCACATTTAGTTCACAACATAAACACACACACACACTCACTTTATTCACACACTTATACACACAAACATAAACACACAAACAGATAGTGCCATTAAAAAAATCAAATTTCATTGAAATAACCGCGGCTCTTTTTACTTTGTTTCCATTTTACAAATTAATATGAGCTCGAACTATTACGTCAAGTCACAATATTTTATAGCGAGAAACGCCGTCTTGTTAATCTCGACACCAAAATGTTTATTATTTAATTTTCAATAATTTATTTTATTTTCGGGAGTTACCCCGCATAGCGAGCACCCACACTCAAACGCGCTTAGGCGCAATATATATAGGGATATATATATTTAATTTTAAAGTCGAATTCTTTTTTAATACGACCAAAAGACAGAAAATTATGTTTTGGCTACGACCTTTAATCTTCATCTATCATTGATTGTCATCTAGAGAAATGCTTCTTATTTCTGTCAACACAAACAGTAGTCCCAAGACCACTCTAAGGTTGCACACACACACAAATTAATAATGATAATAAATCGCTATTTGAGGCTCCATATTTCAAAGTCTTCACCAGTCCGAAAATAAGGAATGATCTCTTCGCTGGTCACTCTTGAAAGCGACTGCATCAAAACTACACAAAACCTACATTACATCTCCATGAAGACCTGCCGAAATGTATCAACTTATTATTAGTGTTCCAATCTCATTCCATTTATAAAACAACCAAACCCAAAATGCCCCGCTACCCGTGCATATCACCAAAATAATTGGCAAAGTATCACACAATATTGCACCGAATATTCACAACATTTGGGCATGGGTGTGACTGTAAATTACCGACATCGCTTGCAACTGAAAAACTCGGGTATACGTTTACTAAATACCATGGGAAAATCAATTACACTAGTGATTAGCCATTATTGTGGAACTAGTGTAACCCGTCAAAAATGACTGAAGTTTTCAAAATGAATACATTTCAGGTGAAATCTAGTAATTTCGAAAAAATACAGAATAATAAATAATGTAATACAGAACTTTTATTTATTTTTATTTGATTCATTTATTATCCTATTGAACAGTTTTATGCGGAACGTTCGAAAAGTGTTATTTTTGGTGCAGTAATTTTATTATGTTGATCGCAGCGCCACCTAACAGCATTACAAATTTCGCAGCACCACCTAGTTACATCCATACATACAGACAACGGGAATTATGTGTATTGATATATAGGTAATAACAGTAAAGTCTAGAGTACATGATGAAAAAAAAACCACACATAAAATTCGAATTTCTCAGCCTTGCATTCACGTTAATTTCATTCAAATCTTACATGCCTGCAAATAGACAGCTGAGGTAGGACAATGGGCATGAGTTGAATCACAACAGATGTTATAAAGATTTAGAAGTTAATTGAAGTTCCGAAATGCGATTCAGATTAATTTTTTTATTAGCAATGGTTATCAATAACCAATTCCCTCTAACTCTCAGCCTGTAAAGAAAATTTTTATGTTCGGCTAGTTAGTCCATTGGAAGAAAACGTGGCCTGATTGTTTTAATTTTTAAAAAAAAATATTTTTTTTGTAAAATTATGATATACTTTTTTATGAGTATGGGTTTTATCTCACAATAAAATCTCATAAGTTTCACATTATAACCAGCTACTGAAAGGATGTATCACATTTACAAAGGCTATAAGGATTTGTATTAATTATAGTTTTCCCTATAAATACTTCTTGTTTTACTTTAGAGTTCCATATCTCAACAAATGTAGGTATGATTTATTTTACATAAGATTTAACTGAATAAAAAATTATTATCTGTAGGCAAGCATTCTACTCGTTTGGTCACTGGTGGTACATGTTTTATAGACAATAAAGTAAATGGTCAAAAACATTCATGGCAGAAGCACTTATAGATCGGTGTGTAGACACTTTTAAAAAATCATGCTAGACTGCTCCGAAAGAGGGGAGATGTGAAATTATTATTTACTAAACGTTTTCCCAATTATAGTGAATGGGATTGTGAATTTAATCGCAAGAGAAGTGTTTCGAATCCAATAGAATTTGTTTTAATTTTTTGAAATAATATTTTTTGACAGTTTTATTAATCTATTGTCTCCCAAGACGTGTATTGATGACAAAATTTGAAGCAAATTAAACAACTATAAGTGGGTGGAATTTCAAATCCAAGATTCAACCTTAGCATGACTGACAGAAAGCAAGTTTAGTTTATTTTGTTGTTTAAAAAAAAACTTTGTTAAATGTTTACTTTACTTTAGCTGCAGTCGCACATACATAATAAGGTTTCAAGTTTTAAAATTACATTATAGCCACTGGTATTTCATCTCAAGCAGTTAAACAGCATTATTTAAATTTTATTTATATTCTGGGTACATCAAAAAAAAATTTGTTCAAAATAGATTTCTAAAGTTAATTAGAAATTTAGTTATCTATGACGTCTGGTTTTGATAGCTTTCCAATAGCATTAACGTTAAAGTTTAGTAGTTTTCATTCATTGAGAGGCAAAGGGTATAATACTAAAAGGTGTATGATAATGTTTTTAAGTAACAGACAAATAAACATTAACCGTAAATTAATTGCACAATGTTTAATAAAAAACACTGCATGATATGAATCAAAATTTGCGTGGGAGAAACATTTACTTACCAAAATAAGATTCCAGTAAGGCACAATTTCAGCTATGGTTTTCGTCACTTCCGTACACGCGCTGCCCATGACCATAACGAGGCTGCTCTCATTAGACTTCCGGTAAATGAAATCGAAAAAAGCATCCGTACCGAATCCAGGGTCACACTGAAAGGAGTTTAAACCACAGCAATTCGTTAAACCTTTTCTTTTTTTGTTTCTTTAAAATAAACAGTAAAAATACATGGGAAAAGTGAGAAGAAAAAAATTTCTAAAAATTACAGCAGACTATTCATCCAGTCTACAGTTGACAGGAGAATTGGAGTGGTTGAGCATATGTCGATAAATCAAATTTGGGTGTCTCTACATAAGTACACGAACTGATGAAACTAGGCATTTCGGAATATTCAAATTAAATTATCTTAATTATTACAGACGATCCTTCTTTACAGAAGATAATTGCGTACAATGCTTAGCCATGGTTTATGTCTAGTCTTGCATTATTTAAAGTTAAAGTTTTAAATGTTGAAAGTGTTTGTATTCCCGGTCTGATCAAACAACCAATTACACGCTCTAATTCAAGACGTGAAGAAAGCCAATACTAATTTCCCCTTGCATACTAAATAAGAATTATTTTTTCTTCACTATGTCACGCATGCTTTAATATTTTATTAATTGAAAACTATCATCAAAGTTGAAGTGTGCTTATACGACGTTTTATATCACGCGGAGTAAATAGGTTCATTGTCTTAGGGATGATTTTTAGGAAATCTTAAGGCTGATGGCGAGAAACCATTAGGATATGAAACGCGTAAAAGGAAAATTGTTAAAGTCCAATGCATCATCTTGACCACTCTCTTGTTACGTTAACATCTTAATACGTTCATGCCAAAATAAGCCGCAGAAAGCTGAGTTTAGACAATCTATTGTTTTGCCGCTGGGAGGAATTTCTGTGGTTAACCTAAAACTTAGCACACGCTTTGTCCTCACTGCCCATTGAAATACAAACCTTGAATTTGAAATGTCAAGCTTACTTAGATAAGCCACTAACGAGATTTTGAGCGCAGCAAAATCGTCCAATAGTGCAGTAAATATATTCAAGTCAGTTTTTATGATAGATCATGTCAGTTATATTCACAAACTCAATATTTTACATTTTGATCATTCCAAAATAGCTATTGTATGATGATGTTTACGACTGATTTATTCCTCAAAATTGCAAAAGACCAAAAGATTGACGATTTTTTCAGGTTTAGCCAGTTCTTATCTGTTTTCTGAAGCTCCTTACGCGCCGTTTGACTAAGTCTCTAACGCCACTTACAATTGTTTTACCGACACATCTAAGAAATCATTTCACGTTTAAAAAAAAAGAACAGAACAAGAAATACAATTTAAAAGGAAAAATAAAGAAAAATGGCGTCTCATGTAATAAGTGACTAATACAAGTGATACAAGCAGGGGCGTATACATGGGTGGGGGGGAAGGAAGCAGTTTTTTCATTGGAGTTGGTGGGGGTGGAGAAATGACTTTTATGTATGTTCAAGTTAATATAGTAAAAGGAACCTTTCAAAAAGCTTTAGCAAATTTGGCTTAGGTGGGAATGAATACCGAGAGCTTAGTTGATATGGCAGGGCCACCGAGCAAGCCTAAAACGATGTATTTAAAATTATAATGATTAAAATGTTTTTACTATCAGAATATTATAATACTATCATTTTTAATTATCAATTTGATAATGATAGATGGTGAAAAATGTGAACAATTATACCAATAATCTCGAAATGTAATGTTTGTTATATTACTGTTAATTTGCTGGCACTTTCTGAAGGTCAGTTTTCACATTACTTATATTCATTGATATATCTTGAATTAAATTATACCAAACCGACTTCAAGCAGATAGGACCTAGGTTGATAGTTGTATGCTTGGTATTGGGAAGAAAAAGCAAACTACCCCCTCAAGGAGTGCCAAACACACTTTGGTACGAGTTGGAGCCCCTCAAGGAGTGCCAACCACACTTCGGTACGGGTTGGAGCCCCTCAAGGAGTGCCAACCACACTACGGTAAGAGCTCAATGCAGGAAGTTGAAACCTGTTTTATCCAGACAAGAAATTTGTATGGGAAGATGGGACGTGTAAGACTGAGACAGATAAGATGGAATTGATTTTGAAACACACTTTCTGGTTGTCCCTTTGAATGCAACCTTACGAACATAAATTAAACTATAACAACACTATCACTATCACTAAGATTCACTATCTTCTGATTATTTTTAGTTTGTTCGTTTCAGTCTAATTGTGAACGCCAATATCCGTTTCATTCATCTAACTATCAAGCCTTCGATTAATTAATGAACGCGGGGGCCCAAAGAAGGGGCACGAACAACTGCAACGTAGCCCTATTTACGAACAGGAAGCCAGTGGAAGTTATGAGAATCTGACCACTCTAAGCATCAGCCCCGTCTGGTCAAGTGGCCGGTTTTGGACACGTCCCCGCATTTTCTTTCCCATAAGCACCAGGATTTCGTTTCCTGGAGTTGTTCCGGTCATGTTAAGGTCAGAAACGGAAAGAAGTGCAGTCAGTGATGGTAAACAAACGGTGAAGTGCGAGGCCAAAATCGACTATACAATAGGTTCATAAATATTGCCGAAGTATCCATAACTATAAAAATCTAGGCCCGTTGTCATATAGTGTTCTTAGAATGAGTGAAATTGTGTTCACTGCTAGATGTTCCGAATTTGCCCGATGATTTATTCAAAGGAGAGAGAGTAATAACTATTTTTAAAGAAAATAATTTTTTGTCCCAATCAAAATACACAATTCTTTAGTTACCAGTCACCTAACTAATCGTGTTATAAAGCAGATACAATTATCGACGTCACAGGGCCCGTCCATAAATGACGTTACGCACCCAAGGGGTAGGTTTTGTTTTGTTTTGAGAAATGTGACGTCATATCAAAACTCGTACTTCAAATAAAAGTTCCACTTTAATGTATACATATTTTGTGTCCCATAACCTTTTTTCGAGGTCGTAGGGGGTTCTAATGTTTCCATCTGAACATTCTCGGGCTTAGAAAACCTTCGCGGCGCCCCTCCCTCTCCAGGTCAGCGGAGGACTTTCTTAGTGTTAATCATTAATCAACATTTTTATTGTGGCTTTTTATGTGGGCTAGATCCCACGCCCTTCAGCTTGTGAGGCGAGCGCACTATTGACTTCGCTATCCAGCCGCCACTTCAATATTTGATTGCTTTCAAATTATTTAATGACGTTTTCAATGGCTTCACACGCGTTACGATATTAGAGTGCAGACTTACACTAAATACATATTTAAATGACCAAAAAGTAGCTTGCAACAAGCTAATTTGCAATTACAAAATACGGCTTTTAGGGAGGGGGGAGGGTCAAAGCTTTGTGACGTCATATTGGAGGGGGGGTATAAGTTTTTGTGACGAAGTGTGACTAGGGGCGAGGGGGGAGGGTTAAAAATCGGCCAAAATCGCGTAACGTCATTTATGGACGGCCCCACGGGGGTGTTTGCTGCGTGCTATCTTCTTTTGTCTTACTGAAATATAAAGAATTGTGTTAAAAATCAAAGGCGTTTGATTTTCAAAAAAATAATAATACAGTTTAGAGGCGTGAAAACGATTGGCGATCATGATCGACCGTTTGGGGGCGGATGTGGGAGGATAGATCGATAGCTGAGATTCTTTTGAAGTATACGTTACTTGAATGAATGTCGAGTAACTTTAAACACACTGGGAGTTCTCGAGTGGCTGTTGCATTGCTAGGATTGTTATTTCGTCTTAACTTAAAATCTCTGTACACATTTTTTTTTACATGTCCGCTACGTTCAAAATATAAGTAATGTTTTTTACTGAAAAGGCCATCCTAAATATTTCGATATCAAATCGTCACCCAATTCTTCCAAATGTCACCCCGAATGAATTTCAGCACATGCGTGTCTCACCTAGAGTGTGTCCCCCGAATCAAATTTTCAATGGTAATGTCCTAGACCAGTGATGGCGAACCTATGCCAGGCGTGCCACAGACGGCACGCAGAGCCTCATCAGCCGGCAAGCCACTAAAATATTATTCCCTTAATCAAACCACTTTGCTGTCACTTCGTGTTGGTATTTTACTATATATAAGTAGGTTTTAATTGAATTTGGGGCACGCGGACCCAAAAAGGTTCGTCATTGTGTCCTAGACAATACAACTCAATAAGGTAGTAGTAATAATAATAATAATAATAAATTAAAAATTTATATAGCGCTGTATCCCAGTAAGGAACTGGTCTCACAGCGCTTTACATGAAGGTATTAACATACATATAAGTAATAAATTAGCATTCATACAATAACAACCACATTAATTACAGGACATAACACAAAGAAACAACGTTAATCGTTTAAAGAATTATTGTAAACGTGTCACCTAACAATGCATCGTATCAAAATTTCAGATCAATCGAATTAAATTAATGCATTTTTAGTTTATCTATATAAAACTATATGTTGCAGTCGCTATTGTTTACATTTTACGGGTCACTTGTCTTTACGCCAGCCATCTATGACCACATCTCATGTTTTAACCAGGGAAAATTCACTCAGTTTCAGGCTGTAAATGTTTGTCGCGTTGGAACATAATCAATACTTTAAGTTCTGTCACATATATAAGGGATTTTTAGTCAAAAACTTAATTTTTACAGATTTTTTTAAATTGCAGTATTTATACATCTTTATTCATCTCTAGAAGCTTGTGATATTGTGTAAATATCATTAGATGATATTCATAGACCTTCATAAACCTGCTTACTTGGTCTAGAAACTAGATGGGTTAACTTTTTAACTCGAATTCTTAAACCAGCAATTGTTATTCAAAAGCTACTTAAAGTAATATTATTTTGTACTTTGATGACGATCATTCGTTATACATTATCCCATAATATTCTGAATCAAAGTTAAACCAAACTTTACACGTAATTTTCTCGTTGAGTGTCTACAAGAAAGATAACTCCATTGGTCATCTGGACTAATACATTTCATGATCATGTAAAATAAAAAGTTCACATTTCTTATTACCGTTATTACATTAAGCTGATATTCTTGAAGTCTTCTATTTTTTTTATTTTTTTTTGGTGCTGTAATGAGTTTCTCGTATACAATTATATTTAATTATTTTGGAAGCTTTCTCTTTTGTTTTATCTCATAAGTATGTGTTTATTTGTTATTTTTAACTTTTTTTCCCTTATTTTTGTTCTTTGTAAATGTTGTGATGTATAATTTAGATTCTATTTAGTCAATGATATTTAATACAATCGTTGTTTTTAAATCCTTTATATTAACTCGTGGTGTCTGGTTGCTTGATTGCTTGCTTGATTTCTTGTCGCCAAAACTTTGATCCGATTTTTAACCCCCTTTCCTCGTAAGCTAGCGAGCTGAAATTTAGCAGGCAGTTTGGTGGCGATGATAAAAACTATGCATCAAAATTTCAGATCGATCGCATGTACCGTAATTAAATTATTGATTTTATAGATTATTTTATTTGTCTCTTTTTTTTCTCTTATGTATCATGTTATTTTTTGAGATAGAGTGTCGCGGTGCGTATTATATTGAACGACCTTTCTGTCGCGCAATAAGGTGTGTATTTTACTGACAACACTTTTTATAAACATATTCCTGATCGGTGCGCATTATATATATATATATATATTAAAAATGTTTTACGACACAACTACAATTTTGTATTGTTGGATGGTCTTGCGCTGCGTATTATAATGAACATTCTTTTAGTTACGTCTCGTACATAAAGGATTTATAGTCAAAACTTGGTTTTTTACGGGTTTTTAAAATTAAATTAATAATTGCGCATTGTCTTTAAATTTATTTCATATTCAGTTTTCTACGGAGTTCTTCTGAAAACACAAAGGGCCATCTATGTGTTGGCTGTTATCGTAACCATATCTATTGGATTTTCAAGGTATCTATAAATTAAAAAAAAATATGAAAAAGAAGAAAAACAAACTATCATCTGACATTTCAGGAACATTTTCCAATCAATCAGCGGCAGACAAATCCTTCGTGTTTGACCTCGGCGCAATGCTCATATCCCTTTATTAAGCCAGGTTTCATCTTGCCCTAAATCCGCATTAATCTAACTCGCGGGGTTAACCCCCCCAGGTCGACGTCCCCATTAGAACGGCCCGGACCTCGACCACGTCTCGGGCGATGGGTCAATTCTTGCCTCTCCACCGCCCACGAACAATCCTCAGTGATTTACAGGAACGCTGCAGTACTCACCACCCCTTCCCCTCTCACACTTTTGCGTCGCATCGGATCGAAATTTCTCAGTGAAAATTTGATTTATAGACATGTACGCCACCTAGTGGTTACCCAAAGGGGGGATAACTGTAATAACACGATCGGAGCCGCGACGATTGAGTTAAAAGCAATAATGAACAGAGGTCGGTGCAAGAATGTAACTCTGGATCAGCAAAAAAATTTTTTCGGATAATGGTCGAGTTTAAGTAAGACGTAGCAACAAGGGGGGATGAGCACTAAGCGTATGTGCTTGATTGCATTGTACTTGTAGTAGCAACAAGGGGGGATGAGCACTAAGCGTATGTTCTTGATTGTATTGTACTTGGAGTAGCAACAAGGGGGGATGAACACTAAGCGTATGTTCTTGATTGTATTGTACTTGTAGTTTTGTAGTAGCAACAAGGGGAGATGAGCACTAAGCGTATGTTCTTGATTGTATTGTACTGTAATAGCGTGACGATGTGTAATGAACACCAGGTCGTGGCTACAGTTTTACGTGGTTTCTCAACGCAATAGGGAGGGGGGCAGAGGGTGGAGGCATAACCACAACAAATATCCTATGCGTAATGACCTAAAGGCCTTATCGCAACACACACAAATAATTACGAGACAGGTTCTCTATTCATGGGTCACGGCATTAGACAAGACATCGTTTAGTGGGGAAAGGTGGGTTTTGGGGGGGGTGGGGGGTGGGGTTGTTCAGTGGTACAGTAATGAAACTAAAATAGTAATATATCTTTTAAATACGTGTTTTACCTACCACGCTTTTTTTCGAAAAAGTACAAAAAAAAGAAAGAAATTGTTTGTGCTCCCCCGGGTACTTTATTTGTTTTTTAAATTACAAGGAAAGCGGGGTGGGCGTTCATGAAAGATAATGTATTCTTTTATCCCTAAAGATCTAGTGTGTCGTAGAGGTCATTGAATAGATTTTTAAAAAGTATTATTTTATGTATATTCCGGATTTCTTTGAATTCTAAATGAACTCATATCAAAATATTCAAAATTTCAGCAAATATTCCAAGTAAGAGTAGATTTTTCAAGAAATAATACAATTTTGAGTAGACCGAGGTTAAATGTGCGTTTAGCATTTTAAACAGTGACTTGTATTTTATATTTAGATGAAGAAAATAAGAACTTCGCTTAACATTCTGTTTATCAAAGCAATTATCCACAGTTAAAAATAATTATTTTGTGTAGGGTCAAAGTATAACTTGCTTGTATTAAATGGCACCTCAGACCTAAGAGATTGGAAAATATTGACTTTTTAGCATAGTCTTACCTCTTTAGTGCATACATATGTATAGGGTTTCTTATGCGATAGATGTTATCATGGCTTTGAAAAAGAAAAAAAACAAGATTTTCTTGTTTCGAGTTCAAATCTTCATGCGAGTCCATTACCAAAATGTCTCAATTTTTAATCTAGGCGATTACTAAAGTTTTTTCCCCCCTGAATTAGTTTTTTTTTCTTCATTCTTACAACAAATGGTACATTATATTTTTTTGAGTGCCGTATTGATGAAAAGAAGAAACCAGCAAGCCATACTACGTTGCTAACAACATGCCTCCCTCCAAGACCCAACACGTAAAGGTCGATCCACACATCAAATTTTCCAGCAAATTTGGTCTTGTCAAACTTTCAAAATATTTATACACTAGCGTACGCACCCGTCAAAAATCACGGAAGTTTTCAGCTGAAATCTATTTATTTTATTAAAAATGCAATTTTTATAGGGCGCCTACGGCGCCGACCTTTTTCAAAAGCCCAACTAACTTTGTCCTTGTTTGATAAATACGAAATATTAAACTTTCTGAAATGCACTCAAAGTATTTTATAATACGAGTTACAGGGCGCATACGGCGCCCCATTTGTTTTTTGATTTTATAATTAACCATCATCAAATACTCTTTTTACATTGTTCCCTTTTCCAAAATTAAAATATAAGCTAAATCAATGACGTCATATAATATTTTTACAGCGCATCTTTAATTTGCACACCTTTTGGTGCATTGGTGCAGTAATTTGGTTTTCCCTGCTTTCTAAAATTAGTAGCGTCAGGACTGACTGACAGACACTACTAACTTGCGTGACAATTGCAAATTATATAGTTTTATAGCTAAAAATAAATTATGAGTTCGCCAAATAAAATAGTGCGTGAAGCAATTCTGACGTAATTTTCCATAGTTATGTAACAAATTTTGATCAAAATTTGTAAGGAAAATATGCTGTGTGGACCGACGTTCTTGTCTTGTAAGATCTCCGCATAATGCTAAAACGGAAATACCCTCTCGCTGAGACCTGACTGATAAAAAAGTCTGCTCTCAGAATTAAAAAAAAACCTAACGTTACGTTGAAAATATCAATTTTTCAAATGTTTGCCTTGCAAAATTATGCTGTATTTGTTGTTGTTGTTAGAAAGTCAAATTAATTTTAACGTTTTAGCTTGGGGCAAAGATATATTTAAATATTGAAGACACACCAATTAAACAAGAAAATGTGTATCTGAGTATTGACGTGAACTCGCGCAAAAATTTCACGGAAAGTAATTGGGAAATAATTTTTAATTAGTCACAGTTATGTGAAACACGATTAAAATAATTCAAGTTTTGGAAGGAGGAAGGAACAGAAAAGAGGGGGCGTTACCTCTTGCTAATGGAACCTTCCGTTGGTGATGAGTGAAGTAATTCATTCATGTATACTAAGTTGATTTTTTCTTTTTTTTTCTCTTTTGGAGAGGAGGGGGGATGTTGTTGAAATATTTAAACTAGTTAGATAATAAACAAACACTTTAATTGGTCGGACGGCACCATAAGATCAGTTGTATGAAGATCACCAAGACACCGCAAAGTTTCGAATACCAAAAGCGTTTAAAAGATATCAACACTTTCTTTTTAAACTTATGTTTTGCTATGCAAATTTCAAACGGCAGAAACATGAAGTTGTAATTTCCGAGTGAAACACCACGAGCTCCGAGCCCAAAGCATAAACCCAAACGCTAACACACAGTCTTGTTCACGGAATAAGTTAAAGACATTGGCTTCGTTGATTAGGGCTCCATTCAGACATCTGATCACCCTATATTCTCGTTGTCGGAGTTTGAAATGTAAGGGAAATAACCGCAGGCAGGATACAGATTTCTCTGGGACGGGATGCAATTTTGTTTTCTGAAACAGTGTCATTGTCTTACAATCTTGTGGGACAGCTGCCGATTACACATTAGACATCCGTCTATTTATGTATTGTAATTTGGGACAGGGCGCAGAGTCATTTGATTCTTCATCCTAAATGTCAGATGTGCTTTGATGAATAAATCGGTTTCAATGACAATCTTCCGCTGTCTTTCAAAATTCAGCCCTAATAACTCAAAAGCAAATTCGGCAATCAATACACAAATTTGACACAACCATTCAATATTTTTTGTTGTTTCTCAAACGTGTGGGTTTCTTTTTAATAACTAAAATAATTTTCTTTACTTCTAAATTTATATACTCTCAAACGATCCACAACGATGCTGGACTCAGAAGCATTTTTTTTTCGTCACTCAAAACGTTTGCTGTTCCTGTGACTAATTTCAAAGAGGAATGACTTTACAAGTCCATGTTCAGTTCGACTACATAGCGTACCCCGCCTCGCACTACCCCGCTGATATCAGCCGGTCAGTAATCAGGCCCGGCTGCCCGGTCCCATCGCCTGTAATCTGCCGGCCATCACAGGAAGTTACCGCCCGGCGCCGGCTGATTAGCGATTCAGGAGAGACTCGCATTAAAGGGCGGCAATTTACACACATCAATATTACCTCTCCTTCCGGGACCTAACATTTGATTTTCACTGAGCCTAAAGTCAACCGGTTATTTATTAGCCACGCTCGGGCGTTTAGGGGGCTGTTTGTAGAAGGCAACTCCGGGGACAGTGGTTGGATGGTTAGATAAGTATACGGAGAGGTGGAGAAACGGATTCAGCGGTAAGTCCACTGGAATGAGGGTTACTTCAAGTGCGATTTCAACATGTTAAGGGATGTTAAACAAGAACAACAAAGACTTGTCGGTAGCTAGAGCGCATAATTTTTTTTATTTTTGTGTGTTTCTGTTTTTTTTATTAAAAAGGGTGGGGGGTGGATGAACAATTATGAAAGACCAATGAGAACAAGAGGAGGTAAAACATATTATAGAAGTAGAGATAGACATGAGTGAAGGAACACTATACATAAATGGGAAAGCGAAGACTAGAAAAAAGAGGGGTGGGGGTGGTGTGGAAGAATATTACATTAAATGATAGACGTCACCAAAGAGCGTGTAAAATTTACTAGAGAAAGGAATAAAAGAACAAAAGAGGATGGGGTTAAGAGAAAATTAGATAAGGGGTATAGAAACAACAAGTGAATGCTTGGTAAGAGATCAATAGAGAATGGGTAAGAGAACACAATTAAATTGGTGATAATAAAATAATATATATTATTTAAAAGAACACAAGAGAATGTTTGATAGGAGAACAAAATAGAAGGAGTAAAATACCATTAAGCGAGAAAATAAACGTTGGAGGGGGTGTGAAATAACTTTAAAAGGATGGGAGTAAAAGAAGACTAAAACATACAAGGTAAAAGAATATAAGACAATGGAGTAATCGAACCGTAGAGTAGTGGTACCAGGAGTGGGCTGACAACACGACAGCCAGAGGGGTATTCGCTTACATGCCCAGGCCAAGCCGTTCAGACCAGTGGTGGAACCTGAGTCGCAAACACCAGAGTTTAGTGACTCAGATGAGAACAGAACATTGCCCAACCAACTCATACTTTCACAGGCTAGACCACAACAGGGACTCGAACTGCCGTCATTGCAGCCAAGCATCTGAGACGGTCGTACACCTGGTGACGTCTTGCCCGGCGCTTGATATAGCCGGGGGGGGGAGGTGAGGGAGGCGGAAGAGTCCCATGTAAAGACAATGTTGTATGGCAATGCTCAACAGATGGAGCAGATTGCCCAGGTACTAGCCAAGGCCTTAAGAGATTAGTCTCAGGCCTACAGAATATGTGTTTAGTTTAGTAGGGTGCTAAGCACTAAAAGAGCATCCAAAAGGGGTAAGGAATTTTTTTAAAAACACGAATGAAGAACATTTTTTAAATTAAACTTTGCTTTATTCATTGTCAAGTGTGTTATTATTTTATTGGTGACGTTTCCAGTGTTCTATTTAGAATTTACAATTTAAAAAAAAATTATTAAGATTTCTACTGCTGTTTGACTCATTTTTAAATACTTCACATCCCTGCATAAAATGTATATGTGCCTTAAACTAATTGAGATTCATTTCATATAACTTACTGTCATAGAAACGAAACTATATTTAATGGAAATAAAGAAGTCGACGATACACAAGCCAAATTAGAAATGATGGCGATGACGAAATCTTCCGAGAGCCGCTGTAGGAAGACCCACATACCGATGTAAAGACATGACGAGTTCTGAAAACAAAATAATCAAAACAGAATTTATTAATTTTAAATGTTTATCAACTTTCCAGGGAGTAATGCCAAAATTGTATGTGAAACTTGGCATAATTCGGATTTATGTATTAACGAGCAACAAAGCCCGTCCAAGGACGTTCCGCCACCGTTCGGTGGCATGTTGTAACTCCCCTCCAACAGCCGTCTCGACCGGCATACATGTGCATCAGGTCAAAAATACTATTCATTATAGTTAAAATAAATAACTCGTAAAACAGAGCTTTTGACAAAAATCTCAACGCGCATAACTCAAAATCAAGTCTTGGAAGAAATACTGCACCAAAAATAAATCGTTTTGAACGTCCGCGTAATCATGTTCAATATGATTGGTTGTCGGAGTCATATGTGGTTGAGGGACCAATCGCTATCGATGACCGCACAGAACATACATAGCCTATTATTATATAGGATGACGTTGTGGTTTATTAGTCATTGGTGGTTGTTTAGTCAATTTTGTTGTTGAGCCTTCTATACTGACATAAAAAAATTTCTACCGTATTTACTCGCCGAGTTTAAAACTATCAAATACAATAATGAAATCACAGGGTCGACTTATATGCGCGGAAAACAAAATGGACACAAGTACAGACACTAAAATGTTTTTTTTCCCCTAAAATATGTACTGCGTTAATCATCAGTTGTGGACAACTTATGAGCGGGGATTCAGGTATTATTATAGCAAATAATGCGGAAAGAGCAGAAAACGTTTTTGTGTCATTCCAAAAGGTAAACAAACTGGTATGTAACAGAAAAGTTAGCATTTTACATCTTTAAAGTAAAAAATTTCTTTCAACCAAAAATATGGAGTAAAATTAGACAATTCTACGTTCGGCTTATATGAGGTTTTTGAAAAAAACTGGCCATTTCAAAGCAGTTGTAGGGTTTCGGCTATACGCGATGTAGGCTTATATTTTAGTAAAACGGTACTTCTCGAGCTATTCGTAATCCCGTATATGAAGAGAACCGCCGTTCTAATAGAAGGCACAGCATTAATAAAGTATGTTAGAGAAGAACTATGAAAATAAATATTTAAAAGAAAAAACAACAACGCAGAACTAAGTTAGTATTAGCTCAGCCAGCAACGGTTACTAATCAGCTAACCTTACGGCTCCAGTGCAACGAAGCCAGACGGCTGGGTCGCCGGCTGCCGTTTATATAACATGATTTGTTTCATCCCCAAACACGGAGCCACGCTCGCTGGGTGTTAGCGATACTTATGATTGTTGAATCGACCCCGTTTCGATTATACGAATTCTATGATTGGAATAGACGAATCTGTGATCTATGGACGAATGGACGAGGATTCAAGTCTTGCGACAAGAAGGAGAACCGAGATCAAGAGAGATAACTCTATGTACGACAAAAACTACATGATAAAAAATAAGCGTGTGATTGAGCCAGAAAATTGCAACATTATGTAGAATGAATGGAAGAAATAAAGAAAGAAGGTGTGTGTGTGGGGGGGAGGAGGTTTTCTTAGTGTATGACCATCCATCTCCACCGCCTCCGAAGAATCTCTTCCTCATAGGGCTTCTGTTTTGTCCGCTGCCACAGTTCCGGGTTGCTGATTTTGTCCGGCCAGTGAATTCTGAGAATCCTTCTTAGACAATTGCTGATGAAGGGCTGGATTCTGGTCAGGTTTACAGACGTTGTTCTCCATGTCTCGGCTCCATATAGCTGCACAGGTTTCACCATAGCGTTCAAAATCCTTACTTTTAACTTGCTCACTAAGTTGTTGGAGACCCAAACATTCTTGAGTTGCTGGAAGGATGCTCTTGCTTTTCCGATCCTTATTTTGACGTCAGCATGTGTACCACCTTGTTTATTTACCACGCTGCCAAGGTAAACAAAACTGTCCACGTGGCTGCGACAATGTTTGTTTTCTCCTGCATCTGTTGTTGGGTATGTGCAAGAAGGGCAAGATCATCAGCAAAAACAAGATCATTAAGTTGATCCCACAAGGTCCTTTAGATGCCATTCCTTTTCTGCATCTACACAGTAGAAAAGGAAAAAAGCCTCGCTGCTTGGCGTACTGTTAATCACGGGGAATCTCCGTCAAGGCAGGGATTTATTACCGGGGCCAAGACTGTTCCCGGGTCCACCCAGCTCCGAAAAGGTTCCTGACACTAGCTAGTGAAACAAAGGTGGATTGGAATTGCGCAGAAACCTCATAGCCGTGGGCTGTGAACGCTGCATCACTTGACAATAGACCGGCGTGGTCTTCTGACGCAATAATCATCATTTTGCCAATAAATCTGCAGCAATTCCACAATGCCATCTTTTAAATAGTGGCGCCCGGTTGGTATAGCACCATTCCACCCGTTTCTAAGCCACCAGATACATTTTAAGGATATGCCATATTCTTATTGAAGTATTACACATCCCCCCCCACACTGGTGTGACATATCACACACCGACATGACGAATCGCTTTTTGACCCGCATTACGCAATATATTTCCTCCGCTGGGCGGAAATAGCCGAGAACTCGGTGATAAATCGTGATCTGAAAGATCAGTGATCTGTGAGCACATAATGGCCGGCAACAGATGAATCTTGGGCTCCGATTATGGGATTGCGTTTTTCCCTTCGCTGCAAGCGTGGGGGGGGGGAGTGCCAAGGGTGGGGTTCAAGCGGCGGGATCGAGGAGATATGTTTAGGTACGAAAGAGAGTAAACATAGTTTTGTTTATATCCGGGCCGGCACATACTGGAGGTCACGTTTTGTTTATATCCGGGCCGGCACATACTGGAGGTCACGTTTTGTTTATATCCGGGTCGGCACATACTGGAGGTCACGTTTTGTTTATATCCGGGTTGGCACATACTGGAGGTCACGTTTTGTTTATATCCGGGTTGGAACATACTGGAGGTCACGTTTTGTTTATATCCGGGTTGGCACATACTGGAGGTCACGTTTTGTTTATATCCGGGTTGGCACATACTGGAGGTCACGTTTTGTTTATATCCGGGTTGGCACCAATGTTCCCTTAAAGCTGCGCGGCTGCGCAGAAACGCAGATATCTGACCAACGCTGGAAAGCAGTTTAAAATTAACGCGCAGCTAATTAATAAAATATTGCACAAAAGTGATGCTTAGCAACTTTGCAAACGAATTATTTTGTTTTTTTTTAATTTGCACACAGCCTGAGAGGGAACATCAGTTGGCATAAAGGAGGTCACGTTTTGTTTATATCCGCGTTGGCACGCACAGGAGGTCACTTTTTGTTTATATCCGCGTCGGAGATAAAGAAATAATTCTTAACAGTGGTTTGTTACAACAGATAAGAGAATGAGTGAGCCCAAGGCTGGATTTAGAATTGATGGGGCCCTAACCTTTTTAAGGCCCTTTTGAAGTCTAGATATTCTATATCAGTGACAAATATGAAGAAAACAAAATTCCGGGGTCCCCCAAGAAGGCAGGATCCCTAAGTTATAGCTTGTTTAGCAAATAGGTAAATCCAGCACTGAGTGAGCCGAAGAAACAATGCCAAACATACAGTATTGTTGAATATTTGAAGTATGACTAAATGTTTGTAAACAGATAGGAAAGGTGAAACGTTATTTACCCAATTAAAAAAAATGTTTGAAGTTAAAGTAATACTCTTGACTTTCTGGCATACTTAAAACATGGTGTACCAAATGTATTTTCAGTAAATTGAGTCATTCATCGACATCAAATATTCACAAAAAGTCTTAGTGAAATTTTGCATGGATCACTACATTATGACATTAGAGCAGTTAATAAAATCAAAAGGAATGTCTTCAATTAGAGATTATTTGCTCAATATTGTTTGGAAAATGAAGAAGACTATAATGGAATACATTACTTATTCACACAAAAGTGCGCTGGTTACCAACAGGTACATCGATTTTACGCTTTCTTTGATTCAGTGTCCGAATTCCTGGAAAACAAAGACAATGATCTGCAACACCATTAACTAAAAAAAAAGACATATCCTTTATGAATGAATTATTTACCCAACTTTAACGCAACTAATTGGAAAGTACAAGGTAACCAATTAAATTTAATCGAAATTAATAACATTATATCTGAGTTTGTTGCAAACCTTTTTCTGTGCAAACAAAACTTAGGAACAGGAGAATGTTTTCAGTTTCCAAATCTTTCATAATTACGAAACAGAGATAAAGATTTGCTGGCTTACTGTCAAAAATTAACGGCTCTTCATGCAGACCTCAGACCTGAACCAAAGATTTGTAGTCATTCGTCACTATTGGATATTTCCGACTGCCAGTTGAACCCTTTTGCGCATGGAAAAACTCAGATCAGAAACAGATGAATCCATACTAATACATGAGCAGCTTATTGAAATAACCACAAATGAGGAACTTAAACCAATGTTTGAACAAGGATGCAACAAATTCTGATTACAAAGTCAGATCATATCCTGCGTTATGGGTTACTGCACAGAATATTTTGACAGTTTTCCTGTCTTCCTATTTAGTAGAAGAAAGATTCAGTGGCGATATGAACCTCATCATAAAAAACAACAACAACAAAGAAGAAAAAAAAAGGAAACGAATAGAAAATGGCGTTCGTGAGGATTTGCAGTTGCTACTCACAAACGTTGAGCCTGACATAAATACATTCATAAAATCTCATCACGTAAATCCAAATTATTAATTGTTTTCAATTATATTTTAAGCAAAAGTTATAATTAAAATAAATACCGTACCTGTTCATCAAAATGTTGCTTTTGTAATTTTTGTACTATGCATTTATAAAGTTGTTTTACTGGGGGGTCCTTGGGAAAGTTTTGACTATAAAAGGGGTCCGTGGTTCAAAAACTTTTGGGAACCACTGGTCTAGATGGACCATGCCACTGGGCATGTGGGGTGGGGTTTGTTGCCGTGAAGACTGGTTAAAGTAGAATATATTTTGGCAGTGGTTGGTTTGGGTGATAGAAAATGATATTTGGAGAATTCGAACAAACCAAGAACTTTACCTCTTGTACAAAAACACACCCATATTCACAATAATAAAAAAAAGGAAAGGCTACGCTGGGTAAAGTTTGTTAAAAGGACGCCTTAATGTAGAGCAGCAAAGTTATATGCAGGCAGAAAACTATGGGCAGACGACTCACTGGTCACCAAAGGCTGAGATAGATCGATGATGTGGAGATGGATGTACTACAGCTGGGGTTTCGGGCGTGGAGGCGGAAAGCCATGTATCGCTCCGAATGGAAGGATGCATGGAGCAGGCCACTACCCTGCATGGGCTGTATCGCCACTTTTGATGATGATGATGAAGTGGTTCGTTTGGTATAATAACTTAGTTCAAGAGTTAGTCCCTTGCAATAAAATCTGCGGAGGAATGTCTGCGGTCCTCTTGTAATTTTACTTAAAAATTAAAAGAACAAGAAGAATGTTTTAGGTAAATATCATATATGCTAAAGAAATAACAAGGCATGAATACTATTACCATTCAATATCTTATCAATACAGACGCTCCTTCTATGCAGAAGATGATTTTCGTCCACAGACCATGACGGATGATCTGTTGGCAAGTGATGCAGCGTTCACAGGCCACGGCTTTGTGGGTTCCACGCATTACCCAGCCGCCTAACTAGTGTTAGGTACCCATTTCGGAGCTGGTTGACTCAGGGACGCCCTAGGCCCCGGGAACAAATCCTTGCCTTGACATGGATTCGAACCCGTGACCATCGGTACGCCAGTCGAGCGCGCTGCCACACTTTGCGCTGCCACTCGACCACCCCGCCCACCAAAATTATATCTCTTTTCCATATTGAGCAATTTTATGCGGACGTTTGAAAATGGTGGGTTTGTTTTTGTTTTTTTGTAGCAATTTTTTTCAAGGCTATTTTTTTAGAGGTGCGCTTTCTAAAATCTAGCGTTACGAACGGACATAGCAGAGTATATATTTTGATTATATATACGAATATTGCGATTGACAACGAACAAAAAGACATTTTGATTTTTGTGTTGCCAGTAACTTTGTCTTTAATTTAAAAAAATAATGTTTTGGTATAGGAGGCTATAAAGTTTAAAATCCTACTTACATGTAAATATTTTTTTTTCATTTATGAAAGGCATATTTTAAAAAAAAGTAAATGACTACAATTATAATTTAAAATTAGAATATTTCTGGAAGTTCCTTTTCTTAGATAAATAATTCATCTTGAACATAGAGGTTGACTTAAATTATCTTTAATTATTTTTTAACAAAATCTTTTTGTTTCATCACTTTTTCAAACCTAAAACGTAAATTTTAATGTTAACAGTCTAAAAAAATTACGCAATATATAAAGCGGAACTATTTTTCTTTAAATCCAACTAAAGCTCCGAATTTTAAAAAAATTTTGACGCTATTTTTCCTGTAGTGATCTGTCCGTTTCAATGGATTTCTAGTCTGAAATAAAAAGTACTTAATCACAAAGTGTACTAATTAGTTGTTGTTGTCATAGTAGCTAAAGGATGAGCAAAAAGCTTCTGCTTCTGGATAGCGTTCTTACTGAGGTCAAAGATGAAAATCTCGAGCTCCTAGTTGTCCCCAGATGGGAGAATGAAGATACGAATGTATTTTGAATTCGGTCTGAAGTTAGCTTAAAAATAAAGACAATAAAATCTAATTCCAGTAAACCATTATTTTCTTTCATAACTAAAGCATTAACTGTTATGAATAAGAAAAACCCGTAAAAAACCAAGTTTTTGACTATAAATCCTTTATGTACGAGAAGTAACTAAAAGAATGTTCATTATAATACGCAGCGCCAGACCATCCAGGAATACAAAATTGAAGTTGTGTCGTAAAACGTGTTTAATATAATACGCACCGATCAGGAATATGTTTATAAAAAGAGCTGTCAATAAAATATGCACCTTATTGCGCGACAGAAAGGTTGTTCAATATAATACGCACCGCGACGCTCTATCTCAAAAAATAGCATGATACATAGGAATAAAAAAAATAATCTAAAAAATCAATAATTTAATTACGGTACATGCGATCGATCTGAAATTTTGATACATTGTTTTTATCATCGGTACGAAACTGCCTGCAAAATTTCAGCTCGCTATCTTGCGAGCAAGTGGGTTAAAAATCGATCAAAAGTTTTGGCGACAAGCAAGCAAGCAAGCAAGCAAGGTCCGCCGCAGACACCACGAGTTAATATAAAGGATTTAAAAAGACAGTGTTTTAGTGGTCATCTAACTGCAAAATTGCAAGAGAGATTTAAACAAGCAAAAACAAAATGATTTCATTTTGGTTATCGGTAAAATACTTATGAAGATGTTCTTCTTTCCATCGTCCTTGCTGTACATCGTCCTTGCTTTACATGGTCCTCGTACTTACATGTATCTCACTCAGTCTCTTACTCTCTCTCTCTCCTCTCTCTCTCACTCAAACTCTCTCGCTCTCTCTCTCTCTCTCTCTCTCTCTCTGTGTCTTACTCTTTTCTATCACACTCAATCTCCCATTCACTCACTATCTCCCTTTGTATCCCGTACCAATCTCTTTACCAATCTCCCTCACTGTGTCTATAAACCAATCCCTCACTCACTCACTCTCTCTCTCACCATGTAAATATAAAATTCTGTATATGTGACTCATAGTTTCAATCATTCTCTCCTGACATCTCTCATATTCTCGCTCTTTCCCTCTGTCTGTATGTCTGTCTCTCTGTCTGTCTGTCTGTCTCTCTGTCTGTCTCTCTCTGTCTGTCTGTCTGTCTCCCTCTCTCTCACACACACACACACACACACACACTGTTACCTCTATTATTCTTAATCAAACCACGGGCCCATCATAATGATAAACTTGTTATCTAGACTAAGACTGAACACCTGAGCATCCTGATAAGTCAAAACTTCCATCCCCGAACTCTCATGCCTCCAATGATGACGTCATTAAATGGTCACCTAGACAATTGGTTCAGTTCAGATCTCGAGATCTAGCCGCAGAGTTAGTGACGCCACTGATGTAGTGAAAACAAAATTAATAACCAAGCCAGTCGTAATAATCTATATATATAAAAATCAAAGTATGTATGTATGTATGTATGTATGTATGCATGTCTGTTATAGCTGACTAAACCATTCATCCGATCGCCATGAAACTTTTGGAAACTTTTGAGTACGCTCCAGGGATGGAAATAGGCTACTTTTTTTTCAAAATTTAACACTCATGGGGCGCCGGGGGCCCATAATGAGAATTTTTTCTTATATGAGCTATATAAAAATTAGTTTAGGGCTTAGCTGCTTGGAAAATGAATGGATCTTGACCAAACTTGGTACATAACAACTTGATAGCCTATATTAAAGTATCATATGGCATTGAACTCCTAATGTCCGTTCCTTCGGGGCCGGGGGCCCAAAATCTTTATTTTTGTAAGCGTTAAATACTTTATTCCCGTTTGCTGACTATACCATTCATTCGGTCGCCATGAAACTTTTGGAGACTTTTGAGTACGCTCCGGGGATGGAAATAGGCTACTTTTTTTCAAAATTTAACACTCATGGGGCGCCGGGGGCCCATAATGAGAATTTTTTCTTATATGAGCTATATAAAAATTAGTTTAGGGCTTAGCTGCTTGGAAAATGAATGGATCTTGACCAAACTTGGTACATAACAACTTGATAGCCAACATTAAAGTATCATATGGCATTGAACTCCTAATGTCCGTTCCTTCGGGGCCGGGGGCCCAAAATCTTTTTTTTTGGTAAGCGTTAAATACTTTATTCCCGTTAGCTGACTATACCATTCATTCGGTCGCCATGAAACTTTTGGAGACTTTTGAGTACGCTCCGGGGATGGAAATAGGCTACTTTTTTTCAAAAATTTAACACTCATGGGGCGCCGGGGGCCCATAATGAGAATTTTTTCTTATATGAGCTATATAAAAATTAGTTTAGGGCTTAGCTGCTTGGAAAATGAATGGATCTTGACCAAACTTGGTACATAACAACTTGATAGCCTATATTAAAGTATCATATGGCATTGAACTCCTAATGTCCGTTCCTTCGGGGCCGGGGGCCCAAAATCTTTATTTTTGTAAGCGTTAAATACTTTATTCCCGTTAGCTGACTATACCATTCATTCGGTCGCCATGAAACTTTTGGAGACTTTTGAGTACGCTCCAGGGATGGAAATAGGCTACTTTTTTTCAAAATTTAACACTCATGGGGCGCCGGGGGCCCATAATGAGAATTTTTTCTTATATGAGCTATATAAAAATTAGTTTAGGGCTTAGCTGCTTGGAAAATGAATGGATCTTGACCAAACTTGGTACATAACAACTTGATAGCCTATATTAAAGTATCATATGGCATTGAACACCTAATGTCCGTTCCTTCGGGGCCGGGGGCCCAAAATCTTTTTTTTTGGTAAGCGTTAAATACTTTATTCCCGTTAGCTGACTATACCATTCATTCGGTCGCCATGAAACTTTTGGAGACTTTTGAGTACGCTCCGGGGATGGAAATAGGCTACTTTTTTTCAAAATTTAACACTCATGGGGCGCCGGGGGCCCATAATGAGAATTTTTTCTTATATGAGCTATATAAAAATTAGTTTAGGGCTTAGCTGCTTGGAAAATGAATGGATCTTGACCAAACTTGGTACATAACAACTTGATAGCCAACATTAAAGTACCATATGGCATTGAACACCTAATGTCCGTTCCTTCGGGGCCGGGGGCCCAAAATCTTTTTTTTTGTAAGCGTTAAATACTTTATTCCCGGTATGATTTACACGATCTTGAAAAGCATTGACTAATATATCTATCATGATCCAGATTGAAATGAACAGGTATTTTAAAGTTAATTTCTTGCACCGATTGGGCCCGGGGGCCCTTAATGTTGTTTTTTCTAATCTTATATCTATATATATAAAAATCAAAGTATGTATGTATGTATGTATGCATGTCTTTGTATAGCTGACTAAACCATTCATCCGATCGCCATGAAACTTTTGGAGACTTTTGAGTACGCTCCTGGGATGGTCACTGGCTACTTTTTTTCAAAATTTAACCCTCATGGGGCGCCGGGGGCCCATAAAATGATTTATTTTCTTATATATGAGCTATATAAAAATTAGTTTAAGCGTTAGCTATTAGGTAAATTGATGGATCTTAACCAAACTTTGTATATAACAACTTGGTAGCCAATATAGAAATACTAAAGGGACTAATTTCCTAATGTCCATTTCTTCGGGACTGGGGGCCCAAAATGTCTTATTTCATAAACGTTTAATATTTTATTCCCCATTCAATTATTAAAGATCTTGAAAAATATAGATAAATATATCCACAATGAAATTGATTGAAATAAACAGGCGTTTTGAACTTGACATATTGCACTAAATGGGCCCTGGGGCCCTTAATGTCGTTTTTTGCTTTTATGAGCTATATAAAAATGAGTTTATGCGTTAACTACTGAGTAAATGAATGGATCTTAACCAAACTTGGTATATAAAAACTTGGTAGCCCATATTAAAATAACAAAGGGCACTGCACTTCTAATTTTTAATTGTTCAGGGCCGGGGGCCCCAAATGTATTTTTTCGTATGTGTTTGAGATATTATTTCCCATTCTATTTTAACGATCTTAAGAAATATATCAATGATGAGACTGAATTAAAATGAACAGCATTTTGAAATTTACATCTTACATCGAATGGGCCGGGGGCCCCAAATGTCTTTTTTTTGTGTATACTCTAAGATATTATTTCCCACTCAGTTTTTAACGATCTTGAGAAATATATCCATGATTAAAATGAATTTAAATGAACATGTTTTCAAAATGTACATCTTGAATTGAACGGGCCTGGGAGCCCCTTAATGTAGTTTTCCTTATATCTACATATATATAAAAATTAGTTTAGGTGTTAGATAATGAGAAAATAAATGGATTTTGACCAAACGCGGTATATAAAAACTTAAAAGCCTATATTAAATTTCGATAGGGCACTGATCTCATAATGTCCATTTCATCGGGGCTAGGGGCCCTAAATGTGTTTTTACTAAATTTTTAATATTGTATTCCCCATTCAATTTTACACGATATTGAGAAATATAGATACATATATTTATATTTTTGTTATGAAATTGATTGAAATGAACAGATTTTCGAACTTCATATTTTAAACTGATGGGCCTGGTGACCCTTAATGTAATTTATTTTTTATCTATATATATTCCTTTTTACTGAGATCGTTGCAACGCACGACGGGTCTGCTAGTATGTTATAAAATGTCATAACTCTAAATTATCGTCCTTTATAATAAAGTGGGAGACTTACTTGTTTGAAGAAGGTCTTTATATAAAGCTAATTGTTTTTTATATTTTATTCCTATTTGCATACGTTTATTGAGAAGGATAACTCTAATTTTTAATTTAGTTCTTTTTATTACAAGCTTTTATTTAACTCACACTGTTTGTATGTTGTATCCGTCAAATCTTGTAACGTAAAATTAAACCACTTTCTGATGGTCCTAGAGATCTCAAAAATTTTACCACAGATAGATCTTGGATGACAATACATTGTATCAAAATTTCAGATCGATCGAATGTACCGTAATTAAATAAATGCATTTTTACGTTTATCTTTATATATAATCTGTATCCGTGCTATTCTTGACTTTCACGTGAATGTCACCGGAGTTCACAACCAGCCATGGATGACGACATTCCAGGTGTTAAACAGCTCAGTAATTCGAAACTAAATCTAAATTGACATGATAATACAAGAGGAACAACTGGTATTTGTGTAGCCTAATTGGCCCAATTGTTAGCTTAATGGATTTTCGACCTGGAGGTACTGGGTTCAATTTTCAGTTGGGGAAACTGTTATTTTTAAATACATAAATTTGTAATTAATAATCTATCTTTTTACCACTATCACATTTAAGTTATAGACAACGAAGTTTGACTAATTAAATTGAGTTGATTATGTCAAAAAATTGATTAAAAAATTGTGTTACTAAAAAGTAGAAAATAAAATATTTAAAAAATCTTTTTTTAAAAGGACACGCTTTTATTTACATATAGAAAGTGCACTAAAAAGAAGAAAATAAAAATTTTCAATCCGTGAACCTATCGACTGCACATAAAAGCGTGGGGCCCTCATCACAACTCGCAATCATGTACAAAGCTGCGAAACATAAATAGAAATTTATATGAATATTAATAAACATTTAAAGTTTCACAACTTTGATCATATACATGCTACTATCATATTAATTAGAAAAATTTATCTATATGCAAAAGAGTAGTTGCAATAAGAAATGAGTTGTGATGGGCGCCCCACGCTTTTATGTGCATTCGATAGGTTCACGGATTGAAAATTTTTATTTTCTTCTTTTTAGTGCACTTTCTATATGTAAATAAAAGCGTGTCCTTTTAAAAAAAGATTTTTTAAATATTTTATTTAAAATTAAATTATGTAATACTAGTGTATTACCCGTAAAAAATGACGGAAGTTTTCAAAATGGATATATTTCAGTTTTTGTAATTGTCCCTTTTGCTTGAAAGCCGCATAGTAAATAATCAGAAAATGTAGAGACCAAGAGAGAAACGTTAAATATCTTTTCCATATTGAACAATTTTATGCGGACGTTTGTAATGGTGGGTTTGTTTTTGTTTTTTTGTTGCAATTTTTTTTCAAGGCTATTTTTTTAGAGGTGCGCTTTCTAAAAATCTAGCGTTACGAACGGACATAGCAGAATATATATTTTCTTTATATTTAAGAATATATGTCTTATGAGAAAACCTCCAAGCTTAGGCTTCGCGTTATATAAGTTTGCATGAATAATAATGATATAATCAGGATAATAGTAAATGTATAGTGAATAACACACAGTATAAGGTGATACTGCATAAATAATTTTGAAGTTCGAAGTATTAACAAATATTGCTGAGGAGTCAGCCGGACTTTAACTTGCGGCATTGAATAGTGCGCACCAATTATGAGTGCACCAATAATACAGCACATAGCGTTAAAAATAAGTTATGTGACTGTAATGTGATCCACATCAAGGACATCTGTGATTTGAAGCAGTTTAAGCTTCATTGATGATTATGACTTGTCAGTTTATTCCCCCATTTGTCCATACATTATTACCACAACATTGCCAAAACATGTAAAAAATAAAATGTAATTTTTACACATGTTTATAACAAAGAACTATTCATTTTGCATGAAACGTAGTAAGCAAAGTTTGTCACAGGATAACAGAAAAGATTAAATTATCAACTGTTAATCATATTTACAATTTAATATAAACGTGTTAGTAATTCACATAAACGTTTTTATTATTGTCAAGTCAGCACCTTTTCAAGATCTATTATGACGTGTCAGTTTATGCGCCCATTGGTCCATACATTATTACCTTTACATTATCAAAAACATGTAAATAAAAAAATTGTAACTATTTACAAATATGAATAACAAAGAACTATTTATTTTGCATGAAATGAAACATTTGAAGTAATATGTTAATCACTGGATAAAAGAAAATATTAAAGTATCAACAGGTAATCGTATATAGAATTTAATATACACGTTTTAGGAATTGTAATAAACGTTTTCATTATAGTCAAGTCAGCACCCCTTCCAGTTCTATATTAAAAGCAAAGTTTTTTTAAATTCCAAATTAGTCTAAGACGCATTAAATTATTATATGTAAATAACAATAAAAAAAACTATTGTCGGGAGGAGTCCGATTTTTAAATATGTTATTTTTTAAACATACAAATATGCAATCTCACAGTGTATAAAAGAAAAACAAACGCTAAACTGAAGCATAAGTTGGCAAATTTCATTTGCAGTAATAAATAATGGCTTTGTAGTTCAAAACGCATTAAAACTTGACAACCAAATACAACTAATTGTAAATTTCATAAACCGAAAAACTAATGTTATATATTAATATCGAACATTAAATTTATAATTACGTACGTAGTATTGACATGGACACATACACAAAATGGACATTTAATAAAAAAAAATAATAATAATATTAATCAAATAAACATGGCTCTTTTTACTTAGTTCCCTTTACACATTAATAAAAGCTCAAATAATGACGTCACGTCACAATATTTTATGGCTAGAAACACATTTTGTTAATCTCGAATGCAACATTTTTACTCCTATATTTAAATTTTTTATCGGGAGTTAACTCACATAGCGTCACCGACAGACACTACGTGACATTGCAAATTATATTGTTTAACTAGCGTATCACCCGTCAAAAATGACGGAAGTTTTCAGCTGAAATCTATTTATTTTGAAAAAATTCACTTTTTTTTAGGGCGCCTACGGCACCGACCTTTTTCAAAAGCCCAACTAACTTGTCCTTGTTTGATAAAAAGGAAATATTAAACTTTCTGAAATGTACACTAAGTATTTTATAATAGGGGTTGTAGAGCGCCTACGGCGCCCCCTTTATTTTTTGATTTTATAATTAACCATCATTAAATCCTCTTTTTACATTGATCCCTTTTCCAAAATTAAAATATGAGCTAAAACAATGACGTCATATAATAATTTTTACAGCGCATCTTTAATTTGCACACCTTTTGATGCATTGGTGCAGAAATTTGGTGCGCTGCTTTCTAAAATTAGTAGCATCAAGGACAGACACTACAGACGTGACAGAGATTGCAAATTATGTATATTGATAATTATGAACTGCTACTGTTATCATAACCACAATAAAAAATGTAAATTTATTAGCGCTGCCATGTCATTGAAACAATAATTTATCCTATTCAAAAAAGTTTATAGCCCATCTGTAGTGACAATACTGCATCACTTCGGCATATGCATATAAAGCTGTGTTTGGTTTCACCCATACCTAGTTCCATGAGAGATAGCCCCCGAAATAAGCTTTTAATGTATTTCCTCCCCTGTCGATGAAGCCTTTACCCGCTAATGTGTCTAGGGTGAGTTATTTAGGGAGATTTTAGACCGCGTCCACCCCTCCCAGATTTTATTTTACAATTTCTGCCTCCAAAATCCAATTCAGCTTTTAAAAAAAAATGAATCTTAGCTCTACCCTCTTCACCCCTCTCTTTCCCCTACCAAACAAACAAGAAAAAGAAAATTATAACCTCCTCTCAGACCATTTTTATCTACTTTCCGCCATTGGAGAGCTATGTTAAACGCATTAACTTCAATCGGTCTATTACAGTTTCCGGTCTGAAGACTCAAAGGTCACAGTGCCACGCAGGGGATCCAACTGAAACATTAGAAATCAGTGATTCTCAATGTGGCCAGCGGCATGGGCTCAGAAACTGAAGAGGTTGTTGTGCTTCGTGAACTGGGCGCTGGGAATACCACAATGAGAACTGGGATATAAACAAGTGGTGCTGGGAATACCACAGTGAGAACTGGGATATAAACAAGTGGTGCTGGGAATACCACAGTTAGAACTGGGATATAAACAAGTGGTGCTGGGAATACCACAGTGAGAACTGGGATATAAAAAAGTGGTGCTGGGAATACCACATTTGCCCCTGGAACGTCTACAAGATGGTCTGCAGAACATGGAAAGAAATGTTAAATTTGAAAAATAAGAAATTGGTTCTTTGTTGTTAGCATAGAGCAGGGGTGGCCAGACCTGTAGTAACTGAGAGTCATTTAAAAATATTTAAAAATTGTTGAGAGCCGCAGTGAAGCACTATCGATCATTAAACATGGTTTGGAAATCTTCCAGTAAGCCTTAAAACATATCTTTCCTAAATTGTACGCGAGCCGCAATGTGAACACGGCTCATAAGCCGCAGTTTGGACACCGTTGGCATAGAGTGTAAGTAGCAGATGAAAATTAAAATTTTCAGATTTGACTTTTTGATGACGTGCATAGCTAATTCATGTATGGTGTACTTTATGAGGGAAGTAACAATGACATTCTAACTTTTTTCCAACTACAAAAAATGATTGCCAGATTTCTGACCGGGATCAAATTAAAGTGATGCTCAAAATTCTTCAACCAGCTTTATACATACTCATCATTTCCATCGCATTAAGATAAAAAAACAAGCTGTCAAGAATCAAAAGATTATGAATGTTTTAATTTCCTAAAAATCTTGTTCAGAAATTATTCTTGATAATTATGCGTTAGTCTGTCGATACCTTTAGTAACTAACGACACATGGAATTTGACCTATTTGCTGTACAAAATTGTGATGATTTTAAAAATGAATGAATTAATGTTATTGATAGTTTATTAAATACTAATAATGTTTTTTATAAGTAGCCAATTATTTCAAAATGTAAATTTTAAGAAAATGGTAAATAATAATGAGTCATAAAACGTTGACGTTATCAACTAAGACTATGGATGATTTTATTTTACAAATTTAAACTATTTTGTAATTTCCTTTAAAAAAATCATGAACTCTTTAAAACACTTTTTATAAAGAGTTATCTATTAATAAAGAGGAATAATTTTAAATCTCGTAAGAACGGGTGTTTCAATATTGAAGCCGACACTTTTTTGTTAATGTTAATTTAAGAAAAAAAATGTCTGCACTCTCATTATTGCGTCGTTTTATTTGAATGAACTGAAAACTACTTTCTTTAGTTTTTCAACACATTAGCTGAACTGGTCTTAAATTTTTATATTTAAATGTATGTATATTTTATGCGATTTCATTGAAATTTCAAATCCCCTCTGACAGGTTATGTTGCAATTTCTATTTACATTTGTGGCAATCACCCCAGGGGCGTTACAAAAAATGTAAAATTGCATATTTTCTTGAAATTGTTTTTTAAAACGTTTTCGCTATACAGTTAGAACCACTAATAAAGTTAAACACGTGTGTGTGTAGGAAGTTATTGGGTGTAAAAAGACAGGAATTCACTTACGTAGACATGGGTTGGTGTTACTAAGAGATAAAAGAAAGCTACACAAAATTCGTGTGTTCAGACGGTGAGAAAGTTGTTTACTTTCCAGAATATATCATTTCAGAAGCCAGTTCCACTTCACTGAAATTCAGAAAAGAGCAGGCCATCCAGCTTAGTGAGAAGGCAAATTAAAGAACATCAAGGAGAGTTGCGCCATCTAACAAATGGTTTTACAAGGCTATGTCCATCTAACAAATGGTTTTACAAGGCTATGTCCATCTAACAAATGGTTTTACAAGGCTATGTCCGTCTAACAAATGGTTTTACAAGGCTATGTCCATCTAACAAATGGTTTTACAAGGCTATGTCCGTCTAACAAATGGTTTTACAAGGCTATGTCCATCTAACAAATGGTTTTACAAGGCTATGTCCGTCTAACAAATGGTTTTACAAGGCTATGTCCATCTAACAAATGATTTTACAAGGCTATGTCCATCTAACAAATGGTTTTACAAGGCTATGTCCATCTAACAAATGGTTTTACAAGGCTATGTCCATCTAACAAATGGTTTTACAAGGCTATGTCCATCTAACAAATGGTTTTACAAGGCTATGTCCGTCTAACAAATGGTTTTACAAGGCTATGTCCGTCTAACAAATGGTTTTACAAGGCTATGTCCATCTAACAAATGGTTTTACAAGGCTATGTCCATCTAACAAATGGTTTTACAAGGCTATGTCCATCTAACAAATGGTTTTACAAGGCTATGTCCATCTAACAAATGGTTTTACAAGGCTATGTCCGTCTAACAAATGGTTTTACAAGGCTATGTCCGTCAAACAAATGGTTTTACAAGGCTATGTCCGTCTAACAAATGGTTTTACAAGGCTATGTCCATCTAACAAATGGTTTTACAAGGCTATGTCCAACTAACAAATGGTTTTACAAGGCTATGTCCATCTAACAAATGGTTTTAAAAGGCTATGTCCATCTAACAAATGGTTTTACAAGGCTATGTCCATCTAACAAATGGTTTTACAAGGCTATGTCCATCTAACAAATGGTTTTACAAGGCTATGTCCATCTAACAAATGGTTTTACAAGGCTATGTCCGTCTAACAAATGGTTTTACAAGGCTATGTCCATCTAACAAATGGTTTTACAAGGCTATGTCCGTCTAACAAATGGTTTTACAAGGCTATGTCCATCTAACAAATGGTTTTACAAGGCTATGTCCATCTAACAAATGGTTTTACAAGGCTATGTCCATCTAACAAATGGTTTTACAAGGCTATGTCCATCTAACAAATGGTTTTACAAGGCTATGTCCATCTAACAAATGGTTTTACAAGGCTATGTCCATCTAACAAATGGTTTTACAAGGCTATGTCCATCTAACAAATGGTTTTACAAGGCTATGTCCATCTAACAAATGGTTTTACAAGGCTATGTCCATCTAACAAATGGTTTTACAAGGATATGTCCATCTAACAAATGGTTTTACAAGGCTATGTCCATCTAACAAATGGTTTTACAAGGATATGTCCATCTAACAAATGGTTTTACAAGGCTATGTCCATCTAACAAATGGTTTTACAAGGCTATGTCCATCTAACAAATGGTTTTAAAAGGCTATGTCCAACTAACAAATGGTTTTACAAGGCTATGTCCATCTAACAAATGGTTTTACAAGGCTATGTCCATCTAACAAATGGTTTTACAAGGCTATGTCCATCTAACAAATGGTTTTACAAGGATATGTCCATCTAACAAATGGTTTTACAAGGCTATGTCCATCTAACAAATGGTTTTACAAGGATATGTCCATCTAACAAATGGTTTTACAAAGTTATGTCATTTGAATAAGGCTGATTTAATGGAAAATAATAACAATAATTTATTGTTGTTCCTATATCATTCTGAAATGCTTTAATTATCGGGCAGCCAGTTCCTTTGGTTCTTATCATTGTTATACTCTTAACTTATCATCTCTAGAAGAAGTCCAGGTGGAAGTCTGGAAAAAATGAGTTTACCGTTTCGGATGACACCAAAGCTGGCTTCTCACCTGATTGTTTGAAAGATTGAAAGAGTGACCTGATAGTCTGGTGAGTTATTTTTAGTTCTCTTTTGTGTTCTGAGAATGACGATTCTTTAAAAAATGTAACTTAAAAAAAATTTAACAAGCCTTGGCAACTATTATTTATTGAATAGTTTTCTGTAAGCTTGGTAAACGCTACCAGTGAAAGTCCATTAACAGTTTTTTCCACGATTTCTACGACTGTTAATAACCACGCAATAAAAACATTGTTAATAACATTCCACAAACTATTAAGACAATGAAATGCTTCTCAATACAGAGTCATTAACAAGCTTTATAAATGATAACAGTTGTTTGAGCTTCGATTATTTTTATTTAGTCAAAAGTTTACACGCATACATACACACACACTCACGCAAGCCTGGAAAAACTCTCTCTCTCTCTAACACACACACAAACACATACACACACACACACACATACTCATATATATATATATATATATATATATATTATATATATATATATATATATATATATATATATATATATATATACGAGAGCAATGCCCGTGCGATGCTACGGGTAGGCACAATGAAAATAACTTTATTTGGATTTGAGTTTCACATTCCTCTTAATAATGAGTGTAAACGTATCAGGAAATTAGGGTAGTCATAAATCAAACCCCTTCTTTATAAAAATCACGATATGTGTGTCTAGAAAATAGATAGTATGATGAATTTAAATATTACCCATCAATGTTGGTATTTCTGCTTTAATAACGCACGCTTTGGTCTATATGCTTTACCAAAATAACAAAGGTCCTTAACAGTTACAAAAATCTAATGGGCAAGGATCAATTTCTTTTTCCATTAATCAAAAAATGAAAACAATATCTTTGATTCCTTTGGTTCAAGGAAAAAGCTCTTAAAATCACCCACTCCATTTTATAAGCTAAGTATGAAATTAGTTCAAGACGAATAGGATATTTTTTTAGCATAGTAACAAAGCAATTAATAGGCATATACTTGTTTCACTTAAATAACGGATAATTCTTCTTTGTATTTATATTCAAGCCTTTTTTATTGTAGCTTTTTTAGCTTATAAATAGAATATAAGTTAGGGCTTAATATATAACATATATTATGTAGGCATTTGATTTTAAAACAGAATAGTTTTTAAAAAATCAGTCTGTATACAAAACTTTATCCTCGTTGTATAATATTGCTCAAATAAAATCAAGTTGTTATGTCACAATATCAGTTGCTGTTAGTGTATTTTTTGCAAGAACAGGGTAGGCACAATTAAAAAATAACTTTATTTGCTTTTGGGTCTCAAATTTCCCTTAAAATTGAATGTAGATGCATCATGAAATTAGGGTAGTGATAAATCAAACCACTTTTTATAAAATTCACGATATGTGTGTCGAGAATATAGAGAGTATGATGAATTTAAATATTAACCATCAATTTTGGTATGTCTGCTTTAAAAACGCATGCTTTTCTCTATTTAATATACTCCTAAAGAATATAAATGTACTTAACAGTTATAAAAATCTAATCGGCATAGCTCAATTTCTTTTCAAATGAATAACAAAAAAAATTAAAATATCTTTCCATATGATTCCTTTGGTTCTAAAAAAATGCTCTGAAAATTACCAATTCCATTGTTTAGTTTAAGCAAGAAATTATTATTATTATATTTTTTTTATGTAACAAACAAAATGTACATTATATATTATTTCTTAAACATAAAAACCTTAATTATCTTCTGTTATGTTTAATATCATGTTTTGAGTTGTTTGTCTAAAAATGTGTTCTAATGTTATGTTTGTGTAACTGTGGTTATGGAAGAATGCCGTAAATCTGTGATGCCATATGTGTTTTCTGTACTGTGAAAGTATTTTTTAAGCTTATAGTTTGTTGTTTCTTGTTTATAGAGTCTGGTATTATGTTTAGTGTTATTGCTTTGTCTATATCTACCTTGTGTATTGTGCCTGATTTTATGAATTGTTGGAGTGTGTTTTTAGTTTGTAAAATTGTATTGCATGTGAGATATAAATGTTGTTCTGTCTCATCAGCTCCTGGCCTACAGAGTGGACAGCCTATTCTTGCCCCTCTGTCTTTATAATTTCTTGATGAGACTGGTGTTGTATTGTAAATTAGTCTGTATGTTATTTCTTTTTCTTTATTTGATATTTCTTTGATATGTGTATTTTTAAAAGTTTCCTCAGTGTTTGTAATTCCATAAACTTGTGTCCATTTAATTCTATTGTTTAGAGGTGTTGCTTGTCTTTTTATTAAATGTGTATATATTTCTTTGGTTGTTTTGTGTACTACTTATTCATTACCTTTTATTGCTTTGATGCATGCTATATGAAATTGTGATTGATTTCTACCCATGTAATTTTCAGTGCTGTTATCAATTGCTATTAAATGTCCTATTCTGATTCCTAAGTAATAATGTGTGAATGTATTTTCTGATCTTTTTTTAATGGCTTGTCCTTTACATTTTATTCTGAGTTCTTGTATTTTTGTTTGTATGTCTTGCAAGTTTATTCCTCTATTTAGCTTAGATTGTATTAGTGTTGTTTGTTTGATATTGTGTATTGTTCCTTGGAATATGTATTTAGTTATGTGTGAGTTAATTTCTTATCAAATTATCGGTGGGGGTTCCCATATTGTTCCTGTATATATTGTTTTGGGGATGACATATGTGTTTATAATTGTGCTCCTTCCAAAAATTGTCTGTGCTGTGTATTTGTTTTTGTCAATAATTTATTTAATTGATTGTTCAATATCCCTCCATATTTCATTGTTTGTCTGTGTCTGATTATTGGAATAAAAGATCCCATAAATTCTAAGACTCTCCTTTCTAATTATGCCTAAGGCGAAATCTAGTCTATCTTGCCACCTACCTATCCCCATAATTTCAGATTTGTTTACATTATTCTTGGACCCACTACCTTTTCCAAAATCTTGAAAAATTGAAATTATTTTGTGAATTGGCCTATCATTTGTGGGGGAAAATACCGTGTCATCTGCATAAGCAATCACTTTAATATCTCTGGCTCCAGGGATCCCTATTCCTGTAATGTTTTTCTCCATTCTGATTTTCTCTATAAGTGGTTCAAAGGATAAAATATATAGATAAGGGGATAAAAGACACCCTTGTCTAACTGATCTTTTAATTGCAATGTTTTTTTTAAATTATATTATTTATTATCAGTTTGCTGATAGGCGTTCTGTATAGAATTTTAACCCAATTACAAAAATACTCCCCTAATTTATTGTGTTGTAATATCTTGTGAAGGTATGCATGGTCTACCCTGTCAAAGGCTTTTTCCTGGTCTAGTGATAATATACATGTTTGAATTAATTTGTTTTTCACTTGTATATTGAATAATGTCTCTGATTAAATGATTGTGGTTGTTGATGTCCCTGCCTTTAATGCTGCATTGTTGATTGACATGAATGAGAGTATTTAAAATGTGGTTTTAGTTTATTGGCTAATGTTTTAGTAAGAATTTTATAATCTGTGTTGAGTAATGATATGGGCCTGTAATTTATAAGTTGTGTTTTGTGTGTGTCTTTCTTTGGTAGAAGTGTGATGTATGAAGTGTTCATTGAATTTGGTAGTTCCATGTTGTTGTAAGCTTCTTCTAAAGTTGCATGTAATATTGGGCCCAGTGTTGTAAAAAAGAAGTTGTAAAACTCTGATTAAGAAGAATTAGTTATTATTTGAGCAAGATAATATTTATTTGAATATTTATGCTTAGTGGAGGGTGGAAATATGGTTTATGGGTTTAATATACGCATCTTCTTTTCACACGAATATTAACATAAAAACTATGTTTTTTTAAAAAATTCATAGAGATTGATTTTCTAATAAATTATGTCATTTTGAAAGGACGTCCCACTCTTTTCTTCTAGTATTAACAAAGCAATAAATTGGCAGATACTTGTTCCACTAAACAAAATGATTACTTTTCGTTGTATTTGTATTTAAGCCTTTTTTCATTGTAGCTTTTTTTAGCTTATTAAATGACATATTTGGTAATGGTCTTTTTACATATTTGGTAATGGTCTTAATATATAACATATATTTGTAGGCATTTGATATTAAATCAGAATAATTTAAATATAATTTTGTCAAGAAAGTGTATACAGCTTAAAAGAAAACTGCCATTTAGTAAACCACATGAGCTGCCTTTGAAATCAGTCTTTATACAAAACTTTATCCTCGTTGCATAATATTGCTCAAATAAAATCAAGCTGTTATGTCTAAATATCAGTTATAAATAACTTTTAAAACGTCAAATACATTAAGTATTTAAATTTAAGCATATATGAGGATATTACGAAAAGTTGTAAAATGATACTGTGTATTTGATAATAAACAAAATAATAGTATATCTATATTCTATATAAATATTGCTAAAATATTATACTAAAGAAAACAGTGACTGTGGTTTGTAAACAGAACGTTAGGTAAATTAACGTTGAACATAAATGTAGATTGTTGGAGAAAGATTAAAAGCAAATAAATTTTTCGAACGGCTGGATGACATACATCTCGAAAATACATAAAGAAAACAGTGTAAAGATGTAATTTGCAAATATATATTAATTATTTAAAATTTTAAAAAAAGATATACGTAATCTTGTTAGAGGCGCAACATTACCACACATAAAAATAAACCGTTTCATCACATTTAGTTCACAACATAGACACACACACACTCACTTTATTCACACACTTGCACACACAAACATAAACACACAAACAGATAGTACCATTAAAAAAATCACATTTCATTGAAATAACCGCGGCTCTTTTTACTTTGTTTCCATTTTACAAATTAATATGAGCTCGAACTATGACGTAAAAGTCACAATATTTTATTGCGAGAAACGCGTCTTGTTAATCTCGACACCAACATGTTTATTATTTTACGTTTTCAATAATTTATTTTATTTTCGGGAGTTACCCCGCATAGCGAGCACCCACACACGGACGCGCTTAGGCGCAATATATATAGGGATATATATATATATATATATATATATATATATATATATTATATATATATATATATATATATATATATATATATATATATAGAGAGAGAGAGAGAGAGAGAGAGAGAGAGAGAGAGAGAGAGAGAAAGAGAGAGAGCAGCGACTAAACCTTATTTTCCAAAAATGATTTTTTAATACAATGGACTATAATTACTTTAATAAGAAACAGTAGATAATTTTCTTTAAAGATTCGGAAGTTTTACAATATCTTTTCTATTTTACGCAAACATTTAATTTAAAAAATGTGTAAACTTTTTTTGTTTCAGTTTACGCAACGCATTTTTCTCTATCATAGCTCTTTTGAATTTTGATTTCTAATTCCTCGTTTTTGCAATACAATATCTCGCGTTGAGCACTTAATTCATTCATGGTTACTTTGCGAATTAGTCTCTCGCCAGTTTTTTTAATCCATCAGACGAGCACGACTTTGATTTGTTCGGTGTGTTTATGCTACAAAACAAACGACAAAATCAAAATAATGATGCATCATTAAAGGGAGAATAAGCCATCCAAGTAAATACGATTTTTCACCATCAGTTAAAGTACACGCTAAAACCATTCTCGCGATAGCCATCTCCTTTAAGTGTAAGTTCCGTGTCCGATTTCGTGAAGTTAACGTTCACATGTAGCACTTTCCCCAAACATTGCTGAACGATCTATATAACAATAAATGTCGAATATGTCACCCGAACGTTTTTTAATATTTGATTGGTTGTAGAAATTGATTATCTGGGTACAATAGTGATGGCATCTACAACAGGCACGGCTATTAACATCTACAACAGGCACGGCTATTAACATCTACAACAGGCACGGCTATTAACATCTACAACAGGCACGGCTATTAACATCTACAACAGGCACGGCTATTAACATCTACAACAGGCACGGCTATTAACATCTACAACAGGCACGGCTATTAACTTTCAAGAAAGTGATGGCATCTACAACAGGCGCGGCTATTAACTTTCGAGAATGGTACGTTGCATGTACCAGATCATGAGTGTCACGCTCTCGACCACCATGTTGTTTTTACTGTTCGGTGACTGTTGCTTTTTTTTATAAAGTTTAAACTGAGGCGTTTAACATCCGTAACAAAGGGCAGCTTAGGGTAGACGCCCTTTTGAACTATCCGTGCTACGCCACTGACAAAACTCATGATTGTAGGAGTTGCAATAACGCATACACAAATACATATAACACATGTACTGGATATATAATATGACACAAATCTTACTAAAACCCCCATCTCTGAGTTAAAATATGTAAGTGGCCATTATATTTTAAACCAAGATATTTTATAAACTCTCCCGGAAAATAAACTCTTTGGGGAAGAGACTTTTTTATGTGAGACTTTATCTCACATGCTCCTTTAACATACTCACTAAACATAAGCAGACGCCATGGGCAACGATCTACAAAAACACTCTACATATTGGACTTACTGACAACACTTGTTTAAAAAAAAGTAGAAAGAAAATGTTAATATTAATTGTATGGAATTATTTTTTTTTAATTAAAGCTTTTTGTAATCATTGAGTACATTTTTACTTCACATTATTTATTTAAATGTCATGATCTGCTTATCTTTTCTGACTGAAATTAAAGGGATACTAGACGCCCCCGCGGCGTAGAATACGCCGCAGACTTGCTCATGGAGAGTGCAAAGAAAGTGGAGAAAGAACGGACACAAACTACAGCACGAAGAAATCGAAACAACGCGAGTGAAAGTCGGTTGGGGGGTGGGGTTACTGCCAACTCATTGTTGGTTTCGAGACATTGGCAGGCGAAATTCGGCACACCCTTAACTTCTATGAAGTCAGCTAAAAAACGATAATCGGTTTAAAATCGGAATTACATAATCGATAATCGGTTGTCCAAAAAAAACCACCAAAAAACCACGCAATTAGCCACCCTCGCTAGGGTCGGCCAATCACAGTTCATGTTTAAGGGATGGTAGTATTAAATGGGAGGCGGGTAACAACAACCTAAGTGTGCATGTCTTCACATTTACTCGCTATTTTTAAATCCCTTATATTAACTTCGCGGCCGTCTCTCTCTCTCTGTCTGTCTTGGGCTCGGCGGGCGGGCGGGCGGAAAAACAGAAGTCAAAAATGACCCACTTCCCATGATCCGATCAAACTGAAATTTGGCACACGGACCCGTCTAACCTAACAATGCATTGTATCAAAATTTCAGATCGATCGAACGTACCGTAATTAAATTAGAGCATTTTTAGTTTATCCTTATATGAGGTATGTAATTCAAAATTCACTGTTTGTTATTGTTTTTTTTTCTGCCCAGTTCCACGTGAGTTTGAGTTGACGCCGACCGTCGTGTTGACGCCGACCGTCGTGCCGACACCCCCTCGCATCCCACCCCCATTTATTAAAGACAAGGGACATCACTCGGTGTCAGTCTGTAAATGTTTGAAAATAATCAATACTGTTAGTTATGTCTCATATATAAGGGATTTATAGTCAAAAACTTTGTTTTTACGGGTTTGTTTTATTAAATCCCTTATATTAACTTCGCTGCCGTCTCATCATCTCTCTCATCATCTCATCATCTCATGGGCGGGCGGAAAAACAAAAGTCGAAAATGACCCACTTCCAGTTATCCGATCGAGCTGAAATTTGGCACACGGGCCCGTCTGACCTAACAATGCATCGTATCAAAATTTCAGATCGATCGATCGTACCGTAATTAAATTAATGCATTTTTAGTTTATCTATATAAACCATATGTAGAGGTCGCTATCGTTTACATTTTACGGGTCACTTGACTTCAGGCAAGCCATCGGTGAACACATCTCGTGCTTAAACCAGGTAAAGCGGCGTGCTTTTGTTTACATTTGGCGTTTCACGGTGAACTTGGCCCAGCGATCGGTGACAAGACCTTTCCCCTCTCCCACCCCCACCCCACCCTTTTTGGGTTTAAAGCAAAGGGTAGTAAAGACAGATTCAGTCTGTAGATATTTGTAAATACTTTCAGTTCTGTCTCATATATAAGGGATTTATAGTCAAAAACTTTGTTTTTACGGGTTTGTTTTATTTATTTACTTGGTGCTGCTTTTTGTGTCTGTACTCTCACTCCCTTCCCAACCATTTTTTGCACTGTATATGATAAGCAAGTCTGCGGCGTATGCTATGCAATAAAGGGGTAAAATAAAGGGCACAAACAGACATTTTTAAAAATTAAAAAAATTAATGTATTCGCTGGGGCTTGAACCCAGGACCTTCGTCGAATGAGGCGGACGTGATAACAAGTACACTATGAATCCCACGTTTTCTGTGAAGGAACAATGCAAGTGACACGCAAGGACCATTGTTGGTCACCCCTCCACTACCTTCGCTTGTCTACCGTTAACTGTATTTAGTTGACCCCAGCGAGGGTCATTCGTCATGCTTGTTTGCACATGCTTGCGTCGTGGTGTCTCGCATGGTCCCATGAAGATAATTATATATATAGATAGAAGATTCTTTGTCCTTTGAATACTTAAATGCAGTTGGAAATCAAACCTAAAATTTTAAAAAAGTGCGGTTATGATTCAATTCTTTAACACCTTAATTTCAGATTCAGATAAATAAAGCAGCAAAACATTTTGATTTTCTCAGTTGGATTATAGTCTGTAGAAATGCAGGCACAGCTCAACATCGTTCATCATTATTGTCCACATGCGGTGCATCACAGTTTTGATGAATTATACTATTGTGTGAACTACTGCTCCGTTTCTACGTACACACACGAAGTGTTGATACATCTACAGAGCGTATTTTATGTGTGTAGCATCAATGACGTGAAAGTCTTCAGGGGTGAACATGGTTCGTTATTTTAAATATAACCATTTCTGATGTAAGTAGGGATCTTCTTTGGCAATGGGTTTCGCGAGTTTTAATCAAATATAACAATTTACGGTGTAGGGCGAAGGTGTGACACCAATAACACATGACCGGCTCCAGTCATTTTGAAAAAAAAACATTGGTTCACATTCAAGGACATTCATTTTTTTTTCATCACGTATGGTCGTAATTCGGATGTGGTCGGGAATGACTCGAATAGAGGCTTTGGATTCGGTTGGGTTTTGGTTGACCCGGGGCTTACATTTGGTTAGATTTGGTCGTCGGTAGGCTTTGGGTGGGATTCGGTCGGCAGCAACATTAGAGTTCTGTGTTTTCAGTTCAGTCATTATCTCCGATCTGCACAGATGTTTTCCCCGTATGTGTCAATTTAAATTTGTGGGCTACGTCCTCAAAAATATACGCTATTAAAGTTATGTAACGGATGAAAACTGCCAACGTTTGAGAAATAATTACGCTTTGCAGCGTTAAAAAAATAGTTCGATAGAAATGAAATTATTATATTTTTATAAGTCTAACAAAAATCCAAGAACTTTGAAACCTTATAAAAAGAATAACGACATTTGAAAATTGCTTTTAAGATCAATATAATTAGAAACAAAAATAAAGCATCATGTTTGTGAAGCTTTCAACCATTTGTATACTTATAACTATTTTTAACTCCAAGACAAGTTTAAAATTAGCTGCGAGAACTTGACCTGAATGTAACTTTTCTTGGCACCGAAGACCGGAACTTAATCGGAGATGTCCCTGGTGTGTGTCCATTGTCAACAGCTGAATGTGTGGGAACGTGGTCCAGAGATGTCATCACGTCTTCTTTTACCGAGAGATGAAGGTTGTTGTTTGTTGTTTTTTTTTCAGTCGAGAAAATGACGGTGAAATCTATTTAAAGATCGAAAGACCTTCTATTTGAAGAACGACGTTATTAGGCCTCGAACTAGAAACTGGAATTTCAAAGTTTGAATTTTGGATAAACGTGAAGTTAAGATCGTTGATAAACATTTCTTTTATGCCTGAATTTAAAATCCGGCTCTTGTTAACATATAATTATTATTATTTCTGTACACTTTGTTATATACTACGTCTAGCCTTATACTGTGATTACGTTTTTTTTCTCTCTAAAGGTTCACGTTGAAGGTAATTTCGCTCTAAGCCTATAAGTCCATGCAGGTCAGCAATAGGTACCGTGTATCAGATGTTTTGTCTCAGCATACGTTAAACTAATCATTAGTTTTATATTCAAATGTTTAAATCTCACTGTAAAATAGTTAATTTTGATCGTTACGCTCGGAATAAACCTTTAAAGGAATATTTTGCTCATGTTGATATGTGACCCCAACGTTTTAGTGGGAAAAATTTAAACCGAAACTTAAAGGAGTGAAAGTGCGAAGGCAGAATTGATTACAAAAAAAAATGAAAAGTTTATCACCCTACAAATATAATCTTTGCACAGTGACAATAAATGATGTTTTCGTTGTGGTCTTTTTAAATGTAGAAACAGACGAAAGACTGGGATTATTGGGGTGGGGGATAAAAGCACGCAGTGGACATAATATCAGATAGAGGAACAGAAGAAAGTAAATAAGATAAAATAGGACAACCTTGACTTTCCAGCAAGAACACTAAGACTAAAAGTAAAGAGCAACAAGCAAAACAGACAGAAAAACTTGAAAGTAAAGTCTTCAGTATGAAGAGGCGCAATGCATCGTGGGTATAGACAGACTTGCTGTACAGGAAAGACTGTGGCTGGAATAAATGACAGGAACATTTAACAAGACTACAACGCGAGCAGAGTCCAAGGAACACATTTGAAAGATCCAGAAAGTTCAAAGAGCGAAGTGAGCGGCTCTTTTCTATTTGTTGATGAAATAGAACTCTTAGAAGAAGTGGCGGGGAAACATTTTATAGTTATAGTCACACTAGTGTATTACCCGTCAAAAATGACGAGAGTTTTAAAAAAATAAATATTTCAGCTGAAATCAATTAATTTTGACAAATTTAAACATCAGAGTAAGAAATAATGTAATACAGAACTGTCGTTTAGTTTAATTCAACAATTCCTTTATGATTTATGACAACATTTTTGTATATATTCTCATTTTCATATTGAACAATTTTATGCGGACGTTCGAAAAGAGTTATTTTTGGTGCAGTAATTTTTATCAAGGCTTTTTTTTAGCGGTGCGCTTTCTAAAATCTTTTATTGCCTGATTGCATAGCGTTACGAACGAACGAACATACAAAGCAAATTATATATATTGATAGGCACCCAAATCAAAATATACAGGCATTTGTGACTGACGATTTGGAAGACTTAAATGTTTATTTATAGGTCACTATTGATCCTTATATAAAGCAATATAATCCTTAAATAAATCATTTTTATTCTTAAAAGGCCACAGTTTCACTGATATTGAGTACTATTAACCGGATTTAGGGCAATGTTATCAACACTAATAAAAAGGCAAAGCACTGACTGACTGACTTATCAATAATTCTCTAACTTCCCTTGTAGGTAGAAGCATGCAACTTTGAGAAGTTGTTGATTACACTCCCGCAATATTAACAGGCGAAAAAAAATATTTCAATTATCACTCAATGGGGGCCGGGGGCCCAAATGTAGTTTTTTTTCCTTATATGAGCTCTATAAATATTAGTTTATACGTTGGCTACTGTTTAAATAGATGGATCTTGGCCAAACTTGGTACATACAAACTTGATGACCCATATTAAAATTCTATAGGGCTATTAACTCCTAATATTCATTGCTTTTGGACTGGAGGCCCAAAAGCTTTTTTAAACACTTAATTATTTATTTGACCATTGTTGAAAATAAATTGATCATGATCCAGATTAAAATCAATAGGTGTTTTGAACTTTACATCTTACAGCAAATAGGCCCGGGGGGACTTAATGACATTTTTTCTTCTGTAATAAATATTATTGTACTCACCCAAACGCCTTGAAACATAAGGTAGTTGTTGAGTACGCTCCCACAAAAGTTTCTGGCATAAAATATTTTTAAAGACCACTTTTTAGGGGCCGGGGGCCTAAAATCTCATTTTCGTTACATGATTTACATCAAAGGTATTTTAAACAGAGGGTAAATGGATGGATCTTGACAAAACTTGATAAATAAAAATTTGATGGCCCATATTAAAATTCTATATGGTTCTAATTAAAATTCTATAATGTTCTAAACTCTTAATGTCATCTCATTCGGGGCCGGGAAAATCTTGAGAAATATTGACATATTATATTTACATCATGATACAGATTTAAATGTTCAGGCCTATGAACTTTACTTCTTGTATCGTTTTGGCCAGGCGTCTTTTAATGTCATTTTATTCACAATTTGATTTTACAGGACCTTGAAAAAAATTTGACAAACAAGTATATCCATCATGATCCAGATTAAAATTAAAAGGTGTTTTTTTTTAATTTAAATCTTGCAGTGATTCATGTCATTTTTTATATAAGTTGTATGAATATTATTCGCTATGTTAAGCCTTCTCTTTTACAGCCCAATCTTCACGAAATTTGGTAGGCGAATTCCCCGATTTAACCGACAGCGATAAACGTACTTCTTTCGTTGGTACGATGTTTGTCATTCACCATATTGAGCCATTCAAACTGTTTTTTTTTACTTATGGTCCCATCTTCCAGAAATTTGGTACGCGGGTTCTCAACAATAACTGAAATCCTACTTTTCCGCTGTAACACGTGGGTATTTTGCTAGTCTCTAAAAATAAAACGCTATTACGACTGATATGAGGCATTACTACCCTTGATATAGGGCATTATTATCCATTAAAAAGAACTATATTGCCCCTGATATTGGGCACTGTTACTCTCATCTAGGGCACTTTAACTATTGATATTGGGCACTGTTTCCTTGATTTAAGGCAATATTACACTTAATAAGTGGGTACTATTAGCAATAATATATGGAACTATTAACCCTGACATAGGACACTATTAAGCCTGATAAAAGGCACTAGTACCCAATATACATGGTACTTTTACCCTGATACTGTATATTATTATTATATTGTTACCTTCTATATTAGGCACTATAAGGCAATAGTACCGCCTATTACTATAATCACTCTTATGTCAATGTTATCTTTGTTATTGGGTAAAAATTAACCCTTATATAGTAACATTCAAAACGTATATAAAAAACGAAGCATATTCACAATTTAAACAATAGCGAGGCAATAGAAGTTGGCAAAGACTTCCATACAATTTTGAAGACAGACAATGGCACGCAGTCACGATCTGATATCGTGGGGTGTGAAGGTCATGAATGTTTCATAGGGGAGGGAACTCTTTTTACTCGTGCCACGGGACGTCCTTAGCGTAGCTGAACAGAATATTGGTTTGGGGGGGGGGTTAGTTGTGTATTCCTTTGTAGAAAAATTAATAAGAATGAGATAGTGACACGGAGAGTGAGTGAGAAGAGGGAAGACAGTTTTATAGTTAATAAGAGATTAGAGATAGTGTGTGAGAGAGACGAGAGATAGTGAACTGAGGGACGAGAGATAGTGAACTGAGAGACGAGAGATAGTGAACTGAGAGACGAGAGATAGTGAACTGAGAGACGAGAGATAGTGAACTGAGAGACGAGAGATAGTGAACTGAGGGACGAGAGATAGTGAACTGAGGGACGAGAGATAGTGAACTGAGGGACGAAAAATCGTGAACTGAGAGACGAAAAATAGTGAACTGAGAGACGAGAGATAGTGAACTGAGGGACGAGAGATAGTGAACTGAGGGACGAGAGATAGTGAACTGAGGGACGAGAGATAGTGAACTGAGAGACGAGAGATAGTGAACTGAGAGACGAGAGGTAGTGAACTGAGGGACGAGAGATAGTGAACTGAGAGACGAGAGATAGTGAACTGAGGGACGAGAGATAGTGAACTGAGAGACGAGAGCTAGTGAACTGAGAGACGAGAGCTAGTGAACGGAGAGACGAGAGATAGTGAACTGAGGGACGAGAGATAGTGAACTGAGGGACGAGAGATAGTGAACTGAGGGACGAGAGATAGTGAACTGAGAGACGAGAGATAGTGAACTGAGAGACGAGAGATAGTGAACTGAGAGACGAGAGATAGTGAACTGAGAGACGAGAGATAGTGAACTGAGAGACGAGAGATAGTGAACTGAGGGACGAGAGATAATGAACTGAGCGACGAGAGATAGTGAACTGAGTGACGAGAGCTAGTGAACTGAGAGACGAGAGCTAGTGAACTGAGAGACGAGAGCTAGTGAACGGAGAGACGAGAGATAGTGAACTGAGGGACGAGAGATAGTGAACTGAGGGACGAGAGATAGTGAACTGAGGGACGAGAGATAGTGAACTGAGGGACGAGAGATAGTGAACTGAGGGACGAGAGATAGTGAACTGAGGGACGAGAGATAGTGAACTGAGGGACGAGAGATAGTGAACTGAGGGACGAGAGATAGTGAACTGAGAGACGAGAGATAGTGAACTGAGGGACGAGAGATAGTGAACTGAGGGACGAGAGCTGGTGAACTGAGGGACGAGAGATAGTGAACTGAGGGACGAGAGATAGTGAACTGAGGGACGAGAGATAGTGAACTGAGGGACGAGAGATAGTGAACTGAGGACGAGAGATAGTGAACTGAGGGACGAGAGATAGTGAACTGAGGGACGAGAGATAGTGAACTGAGGGACGAGAGATAGTGAACTGAGAGACGAGAGATAGTGAACTGAGGGACGAGAGATAGTGAACTGAGAGACGAGAGATAGTGAACTGAGAGACGAGAGATAGTGAACTGAGGGACGAGAGATAGTGAACTGAGAGACGAGAGATAGTGAACTGAGGGACGAGAGATAGTGAACTGAGAGACGAGAGATAGTGAACTGAGAGACGAGAGATAGTGAACTGAGAGACGAGAGATAGTGAACTGAGAGACGAGAGATAGTGAACTGAGAGACGAGAGATAGTGAACTGAGAGACGAGAGATAGTGAACTGAGGGACGAGAGATAGTGAACTGAGAGACGAGAGATAGTGAACTGAGAGACGAGAGATAGTGAACTGAGGGACGAGAGATAGTGAACTGAGAGACGAGAGATAGTGAACTGAGGGACGAGAGATAGTGAACTGAGCGACGAGAGATAGTGAACTGAGAGACGAGAGATTGTGAACTGAGAGACGAGAGATAGTGAACTGAGAGACGAGAGATTGTGAACTGAGAGACGAGAGATAGTGAACTGAGAGACGAGAGATTGTGAACTGAGAGACGAGAGATTGTGAACTGAGAGACGAGAGATTGTGAACTGAGAGACGAGAGATTGTGAACTGAGAGACGAGAGATTGTGAACTGAGAGACGAGAGATTGTGAACTGAGAGACGAGAGATTGTGAACTGAGAGACGAGAGATTGTGAACTGAGAGACGAGAGATAGTGAACTGAGAGACGAGAGATAGTGAACTGAGGACGAGAGATAGTGAACTGAGAGACGAGAGATAGTGAACTGAGAGACGAGAGATAGTGAACTGAGAGACGAGAGATAGTGAACTGAGAGACGAGAGATAGTGAACTGAGAGACGAGAGATAGTGAACTGAGAGACGAGAGATTGTGAACTGAGAGACGAGAGATAGTGAACTGAGGGACGAGAGATAGTGAACTGAGGGACGAGAGATTGTAGTGAACTGAGAGACGAGAGATTGTGAACTGAGAGACGAGAGATAGTGAACTGAGAGACGAGAGATTGTGAACTGAGAGACGAGAGATTGTGAACTGAGAGACGAGAGATAGTGAACTGAGAGACGAGAGATAGTGAACTGAGGGACGAGAGATTGTGAACTGAGAGACGAGAGATTGCGAACTGAAAGACGAGAGCTAGTGAACTTGGAGACGAGAGCTAGTGAACTGAGAGACGAGTGATAGTGATAACACAATTTCAGATAGCTTTGCAGCATCTGTACTTCTTAAATTCACTAATTGAACTTTACAATTTCTTTAATGAGAGAGTAGAGCTTTCTATTTCCGGACTTTATCTGTGAATTTAAATTTGTGTTCCTTGTGAAATATAGCTTAACATGTTCCCCAAACCCACTCTATGGGAGCTGGAACTAGAAAATATTCCGGTGTTCCTTCTGTGGCTAGGCGGGGGACCTTTTCCCTGGTAAGGGCTTACGCAGAACACACCTCTGACAGTGCTAGACTTTTGAATGACCCAAGGATAATACTCAGAGCTACACAAATTAAAATTTTCACCTTACATTTAGGTTTTTTTGTGACATGGAAGTGTGAGTTTTAGTTACAGCATTTATGTGGAAGTTTACTGGGTTTACTATAGTTTGAGAAATTTTTATGCGTTATTTGATGACGAAATAATGAGCATCTAAATGATATTTGTAGAAGGTAGTTTTTCTTGATAAGTCCATGCAATAGTTTCAATGTGGAGAGAGACATCCATGCAGTAAATGCTTATTTATTGTATAATAATCATGATTTTAGAAATCAATGATTGTAAATGTTCATGAATTCATCGAAACACAATCAAGATTTGAACAAGTTGAAATATTTGTAGAGAAAAAAAATTCAAATATCCACTCTACAAAAAGTATAATATTTTGTCCTCTGAGTAAAAAAAAATAATTAAAAATGTTAAGATTTGCAAATATATCTCACAGTGGTAATTTTGTAAAGCATGGCAAGAACGTTAATGCCATTAGTGCAGTCAAGCTTTTTAGACATTTATATACTTATATGGCGCGCTTTCTCCTCCAAATTTTTAAATAAAAGTGTTTGGTCAAGTTAAGTTTTAAAAAGCGAAACAAAACATTTTAGGACCCCTGCACCAGTAGAAAATCTTCGATTACGAAAAGACGCCATCTTCCGGGGAAGGATAACTCAAGCTATCTGAGGTGACTTGACAGGCGGAATCGACTAAATGATCTCCCCCTGGTTGCCATAAATTTACCCGGAAGCGAAAGATAAAGAAGCGGATTAATAGTAGGAAGAAAATAAATTAGAGTAAAAAATCCCAGATTCCTTTATTGCATTTTGATTGAATTCCTTAATATGGTCATTGATATGTCGCCGTTAGTGGGGTCTAATTTCAAATTTATAAAAAAGGGGCAGGGGCGGGGAAACCAAAAATCAACGTTTCACGGGTCACACGCTTTTACACCTCATGCAAAAATAGCAATAAAAATCACATTAAATGATGAACATTGATAAAGTTCGTAAAATAAAGTTCAACTTTATTTAAAATTTGAGAGTATAAGAGAGACTGGGAGACAGCGAGAGGGGAAAGAGAGAGAAATAAAATAAGAGAGGATGCGCTAAGACGGATTTTTTTTCATTAAAAAAAGGCGATAGATAAAACACCACGGTAAGCAACGCGAGGAACCAGAAGGAACATATAGACATTAATAACAAAAAATGCTTCAGTTTTGGCATATAACCAGCACAGGAAAGAACCAACATATATGACAGATCAAATATACATGACAGAACCAACATAAACGACAGATCGAATATACATGACAGAACCAACATATACAACAGATCAAATACACATGACAGAACCAACATATACAACAGATCAAATATACATGACAGAACCAACATATACGACAGATCAAATATACATGACAGAACCAACATATACAACAGATCAAATATACATGACAGAACCAACATATACAACAGATCAAATATACATGACAGAACCAACATATACAACAGATCAAATATACATGACAGAACCAACATATACAACAGATCAAATATACATGACAGAACCAACATATACAACAGATCAAATATACATGACAGAACCAACATATACAACAGATCAAATATACATGACAGAACCAACATATACAACAGATCAAATATACATGACAGAACCAACATATACGACAGATCAAATATACATGACAGAACCAACATATACAACAGATCAAATATACATGACAGAACCAACATATACAACAGATCAAATATACATGACAGAACCAACATAAACGACAGATCAAATATACATGACAGAACCAACATATACGACAGATCAAATATACATGACAGAACCAACATATACGACAGATCAAATATACATGACAGAACCAACATATACGACAGATCAAATATACATGACAGAACCAACATATACAACAGATCAAATATACATGACAGAACCAACATATACAACAGATCAAATATACATGACAGAACCAACATATACGACAGATCAAATATACATGACAGAACCAACATATACGACAGATCAAATATACATGACAGAACCAACATATACGACAGATCAAATATACATGACAGAACCAACATATACGACAGATCAAATATACATGACAGAACCAACATATACGACAGATCAAATATACATGACAGAACCAACATATACGACAGATCAAATATACATGACAGAACCAACATATACGACAGATCCAATATACATGACAGAACCAACATATACGACATATCAAATATACATGACAGAACCAACATATACGACAGATCAAATATACATGACAGAACCAACATATACGACAGATCAAATATACATGACAGAACCAACATATACGACAGATCCAATATACATGACAGAACCAACATATACGACATATCAAATATACATGACAGAACCAACATATACGACAGATCAAATATACATGACAGAACCAACATAAACGACCGGAAAAGGACACCTGGTAATAAAAACACTCAACAAAAAATTACGCACATGTGAAGAGAAAGAACACGCACGGGAACAAATTACGCACACAACAAGAAAGAAAACAAAGTTTAATAAACAAATGAACACGGATAAAATGGCCGTTTCTAACGTGATAGGCCACATCTAACGTGACAGGCCACATCTAACGTGACAGGACACATCTAACGTGACAGGACACATCTAACGTGACAGGACACATCTAACGTGACAGGCCACATCTAACGTGACAGGACACATCTAACATGACAGGCCACATCTAACGTGACAGGCCACATCTAACATGACAGGCCACATCTAACGTGACAGGCCACATCTAACGTGACAGGCCACATCTAACATGACAGGACACATCTAACATGACAGGATACATACTAAAAAATGATTACCTCGCACAGAAAAAAACAAAACACAGTCTGGCTAAAGTAAAGGAATACTCTTGCCTTGAAGATCACTTGCATCCTGGACGATTACGCATGTCTGGATAGAATACGCACGTCCGGAAAATAAGACGACTACGCATGCCTGGATAGAATACGCACGTCCAGAAAATAAGGGCATATATGAAGTAGACTACTGTAACTTTTTATGAACAGGAACAATAACTCTTTAAACAGTGTTAGTTAATATCCCTCTGAATAAAACTGGAAATTGTATCAGATGGTCTGAAAAGTATGGTTTGAAGTAGGTTTTGTTTTTTCGTTGTTTTTTTTTATCACAAAGAGGATATATGCTTGCTATCTTAGTAATTTCTCCATTTATCAAAGCCGTAACACTTTTGTTTTATTTGATTTTCTTGGACATGTGACGAGATCATGAGCATTGCCTTAAAACTGCGAGGCAGAAAAATAAAAACACCATAAGAAATCTTGAAGTAACACGTGAACTTTATTTCTAGTTAAGGTCACGTAATATTACCTTATAATTGTGTTGTTTTTTTTTCATCACGATAATATATCTTAAAGCATTCAGGAAGGGACCTTAAAAGCACGATCATACACAAGAGCAGTATTTTCAAAGAAATTGACTTAATGTTTTCTGATAGTAATGTAAAGCTGCGTTTCACTTAAACACTTTGTCGCGTGGCCTCCAAGTCTCAATTCTTTAAAGGGATGCCACTGAAGCAACGTCTGAACGCATTTGTAATGATGATGGCTTTCTTCTATAGCGCTAACTATCCATGCTAGTTCAGCATCCTTATCGCTCTTTGATCTTCGAATAGTCGCTTACATAAAAAAAAATTCTTAAAATTTTTCTAAATTATTCTGTTCCACAACTTTGGTGTAGCTGATTCGAAGGAGCGCAAGACAAGTTATTTTCTTTCTTTGTGCCCATACATTCCTGGAACTTTCAGAAGGGACTGCTTAAAGAGAAACGCAGTCATATTACTATACAAGTCGTGTCAGTAATTCTTTTTTAATTAATACGGTGCTGATCTATATATACAACCGTAAGTCAGTGACAGAAGTTTGTCGTCAATTCGCTTACCTACAGTTAGCCAGTGTAGATCATTATGTTCTATATTCTATATCTACAACACCTTTGAAAAAGTATGTTGTTTTTTTTTGTTTTATTATGTTTTTTTAAATATTTTTTTAATCACTAAGAGGATATATGCTTGCTATCCCAGTAAGCAAAGGTGCATGCGTGTTTGAGGGACGAGAAAGAAAGACGGCTGCCTTCCAGGTGAGATAAATTTGTTGTATCGATGTCAATGAGGTGTGCCGAGTGATCGATGTGCGAGGATAGAAATAAAGGGAACGGCGTGAGGGTTGTGATGGAATAGCAGATGGAGAAAAAGGAGATCTGGGTCTCAAGTTCAACAGTTTCCACATTTTTTTCCCCGTCTCAATGATGTATATAGTGTTCAAGAATTTCTGAACATGATGATTGATGACGTGGTGTTTTTGGGATTAGAAAAAATAATAATCTAAATTGTTCATCGGGGAGTAGGGGGGAGTCATCTTCGGCGATTCGGGAAAAAACAAGTTCTCGAAAAATAATCTTGTAATTAATGAGTTTAAAAAATGAAGTTATTGAATCATTAAAAAGAAATACATAGTTTGACAGATTACCACTACAACTTTTCTACAGTGTATTTCTATTTCTATCAAAGACACACTAAGAAGTGGATGTAAAATTCAACATTTTGCAAACAAAAATTTCTTCAGAAGCATAAATAAGACTAAATTTTGTCACATTTTTTGTAATTAGTGGAGCAAAAAATGAAATTTTATTTTTTTAAAAACCAATTAAAAGAAAAGTTTTTAAAAAAGTTTAGCTGTAATTTTTAGCTCTGGCATTGAAATGTTTAAATTACACAATAAGGTTAAATTATTGACTTTTCAAACAATGAATAGACAGAGACAATTTCTTTTTTTTCAAATATAAAGATTTTACAATAATTTCTTACTAAAATAATTTTAAATGCTCTAAAAAATTGAAAATTATAAAGAAATTCTGTAAAATCCAACCCAATATGAAGCTGGATTTTAAATGCAGAGAAACGAATTTAAACAAAAGTACACATGCCGTATAGCTTTTCTTCCAATCTCCTAGACATGCGTGCAAACTTTGTTGAAGTGAGTTGCTGCCCCCTGAACCCATCCGTGCACTTTTTAAAACTGCTTTTTTTTCCTCTCCAAGAACAAGAAATTACTCTTGCGTTAAAATTGCGCTAAAATGATTTTTTTCTCAAAATTTAAGAATCATCAGTTAATATCTTTTGATTTTTATTGGTAAACACACAAAAATGGAACTGAAAATCAACAGTATTCAAATTTATGATATTTATTTTCCCTTTTTTAAATAAAAGTACAAAAATATTAGGCTGTCATTTATAATTAATTTAAAATATAAATATGTTCTCACCAAAAAAAACTTTACGAAATAAACCTGGATTATTGCCGGAGTCGAAAAGAAAATGAACTAGATTAATTTTCAGCTTGTGGCCAAAAGGCCCGAGAGCAATAACAATTTTTAACGCTCATGAGTTCCTTTTTTATTTTCCTTGAATTTTTCCTGTTGTTTTTCTCGAAGCAGCTGAGCCTGAAGTTGATCTAATGACAAATCTTTTCCCCTAGTTCATGAGTTATTTCGAAATATTTTTGGCTTATGACATCAAATCTTCCTTCTTTAAAACACTATAGTTGCCATGAGATTCCAAAATCATCAAAAAAGTTGGGGGTTTTTTTACTTGCTAAAATGTGTACGGACTTCCCAGGAAACAAAAGATCTTGAAAATCAGAGAGGTAAAAAGTCATATGGTATAAATCAGGTATCAGCACAGCAACGAAAGGTTAAGTTATAAGTGTAAAAAAAATTTTTTTTTAAATTATCCCCAAAATAATTTAAAGATTTTTAAGCATTTCACGTCAATATTTTAACCATTCGATGGGATACAACATCAGGGATTTCGTTAAAAATTTAAAATAAATTACCTAGTCCATTCCATTTCTTTTCTTGCAAGAAATGACCTGTAGAGCAATAAACTGTATTATTTTTGAAGTCATATTCCCTTTCCAAAGCAGTGCTTATATCTTCATTTATCACTTATGTAATACTTGTCTTTTTTTCAAATATAATTTCTCTATCATTAGTTGCTAATTTGATCGCTATAAACAGGTGATAAGATCATGGCTATAACATCAAAACTGCGATGCAGAAAAATATCTATTGCGCCTTTAGCTTGAGTCACCGACTTATTGTTACGTTATATAGTTAAATGTTTTCATTATATAACAAAGTGATCAAATAGCAGTCAATCAATATGCCCCACAACATAACTACCGTGTAGAGCGAAACTTACAAAATATTTTATGTATTTATAATTACCATATATTGACTTAATTATTTCAGTGGAAATTTTATTTTATATTGATCTCATGGACTCACTTTAAAGCCCTTTAGGCAACAAGGTTCTCGTCTACGAAGAGTCATCCGTAAAAAATGGCTGGAAATGGAACGAATTAAACTAGCATTTTTTTTTACTTTTTAAAAAACAAATAATTTAAATATGGTGTTAGCAAACGTCGTAGTTCGTTTCTATAAACATTTTTCGATGAATAAATGATCAACCTAATATTCTGATCAAGGGTATTTCTGAAGTTTAAGAGCTGGCGCCATTTTTTATTTAATTTTTTTAAATGGAAATTATAGCATATGACATAAAGAACGATTATAATTGGAAACCATTATAACCTTCTAAGGACTTTTTACAGCTTTTAGAAACATCTTTTAAAGCACACATGTCTCCCTGACACCATAATTACATGAAATCGTGACAACGTCCAGACAATGAGGGGCACATCTGAACATTTTAATAAACTTCATGTTTCTGGGAGATTATCGCGAGCTTTCTGAGAATTTCAAGAATATTCCTATTAATTACATCTTTCTTCATTATTGCGCTCACATTTATATTTTAACATATCAATATACATAATTTGCAATCTCTGTCACGTCTGTAGTGTCTGTCCGTGACGCTATGCGAGGTAACTCCCGATAAAAAAATATATAGAAGTAAAAATGTTGCTTTCGAGATTAACAAAATGTGTTTCTCGCCATAAAATATTGTGACGTGACGTCATTATTTGAGCTTTTATTAATGTGTGAAGGGAACGAAGTAAAAAGAGCCATTTTTTATTTGATGTGATTAATATTATTATTATTTTTTTGTATTAAATGACCGTTTTTGTGTATGTGTCATGTCAATATTACGTACGTAATTATAAATTTAATTTTCGATATTATATATATAACATTCGTTTTTCGGTTTATGAAATTTACAATTGGTTGTCGTTTGGTTGTCAAGTTTCGATGCGTTTTGAACTACAAAGCCATTATTTATTACTGCAAATGAAATTTGCCAACTTATGCTTCAGTTTAGCGTTTGTTTTTCTTTAAATACTTTGAGATTGCATATTTGTATGTTTAAAAAAATAACATTTAAAAATCGGACTCCTCCCCACAATAGTTTTTTTTAAATTGTTATTTACATGTAATATTTTAATGCGTCTTAGACTAATTTGGAATAAAAAAATCTTTGCTTTTAATATAGAACTGGAAGGGGTGCTGACTTGACAATAATGAAAACGTTTATTACAATTCCTAAAACGTGTATATTAAATTTTATATACGATTACCTGTTGATACTTTAATATTTTCTTTTATCCAGTGATTAACTTTACTTCAAAGGTTTCATGCAAAATAAATAGTTCGTTGTTATTCATATTTGTAAATAGTTACAATTTTTTATTTACATGTTTTTGATAATGTAAAGGTAATAATGTATGGACCAATGGGCGCATAAACTGACAAGTCATAATAGATCTTGAAAAGGTGCTGACTTGACAATAATAAAAACGTTTATGTGAATTACTAACACGTTTATATTAAATTGTAAATATGATTAACAGTTGATAATTTAATCTTTTCTGTTATCCTGTGACAAACTTTGCTTACTACGTTTCATGCAAAATGAATAGTTCTTTGTTATTAACATGTGTAAAAATTACATTTTATTTTTTACATGTTTTGGTAATGTTGTGGTAATAATGTATGGACAAATGGGCGAATAAACTGACAAGTCATAATCATCAATGAAGCTTAAACTGCTTCAAATCACAGATGTGCTTGATGTGGATCACATTACAGTCACATAATTTATTTTTAACTCACTGTGCTGTATTATTGGTGCACTCATAATTGGTGCGCACTATTCAATGCCGCAAGTTAACGTCCGGCTGACTCCTCAGCAATATTTGTTAATACTTCGAACTTCAAACTTCTTTGCTGTAGTATCACCTTATGCTGTGTGTAATTCACTATGCATTTACTATTATCCTGATTATATCATTATTATTCATGCAAACTTATATAACGCGAAGCCTAAGCTTGGAGGTTTTCTCATAACACATGTATTCGTATATATAATCAAAATATATACTCTGCTATGTCCGTTCGTAACGCTAGATTTTAGAAAGCGCACCGCTAAAAAAATAGCCTTGAAAAAAATTCTGAAAAAACACCCAAAAAAAAACACACGAAAAAACGCTATTTTCAAACGTCCGCATAAAATTGTTCAATTTGGAAAAGAGATTTAATTTTTCTCTCTTGGTCTCTACATTTTCTGATTATTTACTATGCGGCTTTCAGGCAAAAGGGACAATTACAAAAACTGAATTATATCCATTTTGAAAACTCCCGTCATTTTTTACGGGTAATGCACTAATTCAAATTATAAATGTACAATGTTTACGCAATAGCTAACCCTTTATTTCGTGTCGCCACACAGTCAAATCATATCCGTCTTCTGTTATTTATGTGTACAGGCTGTGACACCATCATCATCATCATCATCATCATCATCATCGTCATCCTTATCACACCATCTCTATCAACAGAGAAGTGTTACATCATTCGATCATGTCAACGGGGAGTGATTGGTCTTCTGACCTTGAGCTGGACGAATCGATCAGCAGGCAATCGAACGCAATCATTAGACCCGGCCACTGCCTGGCCTCCCCGAGAAGTCACAAACGTCCACAATAGACGACAGAGTGGCAGCGGCGTCAACGAGAGCTGGGATTGTGACGTAGCAATGTTTACCGGCCCCGGTGACGTCGCGAGTGGACTGTGACGTTTAACACAATTTACTATCCCCAAGATACTACTGCCGTAAGGACAAGACACTACCAGCCGTAAGGATAAGACACTACCAGCCGTAAGGACAAGACACTACCAGCCGTAAGGACAAGACACTACCAGCCATAAGGACAAGACACTACTAGCCGGAAGGTCAAGAAACACCCACGGCGGAGGACAAGATAAAACAATTAAAGACAGAACTCAAGTTCCAAGACGTGACCAACAGAATCGCGAGTGGCGCGGATAAAAACGTTGATTGAGATGAAATCGCTTTCACTGTTGGACAGGAACTTGACCCCATAGTCGGTCACATTCTCAGGACAGGTCTCAAGTCAAAACATCATCTCATTACTTCTGTCTCGGAACAGCTCTGTAGTCAAACACTAACTCATTACGCCTGTCACGGCACAGGTCTCATGTGAGACGCAACCAATTAGGCCTGTCACTGAAAAAGGTCTTCACTGAAAAACAAACTCGTTAGGCCTATCAGTGAACAAATTTTGAAAAATATTGCACAAAAAAATGGATGCTGCGCAACTTTGCACACATTTTTTTTTACTTTGCACAAGAACCAACGAACCTTACGGGTGACATTGCCTACAAACCACACTTCCTATAAACAATACATCTTAGAAAACCACACATCCTGGAAGCAACATGTCCTAGAAACAAAACATCTGGAATCAACACAGCTCAGTGGCCACATCATTTAACAGAAATATATTTTTTCAATTAAAAATAAAACACACACACTTGCTTGTTCGCATCAGAATGAAGCTAGAATAAAAGAATATTCCCTTGTTGACCGGAGAAAACTGCAATTTTTAACTACTTAAAATTAAAGCGTACGAGGAACATATATCATTGCTTGCCTTTTCATTTCGATGTGAACTAATGCGTTTTGTTTTTATTTTTTATGATTTTTATTTATTTAGTTTTTAAATGCTTTTTTAAAAGTTTTTTTTAATATAACTTTATTTTACTATTTTAATTTCTTTGATAATCTTGTAATCACTTTTCAACCATACTTTTTAGATGTGAGGTCACAGACTTTGGTCACTGAATTATTGTATATAAAGGACCTTACCTAAATTGTCAGTTTTCTCATATTTCTAAAACAATATTATTTTTTAATATAATTTCATTTTATTGAGAGAATTACTAAAAATTACAAAAATGGTAAGAAGTTAACACCCGATCGCTTTAATTTTTTTTCTAAAACTACGTTTCATTTTTTAAAAAAATGATATCTAATTCTACTTATGTTCGACTTCTGTGTATCGTACTGGGGTCTCTAAGCTAGAGCTCTTGCATTCACCAGTGAATCTAAAACAAATCAGCCAAAGAGATATTGTTCACAAGAAGACTACAGAAATATTAAACAATATAATTTGCAATGTCACGTCTGTAGTGTCTGTCCGTGACGCTACTAATTTTAGAAAGCAGCGCACCAAATTACTGCACCAATGCACCAAAAGGTGTGCAAATTAAAGATGCGCTGAAAAAAAAATTATATGACGTCATTGGTTTAGCTCATATTTTAATTTTGGAAAAGGGATCAATGTAAAAAGAGGCTTTGATGATGGTTAATTATAAAATCAAAAAATAAAAGGGGCGCCGTAGGCGCCATACAACCCCTATTATAAAATACTTTGTATACATTTCAGAAAGTTTAATATTTCGCATTTATCAAACAAGGACAGGTTAGTTGCGCTTTTGAAAAAGGTCGGCGCCGTAGGCGCCCTAAAAAAGTGCATTTTTTATAAAATAAATAGATTTCAGCTGAAAACTTCCGTCATTTTTGACGGGTGATACGCTAGTATATATATAAATGTTAATCAAATTTCAGTTTCAAATTTACAACGAAATAAGATTTACACCTTACAATAATTCATTAATGTATTATGTTTGTTTCAAGTATTATAACCAGAACTGAAAATATATGCAAAACTTCAGTTCAATAGGACCACGGGAATTAGGTGAATTTCAAGATTTAGACATAGATGGATGGACAGAGGGACGGACAGAGCGACGGACAGAGGGGTGGACAGAGGGGCGGACAGAGGTACGGACAGAGGGACGGACAGTGGGACGGACAGAGGGACGGACAGAGGGACGGACAGAGGGACGGACAGAGGGACGGACAGAGGGATGGACAGAGGAACGGAACGCATTTTACAACACATTACCTCTATTACATCACATTTAAATTCCATACAATAAATGAGGTCTAAAATCATCATAGGTTCAAGACTTACAACTAGTGGCATAGCAAGGAGTTGAAAGACAACCTGCTGCGAATGGATCTTTCTTACTTCATATGGATTTAAGGAACGGGAGGTGGATTTTCAGTCAATTGAGAATCTCTTTGTTGTGTTAGAAGGTGTGTCTATAACCTTGTTCCGCCCTGTAGCGTCATATATTCCGGTTACGTGGCTGATCACAATATTATATATTTTTCTTCAATGAAAATATATCTTCAATAGTATCTGTATTAATTTGTTTACTGAAAACATTCTCTTTCGTAGAAAATAGAAGAAAAAAATCTCTCCACCCAAACATCTTATGGAGCTGATCGATATTTTTTCGATTAAGGACTGAGTTTCTCGGTTGGGTATCAGTGATTGGTATAATCATCTTCATAAATCACCCGTGACTTTTGGCTAAATGTGTGATAAAGAAAGTTTTAAGAAACGGAAAAATAATCCTAAAATTGTTAGCGGTTTTCAAAATTCCCAAAAGGCTTGTAACAAACCCATCTCTATTCTTCGTAGTGTTGCCAATCTGATCTGGTGTGGAGCAGCTATGTGCCAAGCCATTTTGTAGTGGTACAGACCGTAAAAAGAAAAGCATTGGCTGTTTTTTTAAATGTACACAGCAATAACAGTGGGGTAAGAAGCACAAGCGTATTAGTTAAAGCACATTTTAGATTTACAAACAGATGAGCAATTAACTTTCATTGATCAATCGAAATCTGTTTATTCAGCAAACGACTAATATATTGAAATACCAATGTACAATTCATCTTATCTTATCTGTTACAGACGCGCCTTCTATACAGAAGATTATTGCATTCCTACGCTTATCTATGGTTTGTGTTCAGTCCTGAATTCTTATTAGAGTTTTAAATGTTGATAAAGTGTTGGTTTTCCTGGTTTCTTCAGGAAACCCATGCCACGTCCGAATCCGGACGGGAAGGGCAAAAATCTATGTGTGCTTGTTCTTACCTCTTAAACTCTTTTAAATTATGTTTTCTATTTATGGCCTAATTTCTAACTGTGATTTCACTGGACACAGATCCGATCAGTAAATTGCATGCCAAAAAGGAACGATTCCCACCGTTTTGCTTTATTATAATTTTTGTTTTTTTATTTTAAAAGATTACATCTCTTATAACTGAATCATTATATTACTTTACTTAAAAGATTGGTTAACTTCTTCCGTCTGAATTGTAAGTTCCACTAAACAGTTGTAGAACGTTTTTTTTCCGAATTACAATTATGTAAAAACCGAGTATCATGGCTAGTTAACTTTGAATTTACTGAAGTACGTATTCACAAATTATTCGAACATTATTTACATTTCCATTTAAAATGTTATTACTTTCAATCACCATTAATCTAGATTGTAATGAAGAAACTGGATGATTCAGAGATGAATTAAATTCATATTTTATTTTCTCAGAAAGAAAATAAGAATAAAATTCGATGTCATGTCTTAAATTCATTATATTTAGGTTGAAACCTGTTAGCTTTAAATGTACAAAGTCATTTTAGGTTTTTAAAAATATATTTTCAGCTTTAAGGCTATGTTATTAGTATTATTTTTTAATTGATATTCATATTAAGTTGATAAAAATCCTCCCCAAGAGAGCTGGCTAATGATATGCTGGTCCCTCGTATTGAACTAAACAAATAATGCACTAATTAAAAATAGTCTTTGTTCTTTAGCATGAAAATGAAAAATTCTTAAAACTTTCAATATTTTGTTTCATCTATTGCTTGCAGCCCAAAAACTAAAACAATGTGATGACTAATATGATTATTAAGCTATATGATTATATTTTTAAAATAATAAATTAGAAATACAAAAAAATTAATGCAACTCAATGATAGTTGTTTATTTTAGAAATCTCATATTATGTATACAGAAGATGGGTCAAAATGGATTTTTTAAAAAAATATTTTTTTTAGAAAGTTTTAACTAAGTATGGTGTGAGCTAGAAGCGATTGTTTAAATATCTCAAGTGCATTTACTAAAATTGGGGTGTATTTCAAAATACTTTTGTCAAGAACTGCGCTGTTAAGTTTGGGGTAGTTCTTGAAGTCACAAACAGCGTGGTATACATTTAAGAGGTTTACAGAGACACATGACCTTATTAACCGCGCTTTACAAGACAGGTCACTCTACAAATTGTGCTGCATTCAAGTGGGGATCGGTGTGAGGGGGAGGGAGGAGACAATATAGAGTAATAGTGGGAAATCACGTAGCTAGCTAGACAACACCGGAAAAACAAACTAAATCTGTGATTGGGCTACTCATCTCTCTATCACGATATTTATTAAGATTTACCAACGAAATGCTTTCTGGGTGCATTCAAGGGTTAACATTGATACAAGTTTTTTTTTCCCTACCACTCTTCAACTGTTGGTAGCTGTGGACAGACAGCCTTGAAAGACTAGGACTTATCTTCTTGACAAGTAGCTGAGCTTCAGTCAACAGTTTCGCTTTGGGTGGTCAAATGGTCAATAAGGGTCATATACTTAAGAGCTGTTGACTCACGGTCGATGACGGTAAACATCCCTATCAGGTCGTGGAGGCTTCGTGGTGTCGTGACGTCAAGATTTGTGCCGCGAATCTTGCTTAACTGTTGACCGCCTTTACTCCAAAACAAAAACAAAAAAACAAAACAAAAAAGTATTGAAACCCAACTACACTGATATCTGGTTTGTGTTTCATTGTTTCAGTATCTCTAGACTCGGAAGCAAAAAAAAATGTTACGTTAACGTTAAAGATACCTTTAAAGCTCTGCCTCGAGAATTAAATCTGTCCATACAGTGACACGAAACTCATCAGCCACTCTCAAGTGATTTGGTTAATGGATCTTGGAATAAGAATTAAAACTTTTTGAAGATCTTATAATGATGAGTGTGCATAACTAATGAATGGTGAGGTCTTCAAACATGGATACGGTTTACTGATAACGGATTCGGTTTACTGATAACGGGTTTGGTTTACTGATAACGGGTTTGGTTTTATGATAAAGCATGTGGTTTAATAACAATGGATGGGATTTACTAATGATTGATTGAGTTTATAAACTATGGGTGTTGTTTATTAATGAGGAGTGGGATGGATGATGGATTTGTTTTTCTTCTGATGGGTTGGCTATTCCAATGATTTTTTTTTATTAATCACCAGTGGTGTTAATTAAGTATTTTGCGTTCCATGAATTTTCGTTGTATTTAATAAAATGAAATATTGCTGCTTTTCTTTTACAGACAATAAAAAGGTGTTGTAGTTAAAAAAGAGAAGCACAATTTGTATAATGGACCGATTTAAAGATTGTTGCACACATCATTAATGTTTTAACCCTAAAAAATCTCCCTATACCATGATGTGTAGAGTTGCAGTCAGGCACTCAAAGATCGATTCGGTTGTTTTAAGCAAACAATTAAGGAGTGAATAATTCACAGGGAATCTAACGCCAATTCATTCATCTCAGTGCCGACTAACAGAGAAACTCGGCTTAACAAAACTGATCACGGATCACAATTTGAACTGTGAAAAGATAGAAAGTCGATATTTAAATCAGTGGTTTAGTTGAAACGACAAGGTACGAGAGCAGGGGCGTAGACAAGGAGATGCACATGGGGATGTCAACTCCAAAATGAATTTTTACCTCATTTAAAAAAAAACTTTATGTCTTACAATTTTAAGGGGGCAAGGGGAGGTGAATTTCGGCGCATTGCATAGCGTTTTTCATTGAACGTTTTAAAAACTAAAACTACTTTACAAATGTATATGGTTCATATAAGACTTGTATTGTTTTATCGAGGTCCTCATCTCTGTTGCTGGATTGTCCCAGAAAAATCTCTGGAATTTATTTTTGTTTAAACATGGGAAAAACTTCATCCAAGTCTAAGTATTCCTCAGATACTGCAAATTAGCAAACACGGCCTGCAAGTCAGTAAATTAGCAAACACGGCCAGCAAGTCAGTAAATTAGCAAACACGGCCAGCAAGTCAGTAAATTAGCAAACACGGCCAGCAAGTCAGTAAATTAGCAAACACGGCCATCAAGTCAGTAAATTAGCAAACACGGCCAGCAAGTCAGTAAATTAGCAAACACGGCCATCAAGTCAGTAAATTAGCAAACACGGCCAGCAAGTCAGTAAATTAGCAAACACGGCCAGCAAGTCAGTAAATTAGCAAACACGGCCAGCAAGTCAGTAAATTAGCAAACACGGCCATCAAGTCAGTAAATTAGCAAACACGGCCAGCAAGTCAGTAAATTCTTCCAATAAGTCGGAAAACATGAACTGTAAATTAATAAAAACGACTTGTAAGTTAAAAAAATAAAAACAACCCGTAAAAAACCAAGTTTTTGACTATAAATCCTTTACGTATGAGACGTAACTAAAAGAATGTTCATTATAACACGCAGCGCAAGACCATCCAAAAATACAAAATTGCAGTTGTGTCGTAAAACGTGTTTAATATAATGCGCACCGATCAGGAATAGGTTTATAAAAAGTGTTGTCAGTAAAATACGCACATTATTGCGCGACAGAAAGGTTGTTCAATATAATACGCACCGCGACGCTCTATCTCAAAAAATAGCATGATACATAGGAATAAATAAAATAATCTTAAAAATCAATAATTTAATTACGGTATACATGCGATCGATCTGAAATTTTGATACATTGTTTTTATCATCGGTACGAAACTGCCTGCAAAATTTCAGCTCGCTATCTTGCGAGCAAGTGGGTTAAAAATCGATCAAAAGTTTTGGCGACAAGCAAGCAAGGTCGGCCGCAGACACCACGAGTTAATATAAAGGATTTAACAACAACCGACATGTATGTCATTAAAAACGACACAGACGTGAGTAAACAAGACATTTATGTCAGTAAACATGACACTTAGGTAAGTAAGCACAAGAAATAACTAAGTAAACCTCATATTCAAGTAAGTAAACACGAAATGGCATTAGTAAACGCGACATGTTAGTCAGTAAATCCATTTTTCAAGTCAATAAATACTCCTTAAAAGTCAAATGTGAGTCGATCTGACGACATTTCTATATCTTAGCATTTCTTACAGACACAACCTGTGAAGCGGAAACATCAAAATTTCAGATTCCCAAACTTGTGGAAGAGATCGATGTTTCTTTGATTAGAGATGGGATCTGTATGTGGGGGGGTGACGTGACTTGAGCAGAGTATCATGGGAGGAGGGTTTAACTGTTCTCATAAATCACGTGGTGTGGTAGGATGTCTAAACTGCTTCTTCAAATACGTGATCATTGCGAGATGTGAAGTACTGAAGGAGTATTACGTGTCAAGTCCTTTGTTGTGATCCTGTATTTGTTCGTCTCTCCCTCGTAAGATTCGTCTACCGTTCGTACATCGCAACCGAAATCCTATTGTTTTTGACAAGGCTAAGTGTACTTTAGGCTCTTATCATCAGATTGTATCACAATGACTCAAATACTTGTGAGAGCTCCAGTTGTGCAATGAATCAAGCACATTTATAATATTACCTCCTACTCTATATAATGTTAGTCAGACAAAATGGGGACTACAAACACACATTCTCCCGAAGATAACTTTGATTTTTTTTAAAAAACTCTTAGTCTTACTCCATTACCAAGTAGGATAAAGTAAAGCTTTTACATTTGTAATGGATTGTCTTATCAAATATCGAATTTTCAAGATAAATACATAATCATATATTGTGTTTAGGTTTCAAAGAAATATCTTCACTTGACTAGAGGGACAATACATACATCAAATGGCAAACATAAAGCGTGACAAGCAAATACCATTATTAGGCAGCGCATCTACGTATGTGCAGCGATTTCACCGTCACAGTTGGGTAATGACTGGTAATTTTCCAGAGGACATTTCTAAGTTACTGACGGTCTGACACGAAATTTTTCTCTTTCCTCCACATTTTTTAAAACACATTTAGCGTTAAGATCATTTTAACAGCAAAAATAAATAATATTAATATAGTAATAATAATAATACTAGAACTTTAGTACACCAGTACTATGGATGAGAGAAAGAAACGATTGGTCACTTGCAGTTGTCAGAACAAAACAGTGGTCTGAAACTCAAATTATCTAGGGCCGATGAGTATAAAACCTGGGCGAAGCGAGTCACATAAAGTATACCAAAAAATAAACGGGTGAGCTTTATTTGATTTAATAAAACAACCCCGTAAAAACAAAGTTTTTGACTATAAATCCCTTATATATGAGACATAACTAACAGTATTGATTATTTTCAAACGCGACAAACATTTACAGACTGAATCTGTCTTAACTCAACTTTGCTTCATAACCCTGAGAAGGGAAAAGTCTGGGCACTGATCGCTTGACCGAGCTCAGCGTGACACGTAGAAATGTAAACAAAAGCACGCCGGTACTTCGATGGGTCGCGTCAACGCGTCAACTCAAACTCTCACGTGAAAAAAAACAATAACAAACCGTGAATTGAATTACATACGTTATGTAAGGATAAACTAAAAATGCATTAATTTAATTACGGTACGTTCGATCGATCTGAAATTTTGATACGATGCATTGTTAGGTAAGTCGGGTCCGTGTGCCAAGTTTCAGCTCGATCGGATCACGGGAAGTGGGTCACTTTTGACTTTTGTTTTTACGCCCGCCCAAGACAGAGAGACAGAGAGAGATGACGACAGAACGACAGAGAGACAGAGAGAGACGGCGGGGAAGTTAATATAAGGGATTTAAAAATACAAATCGTACAATCTCCTCAATCATTTCTAATCAATACTAAAACGATAGCGATTCTAAATAATAATATAACATTGAATTCTTTAAATGACAGATGAGGAAAGTTTGACTTGATTGAATAAATCGTTGAGACATTGGTCTGGCTTGGAGACACCCATCATTAACCTTGGTCCTGGACTTTGAAAGTACGCAGTGAATAGCTGTTCACACAGATAGGTTCTCCTAAAAAGCCAAGCGATCCAGGCCAACATACTGGAAATCTCAGGAGTAATAAAATATTCTCTCATAAATGTAGACGCGTGCCTGTTTTTCCTTTCACCTCCTTGAACTTAGATTACCTTGCCTTAGCAACCAACTCACTCACCAGGTACATTTACTTATAGATTTGACTTATAAATCAATCTCTTTGTTCGCTTTCTAGAAAAAAAAACATATGTTGCCTCAACAGACATTTGTCTACCAAGGTCATTCTTGCAAAAATATGCTCAATTATAATGATATCTTAAGAATAACAATATGAAAATGATCGAAAACAAAAACAACAACAAATACGCCAGCAGGAGTGCTAGTAAATGTTGCTGTCATAAATTTAGCCGAAATGTTTCGTCCCGCGCCAGCGAGTCTGAGACTTCTTCCGTACAATAGTGTTTTTCCCGAAAAAGGATCTTCTATTGTGCCACGGCTGTATAATATTTTCTCCTTTAGTCTATTATGGACGCTATAGACGATTGGGCTTCTATAAAGACTATAAATCCTTGAGGTCTATAGCATCATACACTCTTAAGGTTTATATACACTACATAAGTCTATAAGCACTACAGACTCTTGAAGTCTATAAGCAATATATACCCTTGACGTCTATAAACAATATCGACCCTTGACGTCTATAAACAATACAGACCCTTGAAGACTATAAACAATATCGACCCTTGAAGACTATAAACAATATCGACCCTTGACGTCTATAAACAATACAGACCCTTGAAGACTATAAACAATATCGACCCTTGAAGACTATAAACAATATCGACCCTTGAAGTCTATAAACAATATCGACCCTAGAAGACTATAAAAATATAGCCCTTGAATCTATAAACAATATCGACCCTTTAAGTGTATAAAAATACAGACCCTTGAACACTCTAAAAATATAGCCCTTGAATCTATAAACAATATCGACCCTTGAAATCTATAAACAATACAGACCCTTGAAGACTATAAAAATAAAAGCCCTTGACGTCTATAAACAATATCGACCCTTGAAGTCTATAAACAATATCGACCCTAGAAGACTATAAAAATATAAGCCCTTGAAGTCTATAAACAATGTAGACCCTTGAAGACTATAATTTTTAAAAAAAACGTAAAAAACCAACTTTTTCATTATAAATCCTTTATTTACTAGACGTAACTAAAAGAATGTTCATTATAATACGCAGCGCAAGACCATCCAAAAATACAAAATTGCAGTTGTGTCGTAAAACATGTTTAACATAATGCGCACCGATCAGGAATATGTTTATAAAAAGTGTTGTCAATAAAATACGCACCTTATTGCGCGACAGAAAGGTCGTTCAATATAATACGCACCGCGACACTCTATCTCAAAAAAATAACATGATACATAGGAATAAATAAAATAATCTAAAAATTCAATAATTTAATTACAGTACATGCGATTGATCTACAATTTTGATACATAGTTTTTAGCATCGCCACGAAACTGCCTGCTAAATTTCAGCTTGCTAGCTTACGAGGAAGTGGGTTAAAAATCGATCCAAAGTTTTGGCGACAGACAATCAAGCAAGCAATCAAGGGTTCAAACAAACAGACACCACGAGTTAATATAAATGATTTAAAAATATAAGCCCTTGAAGTTTATAAACAATATAGACCCTTGAAGTATATTAACACTACATATCCTTGAAGTCTATAAACAATATAGATCTTTGAAGTATATTAACACTACATATCCTTGAAGTCTATAAACAATATAGACCCTCGAAGTCTATAAACACTATAGACCATTGAAGCCTATTAAACACTACATACCCTTGAAGTCAATAAACAATACAGACCCTGAAGACTATAAAAATAAAAGACCTTGAAGTTTATAAACAATATAGACCCTTGGGTCTACAATAAAACTTTAGACTGTTGACACTTGAATCTACTATGGAAACTCGGGACACTAGACCAGTAAATCTACTCTAGACCAGTAAATCTACTCTAGACCAGTAAATCTACTCTAGACCAGTAAATCTACTCTAGACCAGTAAATCTACTCTAGACCAGTAAATCTACTCTAGACCAGTAAATCTACTCTAGACCAGTAAATCTACTCTAGACCAGTAAATCTACTCTAGACCAGTAAATCTACTTTAGATCAGTAAGTCTACTTTAGACACAACAGGTTCTCGAGTCTACCACATACACTATACACCGAGAGGTCGATACTATAGACCAGGGGTCGGGAAACCATGGCTCGCGGGGCAGATGTGGCTCTTTTGATGGCTGTATCTTGCTCGCAGACAAATGTTCGCTTATTTAAAAAAAACAATATTCACACTCCTCTCCCTGTCACAAACTGTCACAAATCTCCAACCCCCCCCCCACCCCCCCCTAAAGTACGTCACACTTTCGAACAAAAATATTGTTTTTTTATTAACAAAAAATTGAAATGTAATATAAAGCACACATGGCCGGACCCCCCCTCTCCCCTCTGTCACAAACTGTCACACTTTCTTACACCCCTCCCCCCCCCTCTGGAGCGTGACGTACTTTATGGACGGCCCCCTACATATTAATTGCATAAAATAGTAATAATTTTTAAATTTTTTAAAAAAATTTTAAAAAATAATAATAATAGAAAAAACGTCTTCACGCCTGCGTGAACCTTAACCTCACCACTTATCAACCAGTCTACAAAGCCATCAGCAAAGACATGCTGCACCATAAGTCGTATTAATGGTAAAAATACTCATTATTGATTAGTAAAAGGATAACAATGTTATGTTAAAGAATTCAGAAACAACATTATTGTACATTTGTGAAGCGTGACGGAAGGGGGGTGTTTAAGAAATGTGACGTCACATTAAATGCGCAAATTTACATAAAAGTTCCAATTAAATATTTGATAAATATCTTACAATTTATTTAATGACGTTTTAAATGGCTTCACGCGTGTTCATACTAAATGACAAAAGAGTAATTCTATTTGAAACATGCCAATTTTGAAAGAACAAATACGGCTTTTATGAGGGGGGGGGGTGTGAGAAGCTTTGTGAAGCTACGTTTTTGGGACGAAGTGTGACTAGGGGGGGTGGGAAATCGGCCACAATCGCGTTGACGTCATTTCCTTGAATTTTTAGTTTTAAACATAGTGTATGGCTCTCACAGAATTACTTTTCAAAATATGTGGTGTTAATGGCTCTCTGAGATAAATAGTTTCCAGACCCCTGCTATAGACTATAGACACTATAGAACATAATATCTACTATAGACACTTATACACTCATTTCCATTTGGCTGAAGAACATTTTTTTATTTTATTTCCGTGCATTCCTGTACAGTTCTGTGTCAACTTCATGTTGTTATCATATGCCTTATATTTCGTGTATTTTCTTTTCTTCATTTACATGAATTCACAGGCAGAAAAGAGACGTATCCATAACCTTTTGATATGCTAATTCCATTCGCTGTTAGATGAATGTATGTGATTCCCCTTCTACTGACCAACAAATATTCCTTTCCAAAATTCCGATGCATGGCGCTGATTGTGCCGCCAGAAAGGGGAGGCTACTGTGTGTGGTCGCGGGTTATCTTAGGAAAACGGAGCTGGGAAACGGGACAACGCCAAATGGTCGACAAGGGGTCACACACAGGCATAAACCTCAAGGCTATGTTGAGAAACTTAAATTGTGAGAGACAATTACTCTAATAACTTTGTACATCGGGCTTTATGAAAATGTTCTTTGCGTTTCCTTTCTTCAATTTCTTGGCGAAAACAAACAACAATACCAGGAAACAGCTAATTCATGTATCTATTTATTATCCTTAGAAAAACGCCAAATTTTCCCGGTTGATGTCAACGTCGTAATACAGAAAGTGGGTCAAACATCATATTCCGTTTCAGATATTAGACACTTCCTTTCAAACCACATTAGCCCACACACGTGCATTGTCTTTTTAGTCCTTAGATAATTTTTGGAAAATCTTACGTTGTTGATTTTTTTAAAGTTATCTACCAAACTTAAAGAAGAAAATTCAACATAGCCATTTCCACTCCAACCCACATTACACTTTTCGGGGGAAATTGATGAAAGCGTCAAAGGTGGTATTTTTCTTAAATTGTAATGAGTCCATTAAAAAAAATAACCTTAATGAATATTATGAAATTGAATGGTAAAGACCGCTACCATTTTTGGGCTTACACGAACCAGTTTTATCAATTTTTTAAATAGATCTTTTAGATCACTAATTGTCCAACCGTTAGTCGGAAACCTTTTCATAAAACTTGTTGGCACCGAATGCTTGTTCCGCCTTAAGCAATGGTATAGCAATTTTGTCTTTTTCACCCAACGCCATTTTCTCTTAACTTTTTTTGCATAAAAATCATCCGAAATTGTTGAATTTTAATAGGAAACGTTAATTATTTCCAATATCTTAGCATTATAATGAATTTAATACTTTAAATTATACACTGAAAATAGTAACTCTTATTTTTTTTAAATTTAATCTCTTATTTTGAAAGTACGCATATGCAAAGGAGACAACCCTGCTACAATAAGCCCCTTAAAAAAGGTCTCCAACGAAAAAGAGAGTGTGAACAAGTAGTTCGCAGACAAATAAATGAATGTAAATTGAATTGTGCCAGGCTCTAAATATTTGTTCAACGTGGTTTATATCGATAGAAATAGACTGCACTATTCTAGAACGATTTTTCCCCTCTGCTTTTTTATTTGAAGAGGGTAGTGGTTTGAAGTGCGGTATATGGGAAATTATGTTATGACCTATCTTGGTGTTGGCTGTTGAATTAGGTGCACGAGAAACTATAAATTGACCTATCTCGATGGTGGCTGTTAAAGTGCGATGCACGAAAAACTATGTACTGACCTACTGGGTGATGGCTTTTAAAGTACAGTGCACGAGAAACTACGTATTGACCTATTTAGGTAGTCGCTATTGAAGTACGATGCATGAGAAACGATGCTTTGACCTATATAGATGGTGTATATAGAAGTACGTTACAAGAGAAACTATGCTTTGACCTATCAGTCAGAAAGGAGACTTGGTGAAGGGCTGGGGAATCTCACAGACCACGGTGTCATGTGTAGCGTCTGGTCATTGTTTATTAAAGGATAGATGCACCCCTGGACCGGATTAAATGTGAGAGTCCATTGGGACCTTACAAATCTTCTCAATTTCTTCAGAAAGTCTGGGGGAAAAAAAGGGAATGAAAGTTGATTTAATTCATCTGGAAAAAAACGTGTGGAGTGAAGGGAAAAAATATGAGGAGAGACCGAAAAGACAACCTTGAAGATCGTTGATCCAAGGATGTACTTGTTTGTGCGATACTGGTATTTGACGATACTGGTATGGTGGCCATCAGGATATTCGTGTGAACTGGTATTAAGGCGATTCTTTTATAAGGCGATATTTGAATGGTCTGTACTAGTGTGTTGGCGATTTGGTAAGTTGGTTATACTGGAAGTGGGAGCGATGCTAGAATGAATGATACTTGTATAATGGGGATATTTGTTAGTGGGTGATACTGGTTTTAGAGAGATGCTGTTACTGGGTGACACTGGAATTGATTATACTGGTATGGTGGCAATACTGGTAAGTATGTTGGTGAAAAATTGTTTTATAAGATACTCTTGCTGGTCGATACTGGAATGGATGCTACTGGTGAGGTGGAGATATTGGTATAGTGAATAGTGAATAGTGCTATACTGTTTTGGGTTGATACTAAAATAGATGATAATGGCATAGCTGCGATAGTAGTATGGTTACGATACTGTAATTTTTTATGAAGGGTAAAACCAAGAAACGGTAAAAGAATCATGAAAATCTGAAGACAACAAAGACACCATTTGGTATCTCGGATCAATCTGATTACACAAGAGTCCCATCCTCAGTAGAGCCCTTGTAGAGTAAAAGCCAAAATTGAGTTTTCTTATTAAATATAAATATATCAGTTAAGTATAGTATTATCGTATCTTATCTATAACAGATGCTCCTTCTATACAGAAGATTATTGCGTCTACCCTTATCTATGTTTTATGCCTAGCCTTGCTTTTTTATTAGAATTTTTAATGTGTATAGTGTTTTGTTTTTTTCTCGTTTGATCAGGCAACCTATTCCACGCTCGAATTCCAGACAGAAAAAAACGAGAATTTGTATATGTTTGTTCTTACGTATGGAACAGGAAAGGCTTTTTAAATCCTTTATATTAACTTGTGGCGTCTGTTGATTGCTTGCTTGCTGCAAAAAAACTTTGGATCGATTTTTAACCCACTTCCTCGTATCATATCGAGCTGAAATTTTGCAGACAGACTCGTAACGACGATAAAATTTCACATCGATCGCATGTACTGTAATTAAATTAATGAATTTTTAGATTATCTCTATGTATCTCTATGTAGCTTGTAAATATTTATGCTAGTCTGTTGCGCAGTGCGTATTATATTAAACGCGCTGTGCGTATTATATTGAACATACTTTTACATTTTCCCGAATTGTATATGTTTATGCTAGTCTGTCGCGCGGTGCGTATTATATTAAACATATTCAATACTTTAAGTTGTGTCTCAAATATAAAACATTATAGTTAAAAAAACTTTGATTTTTAGATAATTGTTTTTTTTTAAAAATTTTATCCCTATATCTGAGAGTTCCATTATGAAATTATGTTTGTCTTGTATTTCCAAGTTAGTATTAACTGCCTTATATATTATTACTACTTTGTCCTTTTATCCTCCAGTGTTTCTATATGATTTAATTTAAGGTGTTATTACTCTTGCAAATTTTGAATATTCTCCAGTAATGAATCTGGGGGCTCATTTTTGTTTTGTTTGAATTTGCTCTAGTTTATCAATGTTTTCTTTGGCGGATAGACAGACGACTGGATCAATTAAAACTTAAAAGGGATAGCACTCCTCGTGACATTGAAATATTATTCTTTAACTTTAAGGTATAACCCTCTGATTGACGCATAGTTAACAATTTTATCCTAATAATCTTAGGTGTGATAAGATAGATAGACGGATGAACTGTGTATCAGAATGTTACTATGGGATAATTCAATGTCTGATCTTGACAGGCTTACAATAAAAATGGAAAACCTGAAAAATCTGGCAAAGAGACTGATACATGGAATAGCTTCATTTTTTTTTCAAATTTAAAATATCCTAAACGAGATTTGTTGTCTTGTTTTTTTTAACGTGGATGACCCGTGACGCCAATTAATCCGGCTCGCCAACGGTTCTTGAACGATGAATGTGTTTGACACAACAAATGGGACACGTGGCGTTTTGATACAATTGAAATATTATATTTAGAATACTTGATCATCAAGTATGCGGGTAAGTAATCTCAGCTGAATTGAAAACCTAAAATTTACTTTTTTGCAATTATATCATGTATATTTGTTGTCTCTTTGAATGCCGACAACCAGAATCAAACGTGAGGCTCCCGAAATTAAAAAAAAATTCCCATTGACTTGTGTTAGAGACAACGCCTAAGGCTCCGCGTAGATATGTGCGTGAGAGAAAAAAATACCAACACGTGATGTCTATACATTTCATTCATAAGCTTCATGCAATGATCACAGGTTTGGAAAACGTACATCTTAAACCACCTTTTCCCCAAGGAGAGTCGTTTATAAGGGGCGAAAAATCTCAATGCGTATATAGTTATTCCCCCAGCACATGTTTCATAAGCAACAAGAATTCAGCTGCCGATACTCACCTTAGAGTCGTTGTAGAGCAGTTTGAGCTTATATCCAGGAATGACGTCCTTCTGATTGATGTGGGAGATGGCCAGCAGGGCCGCGTCCAGCTCCGAGTATCCATTGGGTCCGTACTTGCCGGACAGCTCGAAGAGGCCCCCGATATGCAACGTCACCGGTGGGCCTCTTTCAACCGGAACGGAAGTGACGTTACATGGTTGAGTGGAGTTTTCCCGGGTATGTAATCCTGAATGCTGATCCGTGATATCCGCTTCTGGAAGATTGAGGTGATAAGGGAACTGAAGTGGCGAGGTGGTTAATTCCTCCTTGAATATAGAACCAGTTACAGGCGATGCAGTGTGGTGGGCTAATCTGTTACCGCTGGCGGCATCGTGGTGTTTTTTACTTACGCTGAATTTGATCGCTTTGGATTTGGCGTCATCGGCTGACGTCAGACGACGGTCTCTCGAGAAAATCAAACGCTGAAGTTTGCGAGATGACGCCGAGAAACCCGGACGTGCTCGTAATGTCGACGCCAGCATAGGTGTTGTCGGGACATCTGGATTAACCTGTAAGGATTTTTGATGACTGACTGACGATTTGTTGAGTCGATCTAAAATCCCACCGGTCCCTTCAGCAGAAGTTTTAACTTTTAGATTTATCCCGATCCTAGAGCGCATGGGGTTGAGCGGGTTCGGAGAGGTCGTTGCGGTCGCAGGTGTGGTGTGGGACCAAGAACTTTTGCTAGCCAGAAAGTCCATGCTTGTCGAATGTGTAAAGTTGGTCAAGAGAACAGATGCATTGATTGTTGGTGTGGAGGATGCGGTAGGTATTGTGTTGCTGTTTTCATCTTTGTACCCGAGGAGATGTCCAGAGGCGTAGAATATAAAGGCGAAGACATAGAGACAGGGGGTCGGTGCCTCCATAATTGGACAACATTGAGTCGCCTTGACAGGGGGTGTGGCGATCTGCTGGTAGGTGTGGCCCAAGTGTGAGATCAGTTATGAGATGATTGGAAGCCCATGTGACTTAGCGTTCTCGGAATGTGGAAATATGGATAAAACGAGTATGGCAGATTCATGGTGTGTTGCTGTAACATCAAGGCCGAACACTGCTGTTGATGTTAGCCTGAAAATTGAAAACTCCCTCTGAAAATGTTATCATATAAATAATGTGCACTCTTTTGTATTGTCATTGAAACTTTAAAATTGTAATTGATTTGTTGCTTTTTAAAGTATTACAAAATATACACCAAAATAGAACATTACAGTGGATGTTTCAGTAAGATAGTATTTCTTTTAACTTAAACTAAAATTTCGCTCATATAAATATGACACATCTAAGATTATACATATTCACAAATACAAAATAATAATGTATATTTTCTTTTAAATTAAAAGAAAATAATCTTAACACCCCCCCCCCGACATAATTTTTTATTATTACATTTGAAATCAACAACAATATAACTTCATAATTATCTAAGGTTTCCTCTGTCAACTCTGGTATGAACGTGGCAGTGTGTAGCGAGCCTAAAATCTTAGTGTCTCCCGGAGCAAGAAAAGATGTGTACGCTTCCTTCCAAAACAAGTCTCTTTTGTAGGACATAGCGCAGTTCTTTCATAAAAAGATCGGATAAGTCACTACGCTCCCTCCCTCTTAGATCTGTGGCATTTAGGGTTGATTTCTCTCACACATTCTTGTACTTTCTTTAAGTTCTTGTACTTTCTTTAAGTTCTTGTACTTTCTTTAAGTTCTTGTACTTTCTTTAAGTTCTTGTACTTTCTTTAAGTTCTTGTACTTTCTTTAAGTTCTTGTACTTTCTTTAAGTTCTTGTACTTTCTTTAAGTTCTTGTACTTTCTTTAAGTTGGAGTTAAATTATCAGCTGCATCTTTTTTTTTAAATGTTTATTTTTTATTTTTTATTTAAATAAACATAATTAATGGGGAAAATGACACCATGACTTCTAAAGCAAACTACACAAACCGGAACTTCTCCAAGAGTAAGAGAGATCACATATGTTCACCTTTCAGAGTTTGGCGTACAGCCAGAACTGCCTGCGTATGTAAATCAAGTCTCCATGCCACACGGTTATACGGCATCAAGTCTACAACAGATCATATGTACTATGCAGTAGTTTTCACTCAGTTGCGTAGCTAGGGTTAGTATCGTCAGTGACGGACATCCACCCACCGCTTATCACGTGTAAACTCTTCAATTGGCCGTAACAGCCGCAGCGCTGTATACATATTCTACAGATCAACACTGGGCGCATTTGAGACGCAAGTAGTGTCCATTCGAGAGAATAAATGTGCTTTTCTTTTACGTTATCATATAGATCTAGAATGGGACTGCGATAAAGCTTTTAAATAAAATACAAAATACACATAAAAATTGTGCAATGAAAACAATAAATTTGAGCTTTATTTTTAAACTAACACGACATTAGACGTTTCTGCTAATGCCTTCATCAGTACAATATCATAAGATACGTACTTAGATAAGTAATATTTAAATTCTTAAAACATATTATATTATAATATATTTATGTGAAATGAAAAGAAAGGAAAAACAAAAACCAACATGCATGGACACGGGATATAAAGGAAAAGGACGAAGTGTCTAAAGTTACAGTGAAAACCACAACGGGAACAAGATTCTGCAGAATCTTGTTCCCATTGTGGTTTTCATTGAAACTTTTCATTGCACAATTTGTATGTGTACTTTGTATTTTCTTTTACGCCTTGCTTTTTAACTTCAATCATAATTTAGCTGGCTCGAAGATGTGATCAATTTTTTTTATTGTACACGGATTAAATGCCCAAAGGTATAATTTAAATACCCACCCTTCTAGAGTCTGTAGGCTTAGGTTAGATGTCAACTTCCTAAAGTCCTTACGCACATTTTAGCTGCCAACCTTCCGATAGTCTGTAGACATATGTTAAATGTCAAACCCTGTACAATATGTAGGCCAAGGTTAGATGTCCAACCTCCTAAAGTCTGTGTGCATAGACTAGATATATTCCCTAATGAGCATAGATTAGTTCATGGATCCTAGTTGTTGTGTCTAGCTGTCAGTTGGCATGGCTGTCAGTTGGCATGGCTGTCAGTTGGCATGGCTGTCAGTTGGCATGGCTGTCAGTTGGGATGGCTGTCAGTTGGGATGGCTGTCAGTTGGCATGGATGTCAGTTGGCATAGCTGTCAGTTGGCATGGCTGTCAGTTGGCATGCCTGTCAGTTGGCATAGCTGTCAGTTGGCATGGCTGTCAGTTGGCATGGCTGTCAGTTGGGATGGCTGTTAGTTGGCATGGCTGTCAGTTGGCATGGCTGTCAGTTGGCATGGCTGTCAGTTGGGATGGCTGTCAGTTGGCATTGCTGTCAGTTGGCATAGCTGTCAGTTGGCATGGCCCGCTAAAAAACGCGGTTTTCCTTAACTTTTAACGTGCTTGCAAGTGAAACCAACGTTTTTAAAAAACCAACACTGATGTCAATGATACTGCTAACCCAAAACGAGTTGGTCTTCTACGTCAGTGTTATGAGTACATAGTCATTTTTCGGCGGGTATGTTTGGGAAATCAGTGTTTGGGGTCAGAGCTCCGGCCCAATGTAAAACTAACGTTTTCTTGAGTGTATTTATTTTACTTTAACATGTAACTTAAAGGTATAACACTACATCACCTTATGGTATCGCATCACGTGACTTCTTGGTTCACGACACGTAAATATATGGTATCGCACAAAGCCACCTCATGAGATGGCACCATATCCACTAATGGTTTCACCCAACTCTACCTTATTGTCTCACAACAAGTCACTTTATGTTATCATATCACATCATTTTATTGTAGCAAGCCATGAAACTTTATGGTATCACTAATATTTATGGAACCACACCAGTCTACTTTATGCTGTCACAATAAGTCACTTTATGGTATCGCACCAAGTCACTTTATAGTAACACCCAACGTAACATAATGAAATCGCACCACCTGATATTATGGTATACCGTAACTGCCTATCCTACTTTTTACGTAATATCAATTTCTACGGGTGAGAAAAAAATCAATCAAGTACAACAGATCATCCCATCACTCAACAACGGCTTCAGTTTTCTGTCAGAGAATAATGCCAAAACCAATGCTTGATATTACACATCGGTTCTAAAGATGACGAAATTAGCATAGTGTGGCTTTGCGTTGATGGTTCCAGTATGAGACAATCTTAAACGCGATAAAATTTGAAGCTATAAAACAAAAAATGGTGGATCCTTATTGATATCCAATATATAAACACTGGATACAAATTGCCATATGGTAAAGGATAAGAACAAACAACGTTATCGGCTTTGATAAATAATGTTTCAAATATCTCCATTCTCTGATGTATGATAAAAATATATTATTTATCATTTTATTTTGAAATTTTTTATGATAATCAAATGTTTAAAAATACTCAAATATATGCGTATAACACTAATATGTCCCAGAAAACATCTCCAAAACATGTGAAAAATGACGGATATTTCAAGGAGAATATTTTTTTTTAAAAAACACTCAACAATACCTCCTGCGACTTGTTGCGGAATTTTTCTAAATTTTCTTCACTGGGGTCTATAAATGACACAGAGACACCCTAGTGTTCACACGGCACACGGGCCAGCCCCCCTATCCTATGGGCCATTCTCATGCCGGCTGGTGGCAGTGGACGCCGAGTTGCGGGCCGTTGGCCTGTGGTGAGAGGGTGCTCGCCAGATCTGCTCCTCCACGATGGATTGTGACACATTCACGCCACCCCTGGCCCGTAGATGTGTAGAAATTAACGCTCTCTGGTTATTTATGAACACGCTGCGAGCATCGCTGAAATCATGTCGTGCACGCAAGGTTCGGGGTGTTGAGCTTTCATTATATTTTGTTTCTGGTCGTTTCGTTGGTTTGTTTTTATGTCATGACTTATTTTTTCTCGTTAAGAATTCTTTCAATGATAGAGCGGCATTTCTCTATTCTCAAAAGCATTTTCTCAAGTACTTTAAGCCAGAAAACAAATTATGTCGTGGGTTGGAGGTGCAGGTAAACAGGAGGTGGTGACTTTGGTCATCCGCGGGCAACACAGAAGGCAAAGTTTTAGATTAATGGCATCCGGGTATTCAGTTGGAACATTTTCATTGAGATATTCATTAAATATCTTGTGTTTTCTGTTTGGACTCATCTCAAAATTTATTTATTCTTTTAACTTTAATTTGAGTTAGCGTCCTGAACTTGTGTAGGAACTTGATTACAGATTTTTTTATACCAACAATCTGGAAAAGGTATAAGGCTTCACATGTGCTACGATATAAGAGTGCAGACTTGCAATAAATAAATATTTAAATGACAAAAAGTAATTTGCAACAAGCTAATATTCAATTAAGTTGAAAATCTTCACTTCCGTCGGAACCTCCATTGGCCCAAAACTTATTTTTTTATCAGAAAAAAATATAGACACTCTCCCTCCCCCCACCCCTTAGATTATCTGACCACTCCCACAATCAACATCTATCGTTTCGCAGACTGCCCTTCCCAACCTCCTTTTCCAAACGAAATACATTAAAAAAATATATTATGTTTTGCAAAGCTCGATTATTCCAATCTTAGTTTTTACGCGGGAGGTCTAGTCCAGATTTCCCCCAATTTTTATCTTTCCTATCTACCCAGCTGCCAGACAAGCCTTTGACGACTTGATAGGAATAAAACAAGTTTTTTGTTTTTTAAGATAGGATTCTATAGTTGTTGTTTTTTAAATTTCATTTCATCTTTATTTTCAATCCCACTTTACCTTTTTTTCACTGGTGTATATATTTTTTATTTATTTTCGAGTGTCTCTTCAGAAAAAATCTCATGAATTTAACTGTCTAATCACCTTCTAAACTATTGAAAAATCGGCGATTTTCCTCTAATTTTTTTCGCAGTTATGTAGATTAAAACTGAACTCATTATATAGATAAGTGATCCAATGATCAACAGCGTTAAATTTATTTTAAAATATTCTCTTTTCTTCTATTTGCTAAGACAAATGATAATAAATACTTAATATGAGAAGTGGCTGTCGTCCCTCCACCCAAATGTAACCAATACCGTATACCCACCCCCTGTCTAGTACACCAAATTTAGTTTTAACTTTTAGAATAAACGAAACCCTAATGGAATTTTTTTTTACACAGCGTTCAATCTCGAGGACACTTTGTAAACTTTGATTTATAAAATGTTCATCAAATTTAGAACTACAAGAAGCTATGTATGTATACTTACGAGGTATTGAAATCTCTCGTGAAATAATATTGTTTGTCCTAGGAAAACTACTAGGGCAATGTGGGTGCTTGGTAATATTATTTTAACTACTCATGGCCGTCACGGGTCAAAATAAAAATTACTGACCAAACATCTTCAAAAGTTGTCAAGGTTTTGCCCAATTAAATTAAGTACATTTTAAATTAGGATAGTTGCTCCGGATTTTATTAAGACTGGAGAAAGTTTTAGAGGTTCCTAGTTTACTTCACGATTTAAATAAAAGATATCGAATAAAGTAATACCTGCCTCCAGCTGATCTTCGTGATTGTATAACTGTCTGAAAGATTTCACCTGATATGTTGATATAAAAAAAAATTCTTTTGGAAATAAGGGTTAAAAGTGCGTGTAGAAACAAGGGTTAAAAGTGCGTGTAGAAACAAGGGGTAAAAGTGCGTGTAGAAACAAGGGTTAAAAGTGCGTGTAGAAACAAGGGGTAAAAGTGCGTGTAGAAACAAGGGGTAAAAGTGCGTGTAGAAACAAGGGGTAAAAGTGCGTGTAGAAACAAGGGTTAAAAGTGCGTGTAGAAACAAGGGGTAAAAGTGCGTGTAGAAACAAAGTGAGTTTCACATTTACTCATTTAACATTAAATGAATATCTTGATTAAAAAAAACCCAAACAACTTTAAACTAAATAATGGCTAATTTATATTCCATTTTACAAGATAAGTTTTTAAAAAAAAATGTTTATTAGCTGTAAAGTAACACTCGATGAATCAACGCATGGCAGCAACTAAAATAATTAAATGTCACAAAAACTGGTCTGATCTTACAAGCCAAGGCTTCGCGAAATGCTAAAATGATCAAATAAAAAAAAACGAGTCTTAGTCTTGGTGGATTCCTGGGGCTGCCTGACATTCTCTGATACCCCCAGGGGGTCTGACCCATTTTTTTTCTCCAATCTTTGCAGTGCGTGACGCATTAGATAGCCATTGGCTAGTTAGCTTTGACCTTCTCTAGGCCATGTTGCCTTGGCAACAAAGCCAATGTTTAAGATCCCATAAAAAACGTATCGGAACGATTTCATATAATGATCTCAATGAAACGATTTTTTGTTTAATCTAAAACTAAAAGGAAATAGAAGTGAACCCGGAAGACAAAATATATCATAAGACGTAATGAACTATTCGAAAATAGGTCACACAACGAAAGAAAAGCTTGATTAGATATTAGATAAAGATTGCCTCAAATAAAAGAAAGGGATACATTTAAAAATGAATTGTTAACATTATAAAATTTTTTTAGAATTATACATTTAAGACAAATCGTTTAAAATATCGATGCATGGTCCTTACTGACATATTTCTAGCAAGTTTGTTGAGGTTGTATAATACATTAGTAACAGCAGTTCGCAAAGACAATTTAATAATTAGTGTATACTGATTGGAGCTGAACAGAACGTGGTGGAGTTATCAACTGGTCTCAGTGGAACAAGAATGACTGACCCAGATTGTGACTCTTAGCACATCTCACACGTAAGATCAAGAGACACGATCACGAAATGACAGTGATAACGACAAGTTTAAAAAAAAACAAAAACAACTAACCAGTTGAACTAGTTTTGAGTTTGAAGGGCCAGGCGGATGGGAAGGGCAGATGGCTAATATTGTGGGTTTGTATGGATATTTCTCCAAATCGAGATTTCCCATTGTTTCTTTAAATATAATTATAATATAACGTCTGCTGTGAATAATACACCTTTTATTAAAACATTCACTTCTCAGAAGTGATAAAATCGAATACATCTTTAAAATATTTTTTTTTAAAATACTATAACCCTAATATGTTTATTATGAGTTCCTTTAATTAAAACACAACAGCATGAAATTAACACTGTGGGCGCAAAGAAAAATCCAAAGTCTTCGGCTCGCCTTTGATCGACTCACCTGGCCATCACAACACACACACACAATAGCTGCTGTGTTAGCGATATACCCTATATCAGTTGATAAGACCTCCTAAATTTGTAGAAATGTTATCTTGTCCCTTTCAAAAGTGGCGTTAAAACGTTTCATTCAGTGCTTTGCGTAAAGGGTGTTTGTATGCAAATTTGAAAAGTGTAGAAAGACACTCTGTAAAGACACATGATTGCAATTAAATGTAGAAGAAAGGTTGTTGTTTTTGTTTTGTTGTTGTTTGTGTGTGTGTTTTTTTTAGTTGTTTTTTTTCGGTTTATATATTTTTAAATTGGAAATCTGAATTATATTATAAACTAGCACAGGCATTCTTTTTGTTTGGAATTATTTATTTTTTAAAATTTTCTACCCGCCTCTCGTTAATCAGTGAACTCCAGACATTGACACTCCAACACGGCACGGCATCTCGAAATCCAACATTTAGGACGAAGGATTTTTTGTTAAAGCGAGGGTGTTTTTTAATTATTTAACCACCATCACTCACCCCATCCGGCCTCAAAAACGCCCCCTTTTCTGGCTTCCGAAACCAGGATCTGTAACTCTGTAAATCTGTATCATCCACTCAGATGCTACTTTACAAGTCACCTACCTCAAAGCAGACTGAATCAACCTAGACAGAAATAATTTTTGACGTTTAATGACTTACGCTAAATAGTTATGAACATGTCGAAAAATTCAAAGACATTCTAAATTCCTATGGTAAGGGCGTGGATTTCTTGTCGTGGGGAAATTTTTCTTCCTTTTTTAAAAAAAGATGTTATTTTTTTAAAACGTGACTCGCCCACGGTCGACACATGCTCAGGTTCAGCAACCATAAAATGGCCGTCACCAAAAACCTTTCAGGACAGTGACATTACCTCTCGAAAAGGACAGCGGCAGAAGACACACAATGGGAGACAATGAATTCATCCTTTCATTGTATGGAACGTTAAAATGAGTTGAAATATTTAACATGACACATTTATGACATCACTCTCAGTAATGCTTCCGGTTCAAACAGGCCACATTAAGTCCTGGTATTGTCTTACTGTGAGTCGCAAACACTGTCAATATTGATATCACCTATGACCTATGTATATGACTCATACACGTTTTGAGATGACAGGTTAATATTTCGAATTTCATCAAAACCGGTGAAAGAACTTCATGTCGCAGTGACATCCCGCCAACGGCCCAAGGCCACTAAAAATGCCTATGTGACTTTGATGTGACTGATAAAATGCGCGGGTAAAGATTGTTATGGTAAATTGAGTGTGTGAATGAATGACTTCGAACGCGCATGCGTGTACGAGAGAAGGGTGAACCGCCGATGGGATCTATATAAACTGAATTAAAAGAATGGGCCGAAACTCCCCAGACAATTGGCGCTGCGTGAAAGAGGGCCAGGGTTTTCGTGTGCTCTCTACTCGGACAACTAAATGGGCCAGTGTTGGTTTTGGTCATTGGTGGCCCTGGTCTAGAAACAAAGACTAGTGACTAGTGTTTGTTTTGGACATTGGTGGCCCTGGTCTAGAAACAAAGACTAGTGACTAGTGTTGGTTTTGGTCATTGGTGGCCCTGGTCTAGAAACAAAGACTAGTGACTAGTGTTGGTTTGGACATTGGTGGCCCTGGTCTAGAAACAAAGACTAGTGACTAGTGTTGGTTTTGGACATTGGTGGCCCTGGTCTAGAAACAAAGACTAGTGACTAGTGTTGGTTTTGGACATTGGTGGCCCTGGTCTAGAAACAAAGACTAGTGACTATAGTGTTGGTTTTGGACATTGGTGGCCCTGGTCTAGAAACAAAGACTAGTGACTAGTGTTGGTTTTGGTCATTGGTGGCCCTGGTCTAGAAACAAAGACTAGTGACTAGTGTTGGTTTTGGACATTGGTGGCCCTGGTCTAGAAACAATGAATAGTTAGTACTAGTGACTAGTGTTGGTTTTGGACATTGGTGGTCCTGGTCTAGAAACAATGACTAGTGAACTAGTCTTGGTTTAGGACATTGGGTGGGTCATGGTCTAGAAAAAATGAATGGTCACTGGTGACTAGAGTTGGTTTTGGACATTAGTCATGGCACTGGTTTATAGACAGCTACATGTGTTGGTTTTTCGACTTTAGGGATACTAAAAACAGAGAAACTCTGGACTAAATGCACTAGTGATGGGTCTCATTGTTCGTGAGCCAGCACTTTAGATCAGTTTAGATCAGGGTTTTCAAAATTTCTTTCAGAGTAGGTCAGATAACTGACAAAATATTGAGCGCTGGCCGTTATCATCATTCTTTTAAATTCTTGCATGCCAGAATGATGACGCCGACGAAGAGAGAGTTAAATGAAATGCATGAATTCCGTTTTAATCATGGGCGAGTGGCGTGCAATGCGCAAAAATCTGATACAACCGACATTTTTATTGAATAATAAAACTTATAAAAGAAGCCAGTGAAAGTAAAAAAAAGATTGTTACATCCGAATCTAACAAAAAAAAAGCAGTAACAAAAGTTAGTGACATTTGTGAAAATTGCGTTTTGCTTTAAAGGATTATTAACCTGGAATTGTTGCAATAAAAATTAAGAGAAATGCGTTTAAATGTTCATCACTCTATCTTCTTCGACGTGCTCATTTTACATTCTTCATTTTTGACAATAATTTCTCACAGACAAAATTTGTTCCCAAATCGGATGCCCACCAGACAGTAAAGTGACGGCAGGTTTGGAACCTGCACAGACCGTTGTAGCCTAAATGCAGTATTTCCGCCCATCTTTTCTTTTACAATAAGTGGAATTATCCGCATATCTCCATGAGCAATATCAACATCAATTTAAGGATGCACTTAGGGTTGCCAGATGTCCGGTTTTTAACCGGACTGTCCGGTATTATCGTTATTTGTCCAGTTAAAAAATTGAAGCAATACTGGACTTGCATGTGTCCGGAAATTTCCACATTTTGTTAGTATTTTCTTTAATTCAATGCACTAGTAGGCTTTTTAAAGCAATCTTAAAATCTTCTGATTATGGAATCGACCGTTTGACCTAATTACTTTACGCATCGAAATTTGCAATTCGGATTGTAATACAAAGTACACCCAATGTCTTTTATTATATAAATGAAGCACGTAAAGAATTACACGTTAATCCATTCTGGCATTACGAAGCTATTTAAAACGCCTCACAGACTGAGGAGTTATTCTGTAACCAAAGATAACGCGATTTGAGATTTGCGATTGAGGGGAGTTGATCAAATCAATACTTTATTTGATAAAATAAATGCAATTGCTTTTATTGTGATTTTGCGTAAGAATGACTTATATTTTCTTAAATTTAATTAAATATTAAAAACAGTGATTTTTGTATACATTTAAATTGCTTTATTATTAGCTAAGCCAGTTGGTGCGTCGATTCCTGTGGTTATTTAAATTTTACTCCTTAATACGGCTCTCCCGTGACTTGTCGGTGATCCCCGATACTTAAGGTGACCAGACGTCCCGATTTCAGACTTCAGACTTCATGTCCCGCTGAAGTGACCAGACGTCCGATTTTTCGCTCCAGAAACCTGGGGGGCGGGGGGACCCCTCCCCCCGTCCGTGGGGCCCCGTCCCGCTTTGCCCCCCCGGAAAATCTGGTCACCTTAGAAAAAAAAACGACAATAGTGTCCGGTATTTTTTACACAGCCATCTGGCAACCCTAGATGCACTCCAATATATAGTTTGAATAACACAAACTTGAATAGCAGCCGGACCAATGAATTTTTTTTTAAACTGTGAAAAATGTTTGTTTTTTTAAAATAACAACCCTAATCTTCAAATTTTTGTCAGTTTTGCTACTTATTGCCTATTCACACTTCCGTATTTTTTTTTAAAAAAGCAATCATTGTTACATAATTATAAAATGAATGACAGCGAAAAAGATGTACATATTTTTTAAGAGTGTCTGACATTTGGGGACAGCCGGGTGGAAAAGATCATGCGTGTTTTTTAGTTGTTTCCATGGAAACCATTGTAACATGAGATTGCCGGCGGAGATACCGATAACCGTGTGCGGATTTATGATGGCGCAAAATAAGAAAACATTTAAAGAAACAAGAAACTGTAGATAATAATAATAATAATAATCGACATCCATCCGTCTCGCGAGACGACGGGGCATCGCCGTTGGGTTGGGTTGCAGTTTCTCGTGTGGCTGAGCAGTCCTATCCTAGAGTGACAGTCTTTGCCACAGCTTGTGCACACGAGTTCTGTGCTTCCCAATGGGTTGACCTCCTCAATCCTTCGCCCCTCGGCTACTATGAAGCCCTCTTTGACAACTGTGCGCCACGTAGATCGGTCTTCTGCCTTACACTACCAGTCGATTGTGCTTATTCTAGCTGCTTTCATATCTCTCTGGCAAACATCTTTCAATCGGAGATTATTATTATTTTAAAAAAATAAATAAATTTTTAGTCCCATAACCTCGAGGTTGTTATAACCCCGTAGTCGTAGGGGGTTCCAATGTTTCCATTAGAACATTCTCGGGCTTGATAGACCTGGCGGCGCCCATCCCTCTCCAGGTCAGCGGAGGACTTTCTTAGCGTAAGTCATTCATCAACATTTTTATAGTGGCTTTAACGTGGAATCGATCCCACGCCCCTCGGCTTGTGAGGCGAGCGCACTATTGGCTTCGCTATCCAGCCGCCAATCGGAGATACAACACTAATAATTCAACATTCAAGGCATATAGCAGCCAAGAGGTTTCCTCAGGTGTGAAGGTCACCTACCATTCCAAAAAGAAATAATTAAATGATTTTGCTAACATTACACCCCGAGTTTCATACGTTTATTAGGAAATTCAAGTACCAACTGCTGACCGGATGAACTGACATCAGAGACAAGATCCGGCCCACGGGCCTTAGCTTAGTGGCCAATGCTCTAAATTTGACTAGACCACTGTTTTATTAACTTGGAATTTTTTTGAACGTGAATTACTCATGGGTTATGACCGTATAATTTCCAGCGGGTAACGATTTTGAAATAGAGTTATTATTTCCCTTTATACAGTTCCTTTTTTTTGGGGGGGGGGAGGGAATTGGTGTTTTTTCTTTTAAAATCAACTCCGTAATAATGATTTGAGCGCTCAAATTTTCCACTTGTTGACATATTTGTGTCAAATTATTCGGTTTGTATTACTCCAGAAATTCTTTTTCGCCAATTCAAGCTTGTACTGTGATAACCTATTTGGAATTAATCTCATGTTTGATTATTAAGGCTGGTGCTGATTTAAAAAAAATTAGATCTATTAATCTGAGAAAAAAAATCATTAATCGGTTAATTTCGATTAATTATATTTTTATAACGCATATATCGATCCCGTTAAGTTGCGATTCATTATTTCGAGAAATCGGTTAAGTCGCGGTAATTCTACGGCTCCCAAATTTTGTGACGTAACACAACAAATTCGTTCTGCTATGCAAGAAAAACCTTTTTGTTTACGTATGGAAGCCTAAGGGGCCGTCCATAAAGTACGTCACGCTCCAGAGGGGGTATAAGAAAGTGTGACAGTTTGTGACAAGGGGGAGCGGGGGGGGGGTGTCCGGCCATGTGTGACGTCACGGTATTTTCTATTAAATTTTGATTATTCTGTTAATAAAAACACAATTTTTTTGTTCGAAAGCGTGACGTACTTTAGGGGGGGGGGTCCGAGATTTGTGACAGTTTGTGACAGAGGGAGGGGAGGGGAGTTACAAATGGTCAAAAATAGCGTGACGTACTTTATGGATGGCCCCTAAATAAATAATAATAATACGAGGGAAAAGTATGTAAGAGACAAAAAAAAATTATAAATTATTAATAAATTGGAAAACAATATAAGAAATATTTTCTTAAATTTTAATCGAATTTTAATCGATCAAATTAAAGTTAATCGAATAAAATTGTAAACGATTAATCAAATTTTGATAAATTGAACACCGTTAAAATATATTTATGAATGAAAAATATATTTTAATTTCATAAATGTGTTGTTTTGCTCTCCAATTCCCAGTGTCGTAGGGTCAGTTTCAAGTCTTTGGGTCTCCTGAATGTTTTCTAGCTATGACGGCAATATTATCATACGTTAGATTTTTTTGAAGATAATGTTCATTTGTTGGGCATTTTTTTAAATATCGCTGCAATAATAGTAATGGTACATTAGCATTTACCCAATAGATAAATTTAATTTTTTTATTTTAAAATCCCTGCATGTTGTTTAAATTTGATTGGTTGTTTTTTGGAATTGATCGCGTACAGTCAATTTTGCTTGTACAAGCGAAGTGACTGACAGACTTGAAGAATAAATTACATGTGGCCTACCAGAACATCAGTTTTATGTCATCATACTACTTTAGCCAATTCCATTTTTCAGTTCAATGCCGCTAGTAGCGTAAGAAAATACAATCAAATATGGAGTTTTAAGTTTTAGAAATAGAAACTTTCAAACTTTATGTTAATTCCTTATTTCTTTTACTAATTTATTCCTTGGCTTTTATTTCATTTCTTTAAAAAGATTTAGTCTTTCTTTTAACACTTTTTTGTTCAGGAGCTAATTAACTCGAAGAATTTGCCGCCCCTTACATAATTTTCGCTCTGGAGTCCCCCCCCCCTCTCGCTACGCCACTTCCAATTACCGCCCCAAATCTCCGTCAAAATTAGAAGAAGAAAAAATCAATGACATGCACTTCCTTTACATTAATCCTTAAACTGTCTGCGTCTGCAACGCGCCCTTAAAACTTGTGATTGGTGAAGATTTGAACTCGCGTTTTTTTTAATTGGATAAATTCAATATTAGTTGTATACGACATTGACCTATTCAAGAAGGGCTGCATGAACATTTTGAATGCTACCAACATGATGAACAGATTGGTTCGTTGTCCATGATACATAAATATATTTGTTATATCTTGTGTCTTATCACATTGGTGTTTCAGTTCAGTAAGTGAATGCTTTATTCCCCATGATCTTGTGAGGTAAATCGCTACGTGATTTCTGTGCATCTCTGACGTAGTCTATAGTTTGTGTTTGAGTGTGTGCGCTTCGTCAGTCTACGGACTTCTGAACAATTTATTTGTGCTTCGGTATTGAACTGTGCTATAACTGTCAGTGATGAAATTGTTATGAGGATACATAATCGATAAGGGATTTTTCTTGAAACAAGGCTTGTCGGACAACGACGCGCGGACGCATGAACCGAATTGCCGTGAGGTAACCAATGCTAACGTCATCGTCAGCCTATTTTGTTTTCTTCGTAACGATGAGCGGCAAATTTGTCAGCCCACTGCTTCGTTAAACCTCTGAAGACCCTGACCGACGGCACTAGCACACTTCCGGAATGTAACAGCCATTTCTCGTAGATGCGACGAAGTCCAGCCACGAACGTACCGCACAGACCACAACCGTTGGCGTCTTGTATGTACAAGAAATAAAAGAGGTGAAGTCAAAGTAAAATAGGAAAGAAAAACAATCAACAAAAAACGCCCTTCACAATTTTATGTTGTTTTTTTTTCTCTTCCGATAAAGTGATTACCTGAGGTTAAAAGGCTCAGAATCAGGGATCATAACCAGAATCTCGCGGGACTGGACCCCACTCAGGAGCTGTACCCAGTGGACACCCGGTTCATTAGATCACATAACTGTGTGGGAACGGCTCCACGGAATAGGTTTTACGGGGGAGGGGGGGGCTGGAATGCAGATTAATGGGAAACGGCCAATCGTTTAATTTCATATATGACCTCGAGGGAAATAATGTTAGATTTCGAAATAACCGGATTGGGGCCGGTAATTGGGATTAAAGACATCCAGACGGAGTAGGTTCAAGGGCTGTCAATCCAATGTTTTTTTTTCAAGTTGGTTAACACGAGGGGTGGTAATTGTGGATCACATATCTACTTAAGAGATGAATTACTTATATTAAGATAGATCTTACTTTAAATCGTTATAAAATTTATTAAAACTTTTTTGTTGCATTTAAACTAGATATTGTGAGTCTAAGATGAAAAATGTCAAATTGAGTCGTGAGAAATAATATGGTAATGCACATGTATAAATGTATACATATATATATATGATAATGTTACAGAATAATTTGAAAGTAGTGTGAATTTCACATACAGAATTGATATAAATTATTTGGATGAATTTAAACTTATCTTTATATATGTAACAAAGCTTTATGGTGTATATTTATAACTAGGGGTTGTAGTACTTGTAGGGCGCCTAAGGCACCCACTTTTTTCAAAAAGCCCAAGTAATTTATCCTTGTTTGATAAATACGAAATACTAAACTTCTTGAAAAGTATTTTATAATTATAAATACTCAAATCCCATTTTTACATCGTTCCCTTTACCAAAATTAAAATATGAGCTCAAACAATGACGTCATTCAATATTTTACGGCGAGAAATGTAATTCCCCATTTGATATTAGGACTTTAAGAATGGTCCCTCCATTATAAGAAATGGTGACAGCTTGGCCTTGGATATACATTTTTAACTCAATGACATCGGCAAGTGAACCCTCCAAATCTGTCACATCTACTCAGATTAGGGAAACCATTTTTTAAAAAATATATATGCAAAAAACAACAAAAATTAATAATTTAAAAAAAACAACAACAAACAAACAAGTGAACTCATTGTAAGTAAGTGTTTATTTTGGGAAAAAAATTGACAGAATAAAACTTCCTTATACACCCGCCCTTCCCCACCCCCACCATCTTCGTTTGACCGTAACATGTAAACTTTGTGACCACATGCAACAAAACAGGAATATTGACAATAAATAGACATCTGTTATTGAACTGTAACAAACCCACAGACTCTAGCCTTGTTCTAGTAGAGGAACACAATGCTAGAAACCAAATTGTCATCTATTGAAGAGTTTTCACCATTACAACCTCATCCATGTTTGTATAAAAATGATTTTTTTTGTATAGCCCAAATTAATAATTTTTGTTAGCTTTTTTTTATTTTTTATTCCAGTCATTAATTCGTAGAAATGGTAAAGATAATAATGTTGTAAGTTAATGTCATTTTAGTTTTGTGAGTAAATCTATGATCTGGGATTCCCATAAAGGTTAACTATTCTAATCATCCACATGATAAAAGCCTGATAAAAATAATACAATTTTCACAATTAGATGCAATATAAATGAATGAATGAGGCATCATGACTAACCACAGTAGAAAGGAAACAAGCCATTTTATAAGGACAAGTCAAGCAAGAAGTAAAAAGGTTTTAAAAACAAGAAAAAAAAACAAAACAAAAAAAACACAAAAGTATAGTTTAACACAGCCATTGAAAAGTCAAAGGGTAGCTTGAAAATCAACAAGAAATGTGAGAAAACAATTAGGAATCATCAAATAAATACATTATATATTCACACAGAGGAAATTAAGAGTTTGTACATATTGCTTGCCAATGCCAGGTTGGTTTGATTTTAAGCAAGAAAAGAAATTATCTGTTGAACAAAAAGGTCAGCCACTCCGAATGTCAGAAACACCTGTAATCAGTATTTAAAACACTTTTTTTTTGTCAAAATTAACCCCATCACATGCGTGTATCAATCAAATTAATTACTCCACACAGCTTCATACGCTAATTAAAAATTAAGAACATGACTAAATTTGTCATCAAGTAAAAACCGAATTAATCCAAAGCAGCAATTATTTGTTATGTATTACATGTACAGCTTGTTTACACAAACGTAGTACATTCATATCTGTTTACACTAATCTATTACATGTACAGCTTGTTTAAACGAATGTATTACATTACATGTACAAAAGTTGTAGCTTGTTTAGAGGCATGTAATCTTTGTAGCTGGTGTTTAAATTATACAATTAAAAGCTCATGTCAAAGTATACAATATATGTAGCTCATTTATCAACATACAATCTGCACCGATTCACATAAACATACCTCCTTGATGGTTTCCTCTCATATGTTAGTAACTGGTATTTAAGAAGTATTCACACGAAAACAGATAAGAGAGACTGCATTTTGTAAAGATCACCATTTTAAATGTAGGATACAACTTTGTTTACTTTACATTGTTCATTCTCCTATCAATGATGATAAAACATTGCCAACTCCATCATCCATTTGATCAAATCAACAGCAGACAGTATGATAAGTGAAACTCTCAACATTCTTAGAGAAGAATTTAAAAAAAATAACCCACTAAGTATTTCAAACTGTAAAGTTCCGAAACAAATTTTGAAATGAATGACGAGGATGGAAAGATAAATGAGATGATTTGTTTCAGGCACATTGTAGTCATCTCTGACACAAGCAAAACTCAGCTGTTTCCACATAAAACTCCCCACACCACCAACAAGTGAACCAAAACTTCACCGAGTCATTGGATTCAACTGTCAAAATACATCCAGAATATTGATACACAACCCCAAGTGTGGCTTACTTCCAGTAGTCTTGAAGGATTTTTTTGTGTGCTTAATTAATACAAGGTCCAAGTCAATGTAATAGACAATCACCTTAATCAAACTGTAAAACCATCTTCAATATACATGTGTATAATATAAATGAATATTAACTTCTACAGCTGTATAAGGGCGAAATTGATCATTTCAAACATTTGCATGACATCAAAGTAGCAATTACCGGAAACCACATTAAATATTAAGATAACCAGGACATTTTCAGAAAACTCTAAGAACCGTTAAGATGAACATGACAAAGTACTGACAAGAAACATTCATACACACATGAACATGTCAATACACTGACATGACAAGAAATGCTAAGACTGTAGCACCTGTATTTGTAAGGCTCACCTGGTGTATAAACTGTGAATTTAGAATACCTAACATCAATTCTTAGTTTAACAGAATTTCAATTCACTTAAAAGTGAAGTGTGGAAAATGTACTCTTCATAAAGCATTTTTTGTTTACATGACCATTCTTAAGCTGTGGTTTGTCGTATGTTTCATCTAGCACCTATATAAAACTGTCCTACTCATTCACATTATGAGTTATGTCTTCAATCTCAGCTGCATTTTCCCCATTTTTAAAAAGCAAACATTTTCATTGAATCTATGCATTACATTGTTTGGGGGATAAAATCATACATTATTCTACTAACATTTTATGGCAAGTTTAATTGCAGATATGTTAAGGAAACTTATGGAGCCTGCTGGTACACAGACAGGTTTCTGAACCTTGTGATAATAATACAATAATGCTCTTGTTGATATATAAATATAGAATAAGCCGATATTTCTGTATGCATTAACTACACCAATGGCTATGCACATCTAAGGACTAATGTGATAAACTTGTAGATAGAAAATATACGTTTATATTTTAATTTGTGTTAAAATTCCTGCAACACTTGATTATTTGCTGCTTGGTTATCAATGCTTTTAAAATAACCCTTGTTCACATGATAAATGCAGAAAATATAATATGGTATCATACAATAAAAGAGCTGTCTTTTCTTACAATAACAAGTCTGTTTAAACATAAAATAACAGAATGTTCTATGTTAACATGGCTTTTAAAAATAGTTAGCCAGACTAACATTAAATATTTACTCATCACAAAGGTGGTAAAAGAAAAAGTACATTAAAAATTGATTTAAAAAAAAAGTAAATTGATCTGTAGCTAATGATAAATAGAATTTTGTTAAAAATTTGTAAAAATGAAAAATACATCAAAATTAACAAAATATTGTAAAAGAGAAAGCAAGACTAACTTGTAAAAACTATTGCAAAGGATGAGTACTAAATGCCTGAACTTCAACTCAGCACCATACTTGCTCTCAACTAGTTTAAAAGTATAAATAAAATGATGTAGTTTAACAACGGCTAACTGCTAAGATATCCCTCATCCAGATGGAGCAGGGAATGTTCCTGGGACAGAGCCGCCAGCTCTTTAAGAAACTCGTCCAGTATCAAGGCACAGTAGACGGCGTTCCACGTGGACAGGGAGTGACCAGCACTTTCCGACGGCCTGTGGTCACCATCTGCGGAGTCCTGACTGCTGACATAGCGGAAGCCTGTGCCACCGCCAACCTGGGCGGCGGATGATTGGGAAACAGTTTAGTGGCTAGGACTTAACATTAGTTAAGCATCTAAAGAAATATCTTCAGTTAGAACAAAATACAAGAGCCTGTTCAACATCTAATCAACATAGCGTTATAATGTACATTGATAATGAAATTAACTGTTGAAATGGGTAATGGCACAAGGGGATAATAAAGAATATAAAATTATTTTTTTTGCAAAGGGTTCACCCTTGAGTAGAGCAGTGAGCACTAGCTACACCTTCTTAAGGTTATAGTTATAGTGTTAAATGAAATTTTCTAAATCAAATGTTTATGTTTTCTTTATCAAGTACAAGGATAAAATGTCTTGCATTTTCTCAAAATTTTCTTACTTGCACACGCTGCAGGTGGGCTAAATTTTTATTAGCACCCAAGGATAGTTTATCTTTGTTTGGTGTTCGGCGGAAGAATAATTCACTCAGAGTGACTTTTCTTTTCTCTAAAAAAAGAATTTTTGAGAAATTAAAGGCAACATTTCAAACAACAAAAAGTTTGGTCTTAGCAGCAACTGAATATCTAAACATTTTTAAATGATTTCTTAAAACTTGAACAGCTTACTTTCTTTCCCAGCCAATATGTCATATTTATTATAAGATTTTACCAAGTCATTGTTCCACTGAATGTTACAAGGAATTACCTAGACAGCTATAATTTCTCTAACTAACAGAACAAAAGCCAACCTTGCTCCCCTTACAATTGAGCAGCTTTATCTAAGATCCTCTACTTTATGAATATTGCCTTTCAGTTTTTATTTGTTATTGCAATTCTCTAGAGGTCTTTTCACTCCAGGGCATTAAATATTACACATATATTAGTTATCTTTTACAAGTCAGCTTTGCATGTAACTCACCAAAACATTAGGGGTTAACAATTATCCATTATTGATACCTATACACACAATGCTGAATTGAAAATAATATCATATACTTTTATTCTTTACTAACTGTACTAGAAACCTATCCATTGAGCTGAGGAGCACATCAAAGAAATGACATCCACCTGTTTTACCTTTACTTGCTGGAACAGCTGTCACTGTTTCTGCCCTGGCCCTGGGGGGCTGGGCTGGTATCGGGATGTTAGTGGGGGCACCAAGGCCACCGTGCTCAAACGACAGAAAAACTTGTTCCTCTCGCAGTGCCAGGTTCTGGCGCGCTACGCTGACCATTAGGTTGAACTGTTTGACTGTCACAGAGAAACTCTCCAGTTTTTGCCTGAGTGATGACAGCACCTAGTGAAAACAGATTGTTAATATAAGCCTCTAAAGAATCAAATCTGAACTTCTACTTTCTCTTTAATTTAAATGCTAATAATGAGTATACTAAATACTGCAAATAAAATGTACATTTGGTAATATAAATGTTTACATTCTTAACCTCACTTTTTGGAACAAATGAATATCCTCCATTAAATATATAGAAAATAACGATTATTTTTAATTTGTTTTTATTTTTTAATGATAAAACATTTTAGAAATTATTAGAACCAAGCAACTCACCTGTATCAAAGATTTAACTGATGGCTGGAACACTAAGTTGTGGTTAAGTAGAAATGACCGCAGCAGCGGTTGGGGGTAGGCAGCTAGCCTGGAAAGCACATCAGTCAGTAGAAGATTGAAGTAAAGAGAGTTGTTGAGCATGCCCTCTAGCCTGGACAGCAGGAAGCCAAGGAAAGGTCCTGAAATGTTGGTGTAGTTTAGCATTACATTGGGGCTAATAATAAATTGAAACTGAATGGTGAGTAGTCTTGTCAACTGACGTTAATCAGTTAAAAGTCTATAAGTAAACATTTTAAATTATCTATCATGGTTTTTGTGAAACTTTATGCAAGTCATTAATTTTAGTCAAAATATTGTGGAATGTTGCCATGTATGGTGTATTTCATTGCTAATGTTTTCATCACAAATTCTAGATTTTTTTGTTACTTCTTCATCACAAGGAACTTAAGAATTTTGAGCGACCTTTTAAAAAAAACAACTTTACTTGTCCAAATAAAACTCCCCAAAAATGTTACGCAGGCTAATTTTACCTATATTTACCCAAAGCTTACCTATATTTGGAGACTCATTTGAATATTTCAACTGTTTCCTGGGAGCTGGGCTGTTTGGCATCATGGGAAAAAACTCATCAGTTGCTGAAAAATTTGACCTGAAGGGTGATACTGCGTCACCTGGGCTCAGCAACTGTTTTGTGGACATTATGTATAAGGGATTCACGTTGTTCAACTTAAGGCTCTTTGGCAAGTCTTTTGGCACGATGCGTTCTTTCTTTACAATGGGGGCAACAGTTTCAGGCTGGGTTGAAGGTACCGATTCCTTGAGGTTTTCACTATGGGCTATAGATACACAGGCTGAGTTGCCGTTTGATACTGTGGGACCTGAGGTTGTAACGTCTGTTGGCTCGGGTGCAGATAAATTATTTACAGGTATCTCTGCTGTGTCCTCAGTGTTGGGATCACAATGCTTGGAATCAGAGGTCACAGGTTTTATGTCCCATTTCACGCTTTTGCTGGGTCGTCCGGCCATCACAGATTCTAGTACGACTTCCAGTGAAATCACACTGTCCTCTAAGGACATGCCCCCCCTCACCAGAGTCCTCGATATCCAACAAATAATCAATGAACGAGTCAGTGCTCTCGAGACTAGCATACAGCTTTGGATTTAAAGGCTTCTCAGTTTCCTCTTTGACGAAATTGCACTTTTCCTTGGCCAACAAAACATTTTCTTTGGGCACTTGTTCCAGCTAGCTCCTGACTGGCTCGTTCAACTGATGCTCTTCCCCTCTCTACCTCAGACGCTTTAATGGATCCCACTTCTATGAATCCTGTCTTGGGTTTAGCCTCAACATCTTTCTCTTCAACGACTTGCTGGGACTTATGGGCTGATTTGATGCTGTCCGGCGGAGGGCTTTCACCATTGTAGACAAAAGTCCAGTGCTGACACGCTCGGGCTGTCTGTTCAATTTTGTTACGCGCGTCATGAAGATACTCAAAGTAGCTCGACTCCCCGTGTTGCTGGCCATTGGCTTGTTCGGATGGAGGTGGCGATGATGAATGATGCCCCAAGTTTGACAGCTGGCTATTTATAGAGGTTGACCTAAGAATGGGGTAAAGAAGTAAAAAAACACTAGTAAAAACATTAAGCTTATTAAAGTTTTTAAAAGCCTTTAAAAATCATTTGGGCTGCACAAATCTAAAGAAATAAAATTTTTCCTTAAGGGTTCAAACACAAGATGCTGGCTTATTGTTATTCCTTAACCACACACGTCATTTAGATCCTTGCATTATCGTTTTAAAATTCAAGGCATGTTTAATGATGATCATTTAATGTTTTCTGCGCCTTTAGTTAGCATTTATCAACAACAAAAAAAACCTAAGGTCGCCGTACTGGCTGCAAAAAATATAATTTAGTTAAAATAGCCCAGTGCTTGTTTAGCCCACTTCGTGATATCATCACCCCAGTTAGCTCCCTTGACTTTGCAACAAGATTTCATGTAGTGCCTAGGAAGACTTTGAGACACTTTAAGAAGGGCTATCGTGGCCCACAGCCATTTGATGTAAGACTTCAAAAGCTGTGTTCCTCTAGTGAGCTGTACGTCAATCATTCCACATGATCGTTTTAAAATAGCGCACGCAACAGCAATGGTGGGACACTTTAGTTGGGAGGACATTGCAATCTCTGTGGAAACATGTCCCATCTGTCAATAAGCATGTCCACCAGATAAAATTGAACCTATAATTTTAATTTGCTTGGTGATTTTCTTACAATGTCAAAAGGTTGCTTTTGACATTGTTTGGCCTTTCCAATGAAAGAACCATTAAAAACCGATTTATTCTTATAGGGGAGGATTAAACCACCTAAGGGCCTGAATCCATGCCCTTAAAGAATAAAACAACACTACTACTTCGTGGTTCGATTATCACGGATTCGCTACTTCACGGGTTTTTCAATATATTAATATCGCTGATTTCCACCATAAATCCATAACAACCGTGATATTGTGTTTTTTTAATTTTAATAAATATTTGCCTTTATATTTTGTAATTTTTGTTTCAGATAAAAACTTTATTTTTTTTCATACGTATGTACGTATTGTAAAGGTTCTTTAATTATTTTTTTCATACGTATGTACGTATTGTAAAGTTTCTCTCTCTCTCTCTACTTGCTTTATTTATTTTATTTTAATAATTATTTATTTGTTTAATTTGTAATTTCTTGTTAGAAATCAATTTTTTTACATATGTATGGATGTATTGTACATGTATTGTCACAGTAACTAACTTATTACATGTACATACTTGCTTAATTCTCTAGTGTTACATGTGTATTTATGTACAGCAAGTAAGTAAGTCCCATAACCCGAAGGTCGTAGGGGATCCCTAATGTTTCCATGAGAGCTTACTCGGGGCTTGTTTATACCTGGTGGGTGCCCCAATTCCCTTCCAGGAGTCAGCGGAGGACTTTCTTAGCGTATCATTTATATTGTGGCTTTGCGTGGGCTCGATCCCACGCCCCTCAGCTTTGTGAGGCCAGCGCACTACTGGCTTCGCCACCCAGTCGCTATGTACAATACTGACTTGTAATACTGTACTGTACAACCTAACAAGTGTTACAATCTTTCTATTATTATTAATATAATAAAGGGTGGGTTATAAACATTACAGGGATGGTTTTAAACAGCATATAAACAATTAAATAAGGTAAAAATTATGGTTGTGTCCTACTTCGCAGATTTTCAAATATCACAGGTGGTCTACGTCTCTATCTACCGTGATATTCGAGGGAATACTGTAATACTTTGAAGCCCTATAAATCAAATTTTGTTTTTCAAGAACGGTGTTCTTTTAGATTATACTATGAGGAAATGATTCACAAACAGGTAAACTAACATTTTAATACAATGATTTATCTATTTGTCAATATATTACAAATGGTTTAATGGAATGATGTATTAATTAATGTAATATTACACAAATTTGCAAGTGAAGAACCAGATTACTGGAATATATTTGTACCAGCAATCGGTCCATGTATCATTGGCCCTTAAAAGTCACTACATTAATTTCAGTGTTTTGAGCTTGTCTTTGGTAAAAACATTAGAGGACCCAACATCAATATTAAAAAAAACTTGCAAACGAAATGATAATTATAAGCATCAATCTATACCAAACTACAGGATCAACAAAGTCAAGCATAAATTATGAAAATATTAGTCAACATGCTTCATGCCAATGGGTTATTTCAAGAGGGTTTGAATTTAATAATGTCCAAGTGACACATCCTTACATTTGCACATCAGGTTAATGACAGGCGGTGCACCACGACACTCTGTGCACAAATAAATGGTGCTGTACCATTGTGTGCTATAGCCTCAGGATAAATCTGATCCTCAGATATATATTTTTAGATCATGTTGATGCACTATCAAACAGCCAGACAAAGCTCTACATTAAAACTTGCTAAATCTTACTGTCGGTCCACATGTACAACAATTATGGTTAAAATTTCATGTCTCTAGGTATTTGCTATTTAGTGCACCAAAGAGGAAAAAAAACATGTTCACAAAAAGAGCTGATGCCATTACAATTGAATTCCAATGATGAGATTAGCTGATATGAAATGCATGTAGTAGGATTAAAACCAATCGATAGCTATCTGAGAGACCTTACAATCTGTCACAGTGTTGTGTTTTATTTTTATTTAACTATTATTATTTTTTAAAATTAATTTTATAAAACCAACCAATGTTGTTGGTACCAACAAATGATTGGTATGAACTAATGATGACTTTATCCAACTATGTCAATAAATGTAAGCACATTGACCGTAGACAATAACAAGGTAACAGATTTATCAGTTTAGCATAAAAAGAATTCTTAAAAACTATTTCAACAAGTTTATGAGTTAGCATGGCCATCGCATGCATTAAAATAATCAAAAGATAAATTAATCTTTCAATAAAGCATGAAAAAAAAGTTTTATTTTATGATGTCTCAGGCAGCATGTGTTTTTTTAATTTAGATATTTTATTCATCCCACGGAAGAACTAAAAGAAAATGTTAAAGCCAGGCCTGTGCTTATGGTGCATAGGGATGGCCGGTGTAATAAAAATGAAATTGAATAATTATTTAAAGCAATAATGAAGTATCATATATATTAATCAGTTATATATTTTTTTAGATCCTTAAAAAAGATTCACAAAGCGTGATTTACATAATTTTGTCTGCTACAATTTATGAATCTATTTTACTTGACAAACATTTAAATATTACGTAGCTGAAGTTGTTACATCTTTCGTTTAATAAATTGAAGATGTGTTAAATTAAAGCAGTTTTTCAGAAATTCAATTGTTTTCAAACAAAATCAAATTTTCACCAAAATAAAACTTTTTAACGCCATTTATTGTTGTCCTTGAAATTTAGAGCCTGATAAAGTTAATAAAAAAATGTCTTGCCAAGTGAGTCAACAACAAAATCCATATATTTATAAGGGCATAGCCAATATACCTTTGTGACGGGGTGCTCATGCTGACAAGGTGAGGTGGGGGTGTGGGGGTGATACTTGGGGGTGTATTTGGTGGCAAGGACTGAATACAGCATGATGGCCGCAGGGAGAGAAACTTCTCTGCCGACTTGCCATAGAGGTCAAGGTCACGTATGGAGAGGCGCTGGCTGACCATTACGTGGGTGCACGGCACAAGGTACCTGGTGGAAAAAAACAACATATGTATTAATAATTTACAAATTCCTTTCCCATGTCAATTAACTCTTTGGTGACAAAGTTTTCCCCTATCCCATGTCAATTAACTCTTTGATAACAAAGTATTCATCTCATTTGTACTGTTTTAAGGTTTGGAATTTTAAAGAAAATGAAAAAGGAAAGTCAGAGACTGTAATGTTAATTTTTTTAATTAAACAACCCGTAAAAACAAAACATTTTGACTATAAATCCCTTAGATATGACACATAACTAAAAGTATTGATTACGTTCAATATAATACGCACCACGCAACAGACTAGCATAAACATTTAAATATCTTGGAAATATAAAAGTATGTTCTAGGGTGGCCCAAAAAATTTTTTTCTTCTATTGTTCTAAATTTAAGGCCTGCATTTTGTTCTGCCATAATAAAAAAGTGTTTTCTGAAAAAATGAATACAATCGTGAAATATTTAGGGGTTGCACAAAGGCAATGAAAACATTGATTTGGTACTAAATAGTAATTTAATGGTTTATGTTGAATGTTTAGTGTTAAACATGAAATAACAACCTCAAAACAAATAAAATAATAGAATGCAACAAAGCAAAGTGTTTACTATTTATGGACGTCATATTCACTGACTGCTTTTTGCTAGTCCAGTAACCACTGTGGTCTTCTTTGCATCCGGATATAATCGTCGGTGTTCTTAAGTTCTTGCACCACCTGAAGTAAGATTTGCTTCTGATCTTCTTTTCTGCATAAAACTTCATTGAAATCCTGAATCAGTTTCACTCCTCTTTCGGCTGTGTCATTAACAACTTTCAAATTGGTTACAACCTTTTCTGCATGTTTGTATTCATTGTTGCTGCTCCATGTTTCAGGGGACATCTCCAGGAATGAATGTGGCAAACCAAGAATGGAGAAAAATGCCTTTGTATTGTTTGTAACAAAGAAGCTGATGGGCTGGTCTGCATAGAATCCATTGGAATCAAGACGCCTAGCTCGATTTGTAGATCCGGGTTTTTCTTGCATATTTTTAAGCATCTGAACCTTTTGCTTGGGATCAATATTTTCATTAAAAAAAGCGAGGCCCACTGTAATTTCCCTTAGATATCATAAATGTCAACTGAAAGCTTTTTTTTGCTGCTTTCCAATAACTGAATTAACGGAGTTATATTTTTCTAAATCCTTCAGAAATTGTAGGTCATTTGATGGCGCCCTTGCTGGCTGTGGGGCTTGAAACCAGTTTCATATATGTAATGGAAACAAAACAGAGTAACTGAAACAGTCCTTGTTCTTCAGAAAGCTTCAGCTTAAACTGCTTCTTAAACATCCACATCTTGTAGCAATAAATTATTCTTGCCATCCAACGTGCTCTGTGTACAGCTCCTGGAGCATGGAAATGAATCCCACGTGGTGGTGTTCCTCCAAGAAATATGACAGCCAGTTCCAAAAATTCTCTGTAATCATCTCATGGGTGACGAATTTGAAGATTGTCATTTGCAAACTGCAATGTGCTCTCTTTGAAAAGGTCTACTTCAGTCATCCCATCTGCAGTATCATAGGATCCCTTCTCCATAAAATGCCACTGCTCTTTATATTGTTTGAAAAGTGAAATATCAGGTCCAGATGAGGGCCCACTTATCTTCAATGCGGTGAACACTTTTTCCAGAACAATTTCCATCATATGGTGGCGGCAAGCAAGATGAATAAGACTTTTTTCAAGTAGCTTTTCAATTAAAACACATGCTCCTTTGGAATCCCCAGTGTTACTTGCTGTTGTGTCAAAACTTAATGCTACTACTTTTTCACAAATTCCCCAGTCCTTCAGACATTCAACTACAGCTTGAGCTTGACTGTCACCTGTCCCTGAAGCCAATTTTGGTACACCTAGCAAGCACTCTATTTGCAGTCCTGTTACAATAACTGGCAATCTCTCAACATTCTCCCTGGCTGTGAGATCTGGAAGCAATTTGCCATCCCAATGTACAGTTAATGGTACTTGTGGATCAAACAATTCTTTAACTTCATGTGCTGTTTTTTTTCCTAATCTCAGCTCTCACACGCTGTACAGTACTTCGACTTAATGTCATGTCACTAACATCGTGACCAAGAGAATGAGCTGTAGCAGCTAGTAAATTGACTGCTGTAAGATCACTAACTTGTGATCTATCTAATGCTGCAGCAACTTCTTTGGACAGAACAGTCTTTGTTGGAGCAGTTTCTGCACATTTTCTTCGTTTCTGTGATGCACTAATCAAAAAATCTTCATAGTGTTCATTTTCTTTAGTGACCCTTTCATCTGAACTGCTGTCAGAAGAAAATTGCAATAACGTGCTGGACATTTGAGAACTTAGAGTTTCCTGGTCATTTTTCACTATCAAAGAACAAAACAGACTTTATTCAGGTTAATCAATATTCGGGATAAAATGTGGTAAATGGAGAACATAGCTAAATTTGCAGAGAGCTTGTGCAACCTCTAAATTTCATCTGAAAATTATGAAATTTTATATTTCGGACTACTTTTTTTGTGGTAATCAAATGTGAGGTTTAAATCAAAGAAAATAAATTTTTTACCATCTTTTTTGGGCCACCCTAGTATGTTCAATATAATACGCACCCTAGCGCGCGACAGGAAAACATTATAAAAGTATGTTCAATATAATTCACACTGTGGGACAGACTAGCACAAGCATTTACATGCTACATACAGATACGTAGAGATAATGTAAAAATTCATTAATTTAATTACAGTACATTCGATCGATCTGAAATTTTGATAGAATGCATCGTTTGGTGACAAAAGTCTATGTGCTAAATTTCAGCTCGATAGGATCCTGGGAAGTGGGTCATTTTTTACTTTTGTTTATCAGCATGACAGACAGACAGACAAGACGGTGAAGTTAATATGAGGGATTTTTAAAAATGGTAAAAGTGGGTGAAAAGCTTTAATCCCTTCCATGCCTCTCTTATATATAAGAGAAGAATTTAATGATGGGGATAATGTAACAGCTGTTAATGCTGCGTCAACTGTTGTAATTTATTACTTACCACCAGGTGATATCACTTACCTAAAGATAAGCTGAAACATGACATCTTCACAATTCAAGTTAACCAGTGTGTGAAACAGGGATAGGGTAACAGAGGAAAGCTGAAAAAAAACAAAACAATATCAGTCCAATCCACTCTGGCATTCTTAGCATACACATTAATGAACAAAATTTATGTAACTTAAAAATAGATTTTCTGTTTCCTCTCCCCATCCAACAATTTTATTAAACTAAAATGATCAATTTAGAAATTTTGCTAAACAGTCAACTATCCCAGTTGACCAGGATACGGTCAACTAACTTTTTGTCAACATGGTACATTCAAATGGTGTTCAATATCTTTGATCACAAAAATAGTTTTAAAATATATCTACATTAACCCTCTTAAGACGGAGTCTTTTTGAATAACCTGTGCCAAAAAGACAGAGGCCTTTTTTAATACTTCTCAATAAAATTTATAAAAAAATAAACCAATAACTTTACACACACACACACACATATACATATATTTTATAAAACTATGTATAGTTTGTATGTAAGATAATGAATGAGCTAATGCAGTCTTTGTAAATAAAATTATAATCTGGGGAGAGAGATCGGCCCCTTCCTCTCAAAAGGGTTAACATGCTGTTTATACCGAAAATAATTAAAAAATGTGCTGCTGCTCAATACTGAAATAGAATTGCTTTTATGACCTGATTTTATTATTTTATTATTAGCCATCTCATGACTCAGGTCACATGATTAAACGTAACAAGACATACGTGAGAGTTGGAGTTGATCCTCGGCAAAAGCGATTCCAAAATTAGAACATCATCATACTTTTCAGTGAGAAAAAATTTCAGAGTTGCCTTGAGCAGATGAGGGTCTGTCACATGACGGATGAACAGGTCAAGGTAGGCCGTGGCTGTCATGACCTCTTCTCTGGAAATCTGTAGACAAAAAGCAACTGGTTTATAGTCCTGGGCGTTTTTTTATTTAAATAAGTTAAGCTACTCAGCTTTTTAACGACATAAATAATTGAAGGAAAGATTTATTGCAGGTTAATGCAATTCATGCAGCTGTGTGTGAAACACAAGTTTAAGAGCTGGCCTCAAGAGAAAGTTAAAAGTGACAAAAGCATCACATAATTCATGACATCCACAAAATCAAAACATCATATAAATAATGTGTTTTGTGAATATACCCTGTTTGTGCTTGTTCTTAAGAAACATAGCCATTGACATGATCCAAATAATTGAGGACCCAAATTTAATTTAAAGTAAAACTGTTTTTTTCCATTTCAGCATTTCAAAAATAACCCTTTTCCTACTAGATTTCATTTTTAAAAAATGTCAACTTAGGAACCATTTTAAATATTTATTTTTAAAATATCAATCCAATTTAAGACAAGAGAATGTAAATATATTAAATTTCCACAACATAATGGCAGCATGCAAACTTTCTGCTGTAAAAGAGGCCTGACTTAGATTTAACAGATATTTTTCCATTCCATACACATTTATAATGATTTACTTCAATCATTTATTTTTATATTCTCAATGATGAAACCAAAATAATTTTTTTAAAAAGAAGTACATTTTGTAGCATGGCAGTACAGGGGTAGTTTTAAAAAAAAATCTTACTACTATTGATTAAGGTGTTAATTATCTATTAAGACAAAATTTGGAAATCTCATTCTATTAATTGTAATATAATCATCAAATCCAACCAAGACAATTAAGTCTGATAAATATTAAGTAAACTGTATTAAAATCATAATTTAAAAGCAATTAACCATCAACATAATGATAATAATAAAACAGCTGCTGCCCTTCAACTGGCATGATAAAGTTCTAAAAGCAGGTTAAAATAAATATATTACTTTAATTAATTTTATTTAAAAACGTTCACAGCTCTGAAAATTTCAACTAATTGTAAAAAGAAACAAGTTCTAGTAAATGAATTAAGAATTTGAAAAAAGTGTATTTTTTTTTATAGCCTCAGTGGAAACAAGCAATCCATTACTTGCTTCATTTAACTTCCTATCTATAAAAAAAACCCATCTAATTTTAAAAAATGTAAGTAATAAACATTTCATAACAACCTATGATTATCAGAAGCATATTTTTTTTCACTAACTTTAGACCATTTCATTTCTTTACATTTAGAGTGCATAGATAATAGATATGGAAAATACCCTGAATATAATAAGCAAGTGTTGAAAAGACTTGAAACTTAATAAATAATCAGACACTTGGGTATAAGCAAAATTAAATAATGTAATTCAATAAGTTATCCCAAAATATGTTTTAAAGGCAAAACATTTATGCTTTTTTTTTGTTGAAAAAATCCTATTAAAGATTTTTTTAAAAATGTGTTTACAAAGTTTCTCATGATTAAAAATGCAATAAAATTTATTAAGAAGATGAGTCACAAAACAATCACAACACATGTTAGTAAGCCACACAAAAATAAAAAAAATGAATGCATGCCCTATACAGAAAATCAAGATTTGATGCACCAAAGTTATAAAAAAAAAGCACATGAAAGTTTGGGTGAAGCCCTTCCATGACAGAAATGTGTTAACTTTAAAGAAATAAAACGAGGCAATAAATCCGAAAATAATGTGCAAGAGATTAGATAAAAAACTGCTGCTTTGTGGCAACAAACCATTTGCAGAACAAGCCAACAGCAATGCTACTGACCCGAAACAAATCCGTGTCTAGCAATGGTATCGGTAGACCCGGAATATCCTGCCATTAAGAACATATTGTGATCAGAGAATGGTAGCCAACAGATGAGTTATTAAACAGATGAGATATTGCTAAAATATTCCTTGAAAAAATCAATTTTAGGTCCATTGATGAATATTATTTTTTTTTCAAAATATTTTTCAGTAATATTTTTATTATTTTATTGTTTGAATTTGTAAGGACTTACATCGTGTTAGAAAAAAACAATGTTGTTAAATGTATTATGTAGTAGGTGGTTGCAGACATCTAACTTTATCTTTCACATTAAGCATATTTATAATTAATTTTGCTTTTACATAATAATCAATGTAATTTAGAGTACCCTTAAAGAAATGTAATTTTGCATGTAATGCATTTTAAATCACCTAAATCCCATACAAATGATCAATATGTATATCTTTAAAATAAGGAATATGCAAGAAATTAAGCAAATTTTTATAAAAAGTTGCGGCTAAAAAGGTGGCTATTTTTTTTCCAATGATTTTGTCTAAATATTGATTTTTTTCAAGTAATGAGTATTTAGAGGTAATACAATTTTTAATTGATTAATTTTCATGGAAATTCCTTGAAATGCAGAAAGTGAAAACACTTATAGTCAAGCAATCAACGAACTATATGTGTACCTGCCGTTACTGAAACGTTTGACTTCAGACAAAATGTTCAATAATTTAAGCAATTTTTATAAATATTTTTATTCACTATTCTAAAGTATGATAATTATAATTTAATTCTAATGTAATACATTTACTTTAAAAGAAATTCATGTGTTCATGCTTAAAAGTTTAACTGTTAAAAGCCAAAACACATTTATTTAAAATGTAATAGATTATTTGATTACACAGACAACATCAGGTAATATGTAAAAAATAAAATAATTACACTTTGAATACAGTGTGTATTGTGATGTTAATAAACCAGTTTGTGTCAAAAAGTCTTGCTTTTTCCTGGCAAGCAAAACTGTTTTTGCCCCCCCCCCAAGTATTTCCAAAATATTTTCCCTCAACATATTTAACATTAATTTTATTTATTTAAATTAGGGCTGTTAACGATTAATTTATATTTATTAGTTAACTTTTGAAATAATCATTAATTTCGATTAAGCCAAAAAATTGAAATTTATGTTGTCATAAGTAACATTTATAAATACTTGTCAAAAATTGAAATAACGCTGGAATATCTTTTTTATAACCAACAACGCAAAACACAAGTGTATTGACATTATTTGGTTCAAGTGATGAGCGGGTCTTATTGACAAATGTAACCAGCCGAGATGAACAATCGTTCACATAGCTTTAGATTGTCTCAGCTGAAGTTTCCGATACTGTAGTGGATGTTTGGTTTGCAGGTGATATGGAAGTGAAGTTAGAACAATGGTAGCAATGTTCATTTTAAGCTGCGCGGCTACGCCAATGTTTGACCGACCACACAGGAGATTAGAATCACTGCGCAGCAAATTTTGTAAAATATTGCACAAAAAATGGATGCTGTGTAACTTTGCATACGAGTTTTTTTTTAAACTTTGCACACTGACCAACGAAGCTTAGACTTAGAGGTAACATTGCATGGTAGGCAAAAGATTTCACTCAATGGGCACAATAACCTTTATCAACATTTTGAACATTCACGTCAGTCAATAGTTTAAAATCAAAATGTTCGTGTAATCGTCCGGAAAGTAGGTTATATTTAAATGACCCCCTTTTCAGTCCATGACGGACTATGGAGCAAGTGATGTAGCGTTCACAAGTCTTTAGCCACCACTAACGAGCAGGGGAATGTGTGGCCAGCACAATGCCCCAGGGGCCTTGCCAGTACCTGGGCTCGAACCCGCGACTCGGGATCTGCCTCGGATCAATAGTCCAGTGCGCTACCACTTAGACCATCGCGCCCCATAGGTTATATTTATCGGCCTAAATATTGTACTTTTTGACTTCCAGTACATTATAAGTGGTGGGTCGATTAATCGTTAAAAAACATTTTAATTGTTAAAATTTTAAACGATTGATCGAGAAATTAATAGTAATTTCCGCAGCCCTAATTTAGATTGATTTAGTAATTTTGAAACATCTCTGAAATAAGTGCCTGAATCCCTAATTTGAATATGAGTATGTTTCATTGCATTACACACAAAAAAAGTTATTTTTAAAAATCTTGACACAAATTTTTAAAGAAAAACCAAAATCATTGTGAAAGAATTAATAAATAACCCAAATTACTCTTAAAATTTTAATCCTTCCCTAATTAAAAATGTGATGTTAAAAAACATATTGACAGTGTCTAAACCAGAGTCTCAAACTCATGAGTATTAGGCCCTTTCATAGTTTATGCTAAACTATTACGTTATGACAGACGTAAATGACCCCCAAGAGCATAAAATTATCCTAATTTAGCCCTTTGAGAAAACATGAATTTGAGACTCTTTTGAATATAAAATCAAATTTCGAATATAGCCAATGCCAATTAGTATGATGATGGAAGCAATAATAATGAGAGTAAATGAGTCCTACTTGGTGCAAGGCTGGTGCTAGGACAGGAACAAGGAAGCCGGAATAGATGAAGTGTATCAGCTGATCTCTAACAAGTGGATGGGCTATCTGTAAAGTAAAGAAAGATTCATGGTTACAGTTGGGCCATTTTGCAACTGATAACTTTATCTTTGCCACTAAATAAAGTTGGCTAAAATATATTTTCAATCAAATTTCTGATCCAAAAGTGAATGACTCTAATTTACCTGAACAACAGCATTTGAAAACTGCAAGGAATTGAGAAACATCTGTAAATCAGGAATTCGCACACAATCTTCTCTGGTGATGGCGTACCAATCATCTGATGGTGGTGTTATCCGACGAGGAAGTGAAGAGTAGAGGCCACTAAGACCTGTGGCCAACACCTGGACATTGCAAAAGCATGTTCGGAGACTCTTACGATTTGAAAAATAGCATTTACAGATAACGGCTGAAGCTCTTTAAAAAGTGCGCTATAACTTTTTGAAATGGGGAAAATTTACAAAAACTGTTGATTGTGGCCAAAGGAGAAGGCCCTGGATAATCCTTGATACAAATGATGTATTTAGAAAGTATTAAAGGCAAAAATTAAGAAGAATAAGCAAGCTGGCTGAACCTGGTGTGAGTTGTTTTGCACAATACAAAATTTAGTTATTAGCAATAGCGTATTGGAATTGAAACATATAGGGATCTTTAAATGTACTATTTTTGTTTATGCTACCCTAAAAGTGACTCATAGATAATTACGTACTGGACAGAAGTCTGAGTTGTTGGCAATGTACTGGCCTATGTGGGGATGCCTTGCTGACAACGTCATGATGAGGAGCAGAGCATCCCTGGCCCGCTGCCCTACAGGACCTTCGCGGTGTATGTATGGGATCAGAAGGGAGAAGATGAGAAACCGAGCTGGACCATGGTCTGTGTCAGTGCTACAATAAAGTGAAATGTTACTGAACAATTATTTTAAATATTACAAAAATTTCTTCAACTTTCAGATAAAATTAATCGTTTGCTAAAATATTTTTAATAGGGCTGCGGAAATTAACGATTAATTTCTAGATTAATCGTTAAAAATTTTTAACGATTAAAATTTTTTTTTAATGATTCATCGACCCACCACTTATAAATGTACTGGAAGTAAAAAATTAAGCTATTTCGGCCGTTAAAAATAAACTAATTTCTGGATGATTACACGAAAATTTGGGTTTTAAACTATTGACTGATGTGAATGTTCAAATTGGTGATAAAGGTTATTGTGTCCATTGAGAGAAATCGTTTGCCTACCATGCAATGTTCCCTATAAATCTAAGCTTCGTTGGTCCGTGTGCAAAGTTAAAAAAAAACCCAGTGTGCAAAGTTGCACAACGTCCATTTTTAGTGCAATATTTTACCAAATTTGCTGCGCTGTGATTCTAAACTCCTGTGTGGCGTCGGGCAAATATCTGCGCAGCCGCGCTGCTTAAAGGAAACATCGTTACCATGATTCTAACACTTCACTTACATATCACCTGGAAACCAAACATCCACTACAGTATCAGAAACTTAAGCTAATAAAAACTAAAGCTTTGTGAACGATTGTTCAGCTCGGCTAGTTATACATGTATTGTCGATAAGACCTGCATCACTTGAACCAAATAATATCAATACACTTGTCTGTTTGCATAGTTTGTTAAAAGATGACATATAAACAAGACATTCCAGTGTTATTTCGATTTTAGACAAGTACATTTAATAAATGTTACTTATGACACCATAAATGTCAATTTTTGGATTGAATCGAAATTAACTATTTAAGTTAAATTAATCGTTAACAGCCCAAATTTTTAATGATTACTCAAAGATTCAAGAAAATATTTTTAGAAAAATAATTTGATAATATCAAGCCTATGAAGGAGGCAAAATGATATTCAAATGGGCTTCGAGTGTATATATCGCTCTATTTATAAAGGATTTAATGAATAAAAACAGACTGATGGAGCACCAACCTGAAGAAACTCTCTAAAATGAGACTTTGTTGAGAAATACAAATACAAATCTGATGCAAAACCAATACCAACTTAAACTCCAGTTCACCATTATTCATTTCTGAAATAGATGAATCATTTAGCAATTTCAAATTACAGCTTTAGGTTTTGACTTTTAAAATAACATATCTCTTTTCCAGTTGTACCTGGATACAAAACCTTAAGTGATTTAAGTGAGTAAATAACACTAATTCTATTGGATTTAATAAAAAAATATATATCTAAGCTTCTCTTCGTTTCCGTTGTATGACTTTAGTTAGGTCTATAAATCTTTATAAAATCTTGTTCCAAAAACTTTTAACATGATTAGTATATCAGTCAACAATGAAAATGAAAAATTACCCTGTGAATCTGCAACATCCAAAAGCAATCTTAACAATGGCTTGATGACTGGCTTGTGAACCAGAACCAACTGTTTAGACTGGCTTATGATCAGCTCAAACAGTTTTAACTGCTGTAGCCTGAGACGTTCATGGACAGGCACATTTATAGTGCACCAAGCACAGAAGTTCTCCAGGAGGTCAGATTCTAGCACACTTTGAAGAATAGGCCCTACAATATCAATATGACAAAATTAATATTTTGAATGATTTTTTTTTGAAGTTCAAAGTTTATTAAATTTATGGCTGCTTTCATTGATATAAAATCAGTGACAGATATGTTTAAATAATTTTTAATACATAAATGTAAATAGAATTTAATTAAAATATAAAAAAAGAAGAAATCATATTTTCAATGGTACTTTAAAGTGCGTATTTTAAAATTACAGTATTACTAAAAAAATTACATAGTTTGACATCAGCTTTCAAAAATTTAAATAGTTTATCAATTATATTCAATAATTGCTATATATATATATATATATAGTTATAACTGTTACAATAACAATGAACTAGATAAGGTAGTTACAGCTATTGTAATTTAGTTATGACCAAATAGCTAACAGTCCTTGGTTTCAACATAATTCTAAATCAGTGTATTCAAAAGAATTATTATATTTTTGATGTATTAAATAAAAACATTAAGTAAAAATACCTGGTAGTCCACCATCATCATCTTCATTAACCAAGAGCGTGACCATATGTTCCAAGTTGCTCAGTACTGTCTCAACACCATCTGCAGTAGCCTGACCATTGGATAATGTAGCTTTCTTGTCTTGACATCCAATGACAATGCAGGCCTTGAACAAAAAGTAAAAGTTAACAATTAAATATTCATTTCTCCATGGTAAAAAATATAATTATAAACAAAAAATAATAATAAAGTCATTACATGAAACTGACTATATGAAAATTACATGAATTTGGCTACAGATTTAGGAATGATACATTTTAAAAAATACATTAAAATATTTAAGACTTATTGTTATTTTTAATTTTTGTCAGCAATTAGTAGTAACAGAGTTCAATCTTACATTTAAAAACACTTTTTTGTATTTTAGGTAAGAGGGCTCTTCCACTTGCATCTAAGCGGTTTTGATATATTTTAATGTAAAATGTTAAAAATCCTAACCAAAATAATAACAATGGTAAGCAGAAAAATATATGATTTTATTGGGTCAAACCTGTTTCCAGTGATTTTGAAAAACCTCCAAGCAGGTATTGGGATCAGTTTCAGTCCGTGATGATGCTGATCCTTCAGGGGATTTTCTATCACCCCCTCGCTTAAACCAACTCATTTTCCCTTCAAAATAAGTGGTTAAAATTAAATAACCACTGAAGAAGTTCTTCGACACCAAATACCCTTTTCATTATAACTTGACTTCTGAAAAAAATAATGTTGGCAATTTGGCATATGTTCAATAATACAATTTATTAAAGAGTAATTTCATGTCTTGTAAATACATAATCATAAACAATATTAGCACAAGGTATGTTTAGGCTTGAAATAAACAACCCCGTAAAAACAAAGTTTTTGACTATAAATCCCTTATATTTGCTTTTAACCCAGTTGGGGGGGGGTGTAGGAGAGGGGAGAGGTCTTGTCACCGCGTCGGGCGTCGCGGACGGGCACAACGAACGACAGAGAGAGACGGTTCCAAACATTGAAACCGAAATGATCTCCCCTGCCACTAAATATAGGTACTAGGTCAACACTCTAGCAGACGACGAATAAAAATTCTAAATAGTGATTTATATAGATAAACTAAAAATGCATTAATTTAATTACGGTACGTTAGATCGATCTGAAATTTTGATACAATGCATTGTCAGGTGACACGAGCCCATGTTCCAAATTTCAGCTCGATGGCTTCACTGGAAGTGGGTCATTTTCGACTTGTTTTTCCTCGGGTGGACGGGACGAGACAAACGAGTGACGAACGAGTCGGTGGTGAAGTTAATATAAGGGATTTAAAAAACACACAATTACATGTACATTTAAAAGGCAGTTTTAGCAGAGGCTTAATGCCTACTTTTGGGAAGAGAATACAAAATGAAAAACAAATTTTCTAAAACTGATAAACCGAAAAATACTGGGTTCCCAATCACAATGAAGCAATGAGTATGAAGCTTTTAATATTAATGATCAGTCTCTTGACAACTGGGGTATACTTCATTGACACAGCTAGCTCATGTTTAAATCAGGTGCTAAAAAAATCAAGGATCAAAGCAATTGTTTTTAGGCTCAAGACATTTTGTGTGTGTGTTTTCTAGGTGCCTGAAGTAAAAGAAATGTCCTTTTGATTTTAACTTTTTAGCCTTTTAATACTTTAGTGTTTTTTGTTCTCTTTTTCTTTTGACTAAACATTTCCTTGTTTTGTTACTCTTTATTCTGCTATGTCATTTCATCTTCATTATCTCATTAGCTAATGACAAAAGTTAATACATGTACCAAAATAAAAAGGAAGGGAATGCAGTAACTAGCATTAACCTAAACATACATGTTCATTTTGTCAAAAGACATCTCAGATGAGAACTACATTAACATATTAATATCAAATGCTAAAATATAAAAGTATTAAAATTAAAAAAAAATTCTTTATAGAAATAATACACACATAAAACTTGAACCTAAGACAAAGAAACAACTGCTTGCCAGTATCCTATTTGATTATGAAAAGAAAAATGGGGACAAATAAAGATCCCAAACTGAAATTCGCACCCTACACTTCCATCACAACAATCCTAGAAACTAGCATGTGACCAGCAATAATTGCTGAAAAACTATGCTTTTTAAACTTATAAAGAATTATCATTAAATGGGCACCCATCATATTTTCTGGCAATTTTACCTAAAAAATTCAGAAATCACGAGTTTTGAAGACGGAGATAGATTTGTTGAGGGATAATGTTTAGTATAAGTAGCATAGGAATTGCATACATTTTGCCTAAATATATTGATATCCACTAATTTTTTAGCCACTCGCTTACAAAGCCTATCAAACCAGGTTTTTTTGATTACTAAGAGTATAAAATACAAAATAAAATACAGTATAAGACTATCTGGCATCTGGTTCGAATAGTCACTTTAACCAGGGCTTAATGTTTTAAAGTTATTGCCCTAGCCCTAAACCTAAGCCATAAGCCCTTATCTTAGCCTTATTTATGGGTTGCCTACATATTAGATACTTTATTACATTAAAACATACAATATTAATATTGACTAGTGTAATAAATAATTTATTATTTATATATTGATAAGTTTAGGTCATATTAGATAAGTGTCAATAGAACTTGAAACCAGAAATTCACGATTTTGACTAACAATAACAGACATGACGTGGATTTAATACACTAAATATCTAAATAATAAGTGACACTATCAAAATTGCAATTAATCACTACTGATTGTTAGTAAATTCAAGTGCCTGCTGCTACGAAAAAGTAACGGCAGACAACTCGACGGGATGTTGCTAGTGCTACGACTAGTCGTAACACTAGCAACATCCCGTCGAGTTGTCTTCTGCTACGACTAGACGTAAAAAATATGCTATGTCATATGCTTACAGTTACGACTAAAGCTGTATTTTAATTATGCTAATACTAATCATTAGTTCTCATAACATAATTTCATGATTACTAGGTAAGCCGATTAATGAATTTTAAAGGTACATGTAAAAAAAAACTTGATTGGTGTCCATTTCATGACGAACAGATATAATTTTTAAAAATTGAAATCTTACATGAGCATCGCTAGATGAAGTGATAGTGATGGACGATATTTTGATGTTAAAACCGATACGTGGGTTCTAATCTCGGTCCCAACGAGTTTTATAAAATTTAATTTTTTTTTAAATATTTTTTTTTAAAACTGGTAATTGTGATTTTATAACTACTTATTCTGTAAAGCGGATAGGTTGATTAAATCTATTTAAATAAATTTAGATTTTAGAATTAATACACACATAACACATAAATTATAAGCCCAGATCTATTAATATAGTATTAATAGTATTATAGTATGCGCATGAAGTATAAAATATTAATATAATTAAGAAGAGTTTGTTAAGATAAGATATTATAGCAACTTAGTTTTTTTGAAGTGTCTACTGATAAGACTAGTCGTAGCACTAGCCAGGAACAGAAGTTTCCTGGCTAGCGTTAGGACAGTTAGGACATGTCCTAACGCTAGCAACATCCTAGTAAATTTAATTTGTGCCTAGAGTAAACTACAGTTCTACAGTTTACAGTTAGCAAGTTACGCTAAAACTACATGGCGGCAATCCCTTATTTGAGCGCATTTTAGATTTCAAGTCATCAAAAAAAAATTTTAACTTACCTCATCACTTATTATTATGAAATCTATTTTAAAATTAAAACATTATTTTTTTAAAAATAAAATTACTATTTTACAATTTGTACGAAATAAAAATTTGTATGTTTCACTATCTTCTGTTGTTGGAAGTCTGCTTTTAAAAACCTTTGGCAAGCGTTATTCGCACGGTTTTGGCAGTGCGGATAATGTTCGACATTATTAGCACGGTTTTGACCATGAGAATAATGTCGAACTAATTCAATTGTCATTTTAAACGTCTTTTGAGTGTCTGGAATCTTAGGCCTATATTTGTATCCATTTTACAATTTTAGCAATAATCTGAGCTGACCTGCATATCGTTTGTTAATGATTAATCATTAATTAATTAATTAGTAATACTACGGAAGGGATTACCCTACGCCTACATGGCTAAGGATTAAATTTACAAATATTATTATTATTAATAATAATGAATTACTATTTTTTTTCTAAATTGAGATTATCATATTAAGAGTCAAAGACACTTAATCACTGACTGAGTCAATGAAAGACTTACACTTACTGACTTACTTAATTAATAAGAATAAGATTAAGAATCAAGAATTAAGTAAGACAACGTAGCAAGATATGAACCTAAATTATTTTTAAGGCTTTCATAATGACTAAAAAGAACAAAATAATGGGGTTTTCTTCTAGTTTTTTATTTGAATAAAGTTATATACTCTACATTTCATACAAAAAGACATTGTTGATATTTTACCTGCTGAGGCGGATGTGTGCAACATGTAAGGTCAAGGTTGACAAAATTTAAAATACTGGAATAGGTAAAGAAATAATATTGATTAAAGTTGTAAGAAAGTGTGACAGTTTGTGACATAGCCATTGACATGATCCAAATAATTGAGGACCCAAATGCAATTTAAAGTAAAGCTGCTTTTTTCCATTTCAGCATTTCAAAAATAAACTTTTTACTATTACTATTAGATTTCATTTTTTAAAAAATGTCAACTTAGGAACCATTTTAAATATTTATTTTTAAAATATCAATGAATCAATCCATTAATCATTAAGACAAGAGAATGTACATATTTTAAATTTCCACAACCAAATGGCAGCATGCAAACTTTCTTCTGTAACAGAGGCCTGACTTAGATTTAACATATATTTTTCCATTAGAGAGATTGTTGGCTACGTACGACCCAGTACATGGGCGTCGCTAGGAATTTTTCCAGGGTTGGGGGGGGGGCAAAATTTAAAATTTTTTTTTACTGACAATGCCATACAGGTTTAATTTTCAATTAAATTCAAGTTAAGTATAGCATAAGGGTCGAAAAAAGCCTTAAAAATTAATAAAACGTACAAATTAGTGCTGTAATAGCTAAAATACAACATAGATTAATGCATTTAATAAATAAAAAACTTAAATTCTCACGAGAAAATTGAATTTTGCTGTGAAATAATATACGTGTAGAAACTGCAGGATTACCAAGGATGGATATCAGAAATTTTGTACAGGCTCAAAAAAAAACAACACGAAAAGTAGACCAATTGCGGGATTCCGAAATGCCCTTATTAGAAGATTTTGGGGCGTCTGCAGCATCTGACTTATCATTGGCATTGAGGACAACAGTACAAGTTCAACAGCCAGACACAACTGAAGCAACTGTTCCTAATTTGATTGTCGCTGACACTTATTCATATCCTAAATTGGATATTTGAAGGTATCTCTGGACACGACATTTCAAATAAGTTGAAATTGCAGCTGATTCGTGATTGTTGGACCCCTGATAAAAAGTATGATTTTAGAGCTGACAATGAGGGAAACAGAGTTTTTAGTTTTAGATATGCATGGTTATTAGACTACTCACCGTGGCTTGTATACTCTCAAATGTTAAAAGGTGCCTTTTGAAAATATTGCGTGTTGTTTCTTCAAAAAGTAATTCGATGAGTTCAGTGGGCATTTGTCATCAAACCATATACAAAATATAAAGATTTCAACGAAGATGCACTTAGCCACCTGCAAAGCACATGGCACAAAGGCTCTCATGAAGATGCAAGCAATTTTATTTGCTTTATTGAAAGCCAAAGCAGTTTCTATAAATGAGCAGTTGGACTCATCATTTAGAAGACAAATTCAAGAAAATTGCAACAAACTGGGTCCCATCATTTCTACAATCTTATTTTGCTGCATGCATGATTTAGCACTTCGTGGAAAAGAATCAAATTCTGGTAATTTTTATGACCTGTTAGAGTTTCGTGGTGAATCTGGAGATGAAGTTCTTGGTAATCATTTGTCAATTGGTTCTTGTAGTGCTGAGTATGGTTCACCGACAAAACGGCCCCGGACAAAACGGCCCTGGACTAATAGATGGACTAATTGTAAAATATACAATCAAATATTATATTCGTATTTTTACTCACCTATTCAGTGTCAGGTTTAGCTCACAATAAACAATAATAATGACATCACAAGAGTAAATTTAATTGCCTTTACGCGAAATGGTATCAATCACGGTTGTTCGTTGACAAGAAACAATATAATAACATCACAAGAAATATTTTTACAATTTTACTACTTTTTTAAGGGTGAACAAATTGACAAAAGCTTAATTAAAATGCCAAAAAATAACGTTTTTTGTTTAAAAATGTTAACAATTTGTCTGGGGCCGTTTAGACCGGGGCCATTAAGTCGGGTCACCGCTGAGTATATCTCTTCAACTACGCAAAACACTATAATGGAAATGTGTGGGTCTCTCTTGCGTGAAGACAGTGTTCGTGAAGCAAATAATTCAGTTGCATTTTCTATACTTGCCGACGAGACAAATGACATTTCAGGAGGCATTGAGCAGACAAGGCCGTACCCAGACTTTTTTAAGTGGGGTTCGCAAACCTGTTGCGAAGGCATTTCATGTTAAAATAAAACAAACCTCTCATAACGATCACCTCTCATAACGAGATTTTCGCATAACGAGCAACATTTTTATGGAAAAAGTTGCTCCTTTAAAGAGCAAAGATTCGCATAACGAGTGACGCAGAAAGGGAAACTCCCCTTTTCCTGGAAATTCATTAGTGAGCCGGCACTTCCACCCTGTTGTATTATTCTGTGTTCAGCACTCGGTCTGTTAGCGTATTGTTTTCGCGTGAGATCAACCGATTTTACAAATTTTGTATTAAGACAGTATTTGTAATTTTTGTATGTGCAAAGTTTAATAAACTGATAAGTTATCTTCGAAAAAAACACAAGAAGACAATCATAAGAGAGGAAAAAAATAACTTGAAATAATACGAAAAAACATTGAAAAGCGAGAACAAAGTTGCGAATGTAGCGCGCAATTACCATCAGCCTACATCAACGATCTGCACTATTCTCAAGAACAATTAAGGAGATGGATGCTTCAAATGGGGTGTCAAGAATGTTTACGAAACGGTTACATCACATTTTCGTCAAATTTTGAAGCGTCTGCAAAAACAAATGTCTTTAACAGTTTTCTAGTTAAAAAGCAATAATCATTTGTCATAAATTCATATTTTTGTTTACGTTTTTTGTTTTCAAATCTAAATTGTATTCTAGTTGTTTCACTCTTTAACAATTCATAAGTAATTTTATTTGAATAAATGTTAATACATTTTTTTTGAAAAATGAGTATTTTTTCAGCATGGAACGGATTATCGTATTTTACATTGATTTGTATGGGAAAATATGTTTCGTATAATGATTTTTTAGCTTAACAAGTAAGACTCTGGAACGAATTAATCTCGTTTTGAGATTTTTGACTGTACCTACAATATATGGTGCTATGACTTCAAATTTGGATTATCTGATCATGTTTAATCAATCATTCTGTACCTATGAGTTATTGAGAGCGTTGATTTTAAACTTCTCGTCTTTTTTGCCTCGTTTTCAACACACACAAAAAAAAACCATAAGTGCATACAGTGACCAAAAAAGTAGGTATTCATGCAATAAATATTTAACTCTGTAAATAAAAGCATAAAAAAAATTATTTTATTTCAAAATACAAGTGCTCGATCATTCATTTATTTCCTTCACTGCTGGGCCGAATATACTATTAATATTGCCGCGACAGTTATTGCGTGGATTTTCGACATGCACATAATGATACACGAAAAAGTACCTACATGGCATTGTGGTTCAAATATTGTGTTTAACTTGCAAGTAGTCATTTATATTACTTTTTAAGTTTCAGAAAATTATTCTAAGGTAATTTATTAAAAACATTTTTTTTCTTTTTGTTTTTTTTTCTTCATTAAAGTAGCACAAACAAAATGTGTGTGTTTCATTAAAATACGTTTATTCACTAAACATTTTATGCATATCCTATCAAAGTAGTGTTTAGATAGTTTGAATTAGTCTATTTTAGTGAAAATTATTACGATTTTTCACAAGAAAGATCAATCGCGATTGTTTGTTTTTTTCCCCAAATTTTGCGTAATGGTGAAAATTTGTTAAGATCGTGGATGGTGTATTCACCATTGAAGAAAAGTATATATTGTTTTTGCTGTCAACTGTTTGATGACTTTTTCCAATCAAATTTTAACACGGGAAATAGTTTTAACAAATAGTGGAAATTTAAACTCAAAATAAGTCAACACGAGTTGAGACTACTGAATAAGTCAACATGAGTTGAGTCTACTGAATAAGTCAACACGAGTTGAGTCTACTGCAGATTCGATCATTTTCCCAATGGAAGGAATTAGAAATAAGAATTGGATATGGTGCAACTTTTGATAATCTAAACAGAATATTGATAAAGAAATAAGAAAAAATGAAAGGAAATTCTCACAATACTTGATATAATTAGATTCTTCGCTAAACAAAATTTGGCGTTGTGAGGTCATCGTGAAAGTATTCATGAGGAAGACATCAATTCAATTGAAAATATAGGACATTTGCTAGAGCTTTGGACTTGTTGGCAAAGTACGACCCAGTGTTGTGTGTACATTTAGTACAAATTAAGATGGGTAATAAATATAGTTTCTCCTATTTGTGGAAAATGATTCCAAATGAATTCATAGACCTATTGAGAGGTGCAGCGAGAAAAACAATAATGGACCAATTAAAGCAAGCTAAAAACTTTTGTATGATATTTGACAGCTCTCCAGATATTTCCCACAAATATTAACTAGTCAAATTAAAAGATACGTAGTTATTGATGCTGGTGAAGTTAAAGTTGTAGAATCGTTTATTTACTTTGTAGAAAATAAAGGAAATGCCAAGTTAGAAGGGAAAAACATGTGAGTGGGGAAATTTCACAAGACGTGGTCCTATCTTTAGAACATGAAGTACAACGAGAAATGTTTTAATCCATGAATCGAATTATAAAGGAATTAAAAGAACTCTTTCATCAGTTGCATGTCCATGTAAGAAAATATTCGTGTATAATCCCATGTAACCTACTAAGTGAAGAAATTGAATGTCAAATAAATGATTGTATTGCCATTGATAAAGAACAGTTCCATAATGAAAGAAAAATGATCCAGGTTTTGTGGCTGTACCTATACTACAAAAAGAGGCATTGCGTTGGAAAAATGGAGGAAAAGGCCCGATTGTCGTATTAGTTTATAAATAAAGCTTAAAAATATTGTTTTCATTGCACAATTTGTTTGTGTATTTTGTATTGTAAGAATTTTTATAACAATTATTGTTATCAGTGTCGCAAGTTGTGAAAGGAGCTTCTCCAAACTGAAGTTGATAAAAAAAGTATCTTCGTTCCACAATGAGTGCAAGGGGTTGGGAAACCATGGCTCGCGAGCCAGATGTGCCTCTATTGATGGCTGCATCTGGCTCTCAGACAAATGTTCGACTATTCTTTAAAAAAAAACGTTTATTCAGATTCCATTGAATTGCATAAACAATAAACAGCATAACAATGATATTAAAAAGAATCAAGAAACATAATTATGGTACTTGTAGTGTTGAAATTACACAAAATGCACACATTTACTTGAATTTTTAGTTTTAAAAATAATGTATGCCCCTCTAAGACAAAAAGTTTCCCCACCCTTGATTTAAGACTACAAAATCTTGCAATATTGTCCATAGAACAAAATATAACAAATTATTTCAATTTTGATAGCATAATACACGATTTTTCTGCTATGAAAGTTAGGAAAATAAATGTATAAATAATATGTTTACATACTAATGTACACAATTTGTTTGTAAAAATATAATTAAATCATTTATTCATAAATACAAATTAAAAGCATACTAATTGCTTATTTAATATTTTGGTGTAAATTTGGAATACATTTGTCTCATGGGGGGGGGGATGCAACCTCAGTAACTTTTATTTTAGTGTATTTTTATAAAATATGTATTTATAGGTATAACATCTTATTTGGCCTCCTTTATCGCCGCTAACTTAAATATGGCATTCAATGGTAGAAATGTTCGCCACCTTTACTTTGTTTCAATTACAATTATTTATTTTTTGTTTATTAATTTATAAAAACCATAACATTACATCCTTAAAAAGGGCGGCAAATTGGAGACCGCCCCGGGCGGCAAAATGTCTCACTACACCACTGAAGCGTAGTGATGCATCAATGCAAGCTCGGTAAGTCTTTCCTGCAACATTGAACATCTCATGACATTGTGCAAACGGCGGAGTGCACTGAACCTTCGCTCTCACGCGAAGGAAGTCACAGGAATCACAAACGCGATTTTCAGTAAGCAATAAATATTTGGATACATCGATTCATTGCAATGTTTTATAGCTTCGTGCAATTGTTTTGGTAACTGTGACTCTTCCCATTGGCTGAACCTCAATTTCCACCCGGTAAACTCTTCGGGCAGCACTTCTGGTGATGGCAGATCTTGCTCATATAAATCAACATCGCCTTTCAGATCTTCATACATACAATTTCTAACAGCACTTGGCACAAGAGCTAAAACAGTTGTGAGGATGTCCTGGTTAAGCCAGAGAACAGCATATCTAATTCAGCAATGATGTGCTCCAGAAATGGATTAATTAAGTTCCCCAGATAATGTTGCATTGGCGTTTCTACGCACACATTGCTTCGATAGATTTGCTGCTTAGCAATTCTGGGCATTGAAGCTTCAGCTCCTACAGACTGCGCCATGATAATGATATGATCATAAGTGTTTTGAAAATAAGAATCTACATTTATTCTAATCTCTCTAAACTCTTGCTTGACGTTTTCGACAAGTTAAGTAGCCTGAATTATGTCAATCGCTCTTTCTGAAGTTCGACTGTTATTCCTTCAGGCCTAGATAACAGTTTTTACGTTACAACAAACGTCAAAATAAATGTGAAGTTACACAAGGAATGAAGAAGTGACGTTGCTCGAGACTTACTGTCCGTGTCCCAATCACCATTTGTAGTCAAAATTGGATCAAATCCTTGGTCGTTGTGTTTTTATTGTGGCAGTGAAATTATCTCAAGAGTGTGAAAAATGTAAACATACGATTAATAGAAGTGATTGTATGCTTCGTTGCGCTCATCCCATTTTGCTTTGCACAAATCTGTAAGTGCTTTCCGTTTAGCATTGTCAAAGACTTGTTTGTATGACATTTTTCAACAAGGCTTCACGCTTTGGGCTGTTGTTAAAAACATACAATCATGTTACGTACATTGGGAAGTCCGCACGAATGCGCGATCACTAGGTTTAAAGCGTGATTGCTGCAGTGAGTGTATACCACCAAGGGGTCTTTCGCAGAATACGCGCTTGAGCTCCTGAGACAGCGCCCGACATAGATGCAGCGCCATCATAACACTGGCCTCTCATATTCTGTAGTGTGATCCCCAAATCTCTCCATAATGTCAAGATCTATTTCTTACAAAAAAGGGCACACATTCGCAAAAGGGGGTTCGTTCGAACGTACGAACTGCGTACGGCCATGGCAGATGTCACTTGGTGTTAGATTTGTCAAAGAACAAAACTGGAAAATGATGGTCACAGAAGAATTCCTGGGATATATTACAATTGTCAATAGAACAGCTGAAGGTTAAGCCAACACCATCATTACTAATTCATTAGAATTTGGATTAGATATGACAAAGCTTGTTGGTCAAGGATACTAATGATGTTCTACAATGGCAAGTAAAGAAGGAGGAGTCCAAGCAATAATTCAAAAAAATACTCAAAAGCAGCATTTGTACATGGCAGTTCACATAAACTATATCTCGTGAACGATTTAAATAATGTGAATGTTGTACGAAACAGAATAGGAACACTTAAGTCAAATATTTTGTTTTTCCCAGAAAATAATCAGCAAAGAAAACTAATTCCAAATGTTCCTTTGCTATGTGAAACTAGATGGACACATAAATATAAAAGCTTGCGGATTTTTGCTGAAAATGTGACTGAAATTATTGTTAAACAACTGGAATATTTAGAACAACCAGTAATGTAATCAGTTATACTTGCAGATATAATTCTTTTTTATGTTTGATAAATGTAAACTGTCTTCAATGTAATAAACTTTCAGTAAATTTAACTCAGTTTTATTGTAACATTTTTATGACATTTTTCTACAATGTAGGAGGGGGGCAAATGCCCCCCTTGCCCCCCCTTCCCTACGCCCATGACCAGGTATTACGTGAACATTAAGAAAAAATTAAGATGTTTAATATTAGTTATAGTGTCTCCAATTTGTCGAAAATAATTCTAAATGAATTCATAGAACAATTGTGAGAAAAAGAATTATGGCCCAAATAGGGGCCGTCCATAAATGACGTCACGCGCCTAAAAAAAAAGGGGGGGGGTGGTCAAACATCTGTGACGATGCGTGACGATGGGGAGGGGGGTGTAAAGAAATGTGACGTCACATAAAAACGCGCAACTTTAAATAAACTTAACTAATTCATGCTTGCAATTTATTTAATGACGTTTTAAATAGCATCACGCGTGTTACGATTGGGCCTGTCAACGGGTACCCGTTGTCGTGCAATTACCCGGGAAGTACAATTGCACTCGGGTACCCGTGAAAATGTGGCTGCAACGTCTATGGGGCCGTCCATAAAGTACGTCACGCTCCAGAGGGGGGAGGGGTGTAAGAAAGTGTGACAGGGGGGAGGGGGGTGTCCGGCCATGTGTGACGTCACGCTGTTTTATATTAAATTTTGATTATTTTGTTAATAAAAAGCAACATTTTTCTTCGAAAGTGGGACGTACTTTAGGGGGGGGGGTCCAAGATGTGTGACAGTTTGTGACAGGGGGGAGGGAGGGAGTTAAAAATTGTCAAAAATAGCGTGACGTACTTTATGGACGGCCCCTATACTCTATAACAACGTCGGCCAAACTGCGACTCTTATGTGTTCACATTACGGCTCGCGAAAATTTATCAAATAAAAAGTTTTCGTTTGAAATATTCCCTGTGAAATACTTTTAACACGAACATTCTTGAGAAGTATACGTCAAAGGGAAATAAAATAAAGTTCTGAAAAACTTCAAGGTATTTTGATACAACTTTTACCTCTGAACATGAAACAAAAATCATAAAACACAAAAAAGATTTTAGTTCTATGAATGAATCAATAACAGGAAGTTAATGAGTTTTTGAAATACGCCGACTTAATTTAGCTACCAGTTGAGACGAGCCAAGGTTGTTTTTGTTTTATTAAATAATAAATCTACCCCCCTACCTCTCATTCCTTTCTTCCATCCTATCGCGACCATATTAAAAAGTACCAAGTCTAATTTATTATTAAAGTATATTTTAGTTGTTCAAACATGATATTTTCTGTAAAAACAAAAAAATTAATGAAAGTGTTTTTTTTAAATTAAAAATTATAATTATTTTGTTTTAATCTTGAAAAATCAAAAGGGTTAAAAATAATTTGGGCTTGATTTAAATTTTAAAAGTTGTTTTGGTTTGTAAATGGTTGGTTATGTAATAACTGTTATCACCCGCCCACAAGTGTTGACGCGCATTTCTAAAAAAATGTAACTAACTCGCGCCTTTTCCATTCCCTTGTATTTCTTGTGTAGGCCTAGCAGAAAAACTGATTTTAATAAGACTTACAAAGTTGTCAGTATGTAAAGTTTATCAATTAAAAAGTTAATACCACCGCCAATGTTCCCTTTAAGCTGCGTGGTTGCGCGGCCGCGCAGTTCTCTGACCGACGCCTCGCAGCGGTTTAGAATACCCGCGCAGCAAATTGTGTAGTATTGCACAAGATCCAATGAACCTTAGAGGGAATATTGACCGCCGCCTAGTGGACATTAACATTCAAGCTGCTGGGCCCTGTGACCTGACCGAACGTTACGTCATTGTTGTTGACATTTTGTTTGAATGTTCAGTTCACTGTAATTTTAGTTTATGATTAAGACGAATGCATTTACAACAGGAATAAAAGTTTGTAGAGCACAATTGTATGTTTTTGGAAGTATGCTGTTAGCTTCTGTGTGAAATGAGGTGCATGGATGGTGGCTAGGTTGCATTCTAGAGCCGTCATGACCACGAAAATTATGCGGCGTTTTGGACGAGTACCCGCGCAGCATATTTCAACAGTATTGGCAGCCCTAGTTACGATTAGGGATGTACCGGATTTTGGCTCCGACAAATCCGGAATACAGCCATTTTTACAAATCCAGCTTCGGCTTCGGCTCTGGCCGGATTTCACTTCATATATCTGTCCGGAGCCGTATTTCAAAAATTTGAATCCGGTGACCCTTAGTTACGATATTAAATAGATTGAAGACTTACACTGAATACATGTATAAATGTCAAAACAGATATTTGAAACATACTTATTTTCAATTCGATAAGACGGCTTTTGGGGGGGGGTGTCAAAGTATTATGACATAATATTGGAAGGGGAGGGTCTAAGTTTTGTGACAAAGTGTGAAGAGGGGGGTAGGGGGGTAAAAAATCGGCCAAAATCTAGTGGCGTCATTTATGGATGGCCCGTATGATATTTGACAGAACTTCCTACATTTTCTACAAAGATTAAACTAGTTAAATTTTAAGATACACAGTTATTTATGGCAGCGAAGTTAAAGTTGTAGAATCGTTTATTGACTTTGTAGAAACAAAAGGAAAAAATGCTGAGGAAATCACAAATATGATTTTAAAGAAATTAGACAATGTTCAGATATAAAAAAAAATTGCAGAGGAAAAGCTTACGATAATGCTTCCGTCATGCCAGGAAGCACAGTTTTGTTCAAACTCGCATTAAATCAAGAAATCTAAATACAGAATTTGTAGCATGCACAAACATGGGCGTAGGGAAGGAGGGGCATTTGCCCCCCCCCCACATTTGAGAAAAAAAATTAATTTATTAAATGCATTAATAAATGTTGTATTTTAACTATTACAGCACTAATTTGTAAGTCTTATTAATTTCTAAGGCTTTTTTCAACCCTTATTTTATACTAAACTTGAATTTAATTGAAAATAGTACCTGTATGGCATTGCCAGTTAAAATAAAATAAAAAGTGGGATTTTTTTTGCCCCCCCCCCTGGAAAAATTCCTAGCGACGCACATGTGCACAAATTATTCTTTAAATCTGGCATGTTTAAATGCAGCTTGTACTGCTATTGATTCCTTAACATGTTTTGGAACTATCGAAAAGTTGTTTTCATTTTTTTATTCTTCCCCTCGTCGATGGGAGTGGGAGGTTTTACTTTCTGTCACTTTTCAGGGTGTGATACGCAGCGTTGAAACTCGCTGGATCGCTAGAGCAGAAGGAGTAACTATATTTTTTAAAAAAAATTGTTACAAGCGCCTCGGAAAAAATTATATCTGAAGAAGAAAATAGAAAGCGAATGGATTGAATTTTACCGAGTTCAATGCAATCTTTTTCTTTTCTATGTTATCTCCATTTATGGGAATTAGTCCTTTTGGAAATTAATGATGCTCAAAAATACCTGCAAATAAAAGATCCCGCGACCGCTTGCACCACAAGCATGTACACTTCCGATTAGACCAGCAGAGCTCGACGAAATGATTTGTTAATTTAAGATATATAAGTGATATTCTTTAATAATTTATCTTTTTGAACCTATCAAATCAGGTTTTCTGATTACTAAGACTATCGTATCGGAATAGAGATCAGATTAATGATAATAGATAAGATTTTATTAATTTATTTAATTTATCATACTTTCAGCGATTCATGTAAACATTTGTCCATTTTTATTATAAAATGTATTAAGTTTTGGGGGCCCCTAAATCATCGGGGGCCCCTGGCTTTAGTCCGTTCAGCCCCCCCCCCTTTAATCCGCCATAGGCCCTATCCTTAGAACATGAAGTACAAAACAAGTAGTACAACGAAAAATGCTTTAATCCATGGATCGAATATAAAGGAAATGAAAGAACGCTTTAATCAGTTGCATGGCCATGTAAGAAAATATTAGTGTATAATCCCTTGTAACCTACTAAATGAAGCAATCGAATGTCAAATAAATGATTTTATTGACATTGATAAAGAACAGTTCCATATTGAAAGAAAAATGAGCCAGGTGTTATTGCTGTACCTATACTACAGGAAGAGGCATTAGCTTGGAAAAACGGAGGAAAAGAGCCCTTAAATTAGGGGACACTCGAATATCCGGAATGCCGGATATCCGGAACAAATATCGGGAATTTCGCCACTATTCGGATTCGGCAAATACCTATGGCAGATCCGAATAGTATCCGGATATCAATTTAGTAAAGAATTTTTAAAAATTAAATTAAATTAATATTAATTAGTTTTAAACAATTACATACAAAATATTAAAAGCTAAAAAAAAACAATAACCAGAAATCAGTACATTTAACAAGAATTTTCTTTAACAACATATAGTTTAAACGGAATTTATTAACTAGTAACTAGTTTATTTACTCATGTCATTAAATTATTTTCATTGTTATAGCTGATATATTAATTTTATGTTAAAAAATAATAATTTTAAGTTAATTTGTAAATATTAGTTTATACTATAAACTATATAGTTATACAGGAGCCTTGGAAACTGGGACAGGCTGAGAGTTGGCTTTCGTTTTAAATTTCTTTGTCATTGACTAGTACATTGACAGTAGTCATTCTTTCAATACTTTCAATTCAGTATTCAAATTTAAACATTTTACTCATAAGATATAAGTTATAAAATCATTGTAATAATTTTATATTCATTGTTGTTTTTTGTCCGCAGTTGCCATTGTGATTTGATTTGTGAACTTAAAAATAAAAATGTTGCTTGTCTCCCCTGTTATATCTTACTCAGTCTTATAATTTTAAAACTCTAGTCTATTGTAAATATAATAATTATACAAAATAAGTTAATTAACAAATTAAGTTATACATTAAATTATTAATATATAACCCAAAAAAAAACAAATTAACAAGCGTTGATACATTTAAATCCATCAAATCTATGCAAAATATAGTAAAAGAATCAATTTCAATACGAGAAAAATATATTAAGTTAAAAAGTTACAAGTATAGATATCGCCTTACTATATACGATAACAAACTAAGTTAACTAGTAGCATATTAAACTTAAATTGTCTGAATAAAATAACAGTTTTATTACGGTTCTAGGTCGCGACTTCTTGCACATACCACTACACATTCAGTACAACACTGTTCGCTTGGTACACTCTACATAGTTCGTTGAACTCTTCATTTGTAGGATAATAAATATTTTAATAAATGGTATAAACTACTTGATATAAAGTAGTAAAGTACACCCTATTAGCTCTTACACTTAAATGTGGAGATATCCGGATCCAGAATCCGGATCCGGCAAATATTAGGGCCAAATTATCCGGATTCGGCAAATAGTAAAAAAACCATACCCGGCTGATCCCTACCTTAAATTATTAAAATTTATTCAACAGAATAGATGGGAAACTTCTGTACCCAACATTGTAATCTTGCTAATAATTTTATAAACAATTATTGTTATCAGTGTCGCTAGTTGTGAAAGGAGCTTCTCCTAACTGAAGTTGATAAAAAATTATCTTCGTTCCACAATGAGTGATTTAAGACTACAAAACATGCAATATTGTCCATAGAACAAGATATAACAAATAGTCCACTTGTACAAACGAAAAGGGAACCGCCAGCTTGCGATAATCATCGAAGAATTTTACCGCTATCAATTTCAGAAAAAATACTCGCCAGAATCCTCCTAAATTGCCTAAATATCTATCTGGATCAGTGTCTATTAATAGAAAGCCAATGTGGCTTCCGGAATGAACGTGGGACCATCGACATGATCTTTGCAGCAAGGTAGTTGCAGGAAAAGTGTCAAGAGCAGAACATGGACCTATTTTCCATTTATATAGACTTGACAAAAGCCTTCGACACAGTCTGCAGAGATGGTCTATGGAGAATTATGGCCAAGTATGTGGGTGTCCAAATAAGTATATAGCCATTCTAAGGCTATTCCATGATGGCATGCAGGCTCGAATCCAGAAAAACGGAGAGGCCTCTAAACCATTCCATGTCACAAATGGTGTTAAGCAAGGCTGTGTTCTGTCCCTTAGCCTACATTGTTTAGCCTCATGTTCTCAGCCATGCTTACAGAGGCCTTCAGAAATAGCAATGAAGGACTGGACATTAGGTATCGCACTGATGGTCGTTTGTTCAACCTCAGGAGGGTTAAAGCAAAAACAAAAGTCAAATCAGACAGTATCCTGGACCTTCTATTTGCTTATGACTGTACCCTTAACGCGGGCTCTGAAGCACACCTGCAACTAAGCGTTGATAAATTTTCCAGTGCGTGCTCTAGCTTTGGACTCACTATCAGCACAAAGAAGACAGAAGTTCTATACCAGCGGACCCAGGCAAATCTTATACTGAGTCTAATATAATCATCAACTTCAACGCAAACAAAATCAACACAGTGAGCCGATTTACTTACCTTGGCAGCACACTGTCTCAGAAGGCCAATATTGATGACGAGGTGAACGCGAGAATCTCCAAGGCCAGCGCAGCATTTGGCAGATTGCATAACAGTGTCTGGAACAGAAGGGGAATCATCACCCAAACAAAACTAAAAGTATACAGAGCTGTAGTGCTCCCCACCTTACTATATGCATGTGAAACTTGAACTGTATACCAACGCCATGTGAGGTTGCTGAACCACTTCCACACCAAAAGCCTAAGAAAAATTATCAATATAAAAGAGCAGGGAAAAGTTCCAGATACCGAATTATTAGCCAGGTCAGGACTATCCAGCATCCACACTAGCCTCATGCAGAGCCAACTACGCTGGGCGGGACATGTAGTGCACATGCCCAACCATCGCCTCCCCAAGAGGCTCTTCTATGGTGAGCTCACTGAAGGGCATAGAGCACGTGGAAGTCCACGAAAACGCTACAAGGATGCACTTAAAACTGCTTTATAGGCCTTTGACATTGGACATGACTCCTGGGAAGCAGCAGGCAGTAACCGAGCCCACTGGTGCTCTATGATATGGAATGGCGCAGCTGTCTGTGAGGCTAATAGACAACAGGCTGCCAAGACAAAATGTCATGCCAGGAAGGATCGTATCCAAAACCCCCCTGAATGGATTCCATCCATCTCTTGTCCGACATGCGGACGCCAATTTTGTGCTAGAATGGGGTTAATAAGCCACCAGAGGACACACGTGGCGGCCTAGCACAGGTCAAATACAAATATGATGAGTGTGGTCATCGTCGACTATGATGGACGAACAACAACAAATTATTAAGTTTTGATAGCATAATACACGATTTTTCTTCTATAAAAGTTAGGAAAATAAATGTATTAATATGTTTACATACTAATGTATACAATTTGTTTGTTTATAAATAAATAATTAAATCATTTATTTGTAAATAAAAAATATAAACATACTAATTGGTAATTTTCGGGTGTTAATTTGGATTATGTTTTGTCACATGGAAGGAGGGGGGGGGGACCTGCTACCCCAGTAACTTTCTTGTAACCTTTAAAAATAAATCTGATATTTTTTTAAAATAAAATATGTATTAATAAGTATAACATCTTATGGCCTCCTTTATTGCTGCTTACTTAAAAAATGTCATCCAATGGTAAAAATGTTCGCCACCTTTACTTTTTTTTTCAATTACAATTATTAATTTATGTTTATATAGTTCAAAGGTGGCCAAACTGCGGCTCGCGAGCCGCATGCGGCTCTTCTGTGTTCATTTTGCGGCTCGCGAATAATTGATCAAGTTAAAACCTTTCGTTTGAAATATATGCTGTGAAATACGATTAACAGGAAAACGCTTGAGAAGAAATATCTTAAAACGGGAAGTAAAATACGGTCCCCGACGAAATACAAATTATATACACATTTTTTCCACAAGATTAACAAACATCTATCAACTCTAAAAGATTTAGGTTCTTTAAATGAATCAAGGAAAACACGACGGCAAACCAGAGAATTAAAAGGGGTTGTTATTTTGTGTTATTAATAATAACACCCCTGCTTTTATTATATGGCAGGACGCTAACTTCGCTTTGAAGTACATCGAATTATAGAGTTATCGGTTGAGACAGACGAGCCAATGTTGTTTATCTACCCCCCCCCCACCATTCCTATCCACACAATACTTAAAAAACACATAGTCTATTATTGGGTGTTAATAAAATTAATGTTCAATCGTTCACTGATTTTTACTGTAATAACAAAAATAAATGAACGTTTAAAAAACTGGAGATAATCAAAGGGTGGAAAATATTTTTTGGTGTTATTTACATTTTAAAGTTGAAGGAAGCGATTGGTTTGTAAGTGGTTGGTGATGTAAACTATTAAATTTCTTGTTCCCATTTCGATAAAAATCCACATAAAATATGGTAACAACTTACAGGAAACGAAAATATAAAGAAGAAAAACGAAGCTTTCCACCAGAATGGGAAGAGGATTTAGACTTAATCAAAGATAGTTTCCAGCTTTCTATGAGCATTGTTATGGAACCATCTGCTGCTGAAATGGAGCTGTCAGAGTTACAGGAAGATCAGGGTTTGGTGATGATACACAAATCACAATCTGTGGTGGATTTCAGGAAGCCCGTGCCAGAAGTTAGAAAACTAGTTGCCGACTTATATCCATTTTCGGTACAAACTACTGCTGTAAATCTTTGTACTCCACAATGAAGTTCATAAAATCAAAGCATCGAGCAGTAACTAGTAATCAGGATCAGACAGAACTTCTTCACATCATCACTACTACTAGTTACCAACCAGATTTAAAGAAACTTGATAGTTCAAAGGCTTCTTACCGTAATCATAAAAATTAATGTTCACAGTGAGTCTTATGTAACGTGTTTCTATTCATAAATTTTCATGCTTAAATGTTTGTTAATAGAGTAACTGCAACGCATATATTTCTTGTCCATGCGGTTATGTTTAAGACAATTGAAATTTTCAAGTCATTAAATTCAAATAAAAAATAATTTTAAAAAATGAATCACAAAAGGAATTTTTCATTGTGAGTGGGGACCAATGTTCTCTCTAAGATTCGCTGGTCCGTGTGTAAGGTAAAAAAAGACTCGTGTGCAAAGTTGCACAACATCCCCTTTGTCTGCAATATTTTACAAAATGTTGTTGCGCGGTAATTCTAAACTGCTGCGCGGCGTCGGTTAGATATCTGCGCAGCCGCGCAGCTTAAGGGAACATTGGTGGGGACGTGAGCGATAATGTCTCAATGTGGCTCTCAAATTTTTTGAATATTAATAAAATGGCTCTTACTTACTACAGGTCTGGCCACCCCTGAACATAGTTTATTAATTTACGAAAATTAAAATGAATGGACTTAGAAGGGGATGCTAATTGGAGACCGCCCCGGGCGGCAAAAGGTCTAGCTACGTCACTGCATAACAGCTGTACAATATCACGTGCAACATAGTAGTGGTACATTATCACGTGACACATGGTACCGGTACAATTACAGGTTGAACTTGGCACTGTTACACTATCAGGTGACAAATAATAGTGGTACAATATCACGTGACACATGGTACTGGTAAAATTCAGATGACACACGATGTTGGTATCAATTCACATGACATACTAATGACACAAAAGTACACGACACATCATTTCCTTGCATCATAAAGGATGTCAAAATAATTGAACAACAATTTGAAAAATAACTAAACAATTTTATTTCAGTAAAAGATAATGCATTACTATTAATGCAACAAAAAGTATTAACAAGATTTTAATATATCTTCAAAAAACGCAACATGTTAAAAACTTCAGAATATTTTATTAGGAATGTTTAGAAAGTCTAACCCAAATTTAAATGTACCCACAGCTGTTAGGTATTTTGCTGTGTGACCATGATAACAAAGGTTTGTTTTTCAGCAGAATACCTCAGCTTATATTTCTCTAGTCATTGCCGTCAGTGTGATTGAATTTCTTTTAAAAGTCACTTGAAATTAATTCACAGAGGCCGGTAGGGCGACCAGCCTGACCCCTTGCTTTGATGAACACCAAACCGCAGTAGGATATTATTTACGGTATAAAATCTAAGCTTACACCTCTTAGCCCCACACCATTGTAGCTACGACACTCTCCAAAGGGGAACAATTATGTCAAGACCGCCGCCACAACTCATCGTTGTTAGCTCGAACCAGTTAAATAGTAAGGAATAAATTCCAGCGAAGAGGGAAAGGAGAAACAATCAAATTAACTTTGTAAAATTAGTATTTCGACCTTAATGTCCTAACTTTTAATGTCCTTACTTAAAATTAAAAAAAAGTATTATCTAAATTTTTAAATACAAGGCATTTGAAAAAAATCAATTGGCTATGTAGGTTAAAAAATGATTTTTCCAAATAAGGGAAATTTTAAAGCATGATTAAATATTTTTAAAGTGTCAATGAAATTTTTAAAAATAAGATAACTGTAAATTCAACATTAGTTACGATATTGGAGTCAATGTATTTATATTTCTGGCAATATCAATAATATTAAAGTAATTGTAATGATCAAACATACGTAACCCACCAATTAAAATAAAAAGAACTTGAAAACTTAAAAGTAAGAAAACTTTATGCAGCTAATACACTCCAATGAGATTATATAACAAGTTGCTCAACTACAGAAGAAGCCACGTGACCCCCACGGTCACAAGCTGCATCCCTACAGGGAGGTAATCTTTATTATCTGCACTGTTCTCTCGGTTCATGGAAGTTGTTGTTTCCTTTTCTGAAAATCAATGTACAACGAAATAAGATCCAATATTCATAACACACTCACTGACTGGCTGACTCACTCACACACTCACCAACTAAGTCACAAAGTCACTCACCGACTCACTCATTTACTGACTGACTCACTCACCGACTAATTCATTGCTGACTCACTCACTGGCTAAATGACTAACTCACAACCTTACTCTCGACTTCGTATAGCCCCCCCCCCGTCCCAGCGCATGCCCAGACTTTGCTGTCACGAGCACTAGTGTGTTTAGCTCTCTTGCAAGTCATCTCACAATATTTTTAAAATTTAAAAATCTTGTGCTAAACTAATGATTAATGAGTGAAAAGTGATTTTTAATGGCCATATAAGACCAGGGCCGTTTCTGTTTAATCTGAATCGATGGACCGTGACTTCAATTCATCGATATTAGCAAATTACCCGTAAGTTCAATTTTGGTGTAACCTAGTCAAATCGGTCAAATCGGTCAAATCTTTAAACAACCATTATATTTCAACTGAAATATAATATTGGTGAGTTTTCGAGAAAAAAAATTACAACATACTTTAAAAAAAAATATCATTACTGTTATCTTTTTACGTTGGCTCACGATTTTTCACATATTTTTTAAATTCGATGAGTTGATGGACTTCGTGGAACAGAGATAAAGACGATGAAACCGTGGCCCTCCTTCACCGTGGCCACTGGTAAGTGGCGAATTCGAATTGTCTTATTGCGCAATGTATTGGGGCTCGGCGACATTAAAGAATCAACAAAACCGATGGAAAAATGCAAAGACAAAGAGAGACGTTGGTTGTTCCATTTAAAGACTTAATGGGGTTTGGTTAACGGAGGTAGAGATAAATGTGCTCCAATGTATGTATTTTTATGTATGTGTGTGTATATAATACTAATAATGGACAAAGCCCTCACTCACTCCCTAATCACAAATTCTTCAACTTCCTGTGTTGGCAGAAGCATGCCAATTTGGGAAGTTTTTGAGTGCACTCTTGTCATAATTATCGGGAAAAGTAAATTTAAATTAAAACTCATTGGGGGTCAAGGGCCCACCAAGAATATTATTTTTATTTACTTTTACAATTTGTTTAAACATTGGTTACTGATTCAATGAATGGATCTTGAACGAATTTGGTGAAGACAAGCTTGATGACCCATATTGAAATACAATGTTGCAATAAACTCCTAAATGTACATTTCTTTGGGGCCGGGGGCCCAAAATCTTTACTTGGTTAACATTTATTTCTTTATTCTCCATTTCATTTTTACACGATTTTACAATATCGTCATTTATATTCCATCATGATCCAAATTCAAATCATGTTTTTTTCTTTCTAACTTTACTTCTTACAACATTTTTAAGATACCACTTATTCGGGGTCGAGGGACAAAAATATCATTTTTTCTAACATTGAGTTATATAAAAAGTACTTTAAACAATGACTATTGGGTAAAGGAATTGATCTTGACCAAACTTGTTATATGAAAATTTGACGACCCGTATTAAAGTTCTGTAGGGCATTAACTCCTAATGACCATTCCTTCGAGGCCGGGGGCAACACATTTTTTTTCGTAAACTTTAAAAGCATTACATTTTAAACAAAATTGACAAATAATGACACATTTCTCCATCATGGTCCAGGATGCAACCAATTTGAACTAGCACCGTTTTTGCTCGTTAGGCCTGAAAGTCATTTTATCCCCCATTTTATTTAACACGACCTTGACAATTATTGACAAACAAATATATGTATCATGATCCGGATTTAAATAAAAAGGTCTTTTGAAATTTACATCTTTTACCGATATTTAGAGTCACTTAGAAAGGCGATGAGTACACTCCCGCGCAGGGTTCTAGCTACAATACAGTAGATGCATAAAGTTTTCATATGGTACGCAAACGTGATGACCCTTACGTTTTTAGGGTCATCATGTTTTATTTCCTTTATATAAGCTATTTGAATTCTCTCTCTCCCTCCCACAGTTTGTGACAGGGGGAAAAAAGGGGGGGGGGTCAAAAATGGTCAAAATGGCGTGACGTACTTTATGGACGGCCCCGAAATGAAATAGCGTCGTTTGAATAAAGTTGTCAAAAGAGACCACGATAAAAACCAAATTTCATATTCGTAAACAAAAGTTATTTTCTTTCTGAATAATTTCACGTGATGTTTACATTCCTGTTTAAATGATTGAAAGAGATGGAGATAGTAATATGTGTACGTCTTTTTCCATTGGTAAATTACTCGACTTAATTACTGCGGTGAGGGATGGGGGTAATTGTTCGGAATTTTCGTACAATAATAAATAAATTGTTTTTCTTTGGCAGCCAGTAGCCGTTACAAACAAGTGAACAGTTTTAAAATTTTGGTGTGACGGTTAAGTACAATCTTAATGAGATGAAAACTTAATTAAATATCAACAATCGTTCCTAATATTGTTTATAGACCTAATGAACTTAAAGTTAAAGTACAAGACAAATTGGTGGGGTTTTTTTCTTTTAAAATGACACTACTGTAAAATCTGGAAAATGTTTCATTCTTCCGAAAAAAATAGTTAGATTTTTTGTATTAATTAAATTAGTCTTTGTCACATTTTTCTGTATGTTTTTGGTATGTCTTTGGCATGAATCAATAATGTCTTTGCTGAGATTTTAGTATAACGTTGGTATGATATTAGTATGTCTATGGTTTGGCTTTTTAAGTCAAGACTTTAGTACCAACCAATTATATTTAAAAAAAACGTTGGATATTAGAAATAAAAATTGATTATGGAACAAAACAAGATTAGACGAATTCACATAGTCATCAAATTTGCAAGTATAATACAAACATTAAAATTTTAATAACAAATGCGACTGCTTGGTTTTGTTAACATATTGATGGCATCATTGAAGAAGATAATGTCATGTACACTAATGATACTGTAGCGATTTAATTGATGCCCTAAAATTTAAACCACAATGCTACTTAATACAATGTCACTTAAATTAGATAAATAACCCCTTACCTGCAATTTCCATCGTTATGCATGTGATCTTCAACGTCTCTAAAAGTATTAATTAAACTTAAAGTAAATATATATACATATAGTCAATACAGTGGTAAAACTTTGACTAAGGATGTATATTTATGATTTTAAACTTTGCTTCTGGGAGGATTCAATGCCATTTAAAAAATATATATATAAATATATGAAATATAAATATATCAGAAAGAACAATTAATGCCAATGAAAGTAATATTAATGTGAAAGTGAAAGTTTTAAAAAAATGTACCCATGGGAGCAGTAAAAAATGTGTGCATGGAAACCATAAGAATGTTTCCAAAGACGCAGAAAGAATGTGCCGATAGAAATAGTAAGAATGTGTAAATGGAAGAAGTAAAAATGTTCGTTAGAATCAATAAGATTGTGTAGATGGAAGCTGAAAGAAATTGTTCATTGAAGCTGTAAGAATGTCTTCTTAGAAGCAGTAAGTATGTTTCCATAGAAGCTGTAAGAATAACTTCATAGAAGCAGTAAGGATTTGTCCATAGAAGCTGTACGGATTTGTCCATAGAAGCTGTAAGCATTGATCCATAGAAGCTGTAGGAATTTGTCCATAGAAGCTGTAAGAATATCTTCATAGAAGCTGTAAGGATTTGTCCATAGAAGCTGTAAGAATAACTTCATACAAGCTGTAAGGAATTGTCCATAGAAGCAGTATGTTTCCATAGATGCTGTAAGAATAACTTCATAGAAGCAGTAATAATGTGTCCAAAGAAGCCGTACGAATGTGTGCGTATAAGATGTAAAAATGTGTCCAAAGATGCTGTAGAATGTGTCCAAAGATGTTGAAAGAATGTATCCAAAGATACTGTAAGAATGTTTTCGACACTGTAGGAATGTGTCCAAAGATATTGTAAGAATGTGACCAAAGATGCAATAAAATGTGTCCAAAGATGATTAAGAACGTGTACAAAGATGATGTAATAATGTGTACAAAGATGATGTAATAATGTGTCTAAAGATGCAGTAAGAATGTGTCCATGAAGGCCTTAAGAATGTGTCAATGGAATCTGCGCTAATGTTTCAATGGAAGCTCTATGAATGTGTCCATGGAATCTGTACGAATGTGTCAATGGAAGCTGAAAAAAGTATCCATAGTAGCAGTAAAATGTGCTAACGGATGTAGTAAGAATGTGCCGATAAAAGTAGTAATAATAAGCCAATAACAGTAGTAGGTATGTTTCCATAGAAGCTGTAAGAATAGCTTCATACAAGTAGTAAGAATGTCTTCATAGTAGCAGTAAGCATTTTTCCATAGAAGCTGTAAGAATGTGTCCATAGAAGCTGTAAGAGTGTGTCCAAAGAAGCCGTACGAATGTGTGCATATGAGATGTAAAAATGTGTCTGAAATGCTGTAAGTATATGTCCAAAGATGCTTTAAGAATATGTCCAAAGATGCTATAAGAATGTGTAAAAATATGCTGTAAGAATGTGTCCATGTAGGCCTTAAGAATGTGTCGATGGAAGCTCTACAAATGTGTCAATGGAATCTGTACTAATGTGTCAATGGAAGCTGTACGAAAGTGTCAATGGAAGCTGTACGAATGTGTCAATGGATGCTGTACGAATGTGTCAATGGAATCTGTACGAATGTGTCAATGGAAGCTGTACGAATGTGTCAATGGATGCTGTATGAATGTGTCAATGTAATCAGTACAATGTGTCAATGGAAGCTGTATGAATGTGTCAATTGAATTTGTATGAATGTGTCAATGGAAGCTGTACGAACATGTCAATTGAAGTTGTATGAATTTTTAAATGGACGCTGAACGAATGTGTCAACGGAAGCTGTGCGAATGTCTCAATGGAAGCTGTACGAATGTGTCAATGACTGCTGAATGAATGTGTCAATGGAAGCTGTACAAAAGTGTCAATGAAAGCTGTACGAATATGTTAATGGAAGGTGGACGAATGATTCAATGGAATCTGTTCAAATGTGTCAATGGAAGCTGGACGAATGTGTCAAAAGAAGCTGTACGAATGTGTCAATGGAAACTGTACCAATGTGTAAATGGAAGACGTACGAAAGTATCAATATATGCTGAACGAATGTGTCAATGGAAGTTGTACAAAAGTGTCAATGGAAGCTGTACGAAATTGTCAATGTACGCTAAACGAATGTGTCAATGGAAGCTGTACGAAAGTGTCAATTGAAGCTGTACTAATGTGTCAATGGAAGCTGTACGAATGTGTCAATGGAAGCTGTACGAATGTGTCAATGGAAGCTGTACGAATGTGTCAATGGAAGCTGTACGAATGTGTCAATGGAAGCTGTACGAATGTGTCAATGGAAGCTGTACGAATGTGTCAATGGAAGCTGTACGAATGTGTCAATGGAAGCTGTACGAATGTGTCAATGGAAGCTGTACGAATGTGTCAATGGAAGCTGTACGAATGTGTCAATGGAAGCTGTACGAATGTGTCAATGGAAGCTGTACGAATGTGTCAATGGAAGCTGTACGAATGTGTCAATGGAAGCTGTACGAATGTGTCAATGGAAGCTGTACGAATGTGTCAATGGAAGCTGTACGAATGTGTCAATGGAAAATGTACGAATGTATCAATGGAAGCTGTACGAATGTGTCAATGGAATCTGTACGAATATGTCAATGGAAGCTGTACGAATGTGTCAATGGAAGCTGTACGAATGTGTCAATGGAAGCTGTACGAATGTGTCAATGGAAGCTGTACGAATGTGTCAATGGAAGCTGTACAAATGTGTCAATGGAAGCTGTACGAATGTGTCAATGGAAGCTGTACGAATGTTTCCAAGGAAGCTGGACGAATGTGTCAATAGAAACTGTACGAATATGTCAATGGAAGCTGTACGAATGTGTCAATGGAAGCTGTACGAATGTGTCAATGGAAGCTGTACGAATGTGTCAATGGAAGCTGTACTACTGTGTCAATGGAAGCTGTACGAATGTGTCAATGGAAACTGTACGAATGTGTCAATGGAAGCTGTACGAATGTGTCAATGGAAGCTGTACGAATGTGTCAATGGAAGCTGTACGAATGTGTCAATGGAAGCTGTACGAATGTGTCAATGGAAGCTGTACGAATGTGTCAATGGAAGCTGTACGAATGTGTCAATGGAAGCTGTACGAATGTGTCAATGGAAGCTGTACGAATGTGTCAATGGAAGCTGTACTAGTGTGTCAATGGAAGCTGTACTAGTGTGTCAATGGAAGCTGTACGAATGTGTCAATGGAAGCTGTAAGAATGTGTCAATGGAAGCTGTACTAGTGTGTCAATGGAAGCTGTACGAATGTGTCAATGGAAGCTGTACGAATGTGTCAATGGAAGCTGTACGAATGTGTCAATGGAAGCTGTACGAATGTGTCAATGGAAGCTGTACGAACATGTCAATTGAAGTTGTATGAATTTTTAAATGGACGCTGAACGAATGTGTCAACGGAAGCTGTGCGAATGTCTCAATGGAAGCTGTACGAATGTGTCAATGACTGCTGAATGAATGTGTCAATGGAAGCTGTACAAAAGTGTCAATGAAAGCTGTACGAATATGTTAATGGAAGGTGGACGAATGATTCAATGGAATCTGTTCAAATGTGTCAATGGAAGCTGGACGAATGTGTAAATAGAAGCTGTACGAATGTGTCAATGGAAACTGTACGAATGTGTAAATGGAAGCCGTACGAAAGTATCAATATATGCTGAACGAATGTGTCAATGGAAGTTGTACAAAAGTGTCAATGGAAGCTGTACGAAATTGTCAATGTACGCTAAACGAATGTGTCAATGGAAGCTGTACGAAAGTGTCAATTGAAGCTGTACTAATGTGTCAATGGAAGCTGTACGAATGTGTCAATGGAAGCTGTACGAATGTGTCAATGGAAGCTGTACGAATGTGTCAATGGAAGCTGTACGAATGTGTCAATGGAAGCTGTACGAATGTTTCAATGGAAGCTGTACGAATGTGTCAATAGAAGCTGTACGAATGTGTCAATGGAAGCTGTACGAATGTGTCAATGGAAGCTGTACGAATGTGTCAATGGAAGCTGTACGAGTGTGTCAATGGAAGCTGTACGAATGTGTCAATGGAAGCTGTACGAATGTGTCAATGGAAGCTGTACGAGTGTGTCAATGGAAGCTGTACGAGTGTGGCAATCGAAGCTGTACTAATGTGTCAATGGAAGCTGTACGAATGTGTCAATGGAAGCTGTACGAATGTGTCAATGGAAGCTGTACGAATGTGTCAATGGAAGCTGTACGAATGTGTCAATGGAAGCTGTACGAATGTGTCAATGGAAGCTGTACGAATGTGTCAATGGAAGCTGTACGAATGTGTCAATGGAAGCTGTACGAATGTGTCAATGGAATCTGTACGAATGTGTCAATGGAAGCTGTACGAATGTGTCAATGGAATCTGTACGAATGTGTCAATGGAAGCTGGACGAATGTGTCAATGGAAGCTGGACGAATGTGTCAATAGAAGCTGTACGAATGTGTCAATGGAAGCTGTACGAATGTGTCAATGGAAGCTGTACGTATGTGTCAATGGAAGCTGTACGAATGTGTCGATGGAAGCTGTACTAGTGTGTCAATGGAAGCTGTACGAATGTGTCAATGGAAGCTGTACGAATGTGTCAATGGAAGCTGTACGAATGTGTCAATGGAAGCTGTACGAATGTGTCAATGGAAGCTGTACGAATGTGTCAATGGAAGCTGTACGAATGTGTCAATGGAAGCTGTACGAATGTGTCAATGGAAGCTGTACGAATGTGTCAATGGAAGCTGTACGAATGTGTCAATGGAAGCTGTACGAATGTGTCAATGGAAGCTGTACGAATGTGTCAATGGAAGCTGTACGAATGTGTCAATGGAAGCTGTACGAATGTGTCAATGGAAGCTGTACGAATGTGTCAATGGAAGCTGTACGAATGTGTCAATGGAAGCTGTACGAATGTGTCAATGGAAGCTGTACGAATGTGTCAATGGAAGCTGTACGAATGTGTCAATGGAAGCTGTACGAATGTGTCAATGGAAGCTGTACGAATGTGTCAATGGAAGCTGTACGAATGTGTCAATGGAAGCTGTACGAATGTGTCAATGGAAGCTGTACTAATGTGTCAATGGAAGCTGTACGAATGTGTCAATGGAAGCTGTATGAATGTGTCAATGGAAGCTGTACGAATGTGTCAATGGAAGCTGTACGAATGTCTCAATGGAAGCTGTACGAATGTATCAATGGAAGCTGTACGAATGTGTTAATGGAAGCTGTACGAATGTGTCAATGGAAGCTGGACGAATGTGTCAATGGAAGCTGGACGAATGTGTCAATAGAAGCTGTACGAATGTGTCAATGGAAGCTGTACGAATGTGTCAATGGAAGCTGTACGAATGTGTCAATGGAAGCTGTACGAATGTGTCAATAGAAGCTGTACTAGTGTGTCAATGGAAGCTGTACGAATGTGTCAATGGAAGCTGTACGAATGTGTCAATGGAAGCTGTACGAATGTGTCAATGGAAGCTGTACGAATGTGTCAATGGAAGCTGTACGAATGTGTCAATGGAAGCTGTACGAATGTGTCAATGGAAGCTGTACGAATGTGTCAATGGAAGCTGTACGAATGTGTCAATGGAAGCTGTACGAATGTGTCAATGGAAGCTGTACGAATGTGTCAATGGAAGCTGTACGAATGTGTCAATGGAAGCTGTACGAAATGTGTCAATGGAAGCTGTACGAATGTGTCAATGGAAGCTGTACTAGTGTGTCAATGGAAGCTGTACGAATGTGTCAATGGAAGCTGTACGAATGTGTCAATGGAAGCTGTACGAATGTGTCAAAGGAAGCTGTACGAATGTGTCAATGGAAGCTTTACCAATGTGTCAATGGAAGCTGTACGAATGTGTCAATGGAAGCTGTACGAATGTGTCAATGGAAGCTGTACGAATGAGTCAATGGAAGCTGTACGAATGTGTCAATGGAAGCTGTACGAATGTGTCAATGGAAGCTGTACGAATGTGTCAATGGAAGCTGTACGAATGTGTCAATGGAAGCTGTACGAATGTGTCAATGGAAGCTGTACGAATGTGTCAATGGAAGCTGTACGAATGTGTCAATGGAAGCTGTACGAATGAGTCAATGGAAGCTGTACGAATGTGTCAATGGAAGCTGTACGAATGTGTCAATGGAAGCTGTACGAATGTGTCAATGGAATCTGTACGAATGTGTCAATGGAAGCTGTACGAATGTGTCAATGGAAGCTGTACGAATGTGTCAATGGAAGCTGTACTAGTGTGTCAATGGAAGCTGTACGAATGTGTCAATGGAAGCTGTACGAATGTGTCAATGGAAGCTGGACGAATGTGTCAATGGAAGCTGGACGAATGTGTCAATAGAAGCTGTACGAATGTGTCAATGGAAGCTGTACGAATGTATCAATGGAAGCTGTACGAATGTGTCAATGGAAGCTGTACGAATGTGTCAATGGAAGCTGGACGAATGTGTCAATGGAAGCTGGACGAATGTGTCAATGGAAGCTGGACGAATGTGTCAATAGAAGCTGTACGAATGTCTCAATGGAAGCTGTACGAATGTATCAATGGAAGCTGTACGAATGTGTCAATGGAAGCTGTACGAATGTGTCAATGGAAGCTGGACGAATGTTTCAATGGAAGCTGGACGAATGTGTCAATAGAAGCTGTACGAATGTGTCAATGGAAGCTGTACGAATGTGTCAATGGAAGCTGTACGAATGTGTCAATGGAAGCTGTACGAATGTGTCAATGGAAGCTGTACTAGTGTGTCAATGGAAGCTGTACGAATGTGTCAATGGAAGCTGTACGAATGTGTCAATGGAAGCTGTACGAATGTGTCAATGGAAGCTGTACGAATGTGTCAATGGAAGCTGTACGAATGTGTCAATGGAAGCTGTACGAATGTGTCAATGGAAGCTGTACGAATGTGTCAATGGAAGCTGTACGAATGTGTCAATGGAAGCTGTACGAATGTGTCAATGGAAGCTGTACTAGTGTGTCAATGGAAGCTGTACGAATGTGTCAATGGAAGCTGTACGAATGTGTCAATGGAAGCTGTACGAATGTGTCAATGGAAGCTGTACTAGTGTGTCAATGGAAGCTGTACGAATGTGTCAATGGAAGCTGTACGAATGTGTCAATGGAAGCTGTACGAATGTGTCAAAGGAAGCTGTACGAATGTGTCAATGGAAGCTTTACGAATGTGTCAATGGAAGCTGTACGAATGTGTCAATGGAAGCTGTACGAATGTGTCAATGGAAGCTGTACGAATGAGTCAATGGAAGCTGTACGAATGTGTCAATGGAAGCTGTACGAATGTGTCAATGGAAGCTGTACGAATGTGTCAATGGAAGCTGTACGAATGTGTCAATGGAAGCTGTACGAATGTGTCAAAGGAAGCTGTACGAATGTGTCAATGGAAGCTTTACGAATGTGTCAATGGAAGCTGTACGAATGTGTCAATGGAAGCTGTACGAATGTGTCAATGGAAGCTGTACGAATGTGTCAATGGAAGCTGTACGAATGTGTCAATGGAAGCTGTACGAATGTGTCAATGGAAGCTGTACGAATGTGTCAATGGAAGCTGTACGAATGTGTCAATGGAAGCTGTACGAATGTGTCAATGGAAGCTGTACGAATGTGTCAATGGAAGCTGTACTAGTGTGTCAATGGAAGCTGTACGAATGTGTCAATGGAAGCTGTACGAATGTGTCAATGGAAGCTGTACGAATGTGTCAATGGAAGCTGTACGAATGTGTCAATGGAAGCTGTACAAATGTGTCAATGGAAGCTGTACGAATGTGTCAATGGAAGCTGTACGAATGTGTCAATGGAAGCTGTACGAATGTGTCAATGGAAGCTGTACGAATGTGTCAATGGAAGCTGTACGAATGTGTCCAAAGTAGCAGTAAAATGTGCTAACAGAAGTATTAAGAATGTGCCGATAACAGTAGTAATAATAACCCCCAAAAAAGTAGTAAGAATGTGCCAATAGAAGTAGTAAGGACGTGCTAACAAAAGTAGTAAGAATGTGTCAATAGAAGTTGTAAGAATGTGCCAATAGAAGTAGTAAAATGTGCCGATAGAGGTAGTAAGAATGTGCCAATAGAAGAAGTAAGAGTGGTGATAGAAGATTACAAGAACGGAAAAAATGATAGAGAAAAAGTGACACTAGAAGAGGTAAGATTGGGTTTAGGGTAGATATTATTCGGTAACAATTAAAGAAATAAAATGGCATCAAAATTAAAGTTTTTTTTTAAAAAGTAGTTACAAACAAATTTGAAAACACTTTCAATTTGCAACATTCAAATTAAGCTTTAAGCCAATTATTTGGATTTATGTCTATGTCATGGCAAAGTGTTTTGAAGCGTTGAATAAAAAAAAACTTTTTAAGTATTTTTTGTTATGAATTATTTACAGCTACAATATAACCTCTCATAACGAGCACCTCTCATAAGGAGTAATTAGCATAACGAGCAATTTTTTTTTGTTGAAAAATTTGCTCCCTTTGCGAGCGAAGATTCGCATAACGAGAGACGCCGAAAGGAAAAGGACCCTTTTTCCTGAAAATTCATTTGTGAGCTGGCACTTCCGCCCCGATGTATTTTTCTGTGTTAAGCACTCGATCTGTTAGCGTATTGTTTTCGTGTGTGATCAACCCGTTTAAAAAATTTTGTATTTAGACAGTATTCGTAATTTTTTTAATGTGAAAAGTGAAAAAACCTGTGCTAAAATGTCTTCGAAAAAAAAAGCGAGAACAAGGTGGCTAATCTAGCGCATAACTACAATCGACCAACATCAACAATCTGCACAATTCTTAAGAACAATAAAGGAGATGGATTCTTCAAAGGGATAATAATAATTTGTCTTGAAATAAAAAAAGTCAAAAAAAAATATTTTTCAAAAAATGACTTATAACTATACATTTTATGAAATAGTGTTGCTTTTTGTATCTCATAATCTTGGTTCCATGACAGTTTGAACAAGTTGTAGAGTTTTAGGGTGGTTTGAATGCAGAAGATGAGTAGTAAAATTTTACTCTTTCTGTGAAGGTCAAGGTTGATATCAAAATACATAATATAAAAAACAAATTATTTCTATACCATAAGAAACCTTATGCAATGCTCTTTCAGAAAATGTATACATGTTAGAGTCGCTTAGTTTATTTAGTATGGGATTTTGTCATTTTCAATAAGCCTATGAATTAAACAACCCCGTAAAAACAATGTTTTTTACTATAAATCTCTTATATATGAGGCATAACTAAAAGTATTGATTATGTTCAAACGCGACAAACATTTACAGCCTGAAACTGAGTTAACTCCCCCTGGTGTTAAACACGTGATGTCGTCATCGATGGCTGGCGTGAACTCAAGTGACGAGTAAAATGTAAACAAAAACAGACGGCTATATAGAGTTACATAGAGATAAACTAAAAATGCATTAATTTAAATACGGTACGTTCAATAGATCTGAAATTTTCATAAAATGCATTGTTAGGTGACACAAATCTATGTGCAAAATATCAGCTCGATAGCATGACGGGAAGTGTGTCATTTTTTACTTTTGTTTTTCCGCCCGCCCGTGAACGACAGAGATGACGACAAGATTTCGAAGTTAATTTAAGGGATTTAATAAACAACCAAATAAAAACAAAGTTTTTGACTATAAATCCCTTATATATGAGACATAACTAAAGGTATTGATTATGTTTAAACGCGACAAACATTTACAGACTGAAATCGACTGATCTCCCATGGCTTTAAAACCGGGGGAAAGGGGAGGGTGGGGGTGTGGACATCGATGGCTGGCGTGAACGCGTTAACTCAAATGGCACGTGGAAGACAAAAAAAAACAACAAATGGTGAAATTGAATTACATTTGTTATATTGAGATAAACTAAAAATGCATTAATTTAATTACGGTACATTCGATCAATCTGAAATTTTGATACAATGCATTGGTGGGTAATTTTTTACTTTTTGTTTTTTCGCTCACCCTCGAACGACAGAGATCACGACAGAGATGACGACAGACAAGATTTCGAAGTTACTATAAGGGATTTAATTAAACAACCCCGTAAAAACAAAGTTTTTGACTATAAATCCCTAATATATGTAGCCAAGTGGTGGCTATGATGGATTATATTGTTTACTATATGCTATGCACAACACTAACTGAACAGCTAATGATACACTAACTAAGAATTATATTTTTGAAAAATGTTTATTTGAATAATTTCTTTCCTACGGTTAACACACAGTTACTGTCCCTAGCTAAGCACTGCCCTAAGTCTGTTATTAACCCTGGTGTGGATGACTCTGTGACTCTCACTCTCCGACTCTGTCTTGTCTCCTACCGTCCTCTCCTTATATTGCTCACCAAAGGTATGTGGCTGAGACTCGAGAATGCCCCCTTGGTGTGAGCAATAAAATTTTCCGTCTTTCATCCCCTAACCCATGTCCACTGATTAGCAATTAAGGTTTTTTACCCTCCTTAGTCTCGTCCTATGGCCATAAAATGTTCACTTCCTGTATCTAACAGAAGTGCCATTGTTCTACCCCCCTACGTTACGGGGCTGTGGTGGGGAAAGGCCGGAATCTGTTCGTTTCCGAGTCCGATATATTTTGTAACCGGATGTCCTCCCTCCCGGTCCCTGTCACCCTTTTGTCTGAGTGCATGGGGGGGGAGAAGGAGCAGTGGTGGGCGCGCCCAATGTATGTTATGGGGGCACACGGCCACATATATGAGACATAACTAAAAGTATTGATTATGTTCTCGACTGATCTCCCCTGGCTTTAAAACCGGGGAAAGGGGGGGATAGGGTGTAGATGTCGACGGGTGGCGTCAACGCGTGAACTCAACTGGTACGTGGAAGAAAAACAATAACAAACTGTGAAATTGAATTACATATGTTATATAGAGATAAACTGCAAATTCATTAATTTAATTACTGTACGTTCGATCGATCTGACATTTTGATACGATGCATTGTTAGGTGACACCAGTCGATGTGCAAAATTTCAGCTTGATGGCATCACGGGAAGTTGGTCATTTTAAAATTTTGTTATTTTCGCCCACCCGCGAACGACAGAGATCACGACAGAGAGAGATGATGAGATGACGACAGACAAGATTTCGAAATTAATATAAGGGATTTAAAAATGCTAAAATGCCAGGGCGATACAGAAAAATTCACTGGACAGTTCTAGGGTTACAGTGTTCTCCCCTTACTAAACGTAAATAAAATAATTCGCATTTTTAATGATGATTTTACTAACGCCCGTTTATATCGGCCGGGACACCACAGAACGGGGGATAACAGCTGACCATCGGCCGTTAAGATAGTTCTAGAGTTAATTAATTAATTTCCTTCATGTTTCCTTATTTGGTTGTTTTTACGATGTGTAGTTATCGAGTGTTATTTTGTAAATAAAGCCAAGTGAAAATTTTCTGAATTTTTTTGGACTGCCAAAATGTCTGGCGCTGGAAATGGTCCATCTGGATCGGAAAATTAACATTGGCATATCTTTATTTAATTTATTATAATTTTATACCAATTAAAATAATAATTTCATGGACTTTCCACAAGTAAGTGATGATAGTGCTAGTAGCACAAAATGTGGACGAAATTAGCACAATTAACAAGTCATAAGTAATTTTATTTGAATAAATTATTTTTTTTTAAATGAGTATTTTTTTCAGCATGGAAACGATTATCATATTTTACATTGATTTGTATGAGAAATTGTTTTCGTATAACGGGTGTTTCGCTTAACGAGTAAGACTCTGGAACGAATTAAACTCGTTATGAGAGGTTCCACTATACTTCTAAGCATTAATGGGAAGATAGCGTCAACATGTTCCCATAAATAAGGGAAGTAACGCCATTTTCAAAAAAAAATTTTTTTAAGGGTTGGAGTTCCGGTCCAGGACAATAAAAAAATCATTGTTAATTTTTATTAGCTCCATAAAAGTTTTCAAATAATTATTACTTTCTGATCTTACAAACTATCTGCACCTATTTTCACAGTGATCTTAGGTTTTCAGCAAGTAAGTATTTATTAATTATTCTGGTATTAAAATAAGATTTAAAAAACACTATTTGACTCACGTGTGGGTATATCTGTCTTTTCCGTTACATTTCTCGTTTCTACAAACGTTTGTTACAATCGAAATAAATAATTTATAAAAAAAAATAATCAGATATTAGAAGATCATTATTAATTTCTAAGAAAATTGTATTTTAAAAAAATATCTGTTTTTATATTGAACCTAACAACCTTTAATACAAAGTTTTTAGAACCGTGCAAGCATATTTAATAATAAGGGGCCGACAGTAGCTATGCTAATAAAAATTGACTATGGTAATAGGTTTGAAATTGATACCAAATAAAAAAATTATTTTTTTTAAAGTTGAGAAGAGAGAAGTTCCATTTTATTTTAAAATAAGTAATATAAATTAATATTTTCATAAAGGCTTGAAAATTTTTTTAAAAATTAAAAAAAAACAATGAAATTTATATGTACAAAATCAATACAAACACACACACAGATATGAAACAATGAATTTCCTTAAAATGCAAACCAGTGTCATAGTAAACCATATTACTATTAAATTGTACAACAAATAGCAAATTTATTACAGTGTTATAAAATTTCAAATAAAAATTTGTAAAACCTACGTGTTGGAGCAAATGTATTTTCCGTTATCTTTCTCGTGTCTGTAATTGTTAGTCAAACAACAAATTTATTTAAACAAAATTTCTAATACAAATATGTAGAATAATCGTGTCCTGGAAACAGTTTTATCCGTTATCTTTCTCGTTTCTAAAAGTGTTTGTTACCAGAAGAATACCTTTTTAAAAAACAGTGCCAAACTTGGAAGATCACTTTTTGATTTATTAGATAGTTGTATTTAAAAAAAAAGTTTTACTTATTACGTACCAAAAAACATTTACTTTAAAATATTTAGAAGGGTGCCAAAATATTTAATAATAAGGGGTCGACAGAAGCATTAAAAATGTCATTAAAACAATATAGCGATGCTTTTGCAAATATAAGACTGTGATAATAGAATATTTTAAAAATCTATATTCATAAAACAAATTTATGGGCAAATGATTAAATGGAGATTCCATTTTATTTTAAAGATAAGGAAAACAAATAAATTTTCCCCAAAGTAATTCTCTTATGAAATAAATGTCTACAAAATAAAATAAATATTAATCTCAATGAATAAATCTACATATATATATATATATTACAGGCAAAGTGTGAAATTCAGGCATTCTATAAAATGCCTAGGCAATGTATAGAATGCCTGATGGTTTCAGGCAAAGTATGAAATGATTGCTATTTCATGCATTGTCTAGGCATTCTATAGAATTCCGAGTTGTTGTCCGGCAAAGTATGTTATTGGCCTACGCCCGCCATTTTTCAAGCCACTGGTGTTGGTGGTGGCGCTTTGGTCGTTGTTTGATGATGGCGATCGAAGCCTGTGAGTGTTGAAAGATATTGTAAGACAGCGTTTAGCCGGTACGATGTTCCACGACCAAATCACAGACAATATTGACAAAATTCTTCTCATGGCGTCAATTTATATCATCCGGCTGAGATTCCAAAGACGTTCTCCCATAACGTTTCCCCTTGGATTGTTGTGCGACCATTTCCGAAAGGAATGTAGTGCTAGGACAGGAATCACGTCATGATGACATGCAACGACGGTTCTACGATGAGTTATCTAAAGTAAGAGCCAATGCTGCAAAAAACAGCAACTGTTACCAAAACTTGGTTGACGATGTGAGCGAAAATGCCGAAGACCACCATTAAGCAAGAACCAAGAGACTATGGGCTGGTGAAACACTATGATGTCATGATGGTGGAAAATAAGAGTAAGTTGATCTACCCTGTTAAAGAAGGCGTGAGTGCCATTCTGTTTTACGTCGCGGACTCCAAGATATTTGACGTACTTCATAAAGCCCATTTGGCCATTGGTTATGAAGGACGGGACAATATGTTGAAAGAACGTTCACCTAAATACAAGAGCGCTACCCGTCATGATATTGAACTGTGTTTTAACCTTAGTGAACCTTGCCAGAAAAAAAGGCGTCAAAAAAGTCATTGTGGTCAAGCCAATGGCTTTTTCTGATTTCAACCCTCGTTCTCGGGTCGATCTCATCGACTTTCAAGCCCATCCTGATGGGGAATACAAGTTAATTCTGGTGTATCCAGATCATCCCACCAAGTTCGTAGTTCTCAGGGCCCTGAAGACAAAGAGGGCGAAAGAAGTAGCATACCCGCTCGTAGACATATTTACGTTGCTTGGTACTCCTATGATTCTACAGTCCAATAACGGCAGAGAATTTGTAAGCAGCCTAAAGGGGTACTGGCCCAACCTTGAAGATCGTGCATGGTAAGCCGCGCCACATACAAAGCCAGGGGAGCGTCGAAAGAGCTAACCAGGACATCGAAAATATGCTGTGTGCTTGGATGCCATTGAAATAACCGGCCACTGGAGTGAGGGGTTACGGTTCGTCCAACTCATGAAGAGCAGAGCTTTTTCATTCTGGGATTAAAAGAAGCTCTCTTTGGCTGCAGAGCTAAAGTAGGCCTCACAACGTCGATGAGTTACTAGATGTGAAAACAGAGGAAGACCTCGAAAAAATAATACAGAGCGTACATCATGTGTTTCATTTTGTTTTACTTCCACTTTAAAATACGTAATTATCAATAAAGTCTTTTGTTGTGCTCTTTTTACACTTTGCCTAAACGAAATCTGGCATTCTATAGAATGCCTAGGCAAAGTATGCAAATTTTAAAAAAATGTCATACTTTGCCTGAAACCATCAGGCATTCTATACATTGCCTAGGAATTCCATAGAATGCCAGATTTCACACATTGCCTGTAATATATATATATATATTATATATATATATATATATATATATATATATATATATATATATGTGTGTGTGTGTGTGTGTGTATATATACATATATAGAAATATATATTTGAGTGTGTGTGTGTACGTGTGTATGTGTGTGCCCTAAAAATATATTAGCGAATCCTATTCAGTGGTAGAAAAAATAATAAATTTAATTGAGTATCATATAATAAATATAAAAGCCCAAGTCACCGGATGTGGAACGCTGAGGAACGATGTACAACAGTCTATAGCAGTTAAAAAATCGTGTGGTGATTATTAGCACTGTAAAAATATTTAACATGACGTCATTGTTTGATCTTATATTTAGAAAAAGGTGTGCATCAAAAGGTGTGCAAATTAATTACAAATTAAAGACGCGCTGTAAAAAATATATATATTATATGACGTCATTCTTTTAGCTTATATCTTAATTTTGGAAAAGGGAACGATGTAAAAATAGGATTTCAGGATTTATAATTATAAAATACTTTGTGTACATTTCAGGAAGTTTAATATTTCGTATTTATTTATTATAAGTTACCTGGGGTTTTGACAAAAAAAAGTGGGCGCCGTAGGTGCCCTACAACCCCTAGTATATATATATTAACGCTCAATTATCGCTGACTGTGGCCTAACGCTAAATCATAATCCTTTTGGTTTCCAGATTAACATTAACCAAACAACGCACGAACCTATGACGTCAGCATTTGTGTTGTAAACAGTGCTGACTAACTCATACAGTTATTTTTTTGGTGCAGTAATTTGGTGCGCTGCTTTCTAAAATTACTTTTAAAATCTTGTGGTGATTAGCACTGTAAAAAAATAATATATGACTACATACTTTGTGTACATTTCAGGAATATTTCGTATTTATCATTCAAGGATAAGTTACTTGGGCTTACACAAAAAAAAATATTAAAAAATAAAAAAACCCTATTATAAAATACTTTGTGTACATTTAATAAAGTTAAATATTACGTATTTATCATACAAGGACAAGTTAGTTGGGCTTTTGAAAAAGGTGGGCGCCGTATGCGCCCTTAAAAAAGGGGGCGCGCAGGCGCCACGGTGCAGCAGCACAAACTAGTTATGAAATATTCTAAGTAAAATCTGTACAACATACGTGTCGGCGCAAATATTATCTCGGTTATCTTTCTCGTTTTCTGTAAGTTTTAGTGTACGGAACAGTATTCAAGATAATTGGTTAAAATAAAATTTAATAATATGCTACTTTCTCATTAAGATGAAAAATGTTTCTTTTCAATTAGAGACATCTTATTTATATTTCTGTCCCAAAGAACAACATAAATAATAATTTTTAGAGAATAAAACTTTGCCACTGTGTTTACTTTAACGGGTCAAGACAGAAAAGAAATAAGAATATACAGTGTAATATGTAGCAAATGAAAGTTTTATATAAGAGAAATGAAGCGATCACAGTGGAGTACAATCAAACGGTAACAACGCTAAGATGTGATGGTTTATTGTGGTGTATAATGTATTGAAAGAAGGACGGGGCACACGAAAAATATAATATATTTATTACATTCTATATTTTTCATGGTATTGTACGAGTTACTAGCAAGACATTTTATAATATGACTATTACGACAGTAAAACATCTTTTTGTTCTCTTGCATGCTAAGCAGTAAAATTATAGGTTACTAGACGCCCCGCGGCGTAGCATACGCCGCAGACTTGCTAATGGAGAGTTCTTTTACCCCTTTAATGCACTTTTTAGGGCGCCTACGGCGCCGACCTTTTTCAAAAGCCCAACTAACTTGTCCTTGTTTGATCAACACGAAATATTAAACTTTCTGAAATGCACACAAAGTATTTTATAATAGGGGTTCCATTTTCCAAAATTAAAATATCAGCGAGAACAATGACGTCATATAATTTTTTTTTACAGCGCATATTTAATTTGCACACCTTTTGATGCATTGGTGCAGTAATTTGGTGCGCTGCTTTCTAAAATTAGTATCTGTTGCACATGCAACTTCTTGTTGCCTCGCAGGGTCCGACCACGAAGAGAATTATATATATAGATAGATAGATAGATGTGATGCTCACAATGTGAGTTTTTTTTGGATATTATAAAAATGAAGACCAAAGCTTTTCACGTACGTGTCGGGGCGGCTGTTTTTTCTGTTTTCTTGCTCGTTCCTATTATTTAGAGAGGTGAAGAAAAGTAAAATTTTCCACTTTAATTAACAAAAGTCTTCGTTTTTTTTAATCAAAGAAAATAGTAATTGAAAATGTTCCTTAAGAAAACATTGAACAAGAAACAATGTTTTCTTACAAGAGAAAATATTGGTGATAAGAGAAAAGATTGTGGCTATGGGGCAGATGACGATGTGACAATGAAGGAAAAGCAAATGCTGCCAGAAAATATTTTTTAAAAATAATAAAACTGCCTATTTAGCAAATGAGACTAAGGAAACTTAGAGAAAAATATCAGATAAGGAAAAAGTCTAACGTTTTTTTTAATAAAATAAGATTTGGGCAATAGCATATATGAACTGTGAAAATTCGATCTGATAAAATGACAATAAAATAAAAATGATTGTCATTACGTGAAAAAGCCAAAGTAAGGAACAAAATTAAAAGATACTAATTGAAAAATGTGCTAACATTTTAAAACACCATCAGTTTATCTACCTCAAAATTTAAGATGGAATACAAACATTTCTTACGATTTCAAGGAAAATACAGTTCAAATGCTTGGCTATAATATTATTTTTTAACTGACATACATGTGAGATATGTAAACAAGTTTTTTTAAAAAAAAGTATAAGGAACGCCTTTTTGACAATTCATTAAAAGGCAATAACATCGAATTTTTACTGTTAAAATAATCAGACTATGAACGTCAAATGTTTTTACAGTGATTGTATAAGTTTATATAGACTATTAATAAATATGAAACATTTAACGAACAAACATAATATAATAAAATGAGAGGAATAAAAATTCCCTTTTTCATTTACAATAAAGGCACTCCATATTTGGTTTACTAAATTAAAGTATAACCTAAACCTGGTAATGCTAAAATTATCATTAAATGAAAAATTTGAACACACTCCTAATTTTTATATTTTAAAAATAATTGTAGCAAAAGTATGTCTTCTGTAGGAGTTTTAATTTTATTTTTTGGTGAATTCATTCATTGTACTTGGTGTTAAAACCATTGAGTGTGCTAATCGTATGTTATGATTATGTGGATCAAACATAATTTACATACGTGTTGGTGCAGCTGTTTTATCTGTTGTCTTTGTCGTTTCTGTTATTTTCATTTAAACAGAAAAAAAAATTATTTATTTAAATTGTGTGAAGGTAAATAATGTAAATATTAAGGCACATTGAAATAGGATTCAAAACTGAGAGAAGAGAAAAATTAGAGAACCAATGCTATGGTTAGTATTTCCTTAAAGCGAGTCAATGTCGTGTTGTTGATGTATTTTTATGTTGTTATACTTTTGTAAATCTCATTTTTCTTTTTAATTTAAAGAATTAATTTCTAAAGGGTTTTTTTCGTTGGTAGTTGAAAATTGTAAACTCTTCAGTCACACAATTTTTAATTCATACAAAAACTATTTAAAATTGACATTATGGGTAGCCTTTAAAAAAGTAATTTGGCAAAGAAAGATGGGTAGGCTACTACTAATTTAGTAGTTTAACTAATCAAAGCTACGCTATTTCACATTTGATAGTATATCTAAATATGGGTACGGCTATCACTAATTTAGTAGTTTAACTAAACAAAGCTACGCTATTTCACATTTGATAGTATATCTAAATATGGGTACGGCTATCACTAATTTAGTAGTAAAATAATGGTAGTAATGGTGTCAAGTTTACGCTGCAAAAGATGATGATAATGGACAATGAGGAAATTTCTTTCAACTTTAAACCATGCAATAAATAATGTATAGTCTTTTCATCTTACTTAAACAGCGAACCATTTCCGTATTACTGTTATAAAGGAACTGGTTCGCTGTTCAATTTAGATCTGTCAAATTATTTAAATTATTCGCCATTATGACATGTATAGAAGGAGTCTGTAACAGATAAGATAACATAGGAAGTAATGGTAGACTCCTTTCATCTTTGTTATTTTCCAATTAAACTTGCTGACCCTTTGCGCGTTTCAACGATCTAAGAAGAAAGGAAATTCAAAGAACAAAATGACAACTAATTTTTCAAAGTTTATACCAGAAACCAACTTTTGAGTGTGTGTATCAACAAACTTCGAAAAGTGTCATGGCGATGAAATGAATAAATTAGAATTGGTATAGGTTATATAAGTACACAAACACATTAAGATACATGACAAGATGTAAAATTTGAAATGCTGTAGATTTCATTCTAAAACATGTTGGATACATCATCTGTCAATATTTGTCAAGATAATGTAAAATTACCCCCACCCAACCAGAATTGTGATCTTCGGCCCAAATTTATATTAGGTGGGCAATGTCTTATAGTTATGGTATGTTAATATTGGTTTTGGAATTTTGATTTATCAAGTTTGGTAGAAATCAAACTATTTAACCTGCTGCCAATGTCCAAATAATATTTTTTATAGTTCATGTTTAGGAAAAGCGAGGTTTTGTGCCCCTTCAATCGAAACACATTTGAGCACCACAATTTTCCAGAGTTTTAAGTTGATCATAGTTGACGGAATGAATGGTGATGATTGACGATTGACATGTATTACATAATATTGATATGGCTTATGAAAAATTTAGGAATTTAAGGGCCTCGGGCCGAAACGGTTGCAAGACGTTCAAAACCCATGTAAATTTCAATCTGTATCATGATGGATAAATGTGTCATCTTGTCAAGAGTTAAGATTGTGTTAAATTTAATAACGGATTCAAGCCTTAAACGTTTACGAACAGTTAAAAAACTATGGACAATAATAGCAATAAAAAAAGTTGAACTCAGATGTAACACTTACAAATAATCTCGCATTTGGAATTTCAATATGCCAATTTTTTTTAAAAAATCAGATTTTAACAATAAATACATACTGGCAGTTCTGGTTTGTTCTGTTTTTCCTTTGAGTACTGAAATTAAGTAAAACAAAATAAATAATTTTAAATTAATAATGGCCGTGTAAATGAAAAACAAAAAACCATTTTAAATGTAGGTAGACTGATACACACATATTTTTAATATTCTTATATACCATAACTTTTCTATTAAAAAATGTCTGGTGTCAGTCCTGTATGTTCCTCATATTTAAAAATAGTAATTCTTTTAATTCTACATATATTGGGCTGCTATAACTCGTAATATCCAAAACAAATTTAGTGATTGCCCGTTTCTCGGACATCCGGGAATAATGGGAGTTTGAGAAGAAAGATTAGAACAAAACAATGATGATTTATCCATGATATTAACGATACTTGAGACTGCATTCAGGCTAGATGGAAGGGAAACCAGGGAACGAAGGTATAATATTAAATATAGTTGAGACTGCATTCAGGCTAGGTGGAAGGGAAACCATGGAACGAAGCTATAATATTAAATATAGTTGAGACTGCATTCGGGCTAGGAAAAAGGGAAGCCATGGAACAGAGAACAGTGTTACTGAAAAAATATAACAAACAGTGAACTATGGGTAAAAGCCTTCCCCAGCAAAGAAAACAAAATGGCAAGAATTTTAAAAAAAAACATTGTTCAATACAACAGACATGGAATGTATGGGCACAAGCCTTCCCCAGCAAAGAAAACAAAAGTGGCAAGACTTCACAACATCGTACAATATAGCTTCAAGTTAACATCAAGCAGAACGTCTTCCAGAAAAACAAAACAAACTGAACGTCCCTCTAATAGTCTTCATCAGCAGGCAACATAACAACCAATAAATACAAATATCCAGTCGTTGGTTTTAAGTGCTATATGATGAGTTGTGGAGAAATATTGGAGGGAGGGTTTAATGAATTGAAGAAAGTGGGATCCCTATAACGAAAAATGTGTCTTTGTCGTCAAGCGGCATACGCGCTCTGTTGCCGTTTTGAGACTCGGTTCGACTCAGTGGGGGCAGGGATTTGTTCCCGTAACTGAGTCCAACCAGGTCTGGTGGGTACCTGGCAACTGTTGGGAAAATAAAGATGGCTAGGCATTGTGCCACATAGACGCTGTAATAATCTTCTTCTCAGAATAAGCGTCTGTAACGGTAAACAAAATTATAGAAATAATTGGATTTAGCGATCATTAACATTTGAGAAAAAGGTTATAGTTATCATTAACACGAGAGGTAATTGAGCTTCTTCTGTAGTGTATTTTGGGGGGGGGGACAATTACAGTATGTAACCCTTTGTAAAAATACTAGGGCTGTTAACGATTAATTTAAATTTAATCGTAAACTTTTGAAAAATTAACGATATAAATTAATCTTTAATTTAGATTAAAACCAAGCAATGAAATTTATGGTGTCATAAGTAGCATTTATTAAAATACTTTCCGCAATTCGAAATAACACTGAAACGTCTTCTTTATATGACATCTTTTAACCAACAACGCAAACAGACAAGTGTATTGACATTATTTGGTTCAAGTGATGAGCGGGTCTTATTGACAATATAACCAGCCGAGCTAAACAATCGTTCACATAGCTTTAGATTGTCTTAGCTGAAGTTTCCAATACTGTAGTGGATGTTTGGTTCGCAGGTGATATGTAAGCGAAGTGTTAGAACCATGGTAGCAATGTTCCCTTTAAGCAGCGCGGCTGTGCACATATTTAACCGACGCCACGCAGGAGTTTAGAATCACCGCGCAGCACGTTTTGTAAAATATCGCACAAAAAATGGACGTTGTGCACTTTTGCCAAGGAGGTTTTTTTTAACTTTGCAAACGGACCAACGAAGCTTAGACTTAGATAGAGCATTGCATGGTAGGCAAACGATTTCTCTCAATGGACACAATAACCTTTATCAACATTTTGAAAATTCACGTCAGTCAATAGTTGAAAACCAAATGTTCGTATAATCATCCGGAAATTAGTTTATATTTATCGGACAAAATATTTTACTTTTTGACTTCCAGTACTTTTATAAGTGGTGGGTCAATTAATCATTTTAAAAAAAGGGGACGCGGTGGTCGAGTGGCAGCGCACTGGACTGTCGTACCGATGGTCACGAGTTCGAATCCGTGTGAAGGCAAGGGTTTGTTCCCGGGGCCTAGGGCGTCCCTGAGTCACCCCGCTCCGAATGGGTACCTAACACTACATGTAGTTAGGCGGCTGGGTAATGCGTGGAACCCACAAAGCCGTGGCCTGTGAATGCTGCATCACTTGCCAACAGATCATCTGTCATGGTCTGTGGACGCAACTATCTTCTGCATAGAAGGAGCGTCTGTATAGATAAGATAAGATAAATGTAATCGTTAAAATTTTCAACGATTATTCGAGAAATTAATCGTTAATTTCCGCAGCCCTAAAGAATAGCTTTGTAAGAGTAAGGATTTGCTTTGTTGATATAAAAATTATGTCCACTTCTGGTATCATTAAACATAGGCACCACACAAATCGCTCAACTTTTTAATAACAGTAAAGACCCGATACTAGGTAAATCTCATATCGTTTCAGTGAAAATTGTTTAAAATAATTTTATTTCCAATTATTGGTTGACGTGAACAAAGACGCAGAATCTTTAAATAAATACAATGCCAACCATTTCACTTTGATAGTTTAAAAACTAATGACGTGTCTTTTAGAGTTTCAAGTTTCAAAAAAGTGACTTTCCTTTAAAGGTGTCAAGATTCAAGTTTTAACTTAAATTAATAGTTTCGAGTTTCAAACTAACTACTTGTCTTTTGGAGTTCGAAATTAAAGACTTGCCTTTGAGATTTTCAAAGTAATGATTTGTCTTTAAGGTTTTTAAAGGAATGATTTGCCTTTGAGCTTTTCAAACAACCGATGTGCATTTGAGATTTTTAAACTAATGACTTTTATTTTTAAGGTTTTAAGATTCAAACTTAAACTAACGTCTTTCATTTTAGAGTTTCAAGTCTCAAAATAAGGACTTGTCTCTGAGAGTTCGAAACGAAAGACTTAAATTTAAGAGTTTCAAACTAACGATTTTCTTTTGAGAGTTTCAAACTAACGAATAGCCTTTAAAAGATGTAAACAGAAAATTTGAAACAGATGACTTGCCTTTGAGATTTTCACTTCGTCTTTCTGTCCGATTACTGCCAAAACCCACTTCACATTCATAGTCCCCACTGTCCGCTAGTTCCGTGTCATTGACGGTGACAGTCAAATTAACACATTCTTGTAAAACTTGATAATCATGACGTCCATGTGCTGTTAGAGCAGACCATGACCTTCCAGGTGGTATTTTCTAATTATCGTAAACGAAAAGTAATTTTATATCTGTTTGTTTTCCTGTAATTCTGTGTATGTATGTATGTTTGTGTGTATGTGTGTGTGCGTGTGTGTGTTACACTCAAAATGTATAATTAAAATCTGTTAAATTACGTTACAATACCCTACCCCATAATATGAATTTAATGACGACATTATTAAGCAATTGGTTTCAAATAGTGTTATTATAATGGAACTTTTGTAAAATTAGCTGTAGAAGGAATGACAATATATTGGAGAGAACCTAGCTGGTACCAGTTGTAAGGACTTCGTTACTTGGTTTGTTAAAAATCTAGTTTTACTCGTTTCGTATTTCCTAGCCAAACTTGTCTTCTGCTATCGTTCTCAATTCTCAACACCAAGACTGCAATTAAAATAATCACTACTCTTTATTTTTCACTCGCTTGACTTTTACATAACTTTAATTACTACAGTCCAATGTCTACAAGTCCTCCGAGTTCTCCAACTACTAACCAACTCTCCTTTAGCCTGAGTCTCCCGGTTCTCTGAGTCTCACAAGCGTTCTCCTCCCGTAACTTTCCACCAACGTCCTTTCTACCCCACTCTCTAGTCCAAAGGCCACGCCTTGTCAGAATCCGTCAATAATCTATTGCCCCCCCCCCTGCAGTCAATCCATCAATCATCTTGTTCCACCCCACCTAGATTAAGACTTGTGCGGGGGGGGGGAGGGCCAGTTTGAGATAATAGAGTCTGGTGAAACCCCCACTCAGGGAGGGGAGGGCCAGTTTGAGATAATAGAGTATGGTGAAACCCCCACTCAGGGGGGGCCAGTTTGAGATAATAGAGTCTGGTGAAACCCCCACTCAGGGGGGAGGGCCAGTTTGAGATAATAGAGTCTGGTGAAACCCCCACTCAGGGGGGGGGAGGGCCAGTTTGAGATAATAGAGTCTGGTGAAACCCCCACTCAGGGGGGGGCAGTTTGAGATAATAGAGTCTGGTGAAACCCCCACTCAGGGGGGGGGGTGGCCAGTTTGAGATAATAGAGTCTGGTGAAACCCCCACTCAGGGGGGGGGAGGGCCAGTTTGAGATAATAGAGTCTGGTGAAACCCCCACTCAGGGGGGGCCAGTTTGAGATAATCGAGTCTGGTGAAACCCCCACTCAGGGGGGGGGGCAGTTTGAGATAATAGAGTCTGGTGAAACCCCCACTCAGGGGGGGGAGGGCCAGTTTGAGATAATAGAGTCTGGTGAAACCCCCACTCAGGGGGGGGAGGGCCAGTTTGAGATAATAGAGTCTGGTGAAACCCCCACTCAGGCCAGCCGCCGTATCGCACTATAACACAAGATAAACAGTGTCCAGTCTCCCGACACTTCAATGGAAGTGACCACATGGGCGTCGATGACATGTCTGTCACCGCCATGGTTTCTTGTACAAACACACCCGGCAGGGTCAGTCTGGAGAATAGACTGGTCCAAGAGTATGGGACCCTAGCAACACATGGGATGAATGTTGTGTTTGCACTGACAACCTAATTGATTGGCCACACCCACACTCTCCTTTCTTATATAAGCAACTATTCTCTCCTTACTATTTCTCTACTGGACTAATTGGATTTCAACGCAGCTAAATATTTTTTTATTCTTTCGTTATATTCGTTTTATTTGTGTACTATTTGTTCGTTGAAGAAGGCTCTTTGCCGAAACGTTCGCTGTTTTGTTACGCCCTGTCAGGCTAACTCATACCCTGTTTATATGTTATACATTTACTAATTTATAAGCCTGGTTGCAGTCTCACCCCCATTTTTTTAGGCCACCTGCACTTTTTAACGCGTTACATTTGGCGCCTCTGGCCCTTGGCAGCCCTTGATCTCATAACTAAGGACCCGCCATGCCACCTGCACGCGCTCTGCTACTGGTGGTCTGACTTTGAATGCTAATCACCATTAACCACCCTCACGAACACGGTACAAAAAACAACATCACACGATCACCATTTAAAGACAATACATAAACCATTCATTACCGTAGGAAGCAACAATCTCATTACAGATAGAGCGTCAGTGACAATTAAATAATGTGTGTTAGACTGATTTCTCATTGATAGTCTTCAACTGGTTTTTGGCAGTGGATCTTTACTTTGAACGAGATACGTTCCCTCGTCCCTTACAACTGCTGCTTTTGTCAGTGAAGTGTCTCAATGCCTTTATTCGACTACACCATCATCTGGCATTATGATCATCGCTTTGACAAGCTGATGACAGGGTCTATAGCACGCCCAGGCGACACAAAGTTATTTAGTCGTTACATCTGTGGTCATTGGTTTGTTCCAAAATCAATCAGGTTTAAACGTCAAGTGACCAGAGAACGGAACAATTACTGCCCGGACAATAAAACCACAGAGCCATTGTTTCAGTGATTAGGCAGAGATCTCTCCATCCGTCTACAAGTCTGTGGTAAATAAAAGTCACTGGGTTGACACTGTTACATAATAGTGATCCTGGCACTGATCCTAGTGTATATTTTGGAAGAAGGGGAGTGTTTGGTCGACTTTAACCAAGTTGTGCAAGTGTATGATAATAAAATAGTATTATTAAACATCTTTGAATGAATCATCAATTTTACATCTTTGGTCAGGTTTAATTTCAAAAGTCCAATTTAAAGTGACATTACACAATAAGAAACTCACAGATATGTGACCAGGTTCCCTATCCACTGGAGTGAACTTATAGATCAATGACATGTCTGCTGCAGTATTAAGTTTCCGTGATAATTTCAGGTAACCTACAAGCAAGTCGTGCTTTATGTAGACATCAGGGTCAGGGAGTTTGAATCTCTTATAGTCACACGTCATGGTGAATGTCTGACCTTCCTCTACTGTCAACTTATCAAGGATTGGTTGATTGCCTGGACATGGCGAGTTACAGAGATCATCGAATGTTTCAGGAATTGGTTTATTCCATGAATGGCGGAGAGATAGAATATATCCATTCATATATCGGTCCGTCCGTCCGTTCTTCCGTCGGTCGGTAATTCGGGCTCTCTTGTATGTCTGTTTGTATATCTGTCTGTCTTTTCTGTCTGTCTGTCTGTCTGTACGTCTATCCGTCTATCCATCTATCTATCTATCTATCTATCTATCTATCTATCTATCTATCTATCTATCTATCTATCTATCTATCTATCTATCTATCTATCTATCTATCTATCTATCTATCTATCTATCTATCTATCTATCTATCTATCTATCTATCTATCTATCTATCTATCTATCTATCTATCTATCTATCTATCTATCTATCTATCTATCTATCTATCTATCTATCTATCTATCTATCTATCTATCTATCTATCTATCTATCTATCTATCTATCTATCTATCTATCTATCTATCTATCTATCTATCTATCTATCTATCTATCTATCTATCTATCTATCTATCTATCTATCTATCTATCTATCTATCTATCTATCTATCTATCTATCTATCTATCTATCTATCTATCTATCTATCTATCTATCTATCTATCTATCTATCTATCTATCTATCTATCTATCTATCTATCTATCTATCTATCTATCTATCTATCTATCTATCTATCTATCTATCTATCTATCTATCTATCTATCTATCTATCTATCTATCTATCTATCTATCTATCTATCTATCTATCTATCTATCTATCTATCTATCTATCTATCTATCTATCTATCTATCTATCTATCTATCTATCTATCTATCTATCTATCTATCTATCTATCTATCTATCTATCTATCTATCTATCTATCTATCTATCTATCTATCTATCTGTCTATCTATATATCTATATTTCTCTGTCTTTCTGTCTCTCTATATTTATGCATGTCTATACTATCAATATACATAATTTGAAATCTCTGTCACGTCTGTCTGTCATGACTGTCCGTGACGCTACTAATTTTAGAAAGCAGCGCACCGAATTACTGCACCAAAAAAGAACTATTTTGGAACGGCCGCATAAAATTGTTCAATAGGGGAATAAATGAAAAAAATAAAAATAAATAAAATGAATGAAAGTTCTGTATTACGTTATTTTTTAATCTTATGTGTATTTATTTTGAAAACTTCCGTCAATTTTGACGGGTGATACACTAGTATGTATATATATTTACCTAAAATTGAACCATTCAAATTCAAAATGAACAACATTTAAATTTTAAATTACAATTTAATACAAAAACGCTATTCAGAAGCAAATCTGTCTTCACTTCCTTATTGCCAACATCAACGATTTTAAGTTGTTGTAAAAGGGCTAAAGGAATTACTATTTATTCTAATGGATTTAGGTAATAATCTTTATGAATTTCCAATGAGAATTAATAAACACTAGACACGACCCGCGGCGTAGCATACGCTGCAGACTTGCTAATAGATAGGGTAAAGAAAGGGGGGAAAGAACAGACACAAACTACATCACGAAGAAATCAGAACAACGAGTGTAAACTTCTTATTTTTTTTTGAACCGCCAACGAATTGTTGGTCTCGAGACATGAGCACTGCGGTTAGCCACCATCCCCCCACCCTAGCTTGCTCTGGTAAATTATATATATAGATGGTGGATTGAAATTCTTTTGCAGAATCCGTTCCTTCATTGGAGTGTGTTTTGAAATGCGGTTGTACATGTTTATCAGGATAGTGGCAAGGTGACGTCACATCAATATGATAAGGTGGCTGTGAAATTCGTGTGGACATACCGACATTGTCAATAGATGGCACAAGGAAGTCATCACGTGTGAGAGGCAATAGAACTTCGTAATGGCCATGATCGGAATGACTGCTAAAGAGCAGGTATATAGACAAATGTTGACCGGGCTTGTAAACTCGAGGAGATGTATGGGGACGTTCTTGGAAGTAAATGATGACACTGGCGGGAAGTATTTCGGACATCGTGATAATTTCTGCCTCGCCAACATATACTCCTGAAGTATTCATTTACTAAACGTATTGTTGAGGAGAGTGAATGATAACGTTTCCGTCAATGAGAACAATGAAGAGCACGTCGTCAAAGTTATCCCAATGTTGAGAAAAAAAATACAGCCATGTTGCGAAATCATTTTCGCAAAGAAAGGGTTTAAAGAACGAGCACAAACATAAACATTTTAAAAGTTAAAAAAGAATGTTTCAGCTAGGGATTGAACCCAGGACCTTCCCCATGTTAGTCGGATGTAACTCTATAATAACCACTACTCTATGAAATGCATGTTATTAGATGAAGGAACAACGAAAGTGAAGTCAAGAAGCATTGTTGGTCTCGATGACTCCCCTCTCCACCACCTTTGCTTGTCAACCATAAACTGATTGGTCGACCCCAGCGAGCGTCATTCGTCATGCTTATTTGCACACTACTCGATCTTGATTTGGTCACTTATATTATGGATATGTTATTACCGCCTTGCGGTTATTCAATATTTATAACCATGTTTCAAGTATTATGTTTAAGGCATTTCGTGTAAACAAATTTTTTCCCCTCTAAATAAAGAATATTTAAGCTAAACAAAATTAAGTTTAAATCTAGATATAACAGAAACAATTCATACCTACAGCTCTTGTAACTGGTGAAGTGGGTGTGGGACCTGGAAAATATTGGTAGCCTAACATTGGTTAATTTAGATTGTTTAAATACATAGAGTTTAGTGGTTGTTATGATGGTGTATAGATTACGTTTAGATTGTTTTCAAGTAATACTAAAACAAGTAATAAAAACTCGAATGAGTTTAAACGCAAGTTCCAACAAAGAATTTTCGATGTTTTTTTTTCAAGGGAAATCCTTCTAGAGTCACACCAAGAATATGTCAATATAATGCGCACCGTGCAACAGTCGAACATTAACATTCACAAAGCGGGAAAACCCAATTAACTGTCATTCTAGATTACATTAAAAGTCATTTCAAATCAATAATTCTGAAACTAAATAAAACAATTGCTATCTAAAAATTTCTGGAAAAATAACGGGAGTCGAAACAAAAGATTTTTTTCAAAAATTCCTTCTCCAACATTGTTCTAAGTATTATTAGCTATCGTTTGGCGTTTGCTTCAAACCGATAGATATTATGGTTGGCGAGAAATTGACAAAATACGGATATTTTGTCAGGTTTTTTGGATTTTCCAGAAAATCCAGTAAACCTTTTCGTATTTGTTTGGTCCGTGCACATCCTTGGGACCTTCTTAACATATTTGCAAAAGATCCGAACCCCATCTGGTATGGTTCAGGAGGAGTTGCTGTTCAAAGCTCGAAAAGACTGGCCAGACCTTTCAAATATATAAACGCAATTCCCAAGGGAAATTGCGTTAAAAAATTGACGATTTTAAGTATTTTGTGAATGGGTTGAGGACATAGTGATAAAACACTCTGATTAAAATAGACACAACAAAAAATGTATCAAATGACATGAGCTAATTTTCTTTCGTTTGAACTTGGGTACTCATATCATAGTCCAGAACAAAATATATCTTCCAAATATGACATTTTAAAAAGTCTACAAAGCTTTGCTTCAGATGTCATAGTAGGCTAGTCGTTTAATATTAGAATTATTAGTCACTTTTTAACAACTATTTTACTTCATACGTCAGTCATTTAATCTGAGATAGTATACAATTAAATATAAGACAATCAGCTATTAACTAATTTACTTATTACTCTCATTAGTTTTAAAATTCTAGCGGTGATCACGTAAAATTGATAGAAATACTTCAAATAAGAGTATGATTCATAATATGATGTCCTCAAAATTAGATAATCTTATATCCTCAAAACCTGAAACACCCCTTTAGATCATTAAATCTCCTCTATCTGAGTGCTTCTCAAAATGGTGGTCCGCGGACCGGTGCCGGTCCGTGGGGCATCTGCTGCCAGTCCGCAGAATGAAACAAATAAAATAAAATAAATTACATTTCGCTACCACGTCAGTAGAGTGAAATTCAACGGTCCCTGGTGCAATGGAAAAAATTCCTGCCGGGCCGCCATACTAAAACGTTTGAGAAGCACTGCTCTATCTGATGTCCTGTAGATTTAAAATATATATTTTACATACGTGCAGTTGTCGGTGTGGTCCTTCTCGTGTCTAAAAGATCATGCAAATAAACGCAATAAGCAAATTATATGGAAATAAAAACACAAAATCTTTTAAAATGCCATTTTAAAATAGCATACATTTAAATTTAAAACTCTACAACAAACATATGGAATAAAAAAAAATTTAATTCCAGAAACTGTACTAGTAGAAAGAGACTATGCCTATGGTTTGAAAGAAATGTGAGTGAGGCAATGGGATAAATGAGCCCTATGCTTAACAAATGGGTTAGCTTCAAGGAAAGAAATTAGATTATGCCAATGAAAGAACTGTGACTCAGTGGCTAAGCAGGGGGGCAACCAAAATCACCAAGACAAGAAAAAGGAGTGGTTTAAGGCTTACAGAATGCTTAATTCGCGTCCCTTTGCTGCATGCTATGACTCTTTTTAAAAAGAAAAATCTTACTTCCCTAATTCCACTGTGGAGGGAGTAAAGTGGGGAGGAAGGTCTCTCCTCTCACGGGCTTGTTTCGGTATGTCAAAGCAAATTGGATTCCTTTTATATGAAAGCTCTCTTTCCTGTCTCTCTGTGATCAAACTTGATCAGTATGATCCACTGTTAGAAAAACATGCCCTAGAAAATCAAGGTTCAGTATCTTATTTATCACCAGAAATCCAAAATGAATTTATCCTCCTACTTTCATCGACTGTAAGGAATCAGCTGTTGAGTGAAATCAGAAAAGACAAGTACTACGGTATGTTACTTGACTCAACACCCGATCTAAGACACTGGGAACAGTTTTCTCAAGTCATCAGATTTGTGGATGTGGATTTTCAAACTAAAAAAGAAAACTTCAAATAATCATTTTTAGGTTTTATCCAGATACATTCCAAAGACGCAGCAAGCCTTGAAAGAGTTATCGTAGAGAAACTGGAATCTAAGAACATACCTCTAGCCGACTATCAGTCACAATTTTATGACAATGCTGCTGTAATGATTGGGCATATATCCGGCCTCAACACCGAAATTGTGCCAGAAATCACAGAGCATTGTTCATCAACTGTGACAACAACAGCTTAAACCTAGCAGGAGTACACTCAGCTAAACAGGATCCAATGGTTAACACGTTTTTTGGAACTGTTGAAAGTGTAAATTATTGTTTTCTCTCGTTCAACAACTCGTTAGGAAGAATTAAAAAGAGTTGTGCCAATCACAATGAAGAGGAAGTCTGAAACACGTTGGAATGCACGATCAGAAGCTGTTAAAGCAGTTTATGAAGGACTAGATGAACTGGTGGGGCTGTAGGAAAAATTATCAGAACATACAAATATGACGCCTGATACCAGGAGTGATGCAGAAACTTTACTGGCAGGTATATTAAACTTTAAATTCCTAGTTTTGTTAAATTTCTGGAACATCATACTTGGGAAAATTGATCGTGTCCAGAAACGGTTGCAGAATCCTACTGTGAATTTCAAGGAAGCAACATCTGATCTTGAATCGCTTGAGCAAGAAATTTTCAACATTCGTGATAATTTGAGACAGGTTGCGGTAGACAATGGAAAAGAAGATGCACACCTTGGGGAATCGAGGTTGACAGAAGGATTAGATGACATAGGAGGATGCCCGGAGAATTAACAAGACCTGCAGGACTTTCTGCAGAAGAAGAAATTGCACGTGATATGAACAGCGTAATTGATAGACTCCAACAGGAGATATCAATACGGTTTTTACGTCTAAAAAATCTAAACAACAAATTTGGATTTTTACCAGACGTCAAAACTCTTCTTGCTGAGACAAAAGTCGATACGCTTCGTTAAAATTGCTTAGATTTTGCTAATTGACACTGACGTCAATGGTCACGAATTGTGCACAGAAATCAGAGACTGAAAATGCCGCTCAGTACCCGGACTGAAGTTCTATCGGAAACTCCTTTGGATCTTCTTGGTTTTATTGTTTTACTAGGGGCAACTACCCGGCTTTGCCCGGGTTTAACAACAACATCAACAACAACAACAAAAACAACAGAAACAGCAACAACAACAGCAACAAAAGCAAAACAACAACAAAAACAACAAAAACAAAACAACAACAAATACAACAACAACAGCAACAACAACAAAGCATCAACAACAAAGCAACAACAACAAAACAACAACTACAACAACAACAGCAACAACAACAAAGCAACAACAACATGAAGGACATTGTCGTCGCAGGGCAAGGAATGTGGACAACAACAACTTCAACAGCAAAAACAACACAAAAGCAACAACAGCAACAGCAACAACAACAGCAACAAAAACAACAACAGCAACAACAACAAAAACAAAACAACAACAAAACAATAACAAAGCAACAACTACAACAACAACAAACAGCAACAACAACAAAGCAACAACAACAAAACAACAACTTCAACAACAAAAGCAACAACAACAAAAGCAACAACAACAAAACTATTATTTTATGGCGATAATCGCCTTCTTGTTAATCTCGACACCAAAATGTTTATTATTTTGCGTCATTATTTTACGTCTTAATTTTCAATAATTTTTATTTTATATAGCTCATATAAGGAAAAACTAAATTTTGGGCCCCCGGCCCCCAGTATCTTATATATATGGAACGAAACCTGTTTAATAACCTTTCCGGTATAGTTTCACGTTATTTGGTTGTCTGGATCTTGAGTTAATAGGGAACAGACAGACGACAGACAGACAACAAATGCGTCTTATATGTATAGAGATATGAAGATGACGTATTTCTGAATCCCTTCAAATACTTCTAACAATTGCTGTTTCAACTGAAAGCTGTGAGCGGTCCTTCAGCAAACTGAAGCTTATTTTGTCTTATTTACGTGCTTTAATGGGAAAAGATATTCTGAGTGATCCTGCACTCCTTAGCATCGAATTATAAACACTTGAGAATATTAATTTTGACAAACGTGATTGACGAGTTTGCGACATTCAAATGAAGGAGGATCCTTTTTTGTAGACTATGTCTAATTGTATAATTAGTAGAGTATTTTTTTTCAAATGAATTGTTTACAATCGTATAAAGAATAATTATTAGTCTGTATTCTATTTCATTAAAATACCAGAAGCTTCGAAAATGAACTATATAAACGTAAAATTTCAAATTTTTCTTGGGGCTCATTGAGCCCCCCGAATCTTTCGGTCTGACAAGGGGCGCAGATTTTGTGTCATGTCCCCGGGCGCACATGACCCTAGCTACGCCACTGCTGTGAGTGAAGCAATGGGGTGAACGAGAAAGACTTTGGAAATTAAAGAAATAGGAATATTGCAATAGAAGAAATGAGACGATGCCAATTAAATAACTATGACAATTGAAATGGAGTAAATGAGAATTGGACGATGAACAAACTATTGCATTGAAAGTAATCAAAATGTAGGAATGGGAAAAATGGGACCTTGTAAGTTGAAGAAATGAAATTGATGCAATAAAAGAAATGAGACTGTATCATTGGAAGAAATGAATTTATGGCAATGGAATTCGCAAGTCAGTGAAATTTAAAGAATTCATACTTGCAATAGTGAATTAGGAATTTACAAAAAACTATAAATGTGCTTGTTGCTTTATTTAAATCATTTTGAAGTAGTCTATCATTATCATTTTTTATGTGTTGTTCTTATAACTTCAAAAAGTAATAAAATCCATTAAATGACGAACATGACTTTGACCTCCTGTTAACCAAGAAGCCATTCAGCACCAGAGTTAAATCAAGAAGCCATTCAGTACCACAGTTAAATCAAGAAGCCATTCAGTACCACAGTTTATGTTAATCAAGAAGCCATTCAGTACCACAGTTTATGTAATCAAGAAGCCATTCAGTACCACAGTTAAATCAAGAAGCCATTCAGTACCACAGTTTATGTTAATCAAGAAGCCATTCAGTACCACAGTTTATGTTAATCAAGAAGCCATTCAGTACCACAGTTAAATCAAGAAGCCATTCAGTACCACAGTTAAATCAAGAAGCCATTCAGTACCACAGTTTATAATCAAGAAGCCATTCAGTACCACAGTTAAATCAAGAAGCCATTCAGTACCACAGTTAAATCAAGAAGCCATTCAGTACCACAGTTATAATCAAGAAGCCATTCAGTACCACAGTTTATGTTAATCAAGAAGCCATTCAGTACCACAGTTTAAATCAAGAAGCCATTCAGTACCACAGTTTATGTTAATCAAGAAGCCATTCAGTACCACAGTTAAATCAAGAAGCCATTCAGTACCACAGTTAAATCAAGAAGCCATTCAGTACCACAGTTTATGTTAATCAAGAAGCCATTCAGTACCACAGTTTATGTAATCAAGAAGCCATTCAGTACCACAGTTTATGTTAATCAAGAAGCCATTCAGTACCACAGTTTATGTAATCAAGAAGCCATTCAGTACCACAGTTTATGTTAATCAAGAAGCCATTCAGTACCACAGTTAAATCAGAAGCCATTCAGTACCACAGTTTATGTTAATCAAGAAGCCATTCAGTACCACAGTTAAATCAAGAAGCCATTCAGTACCACAGTTTATGTTAATCAAGAAGCCATTCAGTACCACAGTTTATGTTAATCAAGAAGCCATTCAGTACCACAGTTTATGTTAATCAAGAAGCCATTCAGTACCACAGCTGATAACGTCTACTTACATGCTGGCTTTTGGTAGGTTGACTGCGTTACTGTAAAAAAAATTTCAACATATTTTTATTGTATTAACTTTGCTTCGTTCAGAATTGTTATCCTTCATCAGCGGCGTAGCGTGGGTATGTGCCGCCCATCCCCCCCACCCGCCCGCCCCCCCCCGAAATATATGCTAATGATATAAAGAAAACATACTTTTTATTAGAAAGTAATAATAATATTAATAAGGTCACTATACATTTTTATGTTATAAATAAAAAGAAAACCTTTCATTAAAAAAAAATTTGACGTTTTCTGTTTTTCATCATGGAACAATCTTTCATGTGTCAATGTCGTCAGACCATGCCATGCTCAATAACTATGGAACAATCTTTCATGTGTCAATGTCGTCAGACCATGCCATGCTCAATAACTATGGAACAATCTTTCATGTGTCAATGTCGTCAGACCATGCCATGCTCAATAACTATGGAACAATCTTTCATGTGTCAATGTCGTCAGACCATGCCATGCTCAATAACTATGGAACAATCTTTCATGTGTCAATGTCGTCAGACCATGCCATGCTCAATAACTATGGAACAATCTTTCATGTGTCAATGTCGTCAGACCATGCCATGCTCAATAACTATGGAACAATCTTTCATGTGTCAATGTCGTCAGACCATGCCATGCTCAATAACTATGGAACAATCTTTCATGTGTCAATGTCGTCAGACCATGCCATGCTCAATAACTATGGAACAATCTTTCATGTGTCAATGTCGTCAGACCATGCCATGCTCAATAACTATGGAACAATCTTTCATGTGTCAATGTCGTCAGACCATGCCATGCTCAATAACTATGGAACAATCTTTCATGTGTCAATGTCGTCAGACCATGCCATGCTCAATAACTAAAATATCTATAGGTTAGTCAATCTTGGCGTATTCATCATAGATCGTAATTTACCTTTTCGTTGACTTAATTTTAGAGAAACAACTTTAACCCCTCTGCTAAGCATTTTTAGCACTATATGTTTGTAAAAAATTGCGGGCATCATTGACTTCATAATGTACACGTCAAACAGAAAATATAAAATAAAATATTTAAAAAAGTCTTTTTTTAAAAAAAAAGGACACGCTATTATTTACATATAGAAAGTGCACTAAAAAGAAGAAAATAAAAACTTTCTATGATAACAGGTGAAATCCGTGAACCTATCCACTGCACATAAAAGCGTGGGGCGCCCATCACAACTCGTATCTCTTTGAAACTATTCTTTTGCATATAGATAAATATGTCTAATTAATATGATAGTAGCATGTATATGATCAAAGTTGTTAAACTTTTAATGTTTATTAATATTCATACAAATTTGTATTGATGTTTTGCAGCCTTTTACATGATGGCGAGTTGTGATGAGGGCCCCACGCTTTTATGTGCAGTGGATAGTTTCACGGATTTCACTTGTTATCATAGAAAGTTGTTTTCTCTCTTCTTTTTAGTGCACTTTCTATATGTAAATAAAAGCGCGTCTTTTAAAATAAAAAGATTTTTTAAATATGTTATTTTTTACTTTTTATTATCAAAAATTTTAATCGATTTTTGACCTTATCAATTCAATTTAATAAGTTAAACTTCATTGTCAATATTTTAAATGTGATTAAAAAGATAGATTAGTAATTACAAATTTATGTATTAAAAAAAAACAGTTTCCCCAACTGAAAATTGTCGAATTTCGTTCTTTTAAAACTTATAATAAAATCTCTTTACAATACACTTCTGACGTCAAGACAAATGAAATTACTTGTATCCCTCAAGGGCGAATTGAGGTGTGGTTCATTGATGTGAACGATAATATATATATAAACTAAAAACTAAAACTAAAAATGCATTAATTTAATTACGGTAAATTCGATCGATCTGAAATTTTGATACAATGCATTGTCAACCAAGATCTATCTGAGGTAAAATTTTGAGTTCTCCAGGACCATCAGAAGTGGTTTAATTTTACGTTACAAGATTTGATGGATACAACACACAGCATACAAACAGTCTGACTTAAATAAAAGCGTGTTGTTTTTTTATTATGTAGCCGAGTGGTGGCTATGCTTTGTTAGTTTGAATACGACTAACTGTTCCACTAATAATACAAATAACACAATTCAGGTAAGTAGAGGACTATAGCTGTATGTAATGTTTATTGACTTCTCTCTAAGCTAACATGACACAGTGTACAAGTGTAATTAAGCTACTCATCCCTAATCGCTACGCCCTACACACATTGTCTCTACACAACTTTCACTTAGGCCGTTCTCTCATTCGTCCTCCTCTACTCTCGAGTGCGTCCCGTTTAATACCCTTCAGACTCCGCCCCCGTCTAATCTGTCAGTCATCTGGGACTACACGTATGTCCAACCACGTCCGTCACAGTCCATGTGTGTCCAGTCCATCACTCACCAAGCCCCGCTCTCCCTAGATTAAAATTAGGGTGATGGGACTGTTTTACGTACGCGTGTCTGGTGCGACCCCCACCCAAACCACCTGCGCGTCTGGTCAGCATCTACCCTGGGGCATCTCACAGCTTCGGTCTCCTCGCTCCGCTACGTCCTTGAATTCCCAATTCAAGCGAGACAACTTATCGTTCCTGTACGTCACATTCCGCACCTCTGGTGCCACGGACTCCCAAATCCACTGACCGCGCCGGTTATTACCCGAATAGGATTCTAACACCTCTGGTCAGTTGCCGTCTTTGTTCATACCGCGCCCGGCTCCTTCGTCAACATCAAAGACCTGCCACTCTTGTGGCGGTTAACTCTTTGAATGCAACTAACCGCCCTTAGAATCTAAAGACCCGAGCTCAGTCTTTGATCTCCACACAGTTCTACATTTAAATCAAGTCATAATCAATATTTATTATAACTAATATACGGGGCACACTGCCACACTTAATAGTCTATTCTTTTTTTAAAATCCGATTCGTGATTCCTTCTAATTATAATTGCAATAGACTTTGGTAATGTTGAACACTTGTTCATGAGTGTCTTCTTTTGGGTTTATTTGTGCCAAGTTTTAATTCCATGTAATAAGCACTTTTGATCATTGTTTCTGTTCATGCCACAAAACCAAAGACATTGAAGTTAAGATAATGCTTTGGAAGAATAAACAATTTAATTACGCAAAAATTGTTTTCCAGTAGTTTATTTACGTTAAAATAAAACTTGAATTAATTGTGTGTATCAGAAAATTGGTGTTATATTCATACACTACTTCAGCTTCTATGTTTTTCAGCTCAGTAGCATTGGTATCAGAAGGTCTTAGATTCATTATGGAGTTTTCAGTTTTGCCATTAGAAACGATGAGGCATTTAAATATAGTGTCTTCTTTTCTTTCAATTTTTCATCTTGGATTTTCTTTTACTTTGTTAAACTTTATTTAAACGTTTTTCATTTTTATGAGCTTATTAACAACGACGAATTTGCCGCCGCCCCCCCCCCTCCCCCAACAATGTGCCGATCAGACCATTCCATTGGCTCGTGTTTCAAATTGATAGGGTACATTATTTTTTATTTTACAACAGAAGCGGCTGTCAAATTTGAAGAATCAAATAAGTTACCTTCACATCAGTATCACTTTCTCATACTACTTAAGGCTCTGGCTTTTCAGTACAGTATCATTAATATCAGAAGAATTTATTTCCAATATGGAGTTAGAAGTTTTGGTAGTAGAGTCGTTCACATAATTTAGGATAGTTCCTTTATTTCTTTTATTATTTTGTCATTTGGCTTTTATTTTATTTCGAGAAAAAGCTCCACTTTCTTATATTTTCATTGTTAGAAACTGATTAAGGGCTAGAAATTTGCCGCCCCTTGCAAAGTGCCACCCGGGGCATTCCCCCCTTAGCCCCCCCTCGCTACGCCACTGACCTTCCTGTTATTTATTTATTTATTTATTCTCTTTGTGTGGAGGCTTTATAAATTTTAAATAAAAATGTTTTTATTAATAAACACATTTGGAAAAAAATAGTGTTTTAATGTGCATCGAACATCAATAATAATAATATAAATGTAAGTTAATGTTTATGACAGACTAATAATGTTGAAAGATAATTTATTAACCGTGATAACTTTGCATACACTAAATCCTTGAAGTTTAAGCAAGTGATTTTGCGCACTGGTTTTAGCAGCACGCTTTTCCAAATGTCAGCAGCCAATCCATTAATTGTAAATTTTAAATTTCTTTCTAATTTTTTTAACTTATATAATTAATTTTGGACTTGCCTTTTAAATTCTCACTGCGTCTCTTTGTAAATGACTTAGAACCGTAGAATATAATTTCACACGTGTAGTTGCCAGCGTCCTCCATCATGGTGTCCAGTACGGTAATAGACAAGTTGACCTTCTCTTTTTCTCCTTTGTAGTAGTGTGGCCCTATGCTCGCCGAAACGTCCCACTGTCTAGTTTTTTTGAATTCCTTAAAATACAAAATAGAAATATTAACGTTTTTGATTGTTTCAAAGCTGTCATAAGCACTTTAAAACACAATACATACTTTTTTGGTTAGCAATACAATTAACAAACGTTACTGACACAACTGTAAGTAATTACGATAAAAAAGATTCTTAATTTTATAAAAAAACTAAAAATCTAAGTTTCTGACTATAAATCCTTTATATACATGACATATCTAAAAGAATGTTCATTATAATACGCAGCGAAAGGCAATGAAGAAATCCGAAAATTTTATTTTTGTCTCATAAAACATGTTTAATCTAATGCGCACCGATCGGGAATATATTTTTTTTTAAATATCGATATAATACGCACCAAACCGCGCGACAGGAATAGATTAAAAAGGTTGTTCAATTTAATTCGCACCGCGACACTCTAGCACAAATATTAACATGCTTCATAGACTATATAGATAAATAGAGATAATCTAAAAATTCATTAATTTAATTACAATAAATTCGATAGATCTGAAATTTTGAATGATCATTTTTATCATTGGCATGAGTCTGCCTGCAAAATTTCAGCTCGCTTGCATACGAGAACGTGGGTTAAAAATCTATCCAAAGTTTTTTTTGTCGGCATTCAAGGCATCAAGCCATCAGGCAGACGACACGAGTTAATATAAAAGATTAAAAAATACGAGAAGTCTTTTAAGTCGTAAATATTAATATATTGTTTACCGGAATTGAAGTACAGTGCAAAACAAAAACCGGTAAAAATAAACTGGTGTGGAACATTACTAAAATTTCATTTTTGACTAACATTATTTTGACTCGACATTTATCAAGCTCATAATTTCCCATTTTCTACAATTTTATACACCTGACATTAGCTCACTCTCATTTTACACTGTGTCTTACATTTGATAAGTCTCATGTTTTCTTTGTGTCGACCATTGCAGGGACTATAAATTTGATCCAATCCATGTTCTCATAACTTTGAGTTGATAAAATGTCATGCCATGCCACCTTTAGACAAAATGATGATGCCACGGACCTATAACTGCACAGTCTTCTTTTAAATATACCACGATATACTTAGAACCCTAGTTAAGATTGTATTAATAAAAAAGAAACGTACCCACAAGCAAATCAAAGTTTATTGATAAAAAAAAACTACTTTCATGCACAACATAATTTTAAATTTAAAAAAAACGTAAAAAACCAAGTTTTTCACTATAAATCCTTTATGTACGAGACGTAACTAAAAGAATGTTCATTACAATACGCAGCGCCAGACCATCCAGAAATACAAAATTGCAGTTGTGTCGTAAAACATGTTGAATATAATGCGCACCGATCAGGAATATGTTTATAAAAAGAGTTGTCAATAAAATACGCACCTTATTGCGCGACAGAAAGGTTGTTCAATATGATACGCACCGCGACGCTTTATCTAAAAAAATAGCATGATACATAGGAATAAATAAAATAATCTAAAAAATCAATAATTTAATTACAGTACATGCGATCGATCTGAAATTTTGATATATTGTTTTTATCATCGGTACAAAACTGCCTGCAAAATTTCAGCTCGCTAGCTTACGAGCAAGTGTGTTAAAAATCGATCAAAAGTTTTGGCGACAAGGGCGGTCGGTCGGGCGGTCGGCCGCAGACACCACGAGTTAATATAAAGGATTTTAAAAAAAGAAACCTACAGGCACGTAATTTCCTCCCTTGAATGGGTAAAGCGAACACAACGCACGTTGATGTTCCTCTGTTTCACCAACGGCAACTCGAATCAACGATATGCTGATTATACGATCAATATATTCATCGTCTGGAATGTCGAATCGAAAGTAGTCACAGGTCATCGTGAACATTTCTCCTTCCTCAACAGTCGATTTGTCTAAAATTTTTAGGAATCCTTGAACTTCAGAAGAAAAAATTATGCACACACTTAATGAAATTGAATGCATTTTTTTAAAAATAATTAAAGTATTTAGTTACGGTTAAAGTGAATAATATGTCAGTGAAAAAAACAACTTATAGCCGTGAGACGGAACAATGAATGTGATGTTTATTTTATTTTTATTTTATCCTTCCTGGCGTGCGAGTTTTCTTTTCCTTCAGATATAAAGATTAGATAAACTTGCACAAGTCACCAAAGTCACTCAACAGAGGCGGCGTTAGGTACGCGCGGGGCTTGGTGCAACAATGACCCCGCGGGGCCAGAGTACTGGTAACGATCACGAACTACCAATATGCCCAAAAGGTAATAATATCTCGATTAGATCAATTCTTGAGCAAACTCAGTAGTGCAATATCTGCCGGCTCTTTTGTTACTAAAATTTATTTAAGTTCGCGTTTTATGAACAATGATTTCTTTTCGAAAAATACCGTAACGACTTACGTTAAAATGCAATTTATTGTACAAGGCAATATTTCAAATGCATGTTTCTAATCGCAAGTAGATTGTGTACAATTTCGAAAGGATTAGACCATGTTTAGTGTATTTTGTGCTTGTTTTTACGGTGAATATAACTTGGATGAAATATTATCAAGTCTGAAACGCGGGGCCCTCCTAAGCGCGGGGCCTGGGGCGATTGCCACAGCTGCCACCCCCAAAGGCAGCTCCTGTCACTCAAACATTTCTTTGTGTAAAATGTCGCCTCGGCCAGTCAGTTAATCATCTTCAGGGGAAGTTTTGTTAACACAAATAAAATAAGAGCTACATTTTTCCGGTTTCAAATTATTTATGCCAAGGCTAGAGACTGAAGTTTTTAGGAATATATCTGTTCCTCATTACCGTAATATCACAATCAATTAAAATGATTTAAATGACGCAATACGAATTTTCTCAGCACTTGTTAAAAAATATAAATTTTTCTCCGTACTTCTGTCACAATGTAGAATGAATCTGTTTAATTTTAACTAGGGTTTTGGTGCCCTTGGCTAATTTATTTTTGGCGCCCTTGATAAATTGACAAGTTTCAGCTTTGCGATTTTGTCATTTGTTAGAAAAAAAAATTGAAATTCTCTTATTTTATTTATGACAATAATTACAGAGTCTGACTGTCACAGTCATAAAACGTGAATATAAAAAATGCATAAGGCAGGAACAATACTAATTTGCAGTTTATTAGTTAATAAATAATACCAAATAAATTGGTGGATAAAACGGTATAATTTTTGCGCTAATAAAGAATACATCAAAACTTGAAGCAACGTGTATTATAAATATCGAGTGTCAAAGTGAAATACAGTCGGCGAATCGGACCTCGTTAGGTCGAACTTCCTTAAGTCGAAAACCTCCCTTTATCGAATTAATTGTTAGGTCCCGACCAAATTCCATAAGACTAATGCATTTTAGATCTCCTTAAATCCAAGAATTTTGGCTTTCAACCTCTCTTAGTCGAATTTTCCAAGACGTTTGGGTTATTATTCTGGAGTGACATTTCAGAACACGTGTTCCGTAGAGCCAGTAAATGGACATAAAATCTTATCTTAGTGCATTCCACGAGGGATTAAGCGTCCCTTGCAAGTACAAAAAATGACAAAGACAAGAAAAAGGAGTGGTAACTAATTCGCGTCCCTTTGCTGCATGCTGTGATTCTTTTTAAAAATAAAAATCTTACTCCCCCCATCCCACTGTGGAGAGAGTAAAAGGATGGGGAGGGGAGGGAAGGTGTCTCCTCTCACGGGCTTGTGTCGGCATGTCAAAGCAAGTTGGCTTCCGTTCATATGAAACATAGACACCGCCTCTCTATCCTGTCAAGCCTACTAGCCGGTATGGCTGTTCCCCCCACCTCTCAATATCTACATTGTCATTGAATTGATTAATCGACGTCTATTACCCCATTTTCCCTAACTCAAAAACTCCGTAAGGCAATTTTTTTGCGGGTCATTTAGAGTTCGACTTAGAGAGGTCCAAATGTATTTATTTAAATACAAATTTAAAAATTACACATTTAGTGGCGCCCTTTTGAGCTGGCGCCCTTGGCAACTGCCCCGATGCCAACCAGTTGTAACGCCACTGTATACAGATCTCACGACCGTGTTCTCGAGGTCATGGCACAGCATTGGTCCAATCACTAAATAAATTGTATGTATAAGGTGTAGATCTCATGTTCTAGCTTTAGGAATGTACATGGCAGACGACATTTTAGGTATAGTTCAGATAACCTGCTAAATTATCCATAAATAAGTAATTTTATCTGGAGTTCATAATAATAATAACATGAGAACTTATACAATGATGTCTCATACCTAGGGCTGAGCTCACCCAGCGTAACATAAAACATCTAAATAAGATATACTTAATACAAAACATTAGTATCATGATTGATATATCATACAGAATGGGACTGCGATAAAGCTTTTAAATAAAATACAAAATAAACAATTAACAACAATTGAGTATTTGTATTGTATCATGATTGAGCAAAATATAAAATATTTAATTCGGTCGTAGCTGATAGGGGAACCGTTAAATATTTTAGTCATTTTTTCCTTTGTTTGGTTGATGCTTTTTAACGAGATGGAAATTTCCCGAACTGACATCATCTTTATTCGCTTAGCTGTAAGAAGAATATATAACACATTTTTGTTCTAAAATGTTCATTTTCCAACAATTTATTTTACCTGGTTTGAAGATGATGCTATAAAAGTTTATGAAGAAGAATAATGTTACCTCCATCTCTTTTCTAACGAACTGTACCTCGTGACCTTCTTAACGAATTTAAGATTTTACGAAAGAATTCTGTACATGTTTTGACATTTCATCTTTTTAAACTAAAGTTCTATCACATTTCGTTTCTGGCTTTTATTCTGTAAAGAAAACAAGGGAATAGTTAAGAAACATTTTAAATCAACTCCCTGGAAATGCACAATAAAAACAACAAAAATTAAACCACAACCTTTCAAAGTGCATCGCTACGAAAAACAAGTTGAACAACACCCCCTAAAAGTAAACCTCTAAACAAACAAGTTAAACCACGCCCCCTCAAAGTGAACCTCTAAAAAACAAGTCAATCCACACCCCCTCAAAGTAAACCTCTAAAAAAAGTAAACCACACCGCCTCAAAGTAAACCTCTAAACAAAGAAGTGAAACCAAACCCCCTCACAGTGAACCTCTAAACAACAATTCGAACCACACCCCCTCAAAGTAAACCTCTAAACAAACAAGTTAAACCACGCCCTCTCATAGGGAATCTCTAAACAAACAAGTTAACAATACCACCTCAAAGTGAACCTCTACCAAAAAATTAAACCACAGCCCCTCAAAGTGAACCTCGAAACACACATATTAAACCACACACCCTCAAAGTGAACCTCTAAACAAACGAATTAAACCACGCCCCCTCAAAGTGAACCTCTAAACAAACAAGTTAAACCAAGCCCCCTCAAAGTTAACCTCTACAAAAACAAAATTAAATCACACACCCTCAAAGCGGAACTCTAAACAAGCAAGTTAAGCTACGCCCCCTCAAAATGAACCCATACAAAACAAATTGAATCACACCGCCTCAAAGTGAACCTCTAAACAAACAAGTTAAACCACGCCCCCTCAAAGTGAAACTCTAAACAAACAGTGAAGCCACACCCATTTAAAGTGAACCTCTAAACAAACAAATTAAACCACAACCAAGCAACGTGAACCTCTAAACAAACAAATTAAACCACACCCCCCTCACAGCGACCCTCTAAAAAACAAGTCGAACCACACCCCCTCTATGTGAACCTCTACAAAACAAATTAAACCACGCCCCCTAAAAGTGAAGCTCTACAAAACAAATTAAAAAACACCCCCTCAAAGTATACCTCGAAAAAAACAAGTCGAACCACACCCCCTCAAAGTGAAGCGCTACAAAACAAATTCACAACCACTCAAAGTGAACCTCTAAACAAACAAATTAAACCACGCCCCCTCAAAGTGAACCTCTAAACAAACAAATTAAACCACGCCCCCTCAAAGTGAACCTCTAAATAAACAAATTAAAAAACGACCCCTAAAAGTGAACCTCTAAATAAACAAATAAAACAAAGCCCCTTCAAAGTGAACCTCCAAACAAACAAGTTAAACCACGCCCCCTAAAAGTGATCCTCTACAAAGCAAATTAAACCAAGCGGCCTCAAAGTGAACCTATAAATAAAGAAATTAAACCACGCCCCCTAAAAGTGAAGTTCTACAAAACAAATTAAACCACACCCCCTCACAGTATACCTCTAAAAAATCAAGTCGAACCACACCCCCTCAAAGTGAAGCTCTACAAAACAAATTCACAACCATTCAAAGTGAAACTCTAAACAAACAAATTAAACCACGCCCCCTCAAAGTAAACCTTTAAAAACAAGTTAATTTACCCCCCCCCCTAAAGTTCAATCTGTCTTATCCCCGTCTTCATAATTTAACCACTCCAATCATGTTCGCTACCAATCCTAAAAAATAACATATACATGAAGATCGATTAATAAAGAGCATCTTAGTACAACACGTCTTTAAGAAAGTAGACCATGAAATTAAATATGATGATGAATTAATCATTATAAAACGTATAATTACGAAGTTCCCATTAAAATATATATTTTTTATTCAATGCAGCTTCGACAAATTTAAGAATGGTGTAGCTTGTAAGGAATTGTGTCTCGACAAGCTATCTGATCTATAAACTTTCTTGATCTGCGTTGTACACATACATGTAGAGAAATCTACTTCATTTGAGTACTTAACATACTCCTTTTATTTTTATGAATTCCGAGAATCATCCACAGTACCACAGTCAACACCTTACTTGCCTTACTTTACTTGATATCCCGGTAGCAATAAAAACTTAGTGTATTGGCCTTATGGATTGAAAGAACTTATATTTTTGTACAAGACATGTACAGCACCACCTACAGCTGATTAAAGGATCATGGTAAAATCGGCATCAAATGTTTGCATGAGGCCCGCGCTTTAGGATGAAATTGAATATACAAACTTAACTTAATTCAGTAAACAAATCCAAACTTTCATCGCCATGTATATTAATTTGAATTCTTGTTCCGTTTTGCTTAGTAAGTATTTTGGTGATTAATTAGGCTATTGAGACTAGGGATGAGATTTTGTTTTTGTTTATAAATGACGTCATTGGTTTATACCGCAAAAGACTTATGATAGTTTGATAGGCAAATAAATGTGTGAGCCTTTTTCATAGTAGAGGAATCTACAATCTCTTTTGGGTCGAGCCGCTAGGCTCTTAGGACCCGGTTCAATTTATCACATGCGAGCCTCATCAAGCGGGCATCGCCATAGAGGTACTCCTCTGCAGGTAACGTCACTTCTTCAAAATCCCCGCACAGCCCGGTGCACTCTTCGAGTACGTGGGCCACCGTCTCTTCCGGGTGGCCACACAGCCGACAGGCCAGTTCCCTTCTAGTGTTGAATTTGTACAAGTAGCTTCGTATTGGACAATGTTCAGTTCTCATTCTGGTTATGAGCGTCTGATTGCTACGTCCAATTTCCCACCAGGAGTCGCTTTTGTTCGGTCGCGGCATGTACTGGAATACTTTTCTGGCCGTTCTTCCAGACGCCCAGCCCTGAAGCCATTTCTCTCGGAAATAGTCTTTAAGCCACGATCTGACCCCTAGCTGGGTCATCGGGTGATCGGGTTGGGGCTGAGCTGAACCTTCTCTCGCCAACTTATCGACCCTGTCTGAATGAGGCTCGCCACTGTGCCCAGTGATGTACTGAAGGACTACTTTTCCGCCTCGTGCTAGGATTTCACCTACTGTTTCCAAAATGACACTGACCGTTTTCGTCTCCTGAGAGGATCGACCCACAGTCTCGAGCGAAAACCGTGAGTCGGTGAAGACTACGACGGTCGGGAAAACATTTCTTCTTGCTAGACGCCGGCGCACTTCTTTCAAACCCCTGCAGATCGCCTCCAGTTCGGCGTCGTGACTACTGTATGAGACTCCACACGGCCCTGACAGTTCAATACTGTCAGGTCCAGGTTGGGGGTATTGAATGAGTACTCCGTATCCACTACTACCATCCTTGAAACGTGAGCCGTCCGTGAAGACTTTTACCACGCTGTCGCCATAAGCTTAGATTGTCTTCAGAGTCTCGTCTCGCTGGAGCTCGACGGGACTGGCTTTCGTCACCGCTGTATTTGCCTGTGTCAAACGTAGTTCAGGCAAGTCAAGGCTTTCATGTGGCCCTCGAGCAGGGACCAGTCGCATTCATTCCCTGTGCTTGAGTATGGGGACTGAGTCTTCTAGTTCGTAGACCGTATCCATGAAGGATGGTCTTTTCAGTCGGGTCCTCTTTACCCATCGGTCTTGTATTTGGAAGCAGGGTTCGTCATGCTCCAACCTACGGTATCGTTCTACCGTGGTCATGATTGCCTTTTCTCGCCTTATCGCCAGGGGTTCTACGTTTGACATAATTTCTACAGCGGCTGTGGGTGTCGTACGTAATGCCCCGCATACAAACCGTAGTGCTTGGTTTTGTATTCGATCCAGTCCCTCTAGAGCCGTACGGCTCGCAAAGGCCTGGACCGGGAGGCTGTAGTCAATGGCACCCCTCACACTACCGAGATAGAGAGCTCTCAGTATTCTTGCGTCCGCACCCCAACTAGTGCTAGCCAGTTTCTTCACTAGGGACAGTTTAGCTGTGGCTTAGGCGCACAATTCACGTACATGGTTATGTAGTTTGACCTTCTGGTTCAGCTTGATTCCCAAGTACGTTGTTGTCCGATCCCAATTCAATCTTTTCCCGCATATCTGAAGCACCACCTCATGCTTCAGAGCATTCCGTCCATTTGTAAAAATGGAGAGGACCGTTTTCTCCGTATTGACTACTAGGCGCCATTGGTTGGCGTAATCTTCGATTCGATTCAGATCTTCCTGCATCCGGTTCTGCAGTGTTGCCACGTCTTTTCCTGAACTCCATATAGCCAGATCGTCAGCAAACATTGCATTCTGCGACCCCAGAATACCTTGTAGGTCGTGGACGTACGCTAAGAACAGTGTACAACTAAGGGCGGACCCCTGTGGGAGTCCGTCCTCCAGGCGCGCCTCGTTGGATAATGACTCCCCCACTCGAGTCTTGATCGTTCTGTCCATAAGGAACGATTTTATCCAAATGTACATCTTCGCAGTGACACCTAACTGCTGCAACTTATAAAGCAGCCCTCCACGCCACACCTTGTCGTATGCCTGCTTCAGATCGAAGAACACCGCGACGGTGTGATTCCTCTACTGGAGTTCGTTTGTAATCGTCTGAATTAGATGGAGAGCCTGGTCCATCGGTTGGCGTCCCTTTCGGAACCCACCTTGAGTCATTGGAATGCATTTGGTCTTTTCGAGGAACCAGTAGAGTCGTGCGTTCACCAACCGTTCAGCTACCTTCCCCACACACGATGTGAGGGAAATTGGCCGGTAGCTGGACGGGTGTTCGCCTGGTTTCCCCTCTTTGGGAATTGGGGTTATTGTGGCCTTTTTCCACAGCTTCGGCAGCGTGCCTGTTGTCCAAGTTCTATTTATGAAACTCAATAGTTTCATTCGGCCTGTCTTGCCCAGATGCTTGATCATTTCATTGTGAAATTTATATGGCCCTGGTGCTTTGCCAGCTTGACACTTGTTAAGTGTGGTTTGCAACTATGTCATTGTGAAGGGGGCCGCGAAAACCTCTAGTTGAGGGCCCTTGCTTTGTCCCTTTGAGCCCTCTTTGCGCATTCGGTCGATTGTTCGGCTAAAGTCAGATCTGGCGCCTTTCTTGTTTACCTGGGCAAAGTGTTTGTTTAGCGCTCGTGCGCGCTTAACTTAACTAGCCCTTTGGCCCTTTGGTGTCGTCAAAGGGTTGGAGTTCTTTGCTTTTCCCGCGCCAGATAGTGCATCTATGAGCCGCCAGACTTTTCTCCCGTCTACGAGGTCGAGGTTTTCGCACGTATTTACCCATTTCGCCTTCTTCGCCATCTTCGCTTTGTCGACAGCGGCCCAGACTTCAGCCGTCATCCTGTTGTACGCCCTACGAGCTTCGGATGTCTTCAGCCTAGCGGTCTTTTCCCGTGCTTTTGCTCGTTGTTTCACCAATTCTGTCAGACTCTTGTCCAGTAAGGTCTGAACTTCTGTTTCCCATTTGTCCTTGGGATCGTTCGCCTCGCAATCCCAAGGATTGTGTCAATAAACCGCCCGTAGGTGGCATCCATGTTGTCTCCTGCAACATCCAGCAGAAAGAGATTGGTCTTGCTCTCGGCCTAGTAATTACGCCAATCGGCCTTACGGAACTGCTATTGCCTTCTTTCAAATCGAGGTTTGCCTGCACCAAGCACAAATTCAATCAGGATTGGGAAAATATCACTCACTACTTCCTTTAAGACTTCCAGTCTATGCTTTGACTCTAGGTCTGCGGATATAAGCGTTAGATCTGGGCGGGACTCAGTGCTGTGTCCCGTGTGCAGTAGTGTCGGTTCATTTTCTGCGTTCTGCAGCCTGATGAGATTCGTACTAATACAGCGGCCTGACGCGTTCCGTTCGGCATAACCGCGTTAAAGTCTCCTGCTATTATCGTTCTTCCAAAAATGACATCTTCCCCAATTGGAAGTGTGATTGGATTTCTGGGCGTATTATAGACGTTCGTGATTGTAAAGCCAACGTCGCCTTTGAAAACTCTCACGGTGAGAGTATCAGTGTTGCTGTAACACTTAACTTCGAGAAGCTCCGTCGTTAAATCATTCCCGACCGCTGTGGCAAGACCTCGACATCGCCGGTCACACTTGCAATGGTATAGCGAGTAACCAGTGATATGAAACGGCTTTCCCTTAAGAAGCGTTTCTTGGAACAGTGCTACATCCACTTTTCGTTCGTGGAGTATTTTGGTTACTTCGTGTGCCTTTTGCCTTATGCCACAGACATTCAACTGTAAAACTACCAGGGCTTGTTCAGGATGGCCCTTCGCACCCATACAAGGATGGCCAGTCACCGATTGACCGCTTGGACATGGCTTGTCGTTCGTCACCATGCCTCTAAGAGGGGAGGTAGCCAACCGACCCGACGTACCACCATCCGCCGAGAAGGGGTTTAGAAGGTCCATTCCGGGACCTGCGTTTATCGATAAAAGAACCATAGAATATAGAGGGGTAGGCAGAAATCTTCAACCCATTGAGGACGGTCCGTGTGCGTTCCGTCCCTTGCCGAGAGGGTCTTCCTGTCTTCGGCGTTCCTAGCCGGGCACTGTTGGATATGGGCCTGTTCCCACACCCAGCACCGGGCCTCTCGATGAGGCCATGCCCATCCCTCCGGTTGTCCGGGGGGTTCCAGTGCATGTGTAGAGGAAAAAGGTATCATCAATTAACCGTTGTTTTGCCACTAAGACATTCTTAGAAATAGTTCATTTATGTAGTTAAGTGGTTCACAGGTACACATTTTCATCAAAATTTGTTCTTTTGAACCGGCTACAAGAAAAAAAAATGTTAAAGATGAATGATAGTAATATTTAGTAATATTATAATACACTGACCTCAAGTGAAAACTACACTATGCTTTAAACAGTATTATATTTTATAATTTTATATAACGATTTAACGTGTGTTATACTACACACTGATTAAACGTGTGTTATACTACAGACTGACGTAACCTGCAATATACTAAGCCCTGAATTCTCGTGTTTTATAGCTCACGAAATGTTCAAGGGTATTGCACTGCACTCATGGACTTGATAAAAACAAATGATATGGAACAATAGATGTTAAACGCTTTCGTCCTTAATCTGCAATTATCATCGTTTTTTTGGTAAATCCCCTTTAGGGGCTGTCCGTAAATGACGTCACGCTCCTAGGGGAGAGGGGGTCACACTTTCGTCACGATGCGTGACGAGGGGGAGGGAGGGGGTTGAAGTAATGTGACGTCACATCAAAATGGTAACTTTAAATAAAACTTCCACTGAAATATTTGGTGGCTTACAATTTATTTAATGACTTTTTAAAAAAAAATTATTTTAAATCAGGGCTTCTCAATGTGCCGGTCTGTAGGCCATCACACGCTGGTTGGCGTAAGCTATCAAGAGACGAAAATTAAATCTAATTATAATCCTTAAGTTTGAGAACTCACAAGATAACGTATGAAATTGTTACAATATGTCGTTTGATGTTGAGATCAAAGAATTTTTGGGATGTAACCGCAGCTCCGTCGGCGAACTTTTTTGCCCGTTACCCCAAAATATACAAGTTTATGTGTGCGTTACCCCCCCCCCAACTGCCAGACTCTAGGTACTGCTCACATGACTCGGGGATTTGGGTGATCGTTGTTAGCCCCACCCCCCCCCAATAAAAAAATGCTAATGGTGAGTTTTACAAGCATGACAAGTGTCTAAAAATGATCTGAATAGGATTATGTGTAGATATTTTAAGTCAAAACGACACGGAATATCGTTTTTCTTTTTAAAAAAAGGGGGGGGGGTGAATCTATTTGATAGAATTATAAAAGTTTTAAGTTTCATATAATTGTTCAGTTGGTTTTTGGTCAAATGCCCCTGGCCATTCTAGATATAATGATAAATGATTCCATTTAAAAGTTGTCAAGTATTCATTAACTTTATTTAATGCATCAAATTCTTGACATCGCAATTCGAGACGAGCACAAAACAACTTTTTCTTTACTTAGCTCAGTTTTTAAGGCATTAATTTTAACTATCACAGAAAGGATACTTGATACAGTCAAGTCATGTGGATTAAGATTATTGTCACTCGTGTCAATATAAATGAAAGTAGGGTGGATTTAGGTGTCTTCGTATAGTACGTAGGTAAGAAATCTACATAGTTGTCAAATTTTAAAAAAATGCATTTTCTGGAAGGAACCGGTTCAATAATGGGCATATGTTCCAAGCGTTCACGTACACATGATGTATTTTAAAATATCTAGTGCATTGTAGTGGATGTTATATGTCCCAAATGAGTCTGTATTACCCCCAAGAATTCACTTTTGACCCCAGATGAGGTTATTTACCACTGTTCGCCGATTTCTTTCTTACGGGATGACCGTCTGTCAATTGAGGGATTTTAAAAAAAATACATTTTAAAAATATTATGTTAAAATATATTTTTTTCTAAACAAAGACGTTAACCGTCATGATTAATAGTAAATGTTTATTTTGTATTCATTAAAATAAAATATAATCTAAGGATGTTAACACAGTTCGTTTTTTGAAGGCCGGTTAAACGTTTTGAAAAAAATGCTTCACGCGGGTTACGATATTACAATGTAGACATTCACTAAATAAATAATAAATACTTAAATAACAATAAAAGTGATTTGAAACATAATTATTTTCAAATAGAAAATCATTTTTTGGAGGGGGGGGGGTCAAAGCTTTGTGACGTATTTTTAGAGGGGGGGTCTAACTTTTTGTGACGACGCGTGATGAGGGGGGGAGGAGGTAAAAAATCGGCCAAAATCGCGTGACGTCAATTATGGAAGGCCCCATATGCTTGTGTGAACGTATATATATATATTTATATATATATATATATATATATATATATATATATATATATTATATATATATATATATATATATACCGTATATACTCGTTCTATAGCTCGTTCGTTCATAAGCCGACCCCCGATAACCCGATCGCAAGACGACCCCCCAAAAATAATAGGACAGCTTTTAAAAAATGGTACATATATTTTTTTAAACTACAAGCTAAATCGGTCATTATGATTGTTTACTTTGTACTGCCTATCTTTGTCTTTCTGCTCTTTGTTAAGCAAGAGTTACCGGTATTTAAAAAAAATTATTTGGTAAACAGTGACGAAAGCGCGTACATTAAAATCCGTGTTGAAAACAAAATTTGTAAAACAATTTATTAAAACGTTCACAAAAATAAATAAAATGATTAAATAAGGTAAGTGCTGATTTTTAATAATATATTATAGCTTCTGATAGAGCAGTCGAATCTTGTAGAATGTAGAAAAGGACATTGATAATCTACAATAACAACACCGATATTCAATATCCATGCAGAAATCACCTATGACCCGCTAACAAGCCGACCCCCCTCCACCCCCCACTTTTCCCCCTAGATTTTGTCCAAAAAAGGTCGGCTTGCGAACGAGTATATACGGTATATATATATAATATATATATATACATACAGTTGTATCTCGATTGTCTGTGTTTGATATTGACTGGGTGTTTGATACTGTTTTTTGTTGTTTTTTCTTATGATCATTATGATTGACTAGGAAACAACATCTATCTCATTAATTATAAACGCCAGTCTTCTTTATTTATATTCATGATGCAAGTAAATGAATATATACTTACAAATTATGCAATTATATTTAACTCTCTAAAAAACTTGTTTCATCTACAGACAAAATGATAATTTTTAGTGGGTGGCTGTGCAAGATTGTATTAGCTCGAAATTGTAGTGTATGACAAGCCATCCTAGAGTGAACATTCTGAAGCTAGCCAACGTATGGCTGAACATTCTAAGGCTACCCAACGTATGTGGGAACACCCTAAGGCTAGCAACCATAAATTAACAACAAACATTGGTTCTAATCACCAGAAATGATCGTGAACTGCATTTGTGTTGCTATTTGTATAAGTATGTGTGGTGTACGTGTGTAGTTGTAAGTGTGAGTTGACACTTAAAATGATAGTTTAGGGTATTTCAGTAATATTTTTTTCGGTATTTATTTGATACTTCAGGGCACGGGTCGGGAATCTTTTTGTCTGAGAGAGCCATAAACACCGCATATTTTGAAAAGTAATTCGGTGAGAGCCATATATTATGTTTAAAACTAAAAATGCAAGTAAATGTGTGCATTTTGGAGAACTTCAGCACTTAAAGTACAATAACTATGTCTCTGAATTCTTTTTGCTTTTTTTAATGCAATTAATATGTAGATCAAAAGAGTCTAAATAAACGACCCCTGCTTTAGGGTATTTAAATGATACTTTAGGATATATATAATATTACTTGCATGCTAAGTTCCAAATTGTTTTAGATACAAAACCTCACTGGTTGCCTTTGTAACAAGTGACATTGACAAGAGATGAAACATGTACAAAATTTTGCTAAGAAAATATATGATTAATGTACAAATTTGCAAAGGAGAGAGAAAACACGCGTGCCAAGTCTCATATTATAGGGATTAAGCCTTGCTCTCCGCTTTCTCACAATACACCAATAACTGACACGAGGATCTAGAACTTCAATTGTTTATTCCGTTATACAACTGGATGTTCCTCATAGAACAGAAAATATATATTTATATAAATACTGTACAACAACTGTATTATACTCAAACGCTCCATGACTGGCTATCGCATGTACAGCATACGATTAGGCTCTACAGGCAACTCAGTACACAACCTCAACATGTATATAAGTCCCTCGGTCCATACCCGACCGCTCTGGGGCGACGCTTAAGTCTCTCTACTCTTACTGACTGTGTCACAACTTGTTCCCACTGACCTCTCTCGTGTCCTCTGCCCACACTATATATAGCCCGCCTGTCTTTCTTACTATCATCATGCGTGACTACAACTCCCAGTATTATGTCTAATTGAACTCTTCTCCAGTCACACTTGACCAGAGCTCACAAACAATCATCTCCAGTAAACACGCATTCATCCACAGTGATTCTCATACCCCCGACAACGTGCATAAATTTGCATACAAAATAGAGGTTAAATATCATGAAAGCCTCCATTTGTAAAAAGTTACATTATATGGAAAAGAAAATTGATGATACGTACTATATAAAAGAAGCGGAATTATGTTCGAAAGTTTCAAAAGTAACGAAATAATGGACTATAGATTATTTATTTGATTAATTTAGTTAATGATTTCTTCCAAGGGTTTCTAACTATAACAAACATTGTAGATATGTTTATTTTTTTTAAGTAAAAGGAAATATTAATCAATTAGAACAGTGGTTCCCGAACTTTTTTGTTGGCGACCCCTTTTTATAAAGCCATGTGACCCGTGACCCCCATGAAATTTAAATGTCATTTTCAATCAATTTTTTTTTACAAATTAGAGACAATTTACATTATATTGAATATCTTTTAGTCGGCAGTTGGGGACCCTCAGAAAACCCGTCGTGACCCCCAAGCAGGTTGGGAACCACTGAATTAGAAGATATTGGTAACTAATCACTGAAATGATCATGTTAGCTATATAAAAATAATGAGAACAAATTTGTCATTAAAATTTCTTGATTGAATATTAATTTTTATTTTAAAAATACATAAAATTGAAGGGATTTTGTTTTTTTTCAACTTCCATGGAAATGTTTAAACAAAATAAAATATATAGTCTATTTATATACACCCAATAATTGTATTTTTTACTTTAATTTGTTATATTAATATTTTTTAATATACAAAAATATTAGTTTTTGTGGTTAATTTTGTCACAAAAATTTCGAATTTTCAAAAGAACGTAACAATAATTTAAATAAAAAGATACTATCATGGCCTTGCTACAAAAAGGTAAACAAAGAAAAAAATAGGAAACTCGGACCTTGGAGATGATGGGTCTCTTAACAGAGAACTAATGAAGCTGGGTGGCCAAAGCCAACTGGAAACCACCCGGCAGACAACCATCGTCTCCACTAGGACCACCACCAGCTTAGGAACATGGAACGTAAGGACCATGTTCGAAGCTGGAAAAACTGCCCAAGTTGCTGCCGAAATGCAACGGTACAAGCTAGCCATCTTAGGGATAAGTGAATCCCGATGGACTGGCTCAGGCCAGATGCAGCTCAGCACAGGAGAACTGCTAATATATTCAGGCCATGATGAAGAAAACGCAGCTCACACCCAAGGAGTAGCACTCATGTTCTCCAAAACTGCTCAGAACGCCCTTTTATGGTGGGAAGCCCATGGTCCCCGGATAATCACTGCAAAATTTTGGACCAAAAAGCAAGAAGTCAATATGGATCTTCTTCAGGTATACGCTCCTACTAACGACAGTAAAGAAGAGAACAAAGAGGACTTCTACATTAGACTGAGAACCCTTATCCAAAAGCGTCCTAGGAGCAATGTGATTATACTAATGGGTGACCTAAATGCAAAAATAGGCAGCAACAATAATGGATATGAAGAATGCATGGGAACACACGGCCTTGGAGAGATGAACGAAAATAGTGAAAGGCTAGCAGATCTATGTGCTGCAGATGGACTAGTCATTGGTGGAAGCCTCTTCATGCATAGAAATATCCACAAGGCAACATGGATATCACCAGATATGTCAACGGCTAACCAAATCGACCATATCTGTATCTGCAAAAAGTTTAGAAGATCTCTCCAAGATGTAAGGGTAAAAAGAGGGGCAGATGTAGCCTCAGATCATCATCTACTGATTGCCAAACTAAGGCTCAAATTGAAATAGAATTGGACAAGTGAGGGAAGTAAGCGCCCACGTTTTAACACTACTCTTTTGAAAGGGGAACCAAAGCTTAATGAGTTCAAACTTACACTAACAAACAAATTCCAGATCTTGCAAAAACTAGACAACGAAGAAACAGTTGACCAAAACTGGAAAACTTCAAAGAAATACTTACGACCACCTGTGAAGAAGTGTTGGGTCCCAGACAACAAACGCATAAAGAATGGATTTCTAATGAAACCATGGAGAAAATCCAACAGAGGAAAAAGAAGAAGGCAAATCTAAACAACAGCCGCACCAGAACCGAAAAAGCTAGAGCATCAGCAGAATACGCAGAAGCCAATAAATACGTTAAACGTAGTATAAAGTCAGATAAAAAGAACTACATAGAAGGATTAGAACTTGAAGCATAAGAGGCAGCTTACCACGGAAACACAAGAGAACTATACAGTACAATAAAAAAAAGCTATCCGGAAAGTTCAAAAATCCAGAGAGACCTGTTAAAACTGAAGATTGGAAATCTATACCTGATGAAGAGGGTCATAAAAAAGATGAATAGAACATTTTGAAGAACTCCTCAACAGACCAGCCCCACAATAGAAACTCAACATATAGCCAGCGGAACAAGACCTAGAAATAGACTACAGCATACCCAAATAACAAGAGATAAGCAGAGCAATTAAACAACTAAAGAAAGGCATAGCGGCTGGTCCAGACAGAATACCAGCAGAAGCCTTGGGAGCAGATATTAAGACTAGTTCTGCAATATTACACAAACTTTTCAAGAAAATATGGGAGGAATAACAGATTCCGATGGAGTGGAAAGAAGGCCATCTCATTAAGCTCCCAAAGAAAGAAGATCTTAGCTCCTGCTCCAACTATAGAGGAATAACTCTGCTATCCATACCAAGCAAAGTATTTAACAGAGTGCTGCTAAACAGAATGAGGGACGCAATAGACACCCATCTTACAGATCAACAAGCAGGTTTTAGAAAAGATAGATCATGCACTGACCATATTGCCACCTTGAGAATTATATTGGAACAATCCCTGGAGTGGAACTCTCCACTATACATCAACTGTATTGACTATGAGAAGGCTTTCGATAGTGTTGACAGGCCAACCCTGTGGAAGTTAATAAGACACTACGGGATACCCCAAAAACTGACTGACATAATTAAGGCTTCATACGAAGGACTTACATGTAGAATTGTTCATGGCCAACAAACAGCAGTGGCTTTTCAGGTACAGACCGAAGTCAGACAGGTGTGTCTGCTTTCACCATTCCTATTTATGCTAATCATCGACTGGATAATGAAAATGTCTACAGAGCAGAGGAGAAATGGTATCCAGTGGACACTATGGAAACAACTTGATGATCTGGACTTTACGGATGATCTGGCATTAATATCGCACTCACAGCAACAGTTTCAGGAGAAAACCAACTATGTAGCACAGTTCTCTGCTTGCCTTCGCCTGAACATCCATAACGGAAAAAGCAAAGTCCTTAAAATAAATACATCAAGCAACACTCCAATAACACTGGAAGGAAAAAATCTCGAGGAGATGGATAGCTTCACATACCTTGGAAGCATCATCGACACACAAGGAGGGACAGAAGCCGATGTAACAATGAGAATATGCAAAGCAAGAACAGCATTTAAACAGCTAAAAAAAGTTTGGAACTGCAACAACTTGACTCTCCATACCAAGGTCAGGATATTCAACACCACAATAAAGCCTGTCTTGCTGTTTTGAGCAGAAATATGGCGAATAACAATAGCCATTTCAAAAAAGCTTAAAGCTTTTATAAACACATGTCTCCGAACAATTCTCCGAATCCGCTGGCCGAATTTCATCACCAACGAAGACCTCTGGCAACGCACACAAGAAGAGCCAGTGGAAGAGCTAATACGCCAGCGCAGATGGAGATGGATTGGCCACACTCTCAGAAAGCCTACATCAAGCATTGTGAGACAAGCCCTCACATGGAACCCCCAAGGCAAGAGAAAAAGAGATTGTCCCAAAATGACCCGAAGAAGGGAACTGGAGGCAGACACCAAAATGAGCGGGCACAGCTGGGGGCAGATAGAGCCTTTGTTCATGGCCTATGCCCCAGATGGGACGAAGGGCGATGATGATGATGATCATGGCAGGACTAAGTCTATCATTCTAAACAACAATTATTCATCTTTGAAAACCATCATTAATTTTTCAGACACTTTCATTTAATATTTGGGAACTATTAATTGGAATTCGGAATTACTTAAGGATATTTGAGATCCTTGTTAAAAGCGACAATTTATTTAAGTGTATTTAAAAGGTCACATGAGGTCTTCTCCACGAATCGCATCGTTGGCGGGCGTGTTGGCGCACCATATGACATCATGGGATGGTCATTCCTACATCACCAGGAGGGCGTGTTGGGGCACCATATAACAGCATGGGATGGTCGTTCACAGCATGGTTAGTGGGCGTGGTTGGGACACCATATAACAGCATGGGATGGTCGCTCACAACATGGTTAGTGGGCGTGGTTGGGACACCATTTAACAGCATGGGATGGTCGTTCACAGAATCGTTAGTGGGCGTGGTTGGGACACCATATGGCATCATGGGATGATCGTTCGCATCATCGTTAGTGGGCGTGTTGGGACACCATATGACAGCATGGGATGGTCGTTCACAGAATCGTTAGTGGGCGTGGTTGGGACACCATATGGCATCATGGGATGGTCGTTCACAGCATGGTTAGTGGGCGTGTTGGGGCACCATAAGACATCATGGGATGGTCGTTCACAGTATGGTTAGTGGGCGTGGTTGGGACACCATATGGCATCATGGGATGATCGTTCACAACATGGTTAGTGGGCGTGTTGGGGCACCATAAGACATCATGGGATGGTCGTTCGCAGCATCGTTATTGGGCGTGCTGGGGCACCATACGACAGCATGGGACGGTCGTTTCCAATATCATTTTTATATTTTGAAATAGTGATCTCAGATCCCCAATTGACGCGATTATGAGCGGAGTATCTCAATGGGTGATAAACCTATTATTTTAGACCGCTCAAAGTTGTCTGATGAGCAAGGCAAGGACTTTCGCTTTCTGGTTGGTCAATTCTGCGGCCGCAAACATGGCAGCGAGAGGGTCTTGGCCCAAGTTTGACATCGATGTTGACAGGAGCGACGGAGAAAACACCACGGCCAGGTTTTCTGGCGTCATTAGATTAACTGATGAGTGGTCGGCAACTCTAAGGAAGACCATAAAGAAAAAGAAATGTACTGAGAAAATAAATCATAATGCAACGCAAGTTTTTTTTTACCAAGGAAATCGTAAATAAATGACTTATAAGATTAAAGATTTTAAAGATTTTATTTCAATATGGTTTACGTTCAGACCCTTGAAATTAACACGATTCTCACAAGATCACTCATTTATTTAATATCGTTTCCTGGTTCTATTGTCGTGTTTGTGTAATTTCTTTGTTTCTACTATCAGGTCTATGAAATCTCTTAGCTTTAATGTCAAGTCTTTGTCATTTTCTGGTTCTGATGTTAATTTCTTGGCTCTACTATTTAGTTTATGTCGTCTGGTTGTAAAGTCGATTTAATGTCACCGCCTGCATTCTTCTTATGTCTAATCTATACAGTTTTTTTGTTTTCTTCTGGATAAGTTTAGCACAAAACTTACCTACGGAGATGGTGGATTATGGCCAAAAAACAGTCAAAACTTGAGTTTTCAAATTGTTCTAAAACAGATTTCATGCGTATAAATCTCTCAGACTCCTGGTGTAGAGCTGCAAGATACAATAAAAATCAAGCATCATTTACCAACGTATAAAAAACAGCTTCAGTCCAGGTTTTATCACTGAATTACCTGATACAGATCGAGAACTAGTTAATATTTTTCTAAATATAGCCATAATTAGTAAAAAAAATAATTTTTATGTTTTTAAAACTGAATAAGCCACAATGCAATTTTTACATTATCGAATTAGTGTGTAACTTATAGCATAATCTGTCTATAGATTGACCACAACGAGGTTATACAATGACAAACTCATCAAAACGATGTTAGACATTGACTACCTCAGAAAAACTAGCTTAATCATTGATAGACACAACACAACGAAGTTAAATGCATATTGAATAGATAATATATGAATGTTGTCATGGAATTTCGAAATAATTTGTACAAACTTAGTTATTAGACAAAATGTAAGAGATGGTGTTCTCAGAGGCGGAACAACGAACTGGCATCCGGGCAGTTGCCAAGGGCGCTGAGGGCTAATCCTTCAATAATCAATTTATTTCTGTATAATTTAGTATTTAACTATTTCTCAAGTGCACCAAAAATGAATTAGCCAAGGGCGCGGAAAACCCAGTTACGCTTCTGAGTGTTCTCTCAACAGTCAGCATTCTTTTTATGGTGTTGCCCTGGGTTACGCTGTCATTGGTTACGCTGCCATGAGTTATGCCCAGTGCATGATAATCGTTGTTATGGGTGGTGTCAGAATTATTGTGTTGTCTTAGCATTAATTTTGAGCGACGTATTGACAATATATTTGATAGACAGAGTGAGAAGTAATGTTAAGTGTACACTGAGGTGTGAGAATGAGTGAGAGAGAGAGAGAGAGAGAAAGAGAAAGAGAGAGAGAGAGAAAGAGAGAGAGAGAGAGAGAGAGAGAGAGAGAGTGTGAGTAAGAAAGAGAGAGAGAGTGAGTAAGAGAGAGAGTGAGTAAGAGAGAGACAGAGAGAGAGTGAGTGAGTGAGAGAGAGAGAGAGAGAGAGAGAGAGAGAGAAAGAGAGTGAGTAAGTGAGAGAGAGAGAGTGAGTGAGTGAGAGAGAGAGAGAGAGAGAGAGTGAGTGAGTAATAGAGAGAGAGAGTGAGTAAGAGAGAGAGAGAGTGAGCGAGTGAGAGAGAGAGAGAGAGAGAGAGAGAGAGAGAGAGAGAGAGAGAGAGAGAGAGAGAGAGAGAGAGAGAGGAAATGCAATTGATAAGTAATTGCGTTAACACGAGGGAATTTTTATTTGACTTCTAATAATAAAGTATTTTATTATAGATTTGAATTTTGGTAACAAAGGATTGTGTAACTTAACTTCTAGTAATCGAGATTTTTGTGTTTGAATCATGATTGAGCATTTCATTGAACAATGAACTGATGATCAACAAAATAATGAAAAATGAACTGATGAACAATTATCTAATGAGCAATGAAATAATGTACAATGTACTAATGAATAATAAAGTAATGAACAAATAACAAATCAACAATGACATAATGAACAATACAGTAATGAGCTATGAACTGATGAACAATAAACTAATGAACAATGTACTAATGAACATTGAACTAATGAACAATGAACTTATGAACAATGCACTAATGAACAATGAACTTATGAACAATACACTAATGAGCAATGAACTTATGAACAATGCACTAATGAGCAATGAACTAATGAGCAAAGTACTAATGAACTTATGAACAATGAACTAATGAACAATGAACTAATGAACAATGCACTAATGAGCAATGAAGTTATGAACAATGCACTGAGCAATGAACTAATGAACAATGCACTAATGAACTTATGAACAATGAACTAATGAGCAATGTACTAAGGAACTAATGAACAATGAACTAATGAACAATGTATTAATGAACTAATTAACAATGAACTAATGAACAATGAACTAACGAACTAATGAGCAATGAACTAATGAGCACTGTACTAATGAACTTATGAACAATGAACTAATGAACTAATTAACAATGAACTAATGAACAATGTAATAATGAACTAATTAACAATGACTTAATGAACAATGAACTAACGAACCAATGAGCAATGAACTAATGAGCACTGTACTAATGAACTAATGAACAATGTACTAATGAACTAATTAACAATGAACTAATGAACAATGAACTAACGAACTAATGAACTAATGAACAATGAACTAATGAACAATGAACTTATTAACAATGTACTAATGAACGAATGAACAATGAACTAATGAACAATGTACTAATGAACTAATGAACAATGAACTAATGAACAATGAACTAATGAACAATGAACTAATGAACAATGAACTAATGAGCAATGTACTAATGAACTAATGGACAATGAACTAATGAGCAATGTACTAATGAACAATGTACTAATGAACAATGAACTAATGAACTAATGAACAATGAACTTATGAACAATGAACTAATGAACAATGTACTAATGAACTAAAAACAATGAACTAATGAACAATGAACTAACGAACTAATGAACAATGAACTAATAAACAATGAACTAATGAACAATGAACTAATGAACAATGAACTTATGAACAATGTACTAATGAACTAATGAACAATGAACTAATGAACAATGAACTAACGAACTAATGAACAATGAACTATTAAACAATGAACTAATGAACAATGAACTAATGAACAATGAACTAATGATTAATGTACTAATGAACTAATGAACAATGAACTAATGAACAATGAACTAATGAACAATGAACTAACGAACTAATGAACGATGAACTAATGAACTATGAACTAATGAACAATGAACCAAAGAATGTTAATGTTACCGTTAGCACTAAGTAGCTCCATGACAACTTCCTCTGGCACAAGTGGAGGGGTCATATCTCGAATGATCATTTTCAAGACATTACTGGTGGTGATGACCGGTAGCCTGGCCACAGCGTTAATGTCTGCAAGAAATACAACAAACATAAGTATACACCTTAATGTCTGCAAGAAATTCAACAAATATAAGTAAACATTTTAATGACTGCAAGAAATACAACTAATATAAATATACACATAATATTTCATATTCCATCAATTTTATATACAAATAACTATTGCTTTCGTATGATTTATAGCTGTAGTATAAGGATGTGTTTAGTACTTGGATAAAACATTCTTTTGAATTCTAAAGTGTTTTGGACGAGGAATATTTAGATAAATGTTTAGTCCTTTGGAGATTGTGTGTGTGCATTTCTGATGTATGTGTGTGCAAGCAAATGTTAGATCGAAAGAGCGTTATGGAGTGAGAGAAGTTGGGAGTGTTTTGTTTTAGTGTTTGTTTTAAAGAGGGGGTAAGAGAGTGTTTGTGATATAAAGAGAGGGATTGAGAAAGAGAGATGGGGGATGAGAGAGAGAGAGAGAGAGAGAGAGAGAGAGAGAGAGAGAGAGAGGAAAAAGAGGGAGAGAGGAGGGAGAGGAAATGAGAGAGAGATATGGAGAAAGCGAATGAAAGAGAGAAGGGGCAGTGAGAGAGAGAGAGGACGAAAGTATATGACAGTGCAAGATTACCATAACCGTCACATTAGAAGTGACATCTGCTGTAAATTTTTAGCAATATATTATTTTGACAGATAAGGAGGTTATCAATAAAACACACAAATACTTGTATACAAGTGACATTTTTTAACGAGTATATTTTTGTTAATTGGTTTGATGAATACCTTTATCTACTTTTTGTCTTGCTTTGGATAACTCTAAATGTGGACAGGCCAGTCGGTAGATTCCTTCTGTTTGCAGGCCTGCAAAATAATTTTTGTTTAAAAATTAGTGATAATAATAATAATATGATAACTCCCAACCGTCCTTGATCTGGGCTCACCACGCTCCACATAAAACAACTAGAGAAAATATTCCATTAAATATTGTAAGGATACTTTCTAACTATTCTTATTTTGGTGCTTGAGGGTCTCTAAGTAAAAATTAAATCTAATATACCATTTAATTCCACCACACGAATGCATTCTAAAATGAGACTGTTAGTTTTTGAAAAGTTCCCGATTTGTGTCCATTGTTTCGGTGGTGTCTGTGAGGCTCCTGAGAAGAGATAGAAATCTACATCGGTTAGCTTAAAAGTATAAATGTTAACACCCACTCCAGGTTCTCAAAACTGGTCTTAAATTTGTTAAAATCTGATTGTTTAATTATATTGAACAAGTGAAAGTGTATAAGCTATTGAAAACAATTTGTAACACATAAAAAAAGCTGTAGTTATAGGTAAACATTTTAAAAAATGAATCTGCATATAAATGTCTTTATAAGTTTTAATAATATCTATTTACCTTACCAATATCTAGAAATAAAATAGTAATAAAGTATAAAATGCATGTACTTAATTTTACCTTAATATAGCCTTCTTATGACAATTGGGCAAAAAGTAAGATTAGTCAAAAGACACATATATATAAATACAGAGATCATAATAAAGCAAATAAATGTTAAGGAATTATAATTAAAAAATAAAGCAATAAACAGACTTTGATAAATTATAGATAATCGATAATAAAGCCCAAATAAATAGGACTTTTTCTACTGAAATTGCCAATCTACTTACTTGTAGAGGAAACTTTTGACAGCAAACAGCGTCTTTTTTTAACAGCAACAAGCAACACAACTAGGAGGACACAGCCACCAAAGATTCCTAAACTTATTCCGACAGCACCAGATTGTTCAACTTCTATCTCATTTGGGGTTTCAGACGCACCTGCTCAAGGTTTGTGTAAGTAAACAAGTAATAAAAACTCGAATGAGTATTTAAACGCAATTTCCAACAAAGAATTTCCGATTTTTTTATTCAAGGGAAATCATTCTAGAGTCACACCAAGAATGTGTCAATATAATGCACACCGCACAACAGTCTTTAAATATTAGCATTCAATAAGTGGGGAAAACCCCATTAACTATCATTCTAGATTACATTAAAAGTCATTTCAAATCAATAATTGTGAAACTAAACAAAACAATTGCTACCTACAAATTGCTGCTAAAATTACGGGAGTCGAAAAAAGAGATTTTCAAAACTTCCTTCTCCAACATTGTTTTCAATATTATTAGCTATCGTTTGGGGTTTGCTTCAACCCGATGGATGTTATGGTCGACGAGAAATTGACAAAATACTGATATTTTTTCGTTTTTTAAAAACATTTTCCAGGAAATCCAGTAAACCTTTTCGGTAATATTTTTAGCCCGTGCACATCCCTGGGACCTCCTTAATATATTTGCAAAAGACCCGAACTCTCTATCTAGTATGGTTTAGGACGAGTAGTCAGATACTTCCTCCTTTTTCCTACATCCTGTGTCCTTGTTTGTTTTTGTTTTTCCTTTCATTTTTATTTTACATGAATATTTTAAATTATTTTATGATATAACATGTTTTAAGAATTTAAATATATGTAAGTACCTATTTTATGTTATTGTACTGATGAAGGCATTAGCCGAAACGTCTATTGTCGTTTTAGTTTAAAATAAAGCTCAAATTTATTGTTTTAATTGCACAATTTGTTTGTGTATTTTGTATTTTAGGACGTAGGAGGAGTTGCTGTTCAGAGCTCGAAAAGACTGGCAAGACATTTCAAATATATAAACGCAATTCCAAAGGGAAATTGAGTTAAAAAATCAATATTTATAATTTGCTATGTATGTCCGTTCGTAACGCTATGTAATTTCAGAAAGCGCAACGCTTAAATAAAAAGTCTTTTAAAAAAATACAGCACCAAAAATAACGCATAAAATTGTTTAATATGGAAAGGAGATTTGATTTTTATCTGTATCTGTATATTTTCTGACTATTAAATTGTGTAAATCATTGATTTCAGCTAAAATATATTTATTTTGAAAACTAATACACTATTCATTAAATATCTTACAAAAACCAACACAAAACGGTTAGTCTAAAATATAACTTTTTGTTTTACTGTAAACAAATCCAAGTTTAAATAAATAGATGTTCCTTTAGAATAGATATGACTAAGCTTCAATTATCGGATTGTATCGGCCTTGTCAGATGTCAGTAACTTAGTATCTTGGGCAAGTGGTCGGCCTTGTCACCTGTCAATAATTTAATATCTTAGGCGAGTGTTGGCCTTGTCATCTGTCAGTAACTTAGTATCTACGGACATTGGTCAGACTTGTCACCTGTCAGTACATTAGAGTCTTAGACAAGTGATCGGCCTTGTCACTTGTAAGTAACAGTATTTTCTGCGAGTGTTCGGCTTCGTCACCTGTCATTAACTTAGTATCTTTGGCGAGTGTTCGGCATTATCACCTGTCAGTAACTTAGTATCTTAGGCGAGTGGTCGGCCTTGTCTCCTGTCAATAACTTAGTATCTTAGGCGAGTGGTCGGCCTTGTCTCCTGTCAATAACTTAGTATCTTAGGCGAGTGGTCGGCCTTGTCTCCTGTCAATAACTTAGTATCTTAGGCGAGTGGTCAGCCTTGTCACCTGTCAGTAATTTAGTATCTTCGGCCATTGTTCAGTCTTGTCACCTGTCAATAAGTTAGTAACTTAGTCGAGTAGTCAGCGTGTCACCTGTAAGTAACTTAGTATCTTAGGCGAGTGGTCGGCCTTGTCCCCTGTTAGTAACTTGGTATCTTAAGCAAGTGGTAGGCTTTGTCACCTGTCAGTAACCTTGTATCTTAGGCGAGTGTTCAGCTTGTCATCTGTCAATAACTTAGTGTCTTAGGCGTGTGTTCAGCTTGTCACCTGTCAATAACTTAGTGTCTTAGGCGAGTGTTCAGCTTGTCACCTGTCAATAACTTAGTATCTTAGGCGAGTGTTCAGCTTGTCACCTGTCAATAACTTAGTATCTTAGGCGAGTGTTCAGCTTGTCACCTGTCAATAACTTAGTATCTTAGGCGAGTGTTCAGCTTGTCACCTGTCAATAAATTAGTATCTTAGGCGAGTGTTCAGCTTGTCACCTGTCAATAACTTAGTATCTTAGGCGAGTGTTCAGCTTGTCACCTATCAATAACTTAGTATCTTAGGCGAGTGTTCAGCTTGTCACCTATCAATAACTTAGTATCTTAGGCGAGTGTTCAGCTTGTCACCTGTCAGTAACCTTGTATCTTAGGCGAGTGTTCAGCTTGTCACCTGTCAGTAACCTTGTATCTTAGGCGAGTGTTCAGCTTGTCACCTGTCAGTAACCTTGTATCTTAGGCGAGTGTTCAGCTTGTCACCTGTCAATAACTTAGTGTCTTAGGCGTGTGTTCAGCTTGTCACCTGTCAATAACTTAGTATCTTAGGCGAGTGTTCAGCTTGTCACCTGTCAATAACTTAGTATCTTAGGCGAGTGTTCAGCTTGTCACCTGTCAATAAGTTAGTATCTTAGGCGAGTGTTCAGCTTGTCACCTGTCAATAACTTAGTATCTTAGGCGAGTGTTCAGCTTGTCACCTGTCAATAACTTAGTATCTTAGGCGAGTGTTCAGCTTGTCACCTGTCAATAACGTAGTATCTTAGGCGAGTGTTCAGCTTGTCACCTGTCAGTAACCTTGTATCTTAGGCGAGTGTTCAGCTTGTCACCTGTCAATAACTTAGTATCTTAGGCGAGTGTTCAGCTTGTCACCTTTCAAAAACTAAGTATCTTAGGCGAGTGTTCAGCTTGTCACCTGTCAATAACTTAGTATCTTAGGCGAGTGTTCAGCTTGTCACCTGTCAATAACTTAGTATCTTAGGCGAGTGTTCAGCTTGTCACCTGTCAATAACTTAGTATCTTAGGCGAGTGTTCAGCTTGTCACCTGTCAGTAACCTTGTATCTTAGGCGAGTGTTCAGCTTGTCACTTGTCAATAACTTAGTATCTTAGGCGAGTGTTCAGCTTGTCACCTGTCAATAACTTAGTATCTTAGGCGAGTGTTCAGCTTGTCACCTGTCAATAACTTAGTATCTTAGGCGAGTGTTCAGCTTGTCACCTGTCAGTAACCTTGTATCTTAGGCGAGTGTTCAGCTTGTCACCTGTCAGTAACTTAGTATCTTAGGCGAGTGTTCAGCTTGTCACCTGTCAGTAACCTTGTATCTTAGGCGAGTGTTCAGCTTGTCACCTGTCAGTAACCTTGTATCTTAGGCGAGTGTTCAGCTTGTCACCTGTCAGTAACCTTGTATCTCAGGCGAGTGTTCAGCTTGTCACCTGTCAGTAACCTTGTATCTTAGGCGAGTGTTCAGCTTGTCACCTGTCAGTAACCTTGTATCTTAGGCGAGTGTTCAGCTTGTCACCTGTCAGTAACCTTGTATCTCAGGCGAGTGTTCAGCTTGTCACCTGTCAGTAACCTTGTATCTTAGGCGAGTGTTCGGTCTTGCCACGACATGTCGATAATTTAATATCTTAGGCGAATGTTTGACCTTGTCATCTGTCAGTAACGTAGTATCTTCGGCCATTGGTCAGTCTTGTCATCTGTTATTAAATTAATATCTTAAACGAGTGGTCAGCCTTATCATCTGCCAGTAAATTTGTATCTTAGGCGAGTTGTCCGCCGTGTCACCTTTTTGGTCAGAGGGCATGAGAGAGGTCAGAGTAGAAGGCAGTTTCTGTGACGGGTAGTCAGAGAAGAGACTGGAATGTTGAGAGCTGAGGGTGGACCGAGATGTTCATGGAAAGGTTGGGTGAAGTATACACAGTGAGAAAGACAGACTTGGAATGGCATGAAGCTACAAACGTTGTCAGCTGTAATATTTTTCATGGATATACCCATTGATGTTATTAAACTTATATTTATATTTAACCAAGAGTGTTTGTGACTTCTTATACCACATTCAGTATGTTATTTTGTCGTTTATATATTAACCAGCTGAGACTCCGTCTGAGTACCGATGCTGGGTAATATCTGTGGACAAGGGGCGGATCTGAATCCCCCTAGACACGACGCCGCCACACCTGTCAGTAACTTATCATCTTAGACGAGTTTTCGGCCTTTTCACCTGTCAATAACTAAGCATCTTAGGCGAGTGGTCGGCCTTTCCACATGTCAATAATTTAATATCTCAGGCGAGTGTTTGACCTTGTCTCCTGTCATTAACTTAGTATCTTCGGCCATTGGTCGGTCTTGTCACCTGTCAGAAAATTAGTATCTTAGACGAGTGGTCGGCCTTGTCATCTGTCAGAACCTTAGCATCTTCAGCCATTGGTCAGTCTTGTCACCTGTCAGTAACTTAGTACGTTAGGCGCGTGATCGGCCTTGTCACCTGTAAGTAATTTAGTATCTGAGGCGAGTTTTCAGCTTTGTCATCTGTCAATAGCTTAGTATCTTGGGCGAGTGGTCGACATTTTCACCTTCAGGAACAGTATTTTAGACGAGGGTTATGCCTTGTCACCTGTCAGTAACTTAGTATCTTAGGCGAATGGTCTGTTTTGTCACCTGTCAGTAACTTAGTATCTTAATTAGGAGATTGGTTTTTAAACTAATCAGTCAGAAGAGCCAAAAAATCAGCAGTAGGAAGATGGTTTTTTGTGCTCTGTTTAAACTGACTATTAAACATTAAATATATAAAAGGATAAGTAACCTATTGAAGGAAGTTAACAATTAACGCATTTAATTAGAACGATCAACTTGCAAATCCTCATCAAAAACGATTTGTGTCCTACTGGCCAAGGCACACTGAAATCTTCTATAAGAGACGTTGTTTGCCGACCACTGCTCTAGACTCTAGGCTCTAGTAATACAGGTTTCTGTATTTAAGTTAACGAAGTCATATCTGATGTCGTCAGTCCAAATACGATGATTAAGTTTAGCTCAGCATCAAAATGAAATTCCCCAAAATTTCACTGCATGTATGCTACTGGAAGAAAATGTATGCACAAAAGATTTGAAAAAAAAACAACAAAAAATAACTTTCTTGCGCAAAAAGGTGGATAATATGCAACGTACATAGACTGTCTCCACTTGAGTGGAATAGGGGCCGTCCATAAATGACGTCACCCTCCTAGGGGAGGGGGGTCACACTTTTGTGACGATGCGTGACGAGGGGGAGGGAGGGGGGGTTGAAGAAATGTGACGTCACATCAAAAGGGTAACTTTAAAGAAAACTTCCACTGAAATATTTGGTGGCTTACAATTTATTTAATTACTTTTTAATTTTTAAAAATATATTTTTGATTTAAAAATCAGGGCTTCTCATTTTCCATCAGACGCTGGTTGGCGTAAGCTATCAAGAGACGAAAATTAAATCTAATTATAATCCTTAACTTTGAGAACTCACAAGATAACGTATGAAATTGATACGCTGTGTCGTTTGATGTTGACATCAAAGCATTTGTGATGCAACCGCAGCTCCGTCGGCGAACTTTTTTGCCCATTACCCCGAAATATACAAGTTTATGAGTGCGTTACCCCCCCCCCAAACCCCCAGACTCTAGGTACTGCTCACATGACTCGGGGATTTGGGGGGATCGTTGTCCCCCCCCCCAATGCTAATGGTGAGTTTTACAAGCATGACAAGAGTCTAAAAATGATCTGAATAGGATTATGTGTAGATATTGTAAGTCAAAGCGACACGGAATATCCTTTTTCTTAAAAAAAAAGGGAAGGGGGGGGGTGGAATCAATTTGAAAGATTTATTAACGTTTTAAGTTTGATATAATTGTTCGGTTTGTTTTGGGTCAAACGCCCCTGGCCATTCTAGATATAATGATAAATGAGTCCATTTTATTTAATGCATCAAATTCTTGACATCGCAATTCGAGAGGAGCACAAAACAACTTTTCTTCTTAGCTCAGTTTTTAAGGCATTAATTTAAAATATCACAGAAAGGATACGTGATACATACAAGTCATTTGGATTAAGATTATTGTCACTCGTGTCAATATAAATGAAAGTAGGGTGGATTTAGGTGTCTTCGTATAGTACGTAGGTAAGAAATCTACATAGTTGTCAAATTTAACAAAAAGCCTTTCCTGGAAGGAACTGGTTCAATAATGGGCATATGTTCCAAGCGTTCACGTACACATGACGTATTTTAATATATCTAGTGGATTGTAGTGGATGTTGTATGTCCCAAATGAGTCTGCATTACCCCCAAGAATTCCCTTTTGACCCCAGATGAGGTTATTTACCCCTGTTCGAGACCTCTTTCTTACGGGATGCCCGTCAGTCAATTGGGGGATTTTAAAAAAATAGATTTTAAAAATATTATTTTTAAATATTGTTTTCTAAACAAAGACGTTAATCGTGATGATTAATAGTCAATGTTTCATTTGTATTCATTAAAATAAAATATAATCTAAGGATGTTAACACAGTTCGTTTTTTGAAGGCCGGTTAAACGTTTTGAAAAAAAATGCTTCACGCGGGTTACGATATTACAATGTAGACCTTCATTAAATAAATAATAAATACTTAAATGACAATAAAAAGTGATTTGAAAAATACTTATTTTCAAATAGAAAATGAGGTGGGTTTTTTTGGAGAGGGGGGGGGGTTCAAAGCTTTGTGACGTATTTTTAGAGGGGGGTCTAACTTTTTGTGACGACGCGTGACGAGGGGGGGGGGTAAAAAATCGGCCAAAATCGCGTGACGTCATTTATGGACGGCCCCATAGGGATAAGTTCAACTATTATTAAGGTTTTTAAAAATGCAATTAGAATTTATTTTTGCTTGAAATACCGTGCACTTGTAGCATACAATTTATAGCTGTGATTTTTTAAAATTTAACACGTTAAAGTATGCCATGCTAACGATTTAGAATGAGAAGATAGATTAAAAACTGATAAGACTAAAATATTTGTATTAAGGGTGTACCGGATTTCGGCTCCGGCATCAGCAATATATGATTTATATTAACCATAATCTCTATAGATGGTATAAGTTTCGTTATAAAACTTGCCCAGGTCAGAGTAAGTTAGATTCAGCCAGTTTTTCTTTTGTGATTTAGACTTTGCAGATATATCTTTAGCCCAGCAGTAATAGATTCCAGTATCAGGTTTACCGAAATCATTGATGTATAATATTATGTCACCGGTTTTGTGATCAAAACTGACATTCCAATTCCTTTCCTTTGGGACAAACTGAAAATCAATTAATTTTAGCCAAATAAATTTTGAGGTATGTAATTAAATAAATAAACGACTTAATTTTGTTTCTATTGCAAGTTGTCATATTAATAGGAAATAAAGGGGTGTGACAAATTATTTAAAAGTTGAAATAGCACCCACAAAAATTTAAAACTTTATTTTTAACTGGAATCAGTCTTTTCATTTATGCATTAATTATTAATTTTATCCAATACAATTAATACATGTTATATAGAGGACTCATCAATATTCCACGTTTATAATTCTGCTGTAGTTTTTTTTTAATTGCATACTTGAAACAACCAAAGATGTATCTGATAGGAATGAGCCAGGTATTTGTAAGGGATAGCATAATATACAATTTAAAATAAAATATTCGTATTTTAATAAGATAATGGTAAAATACATGAACCGTTTAAACTAGTATAATAATATGTCTGGTTTCTAAAGTCATTACGTATTCATACTTTAACATATAATAAAGTACTTTGACAAATCATTTGGCTTACTCTCTTCCCATGTGATCCGTCCCAAGTGGCTATTGTTTCCATATCCCTATGAACTATCCTGGACATTTCAATAGTTTGTTCCGAAGAGTTGACTCCACATGAAAGGTTGACTCCACCAGAAATGTTGAGAGCCATGTCATTGATGGGGTAAATACGACTTGTAGCCGCAACACCTGCTGTGGAACATGTTTAATTTGTTTAAACGTAATGATTACGTGTTATTTAAATGTTCAGTAGTTTTTACATATTTAAAAAGTATTAATAATTTTTATATAAGGGGTCGTCCATAAATGACGTCATGCGATTTTGGCCGATTTTCACCACCCCTCCCCTTCGTTACACTTCGTCAAAATAACTTAGCCCCCCCCCCTCCAATATGACGTCACAAAGCTTTGAAACACCCCCCCCCACAAACAAAAACAAAAAAAGACGTAAGTTCTAATAGAAAATTAGCTTGTTTCCGATTAATTTTTTGTCATTTAAATATGTACTAAGGCCTGAACTCAAATTTTGCAATAGGTATGAAGCCATTGAAAGCGTCATTAAATAAATTGAATGCAATCAAATATTTTAGTGGACATTTTTATTTAAAGTAGAAAGACATTACATAGGCGTTACATTTCTTAAACACCCCCTCCTCCTAGTCACACATGCGTGCCCCCCCCCCTTTTCCTTTTTAGGCGAGTGACGTCATTTATGGACGGCCCCTAAATCTTATATTACGACCTAGATTAAACGCCAATAAAAAAAGTTTTTATTGACTTTGCAGTGCGCAGAATAAATATTTTTAAAATTGCTGTTTCACGCCTATATAATAAGGTATATTTAAAATGTTATTGCCCCTTCATGTAAGTTTAAAATATCTCACACCCTTATTATCTTGCAGACCAATTATCAATCTGGGCCATGTTTACGTCGAGGAGGTTTGTGATTGTTTATTTAATTTTATTTTGTTTATTATCTTTTTTATTAAATAAATTTTAACTGACCCACAGCCTCATCTGAAATAATTAATCGTTCGATGTATTATTTCTGTAAAAAAATTATATTAATAAGTAAATTCGAAATGTTGTACTGTTTTAAATACCTCAAATGATGTCGAAAATCAATAACTTTTATTTTTTAACACCTTTTATTTTAAATGCCCGTGATGAACTCACTGATCAATCTGACGCTGTCTATCTTTTTTTTAAAGAGGAGTTAATGACGACATGTGTGTGAGTGAAGAATTTCTTGACCTTCAGAGTCTTAAAGACCAAACAAGGGGAAACGATTTATTTGCTTCTGTTTGTTCTGCTGTCAATGACATTAAACTACCATGGAAAAAATATCGGGAATTATTACTGATGGCGTTCCGTCCATGATTGGTGATCACGCGTGACTAGCAACACTTGCCTGTAACAAAAGTGAGTGAAGAGGGGGGCAAATCTTTTAAACTTCACTGTACCATTCAACAACAAGTTCTTCGTTCCAAAATTTTTAGATGTGGCCATGTCATTAAGCCTGTGATAAAAGCTATAAACTCTATTAGCTCTAAAGCCTTTTGCACCGCCAGTTTCAGCAGTTACTTCATGACATCGATGGAGAATAAGGAGATGTTGTTTATCACAATGGTGGAAGATGGCTCAGTTGGGATATCACTTCAGCACTTCTACACATTTAAACAAGAAATTGGGCGATTCATGGAAGATAAGGAACAACCAATTCCAGAACTATGTGATCCTGCTTGGTTGGCATATTTTGCATTTTTAGTTGATTTGACAAGACATCTAAACATTCTTAACGCAAATCTTCAGGGCACAATGCATTGTTAAGCCAATTATCAATGCCTTTGGGAACAAGCTGCAACATTTCAAAGACAACTGTCTCAAATGCAGCCGAATACTACACATTTCCCTTCACTACTGGAAATCATGACATGTTTTCTAGGAAGACACTTCAATGACCAAATGCAGAGGTATGTTGCAGATATCTATTCCTGGATGATGAATTTCAAAGATGCTTTCAGGACTTTGTGTGTGTGTTTTTTTTAACACATTTCTCTGTTGACCTTGATAATTCTCCAGGCAATCTGTAACTTGAAATCTTTGAGTTCCAAAGTAATGCTGAAAGTCGCAGCAGACAATCTCAGCTTTCATTGACTTTTACCATCCGCTGGATAAAGATAGATTCAAAGAGATTCGAACACTTGCTAAGAAAATGCTCAGCTTGTTTGGCTCGAAATACTAATACTTGTGTGAGCAGAAATTATCAGTTATGAATTTAAAAAGTATCGTGTGAGGACGAGAATAGGTGACTCTCACCTGCATGATATCATACGTAAAAAAACAGTGGCATTGAGCCTCACCTTGCCTTTTTACAGCATTCAAGGTCTCAGTTTGATATTTCTCACTAAAATTTTGCAATAAAACTTCTCAATATATCATTTTTTGTTGTTTATTATTTTTATCTGGCCCCCGAATATCTTTACTTTAAGGAATATGGCCCGCCATGCAAAAAGTTTGGAAGCGCCTACTTTACACATTGAGGGTAGTAATGGAGGGTACCAAAATTCTCTTTATTCACATGAAATGGGGACGTCCGTAAATGAAGTTATGCGATTTTTGTCGTTTTTTTCATCCCCTCCTCCTTGTCACAAAAACTTTGACCCCCCTCCACTATGACGTCACAAAGCTTTGCGCCCCCCCCCCAGTAAAAGTAGTATTATCTTTTTGAAAATGAGCATGTTTCATATCGCTTTTTTGTCATTTAAGTATGTATTGAATCTACATTCTCTTTTGGGTCGAGCCGCTAGGCTCTTAAGACACGGTTCAATTTATCGCATGCGAGCCTCATCAAGCGGGCATCGCCATAGAGGTACTCCTCTGCAGGTAACGTTACTTCTCCTTCCAAATCCCCGCACAGCTCGGGGCACTCTTCGAGTACGTGGACCACCGTCTCCTCCAGGTGGCCACACAGCCGACAGGCCAGTTCCCTTCTAGTGTTAAACTTGTACAAGTAGCTTCGTATGGGACAATGTTCAGTTCTCATTCTAGTTATGAGCGTCTGATTGCTACGTCCAATTTCCCACCAGGAGTCGCTTTTGCTCGGTCGCGGCATGTACTGGAATACTTTTCTGGCCGTGCTTCCAGACGCCCAGCCCTGAAGCCATTTCTCTCGGAAATGGTCCTTAAGATACGATCTGACCCCCAGCTGGGTCATCGGGCGATCGGGTTGGAAACTGAGCTGAACCTTCTCTCGCCAACTTATCGAGCCTGTCTGAATGAGGCTCGCCACTGTGCCCAGTGATGTACTGAAGGACTACTTTTCCGCCTCGTGCTAGGATTTCACCTACTGTTTCCAAAATAACACTGACCGTTTTCGTCTCCAGAGAGGATCGACCCACAGTCTCGAGCGAAAACCGTGAGTCAGTGAAGTATGTATTAACTGTTAGGCTGCACTCTATTATCGTAACACGCGTGAAGCAATTTAAAACGTCATTAAATAAATTGTAGGCAATCCAATATTTAAGATTTTAAGAGGAACTTTTATTGAAAGTTGCACGTTTTTTTTTGTGACGTCTCGTTTCTTAGACAACCCCCTGCCCATCGTCACACATCGTCACAAATGTGTACCCCCTTCCCAACCTCCCTTTCTTTTAGGTACATGACGTCATCTATGGACGACCCCATGGAAATGAAAATTGTGTTGAGCTCATAAGGCAGTACATGTATTTCATTAATTTGCTGAAAGGAAAATTTAATTTAAAAAATGGATTTTAAATCTTTAAAAAGTATTTTTTAAAAAACAATTTTATTCTATACACTTGAAAGGACACTAATAGAACGTTTGCTATACTATACACTGATCAAACGTGTGTTATACTAGACACTGATAGAACGTATGTTATACTAGACACTGATAGAACGTGTGTTATACTAGACACTGATAGAACGTGTGTTATACTACACACTGATAGAACCCGTGTTATACTACACACTGATTGAACGTGTGCTATACTACACACTGATAGAACGTGTGCTATACTACAGACTGATTTAACGTGTGCCAAACTACACACTGATTGAACGTGTGCTATACTACACACTGGATTGAAGGTGTGCTATTCTATACTACACACTTTATATAGGAGAGCCATCCAATCATAGAGGAGAGCTATCCCATCATTGAGGACAGCTATCCCATCATAGAGGACATCTATCCCATCATAGAGGAGAGCCATCCCATCATAGAGGACATTTTTCCTATCATAGAGGAGAGCTATCCCATCATAGAGGAGAGCTATCCCATCATAGAGGAGAGCTATCCCATCATAGAGGAGAGCTATCCCATCCGAGTGGACAGCCATCCCATCCGAGAGGACAGCTATCCCATCATAGAGGACAGCTATCCTATCATAGAGGACAGCCATCCCATCCGAGAGGACAGCTATCCCATCATAGAGGACAGCTATCCCATCATAGAGGACAGATATCTCATCATATAGAACAGCCATCCCATCCGATAGGACAGCCATCCCATCATAGAGGACTGCTATCCTATCATAGAGGACAGCCATCCCATCATAGAGGACAGCTATCCTATCATAGAGGAGAGCTATCCCATCATAGAGGAGAGCTATCCCATCCGAGTGGACAGCCATCCCATCCGATAGGACAGCTATCCCATCATAGAGGACAGCTGTCCTATCATAGAGGACATCTATCCTATCATAGAGGAGAGCTATCCCATCATAGCTATCCCATCCGAGTGGACAGCCATCCCATCCGAGATGACAGCTATCCCATCATAGAGGACAGCTATCCTATCATAGAGGACAGCCATCCCATCATAGGGGACAGCTATCCCATCATAGAGGAGAGCCATACCATCCGAGAGGACGGCCATCCCATCCGATAGGACAGCCATCCCATCATAGAGGAGAGCTATCCCATCAAAGAGGAGAGCCATACCATCATAGGGGACAGCCATCCCATCAAAGAGGACAGCCATCCCAACATAGAGGACAGCTATCCCATCATAGAGGACAGCCATCCCATCATAGAGGACAGCCATCCCAACATAGAGGACAGCTATCCCAACATAGAGGACAGCTATCCCATCATAGAGGACAGCCATCCCATCATAGAGGACAGCTATCCTATCATAGAGGACAGACAATCCCATCATAGAGGACAGCTATCCTATCATAGAGGACAGACAATCCCATCATAGAGGACAGCCATCCCATCATAGAGGACAGCTATCCTATCATAGAGGACAGCCATCCCATCATAGAGGACAGCTATCCTATCATAGAGGACAGACAATCCCATCATAGAGGACAGCTATCCTATCATAGAGGACAGACAATCCCATCATAGAGGACAGCCATCCCATCATAGAGGACAGCTATCCTATCATAGAGGACAGCCATCCCATCATAGAGGACAGCCATCCCATCATAGAGGACAGCCATCCCATCATAGAGGACAGCCATCCCATCATACAGGACAGCCATCCCATCCGATAGGACAGCCGTCCCATCATAGAGGAGAGCCATACCATCATAGGGGACAGCCATCCCATCATAGAGGACAGCCATCCCATCATAGAGGACAGCTATCCCATCATAGAGGACAGCCATCCCATCACAGAGGACAGTCATCCCATCATAGAGGACAGCTATCCTATCATAGAGGACAGCCATCCCATCATAGAGGACAGCTATCCCATCATAGAGGGCAGCTATCCCATCATAGAGGACAGCCATCCCATCATAGAGGACAGCTATCCTATCATAGAGGACAGCCATCTCATCATAGAGGACAGCTATCCCATCATAGAGGACAGCCATCCCATCATAGAGGACAGCCATCCCATCATAGAGGACAGCCATCCCATCATAGAGGACAGCTATCCTATCATAGAGGACAGCCATCCCATCATAGAGGAGAGCCATTCCATCATAGGGGACAGCTATCCCATCATAGAGGAGAGCCATACTATCCGAGAGGACAGCCATACGATCCAATAGGACAGCCATCCCATCATAGAGGAGAGCTATCCTATCATAGAGGACAGCCATCACATCATAGAGGACAGCTATCTATAATAGAGGACGCCATCCCATCATAGAGGACAGCTATCCTATCATAGAGGACGCCATCCCATCATAGGGGACAGCCATCCCATCATACAGGACAGCCATCCCATCATAGAGGACAGCTATCCCATCATAGAGGACAGCTATCCTATCATAGACGACAGCTATCGCATCATAGAGGACAGCTATCCCATCATAGAGGGCAGCTATCCCATCATACAGGACAGCCATCCCATCCGAGAGGACAGCTATCCAATCATAGACGACAGCTATCCCATCATAGAGGGCAGCTATCCCATCATAGAGGACAGCCATCCCATCATAGAGGACAGCTATCCTATCATAGAGGACAGCCATCTCATCATAAAGGACAGCTATCCCATCATAGAGGACAGCCATCCCATCATAGAGGACAGCCATCCCATCATAGAGGACAGCCATCCCATCATAGAGGACAGCTATGCTATCATAGAGGACAGCCATCCCATCATAGAGGAGAGCCATCCCATCATAGGGGACAGCTATCCCATCATAGAGGAGAGCCATACTATCCGAGAGGACAGCCATACCATCCAATAGGACAGCCATCCCATCATAGAGGAGAGCTATCCCATCATAGAGGACAGCCATCACATCATAGAGGACAGCTATCCTATCATAGAGGACGCCATCCCATCATAGAGGACAGCTATCCTATCATTGAGGACGCCATCCCATCATAGGGGACAGCCATCCCATCATACAGGACAGCCATCCCATCATAGAGGACAGCTATCCCATCATATAGGACAGCTATCCTATCATAGAGGAAAGCCATCCCATCCGAGAGAACATCTATCCCATCAGAGAGGACAGCTATCCCATCATAGAGGACAGCTATCTCATCATATAGAACAGCCATCCCATCCGATAGGACAGCCATCCCATCATAGAGGAGAGCCATATCATCATAGAGGACAGCTATCGCATCATAGAGGACAGTTTTCCTATCATAGAGGAGAGCTATCCCATCAACGAGGAGAGCTATCCCATCATAGAGGAGAGCTATCCCATCATAGAGGACATCTATCCCATCATAGAGGAGAGCCATCCCATCATAGAGGACAGTTTTCCTATCATAGAGGAGAGCTATCCCATCATAGAGGAGAGCTATCCCATCATAGAGGAGAGCTATCCCATCATAAAGGAGAGCTATCCCATCCGAGTGGACAGCCATCCCATCCGAGAGGACAGCTATCCCATCATAGAGGACAGCTATCCTATCATAGAGGACAGCCATCCCATCCGAGAGGACAGCTATCCCATCATAGAGGACAGCTATCCCATCATAGAGGACAGATATCTCATCATATAGAACAGCCATCCCATCCGATAGGACAGCCATCCCATCATAGAGGACAGCTATCCTATCATAGAGGACAGCCATCCCATCATAGAGGACAGCTATCCTATCATAGAGGAGAGCTATCCCATCATAGAGGAGAGCTATCCCATCCGAGTGGACAGCCATCCCATCCGATAGGACAGCTATCCCATCATAGAGGAAAGCTGTCCTATCATAGAGGACATCTATCCTATCATAGAGGAGAGCTATCCCATCATAGCTATCCCATCATAGCTATCCCATCCGAGTGGACAGCCATCCCATCCGAGATGACAGCTATCCCATCATAGAGGACAGCTATCCTATCATAGAGGACAGCCATCCCATCATAGGGGACAGCTATCCCATCATAGAGGAGAGCCATACCATCCGAGAGGACAGCCATCCCATCATAGGGGACAGCTATCCCATGATAGAGGAGAGCCATACCATCCGAGAGGACGGCCATCCCATCATAGAGGAGAGCTATCCCATCAAAGAGGAGAGCCATACCATCATAGGGGACAGCCATCCCATCAAAGAGGACTGCCATACAATCATAGAGGACAGCTATCCCATCATAGAGGACAGCCATCCCATCATAGAGGACAGCCATTCCATCATAGAGGACAGCTATCCTATCATAGAGGACAGCCATCCCATCATAGAGGACAGCTATCCCATCATAGAGGACAGCCATCCCATCATAGAGGACAGCCATCCCATCATAGACGACAGCCATCCCATCATAGAGGACAGATATCCTATCATAAGGACAGCCATCCCATCATAGGGGACAGCCATCCCATCATACAGGACAGCCATCCCATCCGATAGGACAGCCGTCCCATCATAGAGGAGAGCCATACCATCATAGGGGACAGCCATCCCATCATAGAGGACAGCCATCCCATCATAGAGTTCATCTATCCCATCATAGAGGACAGCCATCCCATCATAGAGGACAGCTATCCTATCATAGAGGACAGCCATCCCATCATAGAGTGCAGCTATCAAATCATAGAGGGCAGCTATCCCATCATAGAGGACAGCCATTCCATCATAGAGGACAGCTATCCTATCATAGAGGACAGCCATCTCATCATAGAGGACAGCTATCCCATCATAGAGGACAGCCATCCCATCATTGAGGACAGCCATCCCATCATAGAGGACAGCCATACCATCCGATAGGACAGCCATCCCATCATAGAGGAGAGCTATCCCATCATAGAGGACAGCCATCACATCATAGAGGACAGCTATCCTATCATAGAGGACGCCATCCCATCATAGGGGACAGCCATCCCATCATACAGGACAGCAATCGCATCATAGAGGACAGCTATCCCATCATAGAGGACAGCTATCCTATCATAGAGGAAAGCCATCCCATCCGAGAGAACCGCTATCCCATCAGAGAGGACAGCTATCCCATCATAGAGGACAGCTATCTCATCATATAGAACAGCCATCCCATCCGATAGGACAGCCATCCCATCATAGAGGAGAGCCATATCATCATAGAGGACAGCTATCGCATCATAGAGGACAGACATCCCAATCATAGAGGACAGCTATCCTATCATAGAGGACAGCCCTCCCATCATAGGGGACAGCCATCCCATCATTCAGGACAGCCATCCCATCATAGAGGACAGCTATCCATCATAGAGGAGAGACATACCATCCGAGAGGACAGCCATGACTTCCAATAGGACAGCCATCCCATCATAGAGGAGAGCTATCCCATCATAGAGGAGAGCTATCCCATCCGAGTGGACAGCCATCCCATCCGAGAGGACAGCTATCCCATCATAGAGGACAGCTGTCCTATCATAGAGGACATCTATCCTATCATAGAGGAGAGCTATCCCATCATAGAGGAGAGCTATCCCATCCGAGTGGACAGCCATCCCATCCGAGAGGACAGCTATCCCATCATAGAGGACAGCCATCCCATCCGAGGGGACAGCTCACATCATAGAGGACAACTATCCTATCATAGAGGACAGTCATCCCATCCGAGAGGACAGCTATCCCATCATAGAGGACAGCTATCCTATCATAGAGGACAGCCATCCCATCCGAGAGAACAGCTATCCCATCAGAGAGGACAGCTATCCCATCATAGAGGACAGCTATCCTATCATTAAGGACAGCCATCCCATCCGAGTGGACAGCCATCCCATCATAGAGGACAGCCATCCCATCCGAGAGGACAGCTATCCTATCATAGAGGACAGCTATCCCATCATAGAGGAGAGCCATATCATCATAGAGGACAGCTATCCCATCATAGAGGACAGCCATCTCATCATAGAGGACAGCTATCCCATCATAGGGGACAGCCATCCCATCATAGAGGACAGCCATCCCATCATAGAGGACAGCCATCCCATCATAGAGGACAGCCATCCCATCATAGAGGACAGCTATCCTATCATAAGGACAGCCATCCCATCATAGGGGACAGCCATCCCATCATACAGGACAGCCATCCCATCCGATAGGACAGCCGTCCCATCATAGAGGGGAGCCATACCATCATAGGGGACAGCCATCCCATCATAGAGGACAGCCATCCCATCATAGAGGACAGCTATCCCATCATAGACAGCCATCCCATCATAGAGGACAGCTATCCTATTATAGAGGACAGCCATCCCATCATAGAGGACAGCTATCCCATCATAGAGGGCAGCTATCCCATCATAGAGGACAGCCATCCCATCATAGAGGACAGCTATCCTATCATAGAGGACAGCCATCCCATCATAGTGGACAGCTATCCCATCATAGAGGGCAGCTATCCCATCATAGAAGACAGCCATCCCATCATAGAGGACAGCTATCCTATCATAGAGGACAGTCATCTCATCATAGAGGACAGCCATCCCATCATAGAGGACAGCCAACCCATCATAGCGGACAGCTATCCCATCATAGAGGGCAGCTATCCCATCATAGAGGACAGCTATCTCATCATAGAGGACAGCCATCTCATCATAGAGGACAGCCATCTCACCATAGAGGACAGCCATCCCATCATAGAGGACAGCCATCCCATCATAGAGGACAGCCATCCCATCATAGAGGACAGCTATCCTATCATAGAGGACAGCCATCCCATCATAGGGGACAGCCATCCCATCATATAGGACAGCCATCCCATCATAGAGGACTGCTATCCCATCATAGAGGAGAGCCATACCATCCGAGACGACAGCCATCCCATCCGATAGGACAGCCATCCCATAATAGAGGAGAGCTATCCCATCATAGAGGAGAGCCATACCAACCGAGAGGACAGCTACCCCATCATAGTGGACAGCTATCCCATCATAGAGGGCAGCTATCCCATCATAGACAGCCATCTCATCATAGAGGACAGCCATCTCATCATAGAGGACAGCCATCTCATCATAGAGGACAGCCATCCCATCATAGAGGACAGCCATCCCATCGCAGAGGACAGCCATCCCATCATAGAGGACAGCTATCCTATCATAGAGGACAGCCATCCCATCATAGGGGACAGCCATCCCATCATACAGGACAGCCATCTCATCATAGAGGACTGCTATCCCATCATAGAGGAGAGCAATACCATCCGAGACGACAGCCATCCCATCCGATAGGACAGCCATCCCATAATAGAGGAGAGCTATCCCATCATAGAGGAGAGCCATACCAACCGAGTGGACAGCTACCCCATCAGAGAGGACAGCCTTCCTGTCATAGAGGACATGCATCGCAATCTACTCCATCAATTCCCCCATATATTGATCACAATCAACTCCAATTCCATCAATTCCCCCATAGATTGATCACAATCTACTCCATCAAGGATACACTAATCACATCCTACAATACCATTATCATAGAGTACATCCATATATATATATATATAAAGAGAGAGGAAGAGAGAGAGAGTGAAGTGAGATCAAATACTCTTAATTTATTTTATTTTTTAAATTGATGAATAAAGTTTGCTGAACGTACCAGATGCTTAACAACGACTTGGCATCGGGGCTGTTGTCAAGGTCGCCGAGCTCTAATCCTTCAATAATCAATGTATTCTGTTTAATTCAGTAGTACCCTTATTTCTATAGGGCGCCAAAAATGAATTAGCCAAGGGCGCGGAAAAACAAGTAACGCTTCTGGGACGTACCGTTATAAAAATAATATAGATAGCTTTTTCTACTCACAGATGATGATACTGAATCCAATGATGACAGCAACCTTTTCAATACTCATTATAACTTGTGTTAGAGTTTTGAAAAAGAGAAGTTAAAAATTAAAATGTGTAGAGATCGAGTTAGTTGAATGTCTCGGCAAGTTAGAACCAAACCTGTCACAACAATTCCACTCAATGGACGAGGTAAGGGTGATTACAACGTACATCCCACATGACTAGCCTGCTATCAATGTTATTAATGACTGGTGCTAATTGCTGACAGGTGATTGGGGAATCTTTGAAGATGTTGTCGTAATCCTTGGGTGAAAGTTTATTTTACAAGACAATAACTTTTCAACAAACAATCAAATTATCAATGAACAATGGGTTATTAAATTATTTGGAATGCACTGGGTCAAGGCTTTACTAACAAACACACATTCTTTAGGCTCGAGATAACTTTCAGGCAGTTACCTTGGACTATGACATGTGTGTACCATTGTGATTTGTGACATTTATTGTAATATGTGACATACGGGCCCAATTATGGTATTTATGGTGAAATGACATAAGTGCATCATTGTGATATTTATTGTGGCATATAACATATGTGCATCATTGTGATATTTACTGTGGCACATGACATATGTGCACATGTGATATTTACTGTGGACTATGACATATGTGAAAAAATGTATCATTTACTGTGGTATATGACGTATGTGCACCATTGTGACATTTATTGTGGCGTATGACATATGTGCACCATTGTGACATTTACTGTGGCGTATGACATATGTGCACCATTGAGACATTGCCTACAGTCCTTATACTTATAGACAAAATATCTTTTTAATAGGCTAAGCTCGAATATTTTGTCAACCATTGCAAGAATACTTATGTCTGGGGTACTCGATTTTAAAACTTATTTTTAGGTGACATGGTATTAGAAATACTCTTAGGTCCACATGTAGTAAATCGATTCAAGTACTGCATATATACTCGATCTATTGCCTGTTCGTTCATTAGCCGCCGCCCCCCGACTTTTCCCCCTACATTTTGTCAAAAAAGTCGGCTTTAGAACGAGTATACACGATAAGACATGTTTTAATGAATGAGGCACAGAGACAGAGACGTTGACATATTATGATATTTACTTTCCACTATTATGACTTGCTACGCCTGCCCCAAAACATCGGCCAAGGGAAGGTACTGAGGACTACAGAATAAAACATGCAGGAATTCTTCTTCCTTTCCCACTCTAGTCCTTTGGTGATTTTTTTTATATTTTAATAGACGCAGTGCACGGTGGTGGGGGGTAGGAGCGACATGGCAACTGATTTATAGGCCGGGGGTTATTGTAGGGTTGCAAACTCTACCGTTTTTGCCGGAATAGGCTTTCATGTCCTGTCTCCCGGTTAACCATGACCCGGGAGAAAAAAATAATAAATAGCATGATTTGTAAATTGTAATGTGTTAAAATAATTAATTGTTTTGTTTAAACCTTTCTGTTTTTAATCTAATCATATAATTTTACAACTTAGTTAAAATCACCAACATGTGTAATTACAATGTAAACCAAGAAAGTGAACAAACACATGTTATATTTGTTGGGTGTTAGAATGTTTGCAATTCTACAATCTCTCTGGTTCGAGGTTGTGAAAGTTGGTAAACCTGGGTTGTTGTGTGTTCTTAGTTGTTTTGAAAACCTTTTGTAAATATGTAGTGGTTCTTGTTCGCTGTACTACAACTACAATACACAGTGACTAGTTTTGCTCCAGTTTCTCAGGGCTGTCATTCAGTCTCCGCTACATACTACATGTGCTCCACATTATAATGACGTACAGAGGGTCATGATCATGATGTGTACACCAGTGCTACTCAAAGTGGTGGTCCGAGGACCGGTGCCGGTCCGTGGACCATCCACTGCCGGTCCGCAGAAGTTATCAAGAAAGGACCGAAAAATATATTTATTAAAGTGACCAGACGTCCCGATCTAGGCGGGACAGTCCCGATTTCAGACTTCATGTACCGCTTAAGTGACCAGACGTTCCGTTTATTTACTCTTCAGGAAAGAGTGTCTTACAGTCAATTTTCACAACCCGTTTCTTGCTTCGGGGGGGGGGCATGGGTTGTCCTCCGGTACCCTGCCCCCCCCCCGTCCGTGGGGCCCTCATACCGTATTGCCCCCCTCCCTGGACAATCTGGTAACCTTATACCTAAAATCCTTCGTTTGCAAAAATTAAACGCCATAGAATTTGTCAATTTTTAGGCAATAAGCACATAAAATAAAATACATTACACTTCGCTACCACGTCAGTACAAGGAAAATAGTTCACAGTTCCCTGGTGCAATGGAAAAGTTCCTGCCGGTCCGCCATACTAAACAGTTTGAGAAGCACTGCTGTACGCTATACATTGAGCCGACTTGGGAGGCGTTAGAATCATTACGCGTGGGAGGGTGCTCAAAAAGCTGTTGATTGAAGAGAAAGGTTGGAGCATTTTTGAGGGTGAAGTTTCATCTCCTTTTAACACAGATATGGTTGTTTTTTGTTGTTGTTTTTTTGTAGTTTAAATATAATTTTCTTTATACAAAATATGACCTTTTTTTTCTAAAATAAGCTTTAATTATATGTATTTTTTTAACGTTAAAGTAAAGCCTTTTTTTTTGCTGATGGCAATTTCATCTTGTGGCTAATAAGAAAGTAATGACAAGGTCATATGACACACAGTAGTGATATGACGTAAAACTAAAACATAATAGTAGAACAATATCACGACACATGGTAGTGGTACAATATCACGTGACACATGGCACTAGTACAATAACAGGTTACACACAATGAAATTGTACAAAAGTACATGACACATCGTAACCATGCATCAGGTGCGTGTCAAAATAATTGAACAACACGTTGAAAAATAACTAAACAATTTTATTTAAATAAAAGATAATGCTTTACACGTAGTGTCAAAAAATGCCTAAAAGATTGTATTATATCCTCCTAATACGCAAAATGTTAAAAGGTTTGAAATATTTCTTATAGGAATGTTTAGAAATTCCAACACAAATTTAAATGTACCCAGCTGTTGGGTATTTTGCTGTGTAACAAGAATGACAAAGGTTTGTTTTGCAGCAGATTACCCCAGCTTATATTTCTTTAGTCATTGCACTCAGTGTGATTGAATTTCTTTTAAAAGTCACTTTAAATTAATTCACAGAGGCCGGTAGGGTGACCAGCCAGATCCCTTGCTTTGATGGACACCAAACCGCAGTAGGATATTATTTGCGGTATAAAATCTAAGCTTACACCTCTCAGCCCCACACCATTGTATCTATGACACTCTAAAGGGGCAAAACCATGTCAAGACTCAAGACCGCCCCCACAACGCATCGTTAGCTCGAACCAGTTAAATAATAAGGAATAGATTCCTGTGAAATGGAAAGGGGAAGCAATCAAATTATCGTTGTGAAATTAGTATTTCGACCTTAAAGTCCTGACTTAAACTTTTTAAAAAAAAGATTATCTACAATTTTAAATACAAAGCCTTTAAAAACATTATTTGGCTATGTAGGTTTAACAATGATTTTTCCAAATAAGGGAAATTTTAAAACATGATTAAATATTTTTAAAGTGTCACTGAAATTTAAATAAATAAAATAACTGTAGATTCAATCAAAAGAGAAAGCTCAACAATGGGTCTAGGAAATAATCAAGACCTACTATAATTGGCGACGGATCGTCGTAAATGGAAATCCATGACTTCTGCCCTATGCGCCGTCTTCGGCCAAGAGGAATAACTAACTAACTAAGATTCAACATTAGCTACAAATTTTTGAGTCAAGGCATTTATATTTCTGGCAATATTAATAATTATAATGTTAATATTAATGCTTAAACATTGGTAACCCACCAATCAAAATTAAAATAAAAAGAGCATGCATGCAACTTCAAGAAAAAATAAACTTTATGTAGCTAATGAGCTACAATGGCATATAACAAGTTGCTCATCTACAGAAGAAGCCACGTGACTCCCACTGTCGCAAGCAGCATCCCTACAGGGACGTAATCCTTGTTATCTGCACTGTTCTCTCGGTTCATGGTAGTTGTTGTTTCCTTTTCTGAAAATCAAAGTACAACAAAATAAGATCGAATATTCCTCACTGACTGGCTGACTCACTCACCAACTCAGACACTAACTCACTCCCCGACTCACTCATTGACTGACTGACTCACTCACTTCTCCTTCATAGCTGACTCACTCACTGGCTAAATGACTAACTCAACCACTTACACTCCAGTTTGTAAAGCCCCCCCCCCACTCCCTCGCATGCCCAGACTCTGCTGTCACTAGCACTAGTGTGTTTATCTTTCTTGCAAGTCATATCTCATATCACAAAATTTAAAAATCTTGCGCTAAACTTATGATTAATGAGTGAAAAATGATTTTTAATTGCCATATATGGCCTTGACCGTAACTTTAATTTGTCCATATTAGCAAATTACCCGTAGTTCATTGTTGGTATTACCTAGTCAAATCGGTTAAATCTTTAAACAACCATTATATTTCAACTGAAATATAACATAGGTGAGTTTTCGAACTAAAATATATATCGGTCTTCAATATATTACAATAATGATTACTGTTATCTTTTTACGTTGGCTCACGATTTTTCAAATATTTTTTTTTAATTCGATGAGTTGATGAACTTCGTGGAACAGAGATAAAGACGATAAAACCGTAGCCCTCTTTTACCTTGGCCATTTGTAAGTGGCGAATTTGAATTGTTTTATTTCGCAATGTATTGGGGCTCGGCGACATAAAAGAATCAACAAAACCGATGGAAAATTGCAAAGACAAAGAGAGACTTAGGCTGTTCCATTTAAAGACTTAATGGGGTTTGGTTAACGGAGGTAGAGATAAATGTGCTCCAATGTATGTATTTTTTGTGTGTTTGTGTATACATAATACTAATAATAGATGACTTATTCACTCACTCCTTATCAAAAATTCTTCAACTTCCTGTGTAGGTAGAAGCATGAAACTTTGGGAATTTTTTGAGTGCACTTTTGTCATAATTATCGTTATATTATAAAGCAAATTTAAAAAAAAACACTTTTGGATGTAAGGGCCCACTCAGAATGTAGTTTTCATTTACTTACATGAGCTACATTACAATTTGTTTAAACTTTGGATACTGTTTAAGTGGATGGATCTTGAACGAATTTGGTATAAAAAAAAGTGATGTCCCATATTGAAATACAATGTTACAATAAACTCCTAAATGGACAATTCTTTGGGGACGGGGGCCCAATATCTTTATTTGGTGAACATCTAATTTTTTTATTCTCCATTTCATTTTTACACGATTTTACAATATCGTCAAATATATTCCATCATGATCCAAATTGAAATCAAAATTATTTCTAGCTTTACTTTCTATAACATTTTAAAGATACCACTTATTCGGGGTCGAGGGCCCAAAATGTCATTTTTTTCTAGCATGAGTTATACAAAAATTACTTTAAACAATGGCTACTGGGTAAAGTTTTGAATCTTGACCATATTAAGGTTCTATGGGGCATTTTCCTCCTAAAGTCCATTCCTTCGAGGCCGGGGGAAACACATTTTGTTCGTAAACTTTAAAAGTAGGGCTGGTACCGATTACATTTTTTGTTCGATTAATCTGTAAAAAATTAATCGATTAATCGAAAAATTAACTATTACCTTTAACACATATATAGAAACAACTGAAAACCTCAAGGGAAATAACAAAAACAAGTAATTGACATTTTTTTGTTTTAATGAGTTATTTCCCCTGATATTTGTCGCCATATTTGTTTGTCTCAATAAATTAATTGCGTATACGCAATTGTACGCAGTTTGTAGGTTTAAAAAAAGCTTATTAATTATTATATATTTATTAATATATTAAACCAAAAAGATTAAAAATATTTTCGTAAATTTTAATCGAATTTTAATTGATTAAAATAATTTTAATCGATTAAAATTGTTAACGATTAATCGAGAAATTAGTCGTTAATTTCCGCAGCCCTATTTAAATGCATTACATTTTAAAAGAAATTGACAAATAATGACACATATATCCATCATGGTCCAGGATGCAACCAATTTGAACTAGCACCGTTTGGCCAGTGGGGGCCTGAATGTCATTTCATTCCCCATTTTATTTAACACAACCTTGACAATTATTGACAAACAAATATATGCATTATGATCCGGATTAAAATAAAAAGGTGTTCTAAAATTTACATCTTTGACCGATATTTAGAGTCACTTAGAAAGTCGAAGCGTTCTAGTTACAATACAGTAGATGCATAAAGTTTTCAGCTGGTACACACACGTGATGACCCTTAAATTTGTAGGGTCAGAGCACACATTTTATTTATTTTATATAAGCTATTTAAAATCTCTCTCCCTCCCCCTCTCTGTCTCTCTCTCTTCCTCCCTTCCATCCTCCCTCTCTCCCATCCCTACTCCCCTCCCCCTCTCTCCCTCCCCCTCACTCTCACTCTCCCTAAAAATATTAAGGGTGCTTTTTATATACAGAATATTATTGCGTCTTACGTTAATTAATTAGAATGCACAGACCATGCTGGCATGTTGGGCAAAGGAAATGGCATTAACATGTATCGGCATACGATGCCCAGCTGACTATTTTTTATCCAATTAATTTCAGATACTCATGATAGGTCGGTGGACTCAGGGATATCCCTTAATGATCCTACATGTGAAAGAAAATTAGAAGCCCCGAGCCTAGTGCTCTTAATGGGTCTTCCCGGAAGACCCTCTCAGCTATCTGGCCCCTAAAGGGACGTAAACCGGAAGCGGTCTCTTCTGAAGCGGTCACCTGGGCATCCAGGAGATAAAGTCGAAAATGCCTCTCACTAAATTAGCCTCACAAGGAGGCGTGGAATTCCCTACTACGACACGCTACTACTTTGGCGCCACCCGGCAAAGCATACGGGTCTCTATGGTTAGGACCGCCGCAGAGCGGGGGATCATCAAAGACCTACCTAGGATGTAACCCCACACTGGAAGGTTTCCTCAGAGCTGGCGTCCACTGCGTACTTCGCGGCACCTTTTGCTAATCCGTACTGACGCCCCTGGCCCTAAGCCGGCACCGCTCAATAGCGTTGCTAGTAAAATGAGGGGGGCGAAACGGTCGCTTCGGATTTACCCGATCCTCAACGGGTACATAATGAAATATTCGAATTACGTATTATAAGTAGCTTTGCTAAAAATGAAAATTTGGATAGGGAACAAAACAAAATTAGACGCATACACATAGCCATCACATTTGCAAGTATAATATAAACATTAAATCTTTAATAAAAATGCGATTGCTTGGTTTTGTTAACATATTGATGGCATCATTGAAGAAGATAATGTCATGTACACTAATGATACTGTAGCGATTTAATTGATGCCCTAAAATTTAAACCACAATGCTACTTAATACAATGTCACTTAAATTTGATAAATAACCCCTTACCTGCCATTTCCATCGTTATGCATGTGATCTTCAACGTCTCTAAAAGCATTAATTAAACTTAAAGTAAGTATATATACATATATAAATAAATAAATATATATATATATATATATATATATATATATATATATATATATATATATATATATATATATATATATATATATATATATATATATATGACTGGTCAGACTTAGCTAATAAAAGCGGAAAGTCAGAGCTCATAGTAGTGGTAAGAAAGAGACAATAAATGTAGTCAAACTGAGTCAATAAAGTGGTAAGACTTTGACTAAGGATGTGTAATTATGGTAGGGGGTGACCGGATATGGTTTTTTACTGTTTGCCGAATCCGGATAGTTTGGCCCTAATATTTGCCGGATCCGGATTCCGGGGTGCACTTTACTAATTTCTATTTAGCATTTAATACTATTTATTTTAATATTTATTATGCAACATATGGAGAGTACCTGTTATCTATAATGGCAGTCTGTTACACTGTCAACTTCAACGATGAACATTTTACAATGAATTGAATGAACGAACTAGAACGAAGTTCAACGAACTTTGTAGTGTGTACCAAGCGAATCAAGTGTGTTGTGTGGTGTACAAAAAGTCGTGATCTAGAGCCATAATAAAAAAAATTCTTTTATTCAGACGATTTAAGTTTCATATGCGGTTAGTTAATTTAGTTTGTTTTCTTGTGTAGTAAAGTAATATCTATAATTGTAACTTTTTAACTTAGTATTTTTTTTATCGTATTGAAATTGATTGTTTTACTACATTTTTCCTGAATTTGAATCATTTCATGATCAACGCTTATTAATATGTATATTTTATCCTATATAATAAAAATGTTCTGGCCAGTCATCGATAGCGATTGGTCACTAAAACTCCTACAGACTCCTACAGCCAATCACTAGCGGAGAAAAAATAAATCTTATTTACATATTGAACGAAGTTCAAAACGAGTTATTTTGGGTGCAGTTTTTTTCCAAGAGTTTATTTCGAGAGGTGCGCGTTTGAATTTGCAGTCAAAAACTTTGTTTTTACGAGTTATTTATTATAACTCTGGACAGACCGGCGGTGTGGGGGGGGGGAGTATGTTCTCTGGACAGACGAGCGGTGTGGGGGGTAGGGTCTCTGGACAGACGGTGGTGGGTAATGTTGTTATAGCCATAATGTAAAGTATTTTTGACGTGACACACATGTATGGCGGTCGAGACGAGGGTCTCTCAACAAACCGCGGTGGAGGGGAGGTAGGGTCTCTCGACAGACCGCGGTGTGGTGGGAGGGAGGTAGAGTCTCAGGAAAGACCGCGGTGGTGGGGCTGGTAGGGTCTCTGGACAGACCGTGGTGTGGGGTGGGGTTAGGGTCTCTGGACAGACCGCAGTGTGGGGGGAGGTAGGGTCTCTAGAAAGACCGCGGTGGAGGGGGTAGGGTCTCTGGAAAGAACGCGGTGTTTGGGGATGTAGGGTCTCTGGGAAGACCGCGGTGTGGGGTGGGTCTCTGGACAGACCGCAGTGTGGGGGTAGGGACTCTGGAAAGACCGCGGTGTGGGGCGATAGGGTCTCTGGACAGCCCGCGCTGTGGGGGGAGGTAGGGTCCCTGGACAAACCAGCGGTGTGGGGGGGAGGTAGGCTCTTTGAACAGAAAGGGGTGGGTAATGTTGTTATAAATATAACGTATAGTATTTTTGAGGTGATACACATGTATTGCCGGTCGAGATGGCGGGTCTCTCGACAAACTGCGGTGGAGGGGAAGTAGGGTCTCTCGACAGACCACTGCAGGGCCGGCCTTAGGGCAAGGCGAACGAGCAACCGCCTTGGGCCACGCGCTTTTCAGGGCCCCTCGCTTTGACTTAACATTTTTTTTTAAAAATTATTATTATTATTTTTTTTACAATTTTACTAATTTTAGCTAATACTCATTTTTTATAACAATGGTATCAGTAAAACTTTGTATTTATTTTTTCAGGACAAAGTAATTAGATCAATAGCGTACCAATATAATAAAATATTATAATCACCCTCGACCCTAATTAAAAAGTATTTTTCATAAGCTTTAACTTGCTTTGGTAAGTGAAAAAAGGGAGCTCACCTCTTTCAGGACAAAATCGATTTAAGGACACCCTCCGGTCCCCATTAGGTCTATTATAGGGGGCTAGGTGCATATTTTATATAATGACATGTCTTACAGTTTTACTTCTTATTGAACATGTAATTATAATGTTACTGTACATCAATTTGCTCAACAAAGCGATGGGCTATCCTCTCCAAGTATGTTTGAAGTATTTCTGTGAAACCACTTTGTGAAACAAGATGGGAAAACCGTATGGAAAGTATAACTCCAGTGCAATATCTAACAGGCGCATTCTATGATGCAATGTTTGAAGTTGCAGAGGAAAGTAGTGATTGAAAAGCTCGAATTGAAGTCGAGTCATCATGAAAACAGATTAAGAATTTCAATTTCAATTGTTTTATATGCTTTTTGGCTCGACAAATTGTTCAAATTTAATTACATCAGCAAAGAATTACAAAATATTCCTGTCGATCTAGCAAATGCAGTTGACAGCATGTAATATACTTGCAAATGGTTGAAATCTTACAGAAATGGCGGTTTTGAAACAGGAATAGCGATAGCAAAAAAAAATGTCTTAGAAGTTGAACCCATGTTCAAAGAGACGAGAGTGCGAAAAAGAAAAAAAATACATATGAAGAAGAAGATGAAGGATTTGTAGATGCACAAGACAAATTACGCACATATTTTTTTAACCAGGCTGTTGATTTTGCAATCTTGTTGATGGACAGTCGCTTTCAACAAATACGAAAGCAACATGACTCGTTTGGAATTCTTTATAAATTTCATCAATTTAAAAAAAATGATCTACTGAATTGCAGTATGAATCTGGAGAAAAGCTAGAGAAAAAGCTGGAGAAAAAGCTGGCAGCCTGTGAAAGTAAGGAACCTGAAGAGTTGCAGTCATTTAGTTCCACAATTCCTGCAGTCACCTATAGCAATCATGTTTAGATTTTGCCGTTTCTTTCAGTAAACAAGCGCTATAGTGACTTTCCTCACACACACACACAACTATTCCTGTCACTGTGACTTTTGGAGAAAGAAGCCTTTCCAAAATAAAACTTATTCAAACCGATATGCTATAAACAATTATTCAAGATCGGCTCAGTAACTTAGCTATAGAATGATGTCGCCAAGGATCTTGTCAATAATGAACTCATGTCCGGTTTTTGCAGCCGTCACTGCTAGCTTGTTTACTTGTTTAAAAACAAGGGTGAAGGAGAAGATATACGAAACCAATGCTAGTGTATGTAGTTTATGTTAACTTATAAACTATGTATATAAATAAATATATTTAAACCGTCAGTTAGCAAACCAAAACAAAAAAATTTAACTATCCAAGTCTTTTTGAGTTTATGATCTTTAATTAAATGAATAAAATTGTCATTATAGTGTCAATGCTGTTACAGAGTGAACATTTCAGTAATATAACTTTTTATTTCCCATTATTTTAATATATGTAAAAATGCAAATGTGTGCATTGGTCTCGCTTCTCGTCTGCAACCTTGTGGCCCCGCTCATCTTTGTTGCCTTGGGCCCCGCACACTCTAGGACCGGCCCTGGACCACTGTGTTGGGGGGGGGGTAGGGTCTGGACAGACCGCGATGTGGGGGTCGAATCTCTGGACAGACCAGCGGTGTGGGGAGGTAGGGTCGCTGGACAGACGGGGTTGGGTAATGTTGTGATGTCCTACCATGAACTTCACAGGTCACCCTACACTTATTCCCGTCTTTGGGTGGTTTTTTTTGCTAGTTTTATTATAAATTAATAATTTAATATATAATTTAATTTGTTACATAACTTATTTTGCATAATTGTATTATTCATAATAGACTACAGTTTAAAATTTATCAGACTGATAAGATATAACACGTGAGGCAAGCAAATTTTTTATTTTTAAGTTCGCAAACCAAATCACAATTAATATCCGGATACTATCCGGATCTGCCATAAGTCTTTGGCTAATCCAGATAGTGGCGGAAATCCGGCCTTCCCCTAATTTATGGTTTGAAATATTGCATCTGGCAGGATTCAATGCCATTTAAATGAATGTGTCCACAGAAGCTGTAAGGATGTGTCCATAGAGGCTGTAAGAATGTGTCCACAGAAGCTGTAGGAATGTGTCCATAGAAGCTGTAAGAATGTGTCCATGGAAGCTGTAAGAATGTGTCCATAGAAGATTCAAGAATTTGTCCATGGAAGCTTCAGGAAAGTATCCATAGAAGCTGTAAGATTGTGTCAATAGAAGCTGTAAGAATTTATCCTTAGAAGCTGTAAGATTGTGTCCACAGAAGCTGTAAGATTGTGTCAATAGAAGCTGTAAGATTGTGTCCACAGAAACTGTAAGATTGTGTCCACAGAAGCTGTAAGAATGTGTCCATAGAAGCTGTAAGATTGTGTCCATAGAAGCTGTAAGAATGTGTCCATGGAAGCTGTAAAATGTGTCCATAGAAGCTGTACGAATGTGTCCATAGAAGTTGTAAGAATGTGTCCAAAGAAGCTGTAAGTATGTGTCCATAGAAGCCGTAAGACAGTGCCCATAGAAGCTGTAAGACTGTGTCCATAGAAGCTGTAAGACTGTGTCCATAGAACTGTAAGAATGTGTCCATAGAAGCTGTAAGACTGTGTCCATAGAAGCTGTAAGAATGTGTCCATAGAAGCTGTAAGAATGTGACCATAGAAGTTGTAAGAAAGTGTCCATAGAAGCTGTAAGTATGTGTCCATAGAAGCTGTAAGAATGTGTTTATAGAAGTTGTAAGAGTGTGTCCATAGAAGCTGTAAGAATGTGTTCACAGAAGTTGTAAGAATGTGTCCATAGAAGCTGTAAGAATGTGTTCACAGAAGTTGTAAGAATGTGTACATAGAAGTTGTAAGAATGTGTCCATAGAAAAAGTAAGACTGTGTCCATGGAACCTGTAAGTATGTGTCCATAGAAGCTGTAAGACTGTGTCCAAAGAAGCTGTAAGACTGTTTCCATAGAAGCTGTAAGACTATGTCCATAGAAGTTGTAAGAATTTGTCCATAGAAGCTGTAAGACTGTGTCCATAGAAAAAGTAAGACTGCGTCCTTGGAACCTGTAAGTATGTGTCCATAGAAGCTGTAAGAATGTGTCCATAGAACCTGTAAGACTGCATCCATAGATGCTGTAAGACTGTGTCCATATATGCTGTAAGAATGTGTCCATTGTAGCTGTAAGACTGTGTACAAAGAAGCTGTAAGATTGTGTCCATAGAAACTGTAAGACTGTGTCCATAGAAAAAGTAAGACTGTGTCCATGGAAGCTGTAAGTAAGTGTCCATAGAAGCTGTAAGACTGTGTCCATAGAAGCTGTAAGACTGTGTCCATAGAAAAAGTAAGACTGTGTCCATGGAACATGTAAGAATGTGTCCATAAGAGCTGTAAGACTGTGTCGATAGAAGCTGTAGGACTGTGTACATAGAAGCTGTAAGACTCTGTCCATGGAAGCTGTAAGACTGTGTCCATGGAAGCTGTAAGAATGTGTCCATGGAAGCCATAAGAACGATCCGGTTGAAGCAGTAAGAATGTTTCTATTGAAGTAGTAAATATGTTTCCATAGAAGCTGTTAGCATATGGAAACAGTAAATATGAGAACATGGATGCAGTAAAATTTGGTAATTTCAGTCAGTAAGAATTTTTCCATTGCTGCGGAAAAAATGTCTCCGTGGAAGCAGTAAGAATGTGCCAATGGAAGCAGTAAAAATGTTCCAATGGAAACTATTTGCCATATAAAAATGATTTTTGCCTGAGTGACAAATATTAAAATGACCTATATTATTTAAGAGTAAGAATTTTAAAATTATTGTTTAAACTTTCTATAATGAGTTAGAATGTGCCACTGTTCGCTTGGTGCACATTACACAGTTCGTTTAACATTGTTCAAGTTCATTCATTCAATTCATTGTCCTATGCTCATCGTTGACGCATACAGTGTCACAGACTGCCATTGTAGATAGCAGTTATGTTGGATTATAAATATTTTAATAAATAGTATGAAATGCTTAATAGAAAGTAGTAAATAATATTAGGGCCAAACTATCCGGATCCGGCATATAGTAAAAAAAAACATATCCGCCACCCCCTACTAAATTCATAAAACAGATTTATGGGAAAATGATTAAATTGAGATTAAATTTTATTTTAAGATAAGGAACCCACATTTTTTTTAAAAATTAACCTTCTTTTGAAATAAATGTTAACAAAATAAAAATAAGTATTAATCTAAAATAATAAATCATCTACACACACACACACACACACATATATATATATATATATATATATATATATATATATATATATATATATATATATATATATATATATATATATATATATATATATAAAATATATACAAAAATACAGATATATATATATATATATATATATATGTATTTTTGTGTATAGATATAGATATATAGATATATATATATTTGAGTGTGTATGTATGTTTGTGTGTGTTTGTTTGTGTGTGTGTGTGTGTGTGTGTGTGTGTGTGTGTGTGTGTGTGTGTGTGTGTGTGTGTGTGTGTAAGTGTGCATTGGTTAATATATTAACCAATGCAATAACGAATCCAAATCACTGGTAGAACAAATACTAAATTTAATAGAGTATTATAAGTATTCTAATAAAAATATGTACAACATACGTGTCGGGGCAAAGGTTATCTCTGTTATTTTTCTCGTCTCTGTAAGTTTTAGTCAAACGGAACAGTTTTTATGAGAATTGGTTAAAATAAAACTTAACAATATTTAACTTTCTCATTAGGATCAAAAATATTTATTTTCAATTAAAGACATCTTATTTATATGCGTGTCCAAAAGAACAAAATAAATAATAATTTAAGAAATTAAAACGTTGCCACCGTGTTTACTTTAATGGGTCAAGAAAGAAAAGAAATAAGAATATAAAGTGCAATATGTAGCAATTAAGTTTTACAAAAGAGAAATGAAGTGATCTAAGTGGAGAGAAATCAACCGGTAACTCCGATATAATGTAATGGTTTATTATCGTGTATTATGTGTATACTAGTTTGTGCTGCGGCGCCCCCTTTTTTAAGGGCGAATACGGCGCCCACCTTTTTCAAAAGCCCACTAACTTGTCCTTGTATGATAAATACGTAAGATTAAAATTTCTTAAATGTACACAAAGTATTTTATAATAGTTTTTATTTTTTTTAAATTTTATTGTCTATGTCAAAAGCCCAGGTAACTTATTCTTGTATGATAAATACGAAATATTCCTTAAATGTACACAAAGTATGTATATAATATAGGTTGTGCTGCGGCGCCCACTTTTTTTCAAAAGCCCAACAAACTTGTCCTTGTATGATAGATACGTAATATTAAACTACCTTAAATGTACACAAAGTAATTTTAAATTGAGGTCTTGCGCCCACTTTTTTTTGGTCAAAAGCCCAAGTAACTTATCATTGTATGATAAATACGAAATATTCCTGAAAATTAAACAAAGTATTTATATAATAATTTTACAGTGCTAATCACCACACGATTTTTTAACTAATTTTAGAAAGCAGCGCACCAAATTACTGCACCAAAAAATAACTATTTGAGTCAATCAGCACTGCTTACAACACAAAATTTTAAAAAAGCAGAATGATGTCCCTTAGCGTTAGGCGTCAGTGATAATTGAGCGTAAATATATATATGATTATCGTAAGGGGCAGGGCGCAAAAAATCAATATACGTAATTTGCAATCTCTGTCACGTCTGTCTGTTATGCATGCCTGTCTGTCCGTGACTCTACTAATTTTAGAAAGCAGCGCACCAAATTACTGCACGAATGCATCAAAATGTGTGCAAATTAAAGATGCGCTGTAAAAAAATAATTATATGACGTCATTGTTTTAGCTCATATTTTAATTTTGGAAAAGGGAACAATGTAAAAATAGGATTTGATGATGGTTAATTATAAAATCAAAAAAACAAAAGGGGTGCCGTAGGCGCCCTACAACCATTATTATAAAATACTTTGTGTACATTTCAGAAAGTTTAATATTTCGTATTTATCAAACAAGGGCTAGTTGGTTAGTTGGGCTTTTGAAAAAGGTCGGCACCGTAGGCGCCCCCCCCAAAAAATTGCATTTTTTTCAAAATAAATAGATTTTAGCTGCAAACCTCCGTCATTTTTGACGAGTGATATGCTAGTAAGATATCATATTTTTTCATTCGATGTTTTCCATTAGATTTGACAAATGACTAGCATGAGACATTTTATAATATCACTATTACGACATTAAAACTCTCTTTGTTCTCTTGCATTCTGATCAGTAAAAATATATTTTATGCAAATCTCACGATTTGAGTTTTTGTTATTATAATAAAAAAACGTAAAAAAACAAAGTTTTTGACTATAAATCCTTTATTTATGAGACATAACTAAAAGTACGTTCATTATAAAACGCATCGCACGACAATAAAAAAATCCAAAATTGTAGTTATGTCTGATATATAAAGGATTTATAGTGAAACAAGTAATAAAAACTCGAATGAGTACCGTATATACTGGATCGCAAGCCGACTTTCTTTGGACAAAATCTAAGTGAAAAATGTGGGGGGTCGGCTTACGAGCGGGTCATTAACGTATTGGCAAGCAATAACATCATAGGATATCGGTGTTCATTAAGTTTTCACAATTGTAGAGGGTTAATGGATTCAGGAACTTTCCTCTCAATTTTGTAACGCAGTAATTCATGAGAAGAGCTGTCTTCATTGTCTGTCTCTGAGTCAGATTCCATTACTGCCATTAGTTTAATATGCTTTTCATTTGGTTTTATAAGTAGCCAAAGTATTAGAACCATGGTAGGCAAACTTTATCAACATTTTGAATATTCCCGTTAGTCAATAGTTTAAAACCAAAATGTTCCTGTAATCGTCAGGAATTTTTTTTTATTTTTCGGCCGCTATTTTTTTCATTATTATTTTTTACTTTCTGACTTCCAATAACTTCCAATTAATCGTTAAAAAAATTAATCGTTAAAGGTTTTTAACGATTAATCTATAAATTAATCGTTAATTTCCACAGCCCTAGTTTTGAGTGTAAATCATTTTGCGCCCGAATTAACTTCACTGGTACAGTTGTTACATAGCGTTTGCCTTCCGATGATAAACTTCGTTTTGGCAAGAGTCCAGTATAAACAGCACTTCTACTTATTTGTAAACCTTGAATCTTTAATTGCTCCGTCAAATCATCGAGAATTCTAATACTACAATAAATATAACTGTCTTTTGTCGTGTGCAGCAGACGCATACAATGCAATGTCACAAATGGTTTTTAAAAGGAGCGGCTGATCTTCTTCAATTGTTGATCAACCAGCTTTTTGTGGGATCTACAATTTACTGCTTACGTTCGGATTTTCAGCACAAATTTGAGCTAAAGTTTCTTTTTTCGTTATATCTTCTGTTTTCTTGTTCATATTTCTTTCTTTTCAGTTTCTTTACTAGCTCATCAACCTTAATTTTTTTATCTTTTAGTTCCTTTTCCTGATCTGAACTTAAAACACCACTTTCTGTTCGTTTATATTAGCCAATTAAATCTCTCTTTAAGATGCTTATCTGACTGTGTCATTCATCTCGTATTTTTGCTTTGTATTTTACAGATTTTTCATCACAAGTAGTACTGGATGAACCAGCTTCTAAATCGATTTCTATGTGGTCTTGTTGAATGATTTGTGTTTGATTTTTCACAACTTCTTATTCAATTTGTACATTTATGGCTGCTTTTTTAGGAAGGACATCTACACTCTTCATAGACTGGTCTGCCCAGAACTCATTAATGTTGCCTTATTTTTCTGTGCCAAGGAGGCATAACTATTCAATAACTACTTTTGTTGGCAAATCGTCCTCTTTTTTCAATTTATTCCAAAGTTCAGTTATCTCTCTTTAATAGTATTGCTTACGTTTGTTTTGGGATATGCCTTTAAATATGCTTCATACAACAACTTGTGAAAGTTTGGTTTCTCCATTGTAAAAAAAAATATTTTTTTAAAAGTTTTAATAATTGTTTTAATTCAATTGTCAATAAGTTTGTTACTTAAATTTGTTTTAAAACAACAACCACAAGTCTGTCTGCAAAATTTCAGCTCGCTAGCATACGGGGAAGTGGGTTGAAAATCGATCCAAATTTTTTTCGGCAAACAATCAAGCAAGGCATCAAGCAGACACCACGGGTTAATATAAAGGATTTAAAAATGAAGGGCAAATCGTTTCACGTACGTGTCGGGGCGGCGGTTTTTTCCACTTTCTTGCTCGTTCCTATTATTTGGAGAGGTGAAACAAGTAAATTTTTCCACTTTAATATATAAGATTCTTCAGTTGTTTTTTGTTAACAAAAGAAAATAGTGATTGAAATTTTTCCTTAAGAAAACATTACAAAAGATACAAAGTTTTCTTACAAGAGAAAATATTGGTGCCAAGAGAAAAGATTGTGGCTATGGGGTAGGTGACGGTGTGCCAATAAAGTAAAAGAAAACTCTGACGGAAAAATAAACAAATAAAACTGTCCATTTAGCCAATGAGAAACTAGAATTTAAAAAAACTAAATAAGAAAACTAAATAAAAATCTCAAATAAGGAGGAACCCTACACGTTTTTTAATGAAATAAAATTTTGGCCATAGCATAAATAAACCGTGAAAATTCGATCTGATAAAATGGCAATAAAATAAAATGATTGTCATTACGCGGAATGTAAGGAAAGAAATCAAAAGATGCTAATTGAACCTAAAAATTAAAGATGGAATACATACATTTCTTATGATTTCAATAAAAATGCAGTTCAAATGCTTGGATATATTATTATTTTTAAAGGACATACATGTGAGATACGTTAACCAGTTTTAAACAATAGTATAAGGAACGCATTTTTGACAATTCATTAAAAGGCAATGACACAGAAATTTTTCTGTTAAAATAATCAGACTATGAGCGTCAAATGTTTTGTACAGTGATGTTATAAGTTGCTAGATTAACTCTAGATTGAGTTCGACAAATTATTATATTTGAATAACCATCATTCCTTCATTGTTTTCTATCTCAACAAACAAATTGATCAGGTGACAGGAATGAATGTCTATTCTTTTTTTTTAAATGCGATATTTAAACTTAAGTCCACGACAATTTTTGTACCGTAATCCACTGCCCTAATAATAATTTACATTCTGATAAAGCTGTTCTTCTTGTGACATACCGTAAGTTTGTTAGTCAAATATTACAAATGATTTAAATAAAAACTAAGTCACATACGTTTCGGGAGAGTTGATCTATCCGTTAACTTTCTCGTTTCTGTGATTATAAAATCCACGGGAAGAGATAACATAAATACATTGTTAATGTAATGCCACTGGCACATAGGCTTCTAAACATATGTGCTTTCTTTATTTTAAAAAAAATATTCAGTAACAGTTAATCAAGAAGTTTACTTTTATTAAAACAATATAATATTATAAATAATAAAAATTGTGCCATTAGGTCTAGAAATAAAAAGAACAAGTTCAATATTTCCTGAAAACTAGCAACTTATTAATAGATATAAAACATTTTACAAACAAAAATAATATTGTAAAAATACACGATTAAAAGTTCCCTTTTTATGTACAATGAAGGCACTTTAATCTATGCTTACTAACTAACCTAAAATGATATTTAAACCTGGAATGTGTCAAAATTATCATTAAATAAAGAGGTGAATACACTCATCATTTTTCATATTCTAAAAATAATTACAAATTATGACATAATTATGCAATCTATTGTCATTTTTATTTATTTTTTTAGTAAATTAATTCAATTTCCTCGGTGTGCAATTGACATAGCTAATCTTATGTTGTGAATATGTGGATCAAACATAATCTACATACGTGTCGGTGCAGCTGTTTTAACTCTTGCCTTTGTCGTTTCTGGTATTAGCATTTAAACGGAAAAAGTAATTTAATAAAATTAGGTGAAGGTAAATATTGTAAATGTTAAGGCACATTTAAAATGGAAACAAAACATAGAGAAGAGAAACATTAGACAATTAAGATTATTGTGATGATTTCCTTAAAGCAAGTCAAGTTGTGTTGTTTTTTATGTTCATATACTTTTGTAAATGTCATTTTCATTTTTTATTTTAAGAATAGTTTCCTTAATAAGTTGTTTTTTAATTTGATAGTTAAAATTGTAAAATCATAAAATCTTTAGTCACACAATTTTAATGTGAAAATTATTATAAAATTGACATTAAAGAAATGTACCCTTTTAAAAAAGGGAGTTAATAGAGATAGGTAGGCTACTACTAATTTTTAGTTTAACTAAAGAAATATAAGCTATTTCAGATTTGTTTTATAAATGGATAAGGATTTAAATGATCTGTTTGTAAAATAAGGCTATTAATGGTTTCAAGTTTACGTTGTAAATGATGATGTTAATGGATCATGCTTAATCTTCTTTAACTGAACCATGCAATCAAAATACATCAATGTCTTTTCATTTAAATCGTTAAAAAGGAACTGGTTCGCTGTTTTGCTATGAAGCATCCCTCAAATTATTTAATTTGATTCACCATTAATACTTTAATCAAGATTTTGGGATTAAGAAATTATAACATGAACAAGGAAGGGAAGTAAACTCCTTTCATCTATGATATATTCCAATTAGACAAGCTGACTGTTCGCGCCTTACGACGATCTCAGTAGAAAGGAATTTCCAATAACAAAATGACCATTGTTTAAGTCTATGCCAGAAACCTTCACTTGAGTGTGTATATCAACAACTTCTCAAAGTTTCATGGTGAATGAATGAATAATTTAAATATGTATGGGTTATAAAAGAAATCAAATACATTAAAGTCCACGACAAGATGTAAACTTCGAAATGCTGTAGATTTCAATCTAAATCATGATGGATATATTTGTCAATCTTTGTCAACGTAGAGTAAAATTACCCGCTCCCACACACATGTGTATATATATATATATATATATATATATATATATATATATATATATATATATATATATATATATATATAAGTATGGTGAAACTCAATCTATTTAGCCAGTAGTATATGTCCAAATAATATTTTATATAGTTTAAGTTAGGAGAAAAAGACGTTTTAGGCCCAAGCAATCTTAACGCATTTGTACACAACAATTTTCCAGTGTAATAAATTGACGAATTGAATGGTACCGGTAGCCTATGTTTAAAATACTATTTATATGGCTTATAAAAAATAACGAAAGTTAGTGCCTCGGGCCCTTAAAGGGGCATGAAGTTAAGTTCAAAACCCTGTAAATTTCAATCTGGATCATGAAATGTGTCTTTTTTGTCAAGATTGTGTAAAATTGAAAGACGCATTCAAGTCTTAAACATTTACGAATAGATAAAAAAAATATGGACAATAATAACCATTAAACAACGTTGAAGCCAGATGATACACTTACAAATGATCTCTGATTTTAAATTGCAATAAATCTATTTTAAAAATAAGAATATTAAAATAAAGACATACTTGCTGTTGCCGTTTGTTCTGCTTTTCCTTTGAGTACTGAAATATAGTAAAATAAAATAAAAACATTTAAATCAATATAGTCATTACATATAAACTAAAACTGTTTTAAATCTAGGTAGGATGATACATATTAATTTTTTTAACTAGTGTGCTACCCGTCAAAAATATCGGAAGTTTTCAAAATGGATATATTTCAGTTTTTGTAATTGTCCCTTTTGCCTGAAAGCAGCATAGTAAATAATCAGAAAATGTAGAGACCAAGACAGCAAAATTAAATCTCCTTTCCATATTGAACAATTTTATGCGGACGTTTGAAAATAGTGGGGTTCTTTTTGTTGTTGTTCTTGTTTTGCAGTATTTTTTCAAGGCTATTTTTTAGCGGTGCGTTTTCTAACATCTAGCGTTACGAACGACATAGCAAAGTATATATTTTGATTATATATACGAATATAGGAGGTTTTCGTATATCACAAAGCTTAGTCTTCGCGTTATATAAGTCTGCATGAATAATAATGATATAATCATGATAATATTAAATGCATAGTGAATTAAACACAGCATAAAGTGATACTGCAGCAAAGAATTTTGAAGTTCGAAGTATTAACAAATATTGCTGAGGAGTCAGGTGGATGTTAACTTGGGGCATTGCATAGTGCGCACCAATGATGAGTGCACCAATAATACAGCACAGTACGTTAAAAATAAATTATGTGACTCTAATGTGATCCACATCAAGCACATCTGTGATTTGAAGCAATTTATGCTTCATTGATGATTATGACTTGTCAGCATGGCGGAAAACCTGAGGCTAAACAGTGTTGGTGCCAGGACGCAGCCCTGCTTGACCCCGTTTGTGACTGTGAAAGGATCAGAAGACTCTCCGCTGTCCTGGACTCTAGCCTGCATGACCTCGTGGAATTGTTTCACCAAGACGATGAATTTCCTTGGCCAACCGTACTTGGCCATGATCTTCCTCAGACCCTCTCTGCCAACGGTGTCAAAAGCCTTGGTCAGGTCGACATAGGTGGAGAACAGGTTGAAGTTCTGCTACTGACATTTCTCTTGCAGCTGCCTGGTAGCGAACACCATGTCGATGGTCCCTCGCTCTTTTCGGAATCCATACTGACTTTCAGGCAGGAATCCTTGGTCAAGGTGGACCGTGAGGTGGTTGAGCAGGATTCTGGCAAGGATCTTTCCTGTGATTGAAAGCAGGGATATGCCTCTGTGGTTGTCACACGCCTTGGTCACTCGTACATCCTGCCTGTCCCTCTTCCTCACGATGGCGTAACCAGATCCTCTTTCGCAGAGCTCTCCTTCTCCCGCGAGCCTGGTCTAGCTCAGGGCTGCGATGTCGATGCCGTATCTAGCGAGTTCTCTTCCAATCAGGGCTGTTCTCCTCTGGGGTCTGTCCGCATCGTCTCTGTCCATGAGTGTGCGCACATTCCATGCGCCCAATATAAGAGGAACTATCCTCGTTTGCTGCTTTTGGTTTCGACCGCTGGTATAGGGTCCCCACCAGCCGCGGTATGCTGGCTAGGGTAGGCTGGAACAGGCAATGTTTAGGGCACCTTTTCTTCATGTCATGGAGGTGAGCAGTGCATTCCCGAAGAGGGCTGCTCAGTCGCCCAGGGGGCTGCCGGACTCCACAGCTGCTCCGTGTCAGTGAAGAACGACCCAATGCCCTGGGCCACCTGTGTGCAGGGTTACGGCTACGGCTCCCAGTCTACCCACACCTGCCGCTTCGTCGCTTGCCTGTCGCCACAGGACTTGTCGGTGACTGATGGGATCGGATGGATGACAAAGGTGACTTGCGCGATGACTTGGATTTAAGTGAGAAAGAGTTGTGCAGTTCGTCGATCTCTCTCTCTCGCCCGAGACCATCTTGATCCAGCGGCAGGACAAAGTCATGGTGATGGAGACGGGTGCAGTGGATGGCCATGTTGTCCTGTATGTCTTGTCATGCCCTTAGTGTTCCACAACGCTTTGCTAAGAATCGCCTTTTTGGCCGTTGACCAACTAGTGGTTCCTCCGCTCTTTCCACCGAATCCAGTCTTCACGTGCATAGGTAGACATACCTAGATCACCGAGGGTTTGGGACCCGTCGGCTACCCTCACCAGGTTTAGCCAGCCAGTCGAAGCCGTTGCCCGGGGTGTGGCCACTGCACACGCTACAATTTCTAGGAGCCACTGGTGAGAGCTGAGTGACAGGTGGGGACCAAGGGTGGACGAACTACCCCCAAGAGAGTACGACGTGTTCCCCCAACGGAGGTGCTACCCCGCCTTGAGCACCCCATACACCCAAAATAATAATAATAATATTAATCACATCAAATAAAACATGGCTATTTTTTACTTCGTTCCCTTCACACATTAATAAAAGCTCAAATAATGACGTCACGTCACAATATTTCATGGCGAGAAACACATTTTGTTAATCTCGAAAGCAACATGTTTACGTCTATATTTTAATATTTTTTATCTGGAGTTACCTCGCATAGCGTCACGGAGAGGACAGACTGGACGTGAGATACATTGAAAATTATGTATATTGTGGAGGACCTGGGTTGAGATAATTGAGAACCTTGGTTGAAATATTTGAGAGGGGAGCTGACGGTAGGTAGGCGAAGGGGTCGTACTTGGAATGTAATCATGCTCACAGACAATGACCGGAAACGAAAGTATTCCGGCTCCCCCCCCCCACCCCAGCTACGGAACGTTGGGTGGTAAGAAGGTAGGGGTAGACGGTGGTGTAGAACAATGTCAGCATTGTTAAGACAGGAAACGAAATTTGTAGTGCCTGTGAACAAGACTAAAGGATTGGAGATCATTAGGAACGACCGGGGGAACATTAGACGCTAATCATTGGACATGGGTTAGGGAATGAGAGGCTGATAATTTTATTGCTCACACTAGGGGGCGTTCTCGGGTGTCGGTCGCATGCCTGTGGCTGGCAATATAAAGGGAGGACGGTAGGAGTCTTGGAGTCACCCAGCAGAGACATGGACAGACCAGGACAGAGAATAACCCACCACAGATGAAACGACAGGCAGTGAAAGAGAGTCGTAGAGCAAATGTAGTAACCAGAAGTTATGCCTAATAAAGAGAAGAACTGTTAGCATTAAAGCTGCCTTTGTTTTAAGTATGCGTGAAGAAGAGCCAAGCAATACGAGGTACGATATTGATAAACCTTAAGAGTTTTAAACTAACGACTTGCCTTTGAAATATTTAAACTAACGACTTGCCTTTGAGGGTTTCACTTCGTCTTTCTATCCGATTACTGTCAAAAACCACTTCACATTCGTAGTCACCACTGTCCTCTAGTTCCGTGTCATTGACTGTGACAGTCAAATAAACACATTCTTGCCAATTTATATAATCATGGCGTCCAGGTACCGCTCGAAAAGACCATGACCTTCCAGGTGGTATTCCCTAGTTATCGTGAACAAAAAGGAATATTATATTGCTTGTGTACCTGTAGTTCTGTGTATATATCCCTCTATTACACAATGTGACCATTTGGTAACAAAGCGAAATAATAATTATTTCACTAATGCTGGTTTAGTTTTTAATTTTTCAGACTGATTCCCCTTTTATTTTATCATGTTTTGAACTTTTATACCGGAGAACTCTTCACTTAGACCATTTCGTATTTTTGTAAGAGCAACTTTTATTTGGTCACAGTGGGCTACACTTTTGTCTACCGAATCTAGTAAGTACAAGTTTTCGTCTTTTATCGCATAATAAAAATTTCTGTTAAAAAAATGTTAAATGGTAACATTAATGTTTATACTATAATTATGTGAGCTTATGTTTGATATTTGTCATCAATTTGATAAAATTTGAAAAAAGTGGTATGTGACCATTTGGTAACAATGCGTCTATGTGGTTATTTTTTTGGGTGGTTTTTCTTGTTGGAAAATGACAACATACTAAAGCTAACATTTTATAAGCGATATAAATAATGTTTTATTTATAGAATATTTATAAATATCAAATATTTATGTTAGCCTTTGATACTTTTATAAATTTAACAAGTTTTGCAATCTTTAATGGTAAATTAAAAATAATTTTAAAAATCTTTTTTTATAAATAGAATTAGATGTAGAATTAGAAATATGGATGATAATCAATGATATACATCATATATATTTTGTACATTTTTTATGTTGTTTTTTTTTCCTCTCAAGAATTCAAATACCAAAGTCATGTATCAATCAAGGTTTCATGGAAAAAATAAAGATGTACATGTTTGTGCCATTCCTGAGGACCCAGATGATAATGAACTATCTTAGGAAGATGACGATGACGCAGATGAAACTTTTTATTACAGAATCAGAGCATAACATAGATTCAGGTAAATTTACATAATTTTTAAAAATAAAATATTATGTCTTATATCTTTTGAAAGAATAATTAAATATCATTCAATACAATTGTTGACGTAAACACTAAAAAAATAATAATTCAATTTGTCCTTTTCAGACTCAACAACACCAGTCTCTGAGAGCGAAATGAATGAAGCACCTGGTAATTTTTTAGGTACTGCAGTCCAACCACAGGCAAATGTATCAAATAGAAATTTTCTTTGCAGCAGAATTCTTTCCTCAAGATCCTGTTTTTGTTTTGTTTTATCGCTGTTGCAAAAGAGCATCAAAACCCTATAGACTACTTTAGGGAAATTTTTGATGAATAAATAATGGATAAATTTGTAATACAATCTAACATTTACAGAGCTCAGACAAATATGAACCAATATTTTGATGCTAATGAACTGGAGCAGTTAACTGGAGTTTATTTATGTTGAGCATCATAGTTCAAATGCCAAAAGCAGTTGTTACTGGGGAATTGATACTCGTTATGACAAGGTGGCTAATAAAAATATATCTATAACTATATAACCCCTGTTGCGTTCTGGGTTCTGGATAAAAGAAGACTAAGTCTCGACTCTTGTTCACGTATACTTCATGGATGGATGGATGGATGGATGGGATGGGATGGGATATGATGGATGGATGGGTGGATGGATGGATGGATGGATGGATGGATTAGTATGGATGGATGGATGGATGGATTAGTATGGATGGATGGATGGATGGATTAGTATGGATGGATGGATGGATTAGGATGGATGGATGGATTAGTATGGATGGATGGATGGATGGATGGATGGATGGATGGATTAGTATGGATGGATAGATGGATGGATTAGTATGGATGGATGGATTAGTATGTATGGATGGATTCGTATGGATGGATGGATGGATTAGTATGGATGGATGGATGGATGGATTAGTATGGATGGTTGGATGGATTAGTATGGATGGATGGATGGATGGATGGATTAGTATGGATGGATGGATGGATGGATGGATGGATGGATATGGATGGATGGATGGATTAGTATGGATGGATGGATGGATGGATTAGTATGGATGGATGGATGGATGGATGGATGGATGGATAAATGGATTCATGGATGAATTATATTTATTTTATGTGTGTATATTGTATGTATGTATGTATGTATGTACGTGTTGTGCGTATGTTTATATAAATATATGCTTGTAATGTATGTTTGTGTGTATGTATGTATGTATGTATGTATGTATGCATCGTCTCTGTCCAGGAGTGTGGGCACATTCCATGCGCCCAAAATGAGAGGAACTATACAGAGACAGAGACGATGCAGACAGACCCCAGAGGAGAACAGCCCTGATTGGAAAAGAACTCGCTAGATACGGCATCGACATCGCAGCCCTGAGCGAGACCAGGCTCGCGGGAGAAGGAGAGCTCTGTGAACGAGGATCTGGTTACACATTTTACTGGAGTGGCAGACCCAACAAGGAGCGGCGTGAAGCAGGCATTGGGTTTGCAGTTAAGACATCTCTTGTTGGAAAGCTGTCTGGACTTCCCAAGGGAGTGAACGACAGGCTCATGACCATGAAACTCCCACTGGCTGGAAAGAAACACCTCACCATCATCAGTGCCTACGCTCCAACCATGACCAATCCAGATGAAGTGAAGGCAAAGGTTTACGAAGAACTTCACACTGTCATTGCCGACGTTCCAAAGGCAGACAAACTCATCTTGTTAGGTAACTTCAACGCAAGAGTTGGCAAGGACAACGTTGCCTGGGAAGGATTCCTTGGACATCATGGAGTGGGTCACTGCAACAGCAACGGTCTTCTTTTACTCCAGACCTGCGCTGAACATGAACTGCTGATCACCAACACGATCTTCCGCCTCCCAACCCGTAACCGGACTTCATGGATGCACCCCCGCTCGAAGCACTGGCATCTTATTGACTACGCCATCGTGAGGTAGAGGGACAGGCAGGATGTACGAGTGACCAAGTCCATGTGTGGCGCTGAATGCTGGACAGACCACCGATTCACGCTGCTATATGCGTGTGAAACATGGACTGTGTATCAGCGCCATGCTAGGAAGATTAATCACTTTCATACAACAATACTCAGGAAGATCCTCGGCATAAAGTGGCAGGATAAAATTCCAGACGCAGTGGTACTGACCAAGACATGTCTCTCCAGGATCTTCACCCTCCTGATGCACTCCCAGCTTCGCTGGGCAGGGCACGTGGTCCGAATGCCAGACGAGAGACTGCCAAAGAGACTCTTCTATGGCGAGCTCCAGCATGGCCAGCTATCCCACGGTGGGCAAAAGAAGCGCTTCAAAGACACACTGAAAGCCTCACTGAAAGCGTTTATCATCAACCCAGACACGTGAGAACGTGCTGCAATGGACCGATCCACCTGGCGTTCTTCCATCCACGAAGGTGCCAAGTCATGCGAGGCAAACCGGATCACCTCCGCAGAAAAGAAGAGGCAAGCCCGAAAGGCCCGTGCTGTCAACCCTTCTGGAGATGTCCCACTCGTCCCTTGTCCCTTTTGTTCCCGAACCATCCGTGCAAGGATCGGCTTCATCCGCCATCTGCGCACACACAAACAGAGCCAGTCCCAGCAACCCTCGGATGATTAGAGTGATCTTCCTTTGAATCGACGGACGAACAACAACAACAACATGAATGTATGTATGTGTTTAAGTATGTATGTATGTATGTATGTATGTATGTATGTATGTATGTATGTATGTATGTATGTATGTATGTATGTATGTATGTATGTATGTATGTATGTATATATTTATGCATATGTGTGTGTGTGTGCGTAGATGGATGGATTGATGGATTGATTGATAGATGGGTTGATGAATATATGCATGTATGTATGCGTATATGTATTGTATGTTTGTATGTATGTATTTATGAATGCAATGATGGATGGATGTATGCGTGTATTTATGTATGTATGTATTTATGTATGTATGTGTGTATGTATGTATGGATGGATGGATGGATGGATAGATTGTTGGATGGATGTGTGTATTTATGTATGTATGTATGTCAAATGTTTGTATGTATATGTATATGTATGTATGCATGTATGTATATATGTATGTATATATTTATGTATTTACATATTTAAACATTTATTGACGTGGTTGTATGATATAATTTGAGCACTGCTTAGTATCAAAATACATAAATAAAAAGAACTTAGACTCATTTTTTGTCTGTTTTACTTTTATCCAGATTAAAATCAAATTTTCAACATGCTCTATTTGTCCTGATCTTTGTTTTGTAATTAATTTAACCCAATTTGTTTATTCACAAACAAAGAAATCGTAATTCTTGGCATGCTTAAATTAAGTCCCGCGACTAGTCCTGTCAACGTGTTCCCGGATTTAGGTGCCGGTTGCCGTGCAATTACCCGGGTAGTAAGATTGCGCCCGGGTACCCGTAAAAATGTTACTGCAATGTCTATACCAACTAAGGCTCTTCTCTGTTTACTTTTCGGCTCGCGAATATTTTATTAAAATTTAACTTTTCATTTGAAAAATATACTGTGAAATACGTTTAACATGAAAACGCTTCAAATGAAATAACCGTTAACCGGAAATAAAACACGGTCCCGACAAACTATATTATGTTTTGATCCACCTTTTTTTATGGAACATGAACCAAAAATGTCTTTAAACAAAAAGATGTTGGTTCTTTCAATTTTTCAAGTAAGGAAAATATGACACAACGCCAATGATTAGGAAGAGCAGTAAATGACAGCAATGACATTGGCTTTGGATTTGAAATAAGCCGCACAAGTTTGAGTTAGCGGTTGAGACAAGCCTATGTTGTTCATCTAATCCCCAACCCCACTACTCCTTTCTCCACTTTTAATCCCAACATACTTTTTAAAAAAACACATGCATTATTATTGGTTATTTAAAATAAAATAATACTGTATTTCAATCGTTGAATTATTTTCCCTGTAATAACAAAGATAAATGAAATGATGGTGGATGGGTCCAATCAGTAAGGGCACTTCCCGGAAAGTTTAGTTAATTACAACAGATGTCGGCTATGAAATAGAAATAACCCACCATGTCATCACGCGATTACAGCCCTTTATCTTTTAAAGACTTTGTTTAGCCCCTCCCCCCAAAATAAAATAAATTATTTCGGTACCACTATGCACATTGTTTTTACACCATAGCATTATACCTTCAACGTGGAAGAAAATCAGCAGACCCGAGCCTAGCACTCCTCATGGATCTTCCTAGAAAACCCCATCAGCCATCCCACCCATCCCGCAAAGGGACCTAACAGCTGAGACCCCCCTCCCCGGAAAGGTCTCTTCTGAAGTGGCCGCCTGGGTATCCAGGACAGAGAGTCGAAAATGCCTCCCACTAAAAGTGACTTCACAAGGAGGGGTGGAATTTTTCCCACTTCGACTCGCTACCACTTCGGCACCACCCCGGCAAAGCACACGAGTCTCTATGGTTAGGACTCCCGCAAGGTGGGGGATCATCAATAACCTACCTAGGGTGTAACCCCCACTGGAAGGTTTCCTCAGAGCTGGCGTCCGCTACGTTTTTCGCGGTACCTTTTGCTAATCCATACTGGCGCTCCTGGCCCTAAACTGGCATCGCTCAATGGCGTTGCTAGTAAATGAGGGGGACGAAACGGTCACTTCGGAGTAACCCGACCCTCAACGGGTACTGTGGTTTTCATCGTCGACTTTGCATCTCATGCTCTGCTTAAAATCCGTACAGCGACTGTAGTCACATGTGACTAGCACCTAACACCTAACATATCGGACTTCGGCATTGCCTGCCAGGAGTTGTCGGTTTCAGGTTGCGGCCAGCTCCATACCCTACTCGTTTGTCGAGCCACGTAGAGGCCAACCCCTTGTAGACAGCCAACTGTACTTAACAATTATTTCAATGTCAACATTTTTACATCGCTGATTCATTACATCTAAATTTGCATTCCCATAATAAACAAAGAAGTATCAGGCTAATACTAATAGCGGCCATGATGGCGAAAATTTTGAGAGTTCGAACGGGTAACCCGGGTACCCGTTCAAATTTTTTCAACAATATTGACAGCCCTACCCGCGACACGCACGCCAATGTCTCTTTTTAAATCTAATATACAAAGATGAAAGTCTGTTTGTTTGTTTGTTACCAATGGAATTCCACACCATTGGACCCAGGATGCTGAAATTTTGCATGGGACCCTCATTTGACCCGAGCCAGGTCATAGACTATGTTTCAACCCCAGGTGACCACCCCTAGGGAAAGGGGGCCCATAATCAGAAAATGTAAAGCCAAATAAAGACAAAATAAATTATCATTTCGATATTGAACAGCTTCATGCGGACATTCAAAACGAGTTCATTTTGGTGCGTCATTTTTTCCAATACTTTATTTTGAGCTGTGCGATTTCAAATATATTTTATTGTCGAATTACGGTGCGCACATTTTCGTGTACGCATCTATACTAATAAAAGGCAAAGCCCTCACTGACTCACTCACTCACTCACTCACTGACTCTTCACTAATTCTCCAACTTCCCGTGTAGGTAGAAGCATGAAACTTTGGGAAGTTGTTGAGTATCCTCTAGCGACGAAAATTGGCGTAAAAGAATTTTAAAAGTCACACTCTTGGGGGGCGGGGGCCACAAAACGCTTTTTTTCCTAATATGGCCTATATAAAATATGAAAAATCACTAATTCTCCCATTTCCCGATTAGGCAGAAGCATGAAACTTTGGGAAGTTGTTGAGTACAAACCCGCGATGGTAACGGGAGAATAAATATCTAAATTATCACTTCCTGGGGGCCAGGGGCCCAAATGAATTTTTTTTCTTATATGAGCTATATAAAAACTGAAAATCACAAATTCTCATATTCCCTGTGTAGGTAGAAACATAAATCTCTGGGTAGTGATAAGTACACTTTCTTGATAGTAACAGATGAAAAATAATATTTAAATTATCACTTACTGGGGGCCGGGGGCCCAATTTTTTTAATGTTAAAAACTGAATCATCAATAATTCTCCATTTTCCGTGTAGGTAGAAGCATGAAACTTTTGGAAGTTGTTGAGTAGCTTCTAGAAACGTTAATTGGCTTAAAATAAATTTAAAATTCATACTCATAGGGGCCGGGGGCCCAAATTTTTTTTTCCTCATACTGAAAATCACTAATTTTCCCGTTAAGGTAGAAACATGAAACTTTGGGAAATTGTTGATCCCGCGATGGTAACATGCAAAAATAAATTATTTAAATTGCCAATCACTGGGGGCCCAAATGTATTTTTTCTTTATAAAAACTGCCTCATCACTAATTCTCCAATTTCCCATGTAGGTAAGAGAATGAAACTTTGGGAAATTGTTGAGTATACTCCCGCGATAGTAACAGGTGGAAAAAATATTTAAATTGTCACTCACGGGGGGCCGGGTGCCCAAATGTATTTTTTCTTATATAAAAAGTTAATCATCACAAATTCTCCAACTTTCCGTGTAGGTACAAGCATGAAATTTTGGGAAGTTATTGAGTACAATCCCGGGATGGTAACAGACGAATTTTAAAAAAAAATATCACTCAATGGGGGCCCGGGACCCAAATGTAGTTTTTTCACCTTATATGAGCCAAAATACAAATAAAAAACTTTGGATACTGTGTAAATGAATTTTTTTATAAATCTGGGAAGATAAAAACTTGAAGGCCTATATTAAAATTAGTTAGAGAATGAAAATTATATTTTTTCAATCTTTTGTAGCCGAGGGCCCCTAATCTCTTTTTCGTAAAAGTTTAAGATATTTTAACCATTCGATTTCCCTCGATTTTTTAAAACAAATTTTGACTAACAAATATATTCATCATGATCCAAATTGAAAACAGCTGTTGTTTTGAACTATACAAATTACACGGATAGTGCCCCCGGCCCATATTTTAGTTTTTTTAAAATATGTATTAATAGTACATGTAATTTATTCATGCCAGGGCCATTACGTTTTAGGGAGATTTTGGGTACGCTCCAGCGAAGGTTTCTGGCTATGAAAGTAGAGTTTTAAAAACGCCACTTATTAGGGGCTGGGGGCCCGTATGTCATTTTTTTACATTAGTTATACAAAAGGTAATTTAGAGAGTGGCTACTGGGTAAATAGAGGAATTATTGACCAAATTTGATTATTAAAAAAATTAAATTAAATTCTATGGTAATGAACTTCTAACATCTGTTCCTTCGGGGCCGGGACCCAAAATATTTTTTCGTAAACATTTAAAGCTTTTTTACCTTTTAGATTTTAAATAATTTAAATAAATATAGACATGTATCTCTATCATGACCTAGATTGAAATCCTCAGACCTTATGAGATATGCACATCCTGTATCCATTTTCACGAGGGCCCGTAATGTCATTTTAGTACCCATTGTATTTTACACGACTTTGAAAAATATTGACAAACAAATATATCCATCTAGATCCAGAATGAAATAAATTGGTGTTTTGAATTGGTGTGAAACGGGTTTTCAACGCTTACTAAAATTCTTACTTCCGCAGCAGAGCGCGGGTATTTTGCTAGTCCTTTATATTAACTCGTGGTGTCTGGTTGCTTGCCTGCACCATTGCACCCTTGCTTGTCGCCAAAACTTTGGATCAATTTTTAACCCTCTTCCTCGTAAGCTAGCGAGATGAAATTTTGCAGGCAGTTTTGTACCGATGATAAAAGCAATGTATCAAAATTTCAGATCGATCACATGTACCGTAATTGAATCATTGATTTTTTAGATTATTTTATTTATTCCTATGTATCATGTTATTTTTTGAGATAGGGTGTCGCGGTGCGTATTATATTGAACAACTTTTCTGTCGCGCAATAAGGTGCGTATTTTATTGTCAACACTTTTTATAAACATATTCCTGATCGGTGCTCATTATATTAAACATGTTTTACGACACAACTGCAATTTTGTATTTTTGGATGGTTTGCGCTGCGTATTATAATGAACATTCTTTTAGTTATGTCTCATACATAAAGGATTTATAGTAAAAAACTTAGGTTTTTTTACGTTTTAAAAAAATTAAACTCTATGGTGATCCTAACAATTTTTTTCCGTTGTTTGTCTCCTCACATAAACTTTATTAGAACTCATGATAATTGAATATAAATTTTTAAAGTTACAATAAAAACACAAAATCACGCGTGTTAGGATATTAGAGTGCAGCCTTATACTAAACTAATATTACATACTTAAATTACTATAAATTAATTTGAAACATTCTCATTTTCAAATAGGAGATACGGCTTTTATAAGGAGAAGGGTCGAAAATGTGTGCCGTCATATTTGAGAAGGGGGTTAACTTTTCGTAACAACGTGTGACAAAAAATAAAGGGGGGGGGGTGGGGGTCGGCTAAAATCGCGTTACGTCATTTATGGATGAGCCCATACATGTAGGCAGCGACGTAAAGTGGGTATGTGCCGCCCGGGGCACAAAGCAAATTTGCCACAAAATAACAAAAATAAAGTGGGAAATAATTATTTAGAAAGTAATAATAAGAACACTATATATATTTTGTTAAAAAGAATGGCTTCATTTCTTTAATGAAATTAAAGTTTTATGTTTTTCCTCATGGCTCCATCTTTCATGTATCAATGTTTTCAGCCATGGCATGCTCAATAGCCAAAATATTAATAGATTAGTCAATTTTGGTGTATTTGTAATTGATCGTCATTAAATTTTCATAAAAATAATTTTAGAAAGGCCTTTTTAACACCTTGCATTACTTAAGACAGTTGTAGACAATGTTTGAATTAATTATATTATTTTAGGGCAGGGTTTCTTCAAGCCTAAATATCTTTATAAACTTAAATAAACCACCTAGTCTTGAATTCATTAATTTTTTTTCTATTCATGGTGCTAAAATATTCCTTGCCTGACTATGTCATGTGGGATATTTTGAATACTCTAATTTGAAGACAAAATTTCAAAGTCCAGTATATTAGCTGGTGTACGAAAATCATCTCTGTTTTCTAAATTCTTTATAACTGACAAAGCCTCACACGAATTTATACATTAATCTTATCTTATGAAGAAACCAAAATTCTTCTTAACTGTTATTCTACTTAGAATGGATACATGCATATTTTCTTCGATCACCAAAAATGTGTTCTCTTTTTCTTTGATTGGAAGGTTTGATTAAAATGATGAGTCTCCACATTCAATTTTATATAATTTCAAAGCATCCCTGAAGTATTCCATTCCATTAGTTTCTCTGCGAATAGCAACTGCTAAGAAATTTTGTTGTTGAGCACTATACGTTTGTAAAGAATTTCAGGCATTTTTTTTTACATAACTTTAAAAATAAAAAGATTTCATCGTGGATAGCAAAGTTCCTGCGTCTGTTCGTGTGTCGAGCTTTTTGTCTGCATCTTTCAGTTCTATAGCTTACAAAGTAACCTCAAAATGACCATTATTTTAAGATCATCATTTATTCAATATCATTTCAGAAAGGTCGTCAGCAGATTCACTTTTGCTTGAATGAAATCTTTGAAAGATTCTACAGCGTCTACTTTTTTTATGTTCAATCTTTACAGATCACACAACTGGACTTGTTTGATCCTTATGTCAAATATATGAAGAGCTATCGAATACAATGGAACACTATTTGGTATCTTGTTAGTGAAGAAAGATGATGTTTCGTGAACTGTATCTCCTAAAATTGCTATGAGCTTAGTTTGAATTTTAGATGACAAGTATTTTACCCCTTTTCCCACTATGTTCTCGGAGCGCTCGAACGTACTTTGCAAGCTAATGCATTAGTTCCAGAATATTGCATTTATTTGCAACAGTATTGTCCTCTCTGTGACCTCAAAAAGTCACATTCAATTTTTCCAGGATTTAACAATGTCAAATATTCTAACAAGAACTTCTTGCCACTTTGTTTTCTCTTTTACAACAACTAATTGTTAGTCTTTATTAATTGTCTATTCTTTTTTTATCCAAATTCTGATTCCTTCCATTTGCAAAAACGTTTGGTAATGTTGAGTACTTGTTGAGTACTTATTTTGGATTTTCTTTTCTTTTATTAAAATTTATTTTCATGTTTTAACAATTAGCTAATTAACAACAATGAATTTGCCACTACCCCCCCCCCAATAATTTTGTATTTATTTATGCCAAGTTTTAATTCCCCTAGATAAGCAATTGTTACCATTATTTTTGTTTATGCCACAAAACAAAAGACATTAAAATTAAAATAAGCCAAAAAAATTAAAATACGACAACAATTTTTTTCCAGTAGTTCACTTTGCGTTAAAATCAAACTTGAATCAATTATATATACCAGCACATTATTGTCATACTGTCAGCCCCTATGTTTTCCAGCTCAGTAACATTAGTATCAAAAGACTTCAGATTTATAATGGAGTTTGAAGTTTTGGCATTAGAAGCACTCTCTTATTTTAATATAGTTCTTCATTTCGTTTGATGGTTTTTTTTATCTTGTCTTGTATTTTATTTTATTAAAATTTATTTTCACGTTTTATTAATTAGCTAATTAACAACGAGGAATTTGCCGCCACCCCCCCCCCTCATTTTTACAACAGAGGCGGCTGTCAAATTTTAAGAATCTATGAAAATATCGCTATATCAGTGTCACGTTCTCATACTAATTGTGCCTCTGTTTTTTTTTAAATTACAGTAGTATTAGTATCAGAAGAATTTATATCTAATAAGGAGTTTGAAGTTTTGTCAATTAAAACGTTCACATGCTTTTGGATAGTTCCTTTATTTCTTATATTAATTTCTTATTTGGCTTTTATTTAATTTCGATTTTAACAAATTCCTGTTTTTTTTTAATTTTCATTTAAAAAACTAATTACGACAAGGAATTTTCCGCCCCTGACAAAGTGCCGCCCGTGGCTTTTGCCCCCCTGCCCCCCTCGCTACGCCACTGCATGTAGGTCGTAGTCCAAACAAAGGTCTTATACCAAACAAAAAGCTTCCCGTGAAAACAGGAAGTATACCAATTTGAACGTATTCCAAAGCAGACGTATACCGAGGTACCACTGTATAAGCATGTGCATTGGAAACTTTGGGGTACTCAAAATATAAAATAAAATAAAATCTATTTTAATACGTTACGATACTCTTCGCTTCAATATGAACTTGATGACAATATTATTATGATCAATATTTAGTCATTTATTTAAAATAGTCCAATTATCGTTGAACTTGACAATTATCGTTGAACTTTTGTAAAAATTAGCTGTTGAAGGAATGATAACATATTGAGCATAAGCAATGCACTATTTTTTGTTTATGTCATGAGCGCTCTACGCTTTCATTTTGGTCCTCCAGATGCGAACATTATTACTAGGTATAAGACCTTTGTTTAGATTGCTATACCCGAGCTGGAACTTGGATGAGTATAAACGCTATATCGCGCATGCGTTTTTTTTAATACAGGAATCGCTGAATCACAGCACATGACGCCATACTCTAACCAACTCACACAATAACTACAAATTGTCACGTGATTTTGTATTTTTCTAGCAATTATATTGTAAATTCAATTACCATGAGTTATAAGAAAGCTAATGAGAGGAGCCACGCAACGAAAGGAATGGTTAGGATCACCATGGCGGCGAAAAGTGAAATTGTTGTAAGGAATGAAATGGCAAGAAACTCACAGATAAGTGACCAGTGTTAGTTTTAATATTCCCTGGATTGAACTTAATGATCATTGAAGTGTCTGCTGCAGTGTCCAGTTTCCGTGATAATTTCACGTAATCGATCAGCCGCTCTTTCGAATCTTCCTGGGAGTCAACGACTTTAAATCTCTTATAGTCACATGTCATGGTGAAGGTCTGACCTTCCTCAACAGTCAACTTGTCCAGGATTGGTTGATCGCCTGGATATGGGGAGAGATAGATATTATTAAATATGAAAGTAGTGTAATTGCCTGGACATGGGGAATTACAGAGATCATAGAACGTGACAGGAATGATTTATGCCATGACATGTTGAGACTTTTATCCATCCATCCATCCATCCATCCATCCATCCATCCATCCATCCATCCATCCATCCATCCATCCATCCATCCATCCATCCATACATACATCCATCCATCCATCCATCCATCCATCCATCCATCCATCCATCCATCCATCCATCATCCATCCATCCATCCATCCATCCATCCATCCATCCATCTATCTATCTATCTATCTATCTATCTATCTATCTATCTATCTATCTATCTATCTATCTATCTATCTATCTATCTATCTATCTATCTATCTATCTATCTATCTATCTATATATCTGTCTATCTGTCTATCTATCTATCTATCTATCTATCTATCTATCTATCTATCTATCTATCTATCTATCTATATATCTATCTATCTATCTATCTATCTATCTATCTGTCTATCTATCTATCTATCTATCTACCTGTCTACCTGTCTACCTATCTACCTATCTACCTATCTACCTATCTGTCCGTCCGTCCGTCAGTCCGTCTGTCTGTCTGTCTCTCTATCTATCTATCTCTATGTATATGTATATATATTATATATATATATGTATATATATATATCTGTCTGTCTGTCTGTCTGTCTGTCTGTATGTGTCTGTAAATCTGTCTGTCTATCTATATCTGTATATGAAGCACCTATAACTTAGAAAAATTCAATCTTTAATAACATTTACGCTTCTCAATATCTAAGCCTTCTTTACTTCCTAGTTGCAATGTCAATGAGTTTAAAATGCTTTGAAAAGGCTACAGAAATTCCTATTTACTTTAACGCAGTGCTTCTCAAACCTTTTAGTGTGTTTCCTTTGCACGACGGACTTGTGCACTATTTTCCTTGTACATGTACTGAAGTGGTTGCGAACTGAGCTTCTATATCCATGCAATATTAGCCATGAACTGGGCTCGTTTTATGCTACATGTCATCGAACAACATTACAAGGAGTCATCTCAAGCCTTAATTGCTTTTTGTTCAATAACGATCTTTTTTCATTTCGTATTAAAATGTGTTGAAGAAGACAACTGTTCTTTTTGTTTCGTTTTTAAGTTAATAGTATTTTAATAAATTTGTATATTGACAGAAGCCTAAGTTTTAATAAACCAGAACAAACAACATAATGAAATAAGTCATTGAAATGTATTTAAATACAATATAGAACTTAATTGTAGTTAATACCACTTGTGTAAGTTTGTGCTATATGTTTTAACTTAAACTATTTGGACATATGAGCATGGTTATTTATTTTTTTTAGCAAGTTTAGAAAGTCGTTGCTCGATTGAGGACAAATAAAACACGCAATGGAGAACGAACATCTAGTCTGTTCCTGTACTTTGTCTAGAGTCTAGATAATGCTCATTTTGAAATACTAATCTCACATTAAAGGTAAGATGATGGAAATGGAAAAAGGGCCATGAGAGCAATTTCAGGATACTCTGAATTCACGTCAATCCAAATTGATGCATGATTTGTCAGAAATTAATTTTAAATTCCTCATCCACAGATAATCCCAGCATTTTATCTGCTTAAGTTAAAGATTAATCAACAGTCGATGCCATTAAGGATTGCATATCCATCCAGTACCTTTCCATTGGTCATCTTCATTTGGAAAGTAGGGCTCGAAACAGGAGATTCGTTTGGTCAAGTGCTCAGTGATGAATTTGCGTAGAGATGGAACATCAAGCTCTTCATCTGCACTATCCATAGTCATTGCCAAAGTGTGAATCATATCGAAACAATCTGCATATATACGACTTTCCATGCTTCTAGCTTCCGATTATGTCCATCAATCTTGTCTGTCATTGTAAAGCATGAAGTCATCCTTCATTGCATGGAAATTTTCAGCTCATTAGAAATGGCAAAGATATCAGTCAAGTAGGCCAACTTGGCTGTCTAATTCACTTTTCGAAATACTTTAGACCAATCCGGTGTTTTTTCTACTGTAGCACTTGATCGAGTTCTCTTCGCAATTCAAAAAATCTTGACAGTACTTAGCCTCGAGACAACGAACGCACATCAGCATGCAGTAAGAGCTGTTTGTGTTCAGCATCCATTCCGTCACAAATAATATTAAATTCAAAGAATTCACCTTGACATGGTTCGCAATTTTTACAACATCGCTGAGAAATAGGTTTAGTTCTGTTGACATTTGCTTGATTGCTAAACTTTCAGGGTGAATAAAACAGTGGGTTAACTTGCATTCTGTAGCTGATTCATTAATCTTGATAACAACTCTAGATCGCCGTCCATTTATGGCTGCTGCATCATCCGTACTCACGTGAACAAAAAATTTAAATTATATCTCACATTTACAAACAATGAAATCATCAGAGGCGTCACTAGGTTTGGTGTCACCCCACATGACTTACTCCGTCCTTAAATGATGTCACGTGTTGTTGGCCAATTTTAACCACCACCCCCCCCCCGGTCATACTTCGTCACAAAATCTTAGACCCCCCTCCAATATGACGTCACAACCCCCCTCCACACACACACACACACACACACACACACACACACACACACAAATGCCGTATTTTCTAATTGAAAATTAGCATATTGCAAATTATTTTTGTCATTTAAATATGTATTTCATAAAAGTCTGCACTCTAATATCGTAACACATGTGAAGCCATTGAAACATCATTAAATAAATTGTAAACAATCAAATAATAAAGTGGAACTTTTATTTAAATTTGCGCGTTTTTATGTGACGTCACATTTCTGAAACACCCCCTCCCCCTCGTTACACATCGTCCCAAATGCTAGACCCCCTCCCCCCCCCCTATGCACGTGACGTCATTTATGAACGGCCCCTAACCCATAGAAATCCTCCGAGTCTTCCAGTGCCAAATAAATGGAACATACAGAAATTTACAAATTTGTGTCACCCTTTGTGATGGTGCCACCCGGTGCGGTCTGCAACTCTGACCCCTCTACTGACGCTACTGCTTAGTGTAACTTACTAATTAATTTCGTGACGATGACCCGTGAAATAGCACACAACAAAAGAGCGCAGATGAAGATTGGAGGCGATTGTTCTAATAGATGCTAATGTTTCAAGATGGACTACCAACGAGGTATAGCGCTCTTATGTTTGCACCCAATTGTCTTCGAACTTTCATCGTGCGCTCTTTAATGACACGGGTACTGTGTATTTGATCATCGGCATTGCATCTGATGCTCCGCCTAAGATCCGTGCAGCGACTGTAATCATATGTGACTAGCACCTAACAACTAACATATCGGACTTCGGCATTGCCTGCCAGGAGTTGTCGGTTTCAGGCTGCTGTCAGCTCCGCAACTCTACTCGTCTGTCGAGCCACGTAGAGGCCAACCTCTTTTCGACAATATAACAGACTATATCTTCCATAATATGCTATATACTATGTAATGGTCAAACAAGACGTTTGTCCACGTCAAAAAATTCGTCACTTCAGTTGCGCAGATAAGGTTCTGATAAATTAAAATTCTTAGAGTACATTACAAGGGGTCCTGGATACAACGTTGATCTGTTTCACAGAGACACCATAACCCGAATTTCAGTGTAAGTGGGAACATTAAATATATATTTATAATATATATACTGTAAAGTGCTGTTCATACAATAAGATAACAAAATGTAAATCACTGTGTACCAGGCATGCGTGCTCAGCACACTCCTCTATGGCAGCGAGTGTTGGACGACCTACGCCAAGCAAACAAAGCAGCTCAACAGCTTCCACTTACGACGCTTGCGTAGGATTCTACACATCAAGTGGCAGGACAAGATCACCAATGTCGAGATACTCAGAAGGAGCCATATGCTGAGTATGCACTCAATCCTGAGTGACAGGCGCCTGCGATGGTTGGGTCATGTCCGCAGGATGAGCTCGGAGCGCATTCCTAGAGCCTTGCTTTACAGTGAGCTGACTACTGGTATGAGAAAAAGAGGTCGCCCCTGCTTGCGCTTCAAGGACGTCTGCAAAAAATATCTGTCATTTTCACAGACAGACCATAAAACGTGTGAGACCTTTGCCGAGGAGCGCACCTCCTGGCGGGCAAAAGTGCGTGAGGGCATTCATGTTGCGGAAGCATCCCTCATAGCTTTGAGTGAAGAGATAAGGGCCAGGAGAAAGCGGAGGGGGCCAGAGGAGCAGGAGTACACGCCATCGTCCCATGCGGACGGACTGTTGCCATAAATAAATTCCTATTTTGTTAATTGTAATATAATAGTTCTTGTATTGACAGTCGGATATTATTTTTGTTTAAATCAGCAGACGGCATTTTAAATCTTAAAGTTATATTTTTTAATGTATGGACCAGTTAAAACTCGCATCTATTTCGAATTAATAGCAAAAAAAATCAAAAACAGTAAAATTTACTTACATTTTTAAAAATTAATCTAATTTATTTAAATTTATTTAATTCATTTTATGAGCTTATTGCCGGCACCGGTCCACGGACCACCATTTTGAGAAGCACTGCTCTAACCCTATGAGATATAAGCATTGAAGAATCTACACTGAGAACTACTAACGATAGGTGATTACCGCCTTGCAGTTAATCAATTTTTTATAACCATATTTCATGACTTACGTGTAAGGCATTTTGTGTAGATACTTTTTTTTCCTCTCAATAATACGTTTTTAAGCTAAACAAAACTAAGATTAAATTGAGATGTAAACGAACAATTCATACCTACAGCTCTTGTAGTTGGTGAAGTAGGCGTGGGACCTGAAAATATTGGTGGCCTTACTTAGGTTAAATTGGTTTGTTTAAATCCATAGAGTGTAGTGTTGGTATAATGGTGTATAGACATGGTGTTCTCCATACGGCAGCTCTTGGAAAAATGCAGAGAGCAGCAGTTGTCACTATACATTGCTTTTGTGGATCTAACGAAAGCCTTTGATTTAGCCAGTCACAGCGGGCTATTATAAATCATGATAAAGGTTAGCTGTCCCCACACCTGCTCGCCACTATCCGGACAGTTCGATGAAAATATGCAGGGCACAGTGCAGTTCGTTGTAGCTACCTAGTCAGTAGCGGAGTTAAACAAGGTTGTGTACTCGCACCAACAGTGTTCGCAATATTCTTCTTTGCACTGCTTCGATACGCGTTCATGGATAGCTGTGATGAAATCTAGTTACATACCAGAGCTGATGGAGGTATTTTCAACACTGCCCGCATATGAGCCAAACCCAAAACGACAGGTATCCTAATTCGCAAGCTACTTTTTGAGATGGTAAACCCCACAGATCTCGTGTCACGCTTCTCCAACGCCGGAAAAAATTGGTCTGTAAATCTGCTTGAAAAAGACAAACTTTATGGCTCAAGTCACATGTTCTTCTTGTACCATCAATATCGACAATGAAAACTTGGAGGTTGCGGACACCTTCACCTACTTGGGTTCCAAGGTCTCCAATTTATTGTCCATCAAGGACGAAATAAACAGTAAAATTGGCAAGGCAGCTGCCACTGCAACAATGTCTTAAATGACTAATAAATAAACTGGTTTGGCGAAACACCAAGCGAACGGAGAAAACCAAACTGTGTGTCTATCGAGTCTGCGTCATCAGTACGCTGCTATGCAGGACCGAGACATGGACCACTTATACATCCCATGAGCACAATCTTAATAGCTTCCACTTGAGGTGTCTGCGTCGCATTCTTGGCATTAAATGGCAGGACAAAGTGCCAAATAGAGAGGTCCTGATGCGTGCCAATATCCAAAGCATGTTCTCAATCCTCAGTTAAGACGCCCAAGGTTGCTAGGACATGTGAAAAGAATGATCCCGGGTTGCATCCCCAAGTACCTCCTATTAAGGAGAACTGGCAACGGGAAAGAGGAAGACAGGTCACCCACGCTCCCGATTTAAAGTTGTCTGCCAGAATAAGCACAAATGTCTGAGGGGTGTAAAGCAGAAGACAGATCTACGTGGCGCACAGTTGTCAAAGAGGGCAACATAACAGCCAAGGCGCGAAGGATAGAGGAAGCTGTAGATAGAAGAGCTATGAGAAAGGCCAAGACACTGGGATGCACAGAACTCGTTAGCAAAAGCTGTGGTAAAGAGTGTCACTCTAGGATAGGACTGCTCAGCCACACGAGGAAATGCAATCCAACCCAACGGTGATGCACCATCGTCTCGCGAGACCGAAGGATGACGATAATAAGGTGACGATTGTAAGTATTTTGTAAATGGGTTGAAGTCAGAGTGATAAAATACATTGATTAAAATATAAGAGAAAATGTATCGATTTATAATTTAACCACATTTCGAATAATACTTGGGTTACTCATGTCGTAGTCCACAACAAAATACATATCCCCCAAATGTGCACGTTTAAAAGTCTACAATGCTTTACTTCAGTTTTCTCAATATGCTAGTCATTTAGTTTTTAAAAGTGTGACATTTAAAAACAAAGGCAATTAGTCAATTTTTAACAACTAATTTAATTATTACTCCCAATAAAATTTAAAATTCTAGTGTTGATCAGATGGTCAAACTTCAAATACGAATAAGGTGCCCTCAAAATGGGATAGACTTATATCTTCAAACCCGAAACACCTCTATAGATAAATATATGCCTCTTATCTGATGTCCTTTATATATATTTTTAAAAAAAGCTTTTTACATACGTGTCGTTGTCGGTGTGGTCCTTCTTGTGTCTAAAAGATCAAGAAACTAAACACAATAGGTGATATGGAAATAAAAACATAACAAACAATTGAAATAACTGAGACTATTGAAAATGGAATAGATGACAATTGGACGATGAACAAACTATTGCATTGAAAGTAATCACACTGTAGCAATGGAAAAAAATGAGACTGGTAGTTCAAGAAATTAAACTAATGCAATGTAAGAAATGAATTTATGGCAATGTAAGTGTAAGACGCAATAATTAATTAGGAATTTACAAAAACTATAAAATTGCTTGCTGATTTATGTTATCATTTTCGAAGAAGTCTACCATTATTTTTCTGTCCCATGATTTCAAAAAATTAGCAAGTCTATTAAATGAAGACCATTATGTTGAGACCATTATGTTGAGACCATTATGTTGAGACCATTATGTTGAGACCATTATGTTCATCTCCAATCAACGTCTACTTACATACTGGCTTTTGGTAGGTTGATTTCGTTACTGTAAAGATACAACGTATTTCTATTGTACTCATCTTGTTACAACGTATTTCTACTGTACTCATCTTGTTACAACGTATTTCTACTGTATTCATCTTGTTACAATGTATTTCTACTGTATTCATCTTGTTACAACGTATTTCTACTGTATTCATCTTGTTACAATGTATTTCTATTGTATTCATCTTGTTACAACGTATTTCTACTGTATTCATCTTGTTACAACGTATTTCTACTGTATTCATCTTGTTACAACGTATTTCTACTGTATTCATCTTGTTACAATGTATTTCTACTGTATTCATCTTGTTACAATGTATTTCTACTGTATTCATCTTGCCTCATTCAGAACTGTTACACATGCAGTTTATTTATTATTTTTACTTTAAATTCATTGATCTATTAATTTTATTTGTGGAGCTTTTAAAAATGCAAATGAATTTTTTATTGACTAAAACATTTGGAAAAAAATTATAATAATGTTAATTTAATATCATATAATAATAATTTAATGCAAGTTAATGTTTATGAGAGACGAATAATGTTAATGTTAATTTACTAACCATGATAACTTGGCATACACTAAATACTTTAAGCTTAGTCAAATGAGTTTTGCGCACTTGTTTTAGCAGCACTCTTTTTCAAATGACAGCATCAAAATCCTATGATTGTAAAATTTAATTTCTGTCTACATGTTTATTTAAGGTAAATTTAAAAAAATAATCTTTGACTTGCCTGTTAAATTCTCACTGCGACGCCTTGTAAAAAACTTTTTACCCACGAATGTAATTGCACACGTGTAGTCGCCAGCGTCCTCCATCATGGTGTCCAGTACGGTAATGGACACGCTGACCTTCTCTTTTTCTCCTTTATAGTAGTCTGGCCCTATGCTCGCTGAAACATCCCAGGTTCTATTGCTTGGGAAAGCCTTCACATTAAAAAAAATATTTTACAATTATTGTTTCAAAGTTATCAGAAACAACAATACATATTTCTTTGGGTAGCATTACAATTAAACAAACATCACTGACAAAACTATAAGTATTCAAGATAAAAGAAATTCTTAAAATACTGCAGTCTTTTGAGTGTATATGTGTATATATTAGGGTGCGGAAATTAACGATTAATTTATCGATTAATCGTTAAAAAATTTTAAGATTAAAGTTTTTTAACGATTAATCGACCCATCACTTACAAATATACTGGTAGTCAAAAATAAAATATTTCGGCTGATAAATATAAAATAATTTCCGGACGCATGCACTCCATTTTGGTTTTAAACTATTGACTGTCGTGAATGTTCAAAATGATGATAAAGGTTATTGTGTCCATTGAGAGAAATCGTTTGCCTACCATGCAATGTTCCCTCTAAGTCTAGGCTTCGTTGGTCCGTGTGCTAAGTTAAAAAAAACAACTCGTGTGCAATGTTGTGCAAATTTGCACAACGTCCATTTTTTGTGCAATATTTTACCAAATTTGCTGCGCGGTGATTCTAAACTCCTGCGTGGTGTCGATCAAATATCTGCACAGCCCCGCTGCTTAAAGGGTACATTGCTACCATGGTTCTAACACTTCGCTTACATATCACCTGCAAACCAAACATCCACTACTGTATCTGAAACTTCAGCTAAGACAAGCTAAAGCTATGTGAACGATTGTTTAGCTCGGTTGGTTATATTGTCAATAAGACCCGCTCATCACTTGAACCAAATAATGTCAATACACTAGTCTGTTTACGTTGTTGGTTAAAAGATATCATGTAAAGAAGACACTCCAGTGTTGTTTCTATTTTCCACAAGTATTTTAATAAATGTTACTTATAACACCATAAATTTAAAATTTTTGGCTTTCATCGACATTATCGATTAATTAATCGTTAATTTTTTTCAAAACTTAACGATTAAATTTAAATTAATCGTTAACAGCCCTAATATATATACATATTGTTTTTAACGAAATTGAAGAATCGTGTAATAAAATATGCGGTAGAATCATCGGTGTGAGGCATTACTACAATTGTATTTTTGACTACAATTATTTTGAGCCGACACTTATGAAGCTCGTAGGGACCTGATAATTGCTCCAACTCATGTTTTCCTTGTGTTTACCATTGTACGGACCTGTCATTTGATTTGTCTGTGTTTACCATTTAAAGGACTTTAAAATTTGATCAATATTTTCTCTAAGCTGGATGATGCTTCCAATTGTAGACACACAGAGACGGGCTTTAGTAACAGACCATCGTCTGTCATATTTGATTTGATCAAATGGCATGCCATCGTTAGAGAGCATAATGACGTCACATACCTACTACTTCACAGTCTTTTCTTGGTCTAAATATATCACGATATACATAGCCCATTATTTAGTGAACATTGCGGTTTATTAATAAAATGGAAACCTCCTCTCATGTACAACATAGCTTACTGATAAATATTAAAAAAAAGAAACTACCCTTCGGAACTTTTCTGTGTCGTCGTCTGGATGGACCTTGTACAGCATGGAAGCATGTATTTCGTCATAAACTCGCTTCAAATATATTGTATCTACATGGTCAATGTATTCATTTTCTGGAATGTCTAATCGAAAGTAGTCACAGGACATCGTAAACATTTCTCCTTCCTCAACGGTCGATTTGTCTAAAATCTTTAGGAATCCTTGACCTTCAGAGAATAAAAATGCAAGCACACATTTAATGACATTAAATGGAAAATAGTTTTAATTAATTTGTCACAGATAAAGTGAATGTCAGTGGAAAAACAACTTACAGCCGTGAGCCGGAACAAATTAATGTGATATATATACTTTTAAAAAAAAACGTTTTCTGGTGAGAGAGTTTTTTCCCATTCAAATATAAAGGTTAGATAAGCTTGCACACTATGGCGGATTAAGGGTGGGGGGGGGCTGAACGGGCTAAAGCCAGGGGCCCCCGATGATTAGGGCTCCCCAAAATTAGTATAGTTTATACGAACAATTGACAAATGTTTGCATGAATTCCTGAAAATATCAAAAATTTAATAAATTATTTTTTTTTAAAACTGATTTTATAATCTCACTAAGAGAAAATATTAAAGATTATTGTTTATACTGGTCCAACCGTGTTCTAGATTGGAGGTCATGCTACGGCACTTGTACAACCGTGTTCTAGATTGGAGGTCAAGGCACGGCATTTGTCCAACCGTATTCTAGATTGGAGGTCAAGGCACGGCACTTGTCCAACCGTTTTCTAGATTGGAGGTCATGCTTAGGCATTTTTCCAATCACCGAATAAATTTTATGGATATGGTGAAGATCTCTCCTGTACCAGCTTTATGGATATGGTGAAGATCTCTCCTGTACCAGCTTTATGGATATGGTGAAGATCTCTCCTGTACCAGCTTTATGGATATGGTGAAGATCTCTCCTGTACCAGCTTTATGGATATGGTGAAGATCTCTCCTGTACCAGCTTTATGGATATGGTGAAGATCTCTCCTGTACCAGCTTTATGGATATGGTGAAGATCTCTCCTGTACCAGCTTTATGGATATGGTGAAGATCTCTCCTGTACCAGCTTTATGGATATGGTGAAGATCTCTCCTGTACCAGCTTTATGGATATGGTGAAGATCTCTCCTGTACCAGCTTTATGGATATGGTGAAGATCTCTCCTGTACCAGCTTTATGGATATGGTGAAGATCTCTCCTGTACCAGCTTTATGGATATGGTGAAGATCTCTCCTGTACCAGCTTTATGGATATGGTGAAGATCTCTCCTGTACCAGCTTTATGGATATGGTGAAGATCTCTCCTGTACCAGCTTTATGGATATGGTGAAGATCTCTCCTGTACCAGCTTTATGGATATGGTGAAGATCTCTCCTGTACCAGCTTTATGGATATGGTGAAGATCTCTCCTGTACCAGCTTTATGGATATGGTGAAGATCTCTCCTGTACCAGCTTTATGGATATGGTGAAGATCTCTCCTGTTCCAGCTTTATGGATATGGTGAAGATCTCTCCTGTACCAGCTTTATGGATATGGTGAAGATCTCTCCTGTACCAGCTTTATGGATATGGTGAAGATCTCTCCTGTACCAGCTTTATGGATATGGTGAAGATCTCTCCTGTACCAGCTTTATGGATATGGTGAAGATCTCTCCTGTACCAGCTTTATGGATATGGTGAAGATCTCTCCTGTTCCAGCTTTATGGATATGGTGAAGATCTCTCCTGTACCAGCTTTATGGATATGGTGAAGATCTCTCCTGTACCAGCTTTATGGATATGGTGAAGATCTCTCCTGTTCCAGCTTTATGGATATGGTGAAGATCTCTCCTGTTCCAGCTTTATGGATATGGTGAAGATCTCTCCTGTACCAGCTTTATGGATATGGTGAAGATCTCTCCTGTTCCAGCTTTATGGATATGGTGAAGATCTCTCCTGTACCAGCTTTATGGATATGGTGAAGATCTCTCCTGTACCAGCTTTATGGATATGGTGAAGATCTCTCCTGTACCAGCTTTATGGATATGGTGAAGATCTCTCCTGTACCAGCTTTATGGATATGGTGAAGATCTCTCCTGTACCAGCTTTGGTAATATACATGGAATAGGAGACTTTAGGTATATCTTAACTTATCTGTTACAGACGCTCCTTCTATATAGAAGATTATTGCGCCCCATGCTAATCTATAGTTTGTGTCTAGTCCTGCAGTCTTAGGGGCCGTCCATAAATGACGTCACGCACCTAGGAGAGGGGGGGGTCAAACTTTTGTGACGATGCGTGACGAGGGGGAGGGAGGGGGATTGAAGAAATGTGACGTCACATCAAAAAGGGTAACTTTAAATAAAACTTCCACTGAAATATTTGGTCGCTTACAATTTATTTAATGACTTTTTTTTAAAATCAGTGCTTCTCAATGTGCCGGTCAGCAGGTCATCAGACGCTGGTTGGCGTAAGCTATCAAGACACGAACATTAAATCTAATTATAATCCTTAAGTTTGAGAATTCACAAGATAACATATGAAATTGTTACACTGCGTCGTTTGATGTTGACATCAAAGCATTTGTGATGTAACCGCAGCTCCGTTTTCTCGCATGGCAGGAGTCGTCGAACGTTTTTGCCCGTTACCCCAAAATATACAAGTTTATGTGTGCGTTACCCCCCCCCCAACTCCCAGACTCTAGGTCCTGCTCACATGACTCGGGGATTTGCGGGATCGTCATTAGCCCCCCCCCCATCCGAAAATGCTACTGGTGAGTTTTACAAGCATGACAAGTGTCTAAAAATGATCTGAATAGGATTATGTGTAGATATTTTAAGTCAAAACGACACAGAAAATCCTTTTTCTTTAAAAGGGGAGGGGGCGGGGAGGGAATCTATTTGATAGAATTAAAAACTTTTTAAGTTTGATATAATTGTGTGATTGGTTTTTGGTCAAACGCCCCTGGTCATTCTAGTCTTCTAGATCAGTGCTTCGCAAAGTGGTGGTCCGCGGACCGGTGCCGGTCCGTGGGCCATCCGCTGCCGGTCCACAGATGTTCTCAAAAAAGGGACTGAAAAAATTGTCAGTGCATGGAAAATAGTGCACCGGTCCCTGGTGCAATGAAAATAATTCCTGCCGGTACGCCATACTAAAAAGTTTGAGAATCACTGTTCTAGATATAATGGTAAATGAGCCCATTTATAATTAGTCAAGTATTCATTAACTTTATTGAATGCATCAAATTCTTGACATCGCAATTCGAGAGGAGCACAAACAACTTTTCTTCTTAGCTCAGTTTTTAAGGAATTAATTTTAAATATCACAGAAAGGATACGTGATACAGACAAGTCATGTGGATTAAGATTATTGTCACTGGTGTCAATATAAATGAAAGTAGGGTAGATTTAGATGTCTTCGTATAGTGCGTAGGTAAGAAAGCTACATAGTCGTCAATTTTTTTTTAAAAAGCATTTTCTGGAAGGAACCGGTTCAATAATAGGCATATGTTCCAAGCGTACACGTACACATGACGTATTTTAATATATCTAGTGGATTGTAGTGGATGTTATATGTCCCAAATGAGTCTGCATTACCCCCAAGAATTCCCTTTTTGACCCCAGATGAGGTTATTTACCTCTGTTCGCCGACCTCTTTCTTACGGGATGCCCGTCAGTCAATTGAGGGATTTTTTAAAAACACATTTTAAAAATGTTATTTTTAAATATTTTTTTTTCTAAACAAATACGTTAACCGTGATGATTAATAGTCAATGTTTAATTTGTATGCATTAAAATAAAATATAATCTAATATAATCTAAGGATGTTAACACAGTTCGTTTTCTGAAGGCCGGTTAAACGTTTTTAAAAAAAATGCTTCACACGGGTTACGATATTACTATGTAGATCTTCACTAAATAAATATAATTATTTTCAAATAGAAAATAAAGTGTTTTTTTTCCTTTGTTTTTTTAAGGGGGGGGGTCAAAGATTTGTGACGTATTTTTAGAGGGGGGGTCTAAGTTTTTGTGACGACGCGTGACGAGGGGGGGGGAGGGGGTCAAAAATCGGCAAAAATCGCGTGACGTCATTTATGGACGGCCCCTTATTAGAGCTTTAAATGTTGATTAAGTGTTGGTTTTCCTTGTTTCTTCTGGGAACCCATGCCACGCCCGAATTCCGGACGGGAAGAACGAAAATTTGTTTGTGTTCTTTTGTATAAGAAAGGTGTTTTCATCCTTATGTCTATCTGAGGGTTTTATTATATTATCTTTATGTTATATTTCTAAATTAGAATTAATTGCTTTATGTATAATTATTACTTTACTCTTGGTTCTTCTATTCGCTAGTGTTTCAAGGTTTATTGATTTAACTAATGGTGTTTTTCTTGTCAGTTTTGAATATTCTCCAGTAATGAATCTGGCAGCTCTTTTTTTAATGTGTTCTAGTTTATCAATATTTTCTTTTTTGGTTAGTTTATATCGCATCAGAGACCTACATGTTTATCAATCAGTGGCGTAGCGAGGGGGCGGCAGGGGGGAGCATATGTCCCAGGGCGCCACGTTAGGGGGTGCCAAAATGAGTATTAAAACTAATTATTTAATTTTATTTTGATGTAAATGAATGTATCCCAAATACGTTTGCAAGATTGAATTTTGGAGCTCATTACAAATCAGTTGGCAAGCATGATGTTGTCGCCCCCCATTGAGCGTTAAGAGGCGCCATTCTACTCATAAATAAATGACACATCCACAATGTAGTATTGCTGATAGCGATTAAAAAACTGTGAGTTGCTGGGAGTGAGAGTAAGGGAGCAGTAAGAGACAAAGGCGATTCTATTAATAGAACAGACAGAGACGACACCAAAACCAACCAAAATCACCAAGACAAGAAAAAGGAGTGGCTTAAGGCTTACAGAATGCTTAATTCGCGTCCCTTTGCTGCATGCTATGAATCTTTTTAAAAAGAAAAATCTAACTTCCCTAATTCCACTGTGGGGGGAGTAAAGTGGGGAGGGAGGGAGGAAAGGTCTCTCCTCTCACGGGTTTAATTCGTTATGTCAAAGCAAGTTGTATTCCTTTTATATGAAACATCAGACACCACCTCTCTTTCCTGTCTCTCTATGATCAAACTTGATCATTATGATCCACTGTTAGAAAAAAAAACATGCCCGAGATAATCCAGGTTCAGTATCTTATTTATCACCAGAAATCCTAAATGAATTTATCCATCTACTTTCATCGACTGTAAGGAATCAGCTGTTGAGTGAAATCAGAAAAGACAAGTACAATGTACTACGGTATCTTACTTGACTCAACACCCGATCTAAGACACCGGGAACAGCATTCTCAAGTCATCAGATTTGTGGATGTGGATTTTGAAACTAAAAAAGAAACCTTCAAATAATCATTTTTAGGTTTTATCCCGATACATTCCAAAGACGAAGCAAGCCTTGAAAGAGTTATCGTAGAGAAACTGGAATCTAATAACATACCTCTAGCCGACTATCGACTATCGGTCAAATTTTATGACAATGCTGCTGTAATGACTGAGCATATATCCGGCCTTCAACACCGAATATGTGCCAGAAATCACAGAGCATTGTTCATCAACTGTGACAACCACATCTTAAACCTAGCATTAGTACACTCAGCTAAACAGGATCCAATGGTTAACACGTATTTGTAACTGTTGAAAGTATACATTTTTGTTTTCTCTCGTTCAACAAATCGTTAGGAAGAATTAAAAAGAGTTGCGCCAATCACAATGAAGAGGAAGTCTGAAACACGTTGGAGTGCACGATCAGAAGCTGTTAAAGCAGTTTATGAAGGACTAGATGAATTTGTGGGGCTGTTGGAAAAATTATCAGAACATACAAATATGACGCCTGACACCAGAAGTGATGCAGAAACTTTACTGGTAGGTATATTAAACTTTAAATTCCTAGTTTTGTTAAATTTCTGGAACATCATACTTGGGAAAATTGATCGTTTCCAGAAACGGTTGCAGAATCCAGGGTTGTTAATATTGCAATATTGTATTGGTATTGGTAGTATTGCCAAATACTTTTTTAAGTATTGGGACGATATTGCAATACTTCTTGAAATTTGATATTGGTATTGGTATTGCCAATAATTATTTTTGATATTGGTATTGATTTTTAACCAATACTAAAAGCAATATTCAATAAATTCTCTACAACATTGGTTGTGAATAAAGCTGAATATAATAATTTTTTCTTTGGTGTCGCCATCTTGCGAGTGACATTGCCAAACAATTTTTGAATGAGACTGATCAATGAAATGAATGATAATAGAAATCAAATCATATATGATATCTTTGGCATTGACCAGTGACTTACCAAGGCTCGATTAAGGCTTAGGCACTTTAGGCACCGTGCCTAGGGCCTACAAACAAAAATAAGGCCAAACAAAGAAAAAATAATTTTTTAAATTTATATAATATCAAATTTGTTGTAATTAGAATTATTTTTAGTAGCGTGAATGCGTCATTCTATTTCGTTCATAACTTTTCAATGATAGCGCATATTATGGACTGATAGGTAATACTTTCAAGATCTTGATACCATTTTTTTCTTTGGTCAATATTTTCTTTCCGATTTCCTTTTACATAATTTCTTGCTTGAAAGTGAGTCAAGTTAATGTTTTGTTTCATCCAATGCCAATGTAGACAGATTTTAGATATAACTCATGAATTTCAATTTTAAACTAAAATTTAATTATGATGAACTTGATATCAAAAGACTACAGCCTGTACAGAAAACATTTGTTAAAGAGTATGTTGCGGTTATGAAGCCTGTTTGCTGTGGACTAGATATTTTGCAGGAAGAAAATAAAAAAGACATTGGACTTGGTTTCCTTCTATCAACACTTGTCGTGATGAAGGATCAGTTAAAAGTGTTTCTTGATCAAGGAAAGAATGATCGGCTCGTAATTTGTTCTTCATTAGCTTCATGTCTTTTGAATGCCATCGATAGAAGATTTTCAAACATGTTTGACAGCTTTGATGCTCAGCTGGCATCCGTTGTACATCCCAAATTCAAGTTGGACTGTATAGATGATGATTTACAGCATTCGCATCTTATTGAAGCACTGAAGAGACGCGTTTCACAATCACTGTTGATTGCTCCTATTGATGATCAGAAAGCAACATCGGCTGCTGCTGATGGTACAGATAATCAGCCAGACTTCTTCGCTGGATTGTCGGCCAGACGACATCGTGTGAATGATTCACCTGATGTGAATCAAGAAATTAATAATTACTTGGCAGACACTTCAGACAGTATTGCATCAGTGATACCTATCCACATATCCGTAAAATATACATAGACCTGAATACAGGGCTTCCTTCAAGCGCTGCTGTTGAAAGGTTGTTTTCATTAGGAGGACGAGTATTTTCCCTTCTTCGTTCACGACTGAGCAGTGCGCATTTTGAAATGGTTACTTTTCTTCGCCTGGCTAAGTGGTAACGGCCAAATAGGTGGCGTTACCCTGTGAACTCTACTAAAATTCATCGTTCATCGTTAGTTTTCCAGATGTGATGCAATCCACTGACTCGGTCTGACTGTTTTTACTATAGAATGATGTTTAACCGTTTATGTATCATTTGCTTTTCTATGACAGTCATTTGCTTCATTCATCCATTCATTCACAATATGTGTACAGTATACATATTAAAAATCTTGTTGCTTAAGGACGTTAAGGTATTTCGACTTATTATTTAATATGTTTTCAAAGACTTTTGAATGCTTTGAGGAAAACTGATGAAGCAAGTGTTAACCATTGAACAAAATTTGGTTAAAATACATTGTCTAAATTAGCAAAAAATGTTGTTATCTTTTATCGATGTAAGTGATATAGAGCGATGAATTACGTATTTGCGTTTCGTCGAATGACCCAAATATTGGTATTGGTAAGGCAATAATAAATAAATATTGGTATTGGTATTGCAATACTGGTTTTAAAATTGTATTGGTATTGGTATTGCCAATTATATTTTACAGGCAGTATTGGTATTGGTATTGCCAATAATATTTTTTTAGTATTGTTAACAACCCTGGCAGAATCCTAATGTGAATTTCAAGGAAGCAACATCTGATTTTGAATCACTTGAGCAAGAAATGTTTAACATTCGTGATAATTTGAGAGAGGTTGCGGTAGACAATGGAAAAGAAGATGCACAACTTGGGGAATCGAGGTTGACAGAAGGATTAGACGACTTAGGAGGATGCCTGGAGAATTAACAAGAGCTGCAGGACTTTCTGCAGAAGAAGAAATTGCACGTGATATGAACAGCGTAATTGGTAGACTCCAACAGGATATATCAATACGGTTTTTACGTCTAAAAAATCTAAACAACAAATTTGGATTTTTACTAGACGTCAAAACTCTTCTTGCTGAGACTAAAGTCGATACACTTCGTTAAAATTGCTTAGATTTTGCTAATTTATACGACACTGACGTCAATGGTCACGAATTGAGCACAGAAATCAGAGACTGAAAATGCTGCTCAGTACCCGGATTGAAGTTCTATCGGAAACTCCTTTGGATCTTCTTGGTTTTCTTGGTTTTATTGTTTCATATGAAGATGACGTATTTCTGAATCTGCGCATTTCACTTCAAATACTTCTAACAATTGCTGTTTCAACTGAAAGCTGTGAGCGGTCCTTCAGCAATGTGGTCTGTCCGACCCTGCCAGTTTGACCACAGGAAGTTTCGACCCCAGGACGTTTCGACCCCGGTCGGTTCGACCACGGACGGTTCGACCACGGATGATTCGACCCCAGGCGATTCGACCCCGGACAGTTCGACCACAGGACGTTTCGACCCCAGGGTGTTTCGACCATGGACGTTTCGACCCCTTCGTATCTACACCGTATAATTTTTTACTATATTTTTTTAAAATATTCTTTTTAAAATTTATTTACTTTTAAAATAAATTTTTGGTGTAAAAATAATTTAGCTTAAAATTATTATCCATTAAAAACTAAATACAGTTTGAAATTGTTAATGACAACCAGTCAATATTCAACGCGAGTTCATGATTGTGATCAACGCGCTATTCCTCTCAGGTAGAAAGTCCTTCCAAACCAATCCAACTCCACCCCCACCCCGTCTGATGTAATCGGACCAAACAAAGGCAATGTAGTCAGACAGTCCTTCCTAAAAGTTCCTACATTCTCTATGCCCCCACCTACTCTATTTACCCTCGCCAGCACACTGCTCGCTGTGGTGGTCACTGTGTAGCCTTTGTAACACGGGATTATGAAACACTCTGACTAAATACAAACAATAATGACGTAACGTTCAGTCCGGTCATACGGGTCCAGCTGCTTGAATGTTATGTCTGCTAGGCGGCGGTATAAACTATTAAAATTTACTAGACGCCCCGCGGCGTAGCATACGCCGCAGACTTGCTCACGGAGAGTACAAAGAAAGTGGAGAAATAACGGACACAAACTACAGCACGAAGAAATCAAAACAACGCGAGTGAACGTCGGTTGGGGGGGGGGACTGCCAACTCATTGTTGGTTTCGAGACGTTTGCAGGCGAAATTCGATACACCCCTAACTTCTATGAAGTCAACTATAAAACGATAATCGGTTTAAAATCAGAGTTACATAATTGATAATCAGTTTTTAAAAAAACAACAAAAAAACAATAACACGCAATTAACAACCCTAAACATGACTAACCCTCGCTAGGGTCGGCGAATCACAGTTTATGTTTAAGGGATGGTAGTATTAAATGGGAGGCGGGTAACAACAACCTCAGAGTGCTTGTCTCCATGTTTACTCGCTATTTTTTACTTACTTTGTGCTGCTTTTTGTGTCTGTACTCTCACCCCCCCCAGTCCGTTCTTTGCACTGTCTATTATGAGCAAGTCTGCGGCGTATGCTACGCCGCGGGTCTCTCCAGAGTTCCTTTTTTTCATTCACTCACAGTCGTTTGCTCAAACCCATCACATTATGACAACTGTGTCTTTCAGGAAGTCTTCACCCGTAACTAAATCATTAGCTGCGTATGCTACGCCGTGGGTTCAGCTAGAGTTGGCAATAAAGGGGTAAAAGAACGGGCACATACGGACATTTTTTTTTAAAAAAAATTAAAAATGTTTGCGCTGGGGCTTGAGCCCAGGACCATCGACGAATGAGGCGGACGTGATAACCATTACACTACGAATCTCACATTTACTATGAAGGCACAATGCCAGTGAACGCAAGTGCATTGTTGCCACCCACTCCCACCCCCCCCCTTTTTTTTCATTTCATCCCACCACGCTTGCCAACAGTGTTTAGTTGACCCGAGCGAGGGTCATTCGTCATGCTCGGTTGCACATACTTGCAGCTTGCTTGCCTGGCGTGGTCCCATGAAGAGAATTATATATATAGATGAATTGTAAATACTGGCAACTTAGTACGTCTTATTAAAATCAGTATTTCTGCTAGGGGGGTATAGACGTATTAAGCAACACAAGAAACAGAAGTGAATGCAAAGGGCGCGGGTTTGTAATGGTTTCAGCAGCTAAGTTCAGCATGTCAACACTTTTAAAAAAATTTAAAAATAATTTTTTTTTAAAAAAGGAAGAAAAGCAACTTTCGTTTGCTTTTGTTATCACGGTGAAAACCTTTGAACGACTTAAATATATACATTTTTTAAAACCCAATAATAATTTAGGTCATTTTTTAGTTTTGTGTTTAGTTTGGGATATGAGTTTTTAATTTTTAATGGTTAATATACGAAAAAAAAATTTAATATTTTTAAAAAACCACTAAAGTATAAATAAAAACATTTCACAATGTAGAAACGAGAGGGTCGAAACATCCTGGTGTCGACACGTCCTGTGGTCGAAACGTCCTGTGGTCGAAACGTCCTGGGGTCGAACTGGCAGGATCGAACCATCCGGGTTCGAAATGCCCGGGGTCGAAGTGTCCGTAATTCCTTCAGCAAACTGAAGCTTATTTTGTCTTATTTACGTGCTTTAATGGGACAAGATCTTCTGAGTGATCCTTCACTCCTTAGCATTGAAAGAGAAACACTTGAGAATATTAATTTTGACAACGTGATTGACGAGTATGTGACATTCAAATCAAAAAGAATAATTTTTTGTAGACTATGTCTAATTGTATAATTAGTAGAGTATTTTTTTCTTCAAATAAATTGTTTACAATCGTATAAAGAATAATTATCAGTCTGTATTCTATTTCATTAAAATACCAGAAGCTTCGAAAATGTACTATATATACCGTAAAATTTAAAATTTTTCTTGTGTGCTCAGTGAGCCCCCCGAATCTTTCGGTCCGAAAAGGGGCGCAGATTTTGTGTCATGTCCCCGGGCGCACATGACCCTAGCTAAGCCACTGTTATCAATAAGATAAGTCATTTTGATCTGGAGTTCATAGCATTAATAAGATGAGAACTCACACAACGATGTCCCATACCTTGGGCTGAGCTCACCGCGCGTAACATAAAACTTTTTTAAAAAGTCATGTTCAATACAAAAAATCAATATCATGCTTTAACAAAATATATAATTACTTAAATCGCTGGTAGCGGAGAGGGGAACCGTTACCGTATTTACTCGTTCTAAAGCCGATTGTTTGGTACAATTACTAAGGGGAAAAGCTTACGAGCAGGTCATAGGTAATTTCTGCGTGTACATTGAATATCAGTGTTAGTAGATCATCATGTCCTTGTCTTCATTCCACAAGATTCGACTGCTCTACCAGAAGCTATAAAATATTATTAAACATCTGGACTTACCTTATTTATTAATTACCTTATTTGTTCTTCAACCTAAACAAAACTAAACAATCATAATTACCGATTTAACGTGTAGTTTACGCTGTCCTATTATTTTTGTAACTCCGCCGTAGCCGGTCCCAAGCCCGGGTGAGAGAGGAGGAGGGTTGTGCGAAAGGCTAGCATCCCTTGCCGTGTAAAAAGCCTTGCTACAAAAACAAGAACAAAGAAAAAAATAGGAAAATCGGACCTTGGAGATGATGGGTCTCTTAACAGAGAACTAATGAAGCTAGGTGGCCAAAGCCAACTGGAAACCACCCGGCAGACAACCATCCTCTCCACTAGGACCACCACCAGCCTAGGAACATGGAACGTGAGGACTATGTTCGAAGCTGGAAAACCTGTCCAAGTTGTTGCCGAAATGCAACGGTACAATCTAGCCATCTTGGGGATAAGTGAATCCCAATGGACTGGCTCAGGCCAGATGAAGCTCAGCACAGGAGAACTGCTAATATATTCAGGCCATGATGAAGAAAACGCAGCTCACACCCAAGGAGTAGCACTCATGCTTTCCAAAATTGCTCAGAACGCCCTTTTAGGGTGGGAAGCCCATGGCCCCCGGATAATCATCGCAAGATTTAAGACCAAAAAGCAAGAAGTCAATATGGATTTTCTTCAGTTATACGCTCCTAGTAACGACAGTAAAGAAGAAGACAAAGAGGACTTCTACAACAGACTGAGAACCCTTATCCAAAAGTGTTCTAGGAGCAATGTGATTATACTAATGGGTGACCTAAATGCAAAAATAGGCAGCAACAATAATGGATATGAAGAATGCATGGGAACACACGGCCTCGGAGAGATGAACGAAAATGGTGAAAGGCTAGCAGATCTATCTATGATGGACTAGTCATCGGTGGAAGCCTCTTCAGGGTATAGAAATATCCACAAAGCAACATGGATATCACCAGATATGTCAACGGCTAACCAAATCGACCATATCTGTATCTGCAAATAGTTTAGAAGAGCTCTCCAAGATGTAAGGGTAAAAAGAGAGGCAGATGTAGCCTAATATCATCATCTACTGATTGCCAAACTAAGGCTCAAATTGAAAAAGAATTGGACAAGTGAGGGAAGCAAGCGCCAACGTTTTAACACTACTCTTTTGAAAGGGGAACCAAAACTTAATGAGTTCAAACTTACACTAACAAACAAATTCCAGATCTTGCAAGAACTAGACAACGAAGAAACAGTTGACCAAAACTGGAAAAGCTTCAAAGATATACTTACGACCACCTGTGAATAAGTGTTGGGTCCCAGACAACAAACGCATAAAGAATGGATTTCTAATGAAACCATGGAGAAAATCCAACAGAGGAAAAAGAAGAAGGCAAATCTAAACAACAGCCGCACCAGAACCGAAAAAGCAAGAGCATCAGCAGAATACGCAGAAGCCAATAAAGACGTTAAACGTAGTATAAAGTCAGATAAAAAGAACTACATAGAAGGATTAGCACTTGAAGCATAAGAGGCAGCTTACCATGGAAACACAAGAGAACTATTCAGTACAATAAAAAAGCTATCCGGAAAGTTCAAAAATCCAGAGAGACCTGTTAAAACTAAAGATAGGAAATCTATACCTGATGAAGAGGGTCAGAAAAAAGATGGATATAACATTTTGAAGAACTCCTCAACCGACCAGCCCCACAATACAAACTCAACATAGAGCCAGCAGAACAGGACCTAGAAATAGACTGTAGCACACCCACAAAACAAGAGATAAGCAGAGCAATTAAACAACTAAAGAAAGGCAAAGCGGCTGGTCCAGACAGAATACCAGCAGAAGTCTTGGCAGCAGATATTACGACTAGCTCTGCAATGCTCCACACACTTTTCAAGAAAATATGGGAGGAATAACAGATTCCGATGGAGTGGAAAGAAGGCCATCTCATTAAGCTCCCAAAGAAAGAAGATCTTAGCTCCTGCTCCAACTATAGAGGAATAACTCTGCTATCCATACCAAGCAAAGTATTTAACAGAGTGCTGCTAAACAGAATGAGGGACGCAATAGACACCCATCTTAGAGACCAACACGCAGGTTTTAGAAAAGATAGATCATGCACTGACCAAATTGCCACCCTGAGAATTATATTGGAACAATCCCTGGAGTGGAACTCACCACTATACATCAACTTTATTGACTATGAGAAGGCTTTCGATAGTGTTGACAGGCCAACCCTGTGGAAGTTACTAAGACACTACGGGATACCACAAAAACTGACTGACATAATTAAGGCTTCATACGAAGGACTTACATGTAGAATTGTTCATGGCCAACAAACAACAGCGGCTTTTGGGGTACAGACCGGAGTCAGACAGGGGTGTCTGCTTTCACCATTCTTATTTCTGCGAACCATCGACTGGATATTGAAAAGTTCCACAGATCAGAAGAGAAATGGTATCCAGTGGACACTATGGAAACAACTTGATGACCTGGATTTTGCGATGACCTGGACTTTGCAGATGATCTGGCATTAATATCGCACTCACAGCAACAGATGCAGGAGAAAACCAACTATGTAGCACAATTCTCTACTTGCCTTGGCCTGAACATCCATAAAGGAAAAAGCAAAGTCCTTGAAAATAAATACATCAAGCAACACTCCAATAACACTGGAAGGAGAAAATCTCGAGGAGGTGGATAGCTTCACATACCTTGGAAGCATCATTGACACACAAGGAGGGACTGTAGCCGATGTAAGAATGAGAATTTGCAAAGCAAGAGCAGAATTTAAACAGCTAAAAAAGTTTGGAACTGTAACAACTTGACTCTCCATACCAAGGTCAGGATATTTAACACCACACTAAAGCCTGTCTTGTTGTATGGAGCAGAAACATGGCAAATAACAGCAGCCATTTCAAAAAAGCTTCAAGCTTTTATAATAAACACATGTCTCCGAACAATTCTCCGAATCCGCTGGCCCAATGTCATCACCAACGAAGACCTCTGGCAACGCACACAACAAGAGCCAGTGGATGAGCTAATACGCCAGCGCAGATGGAGATGGATTGGCCACACTCTCAGAAAACCTACATCCAGCATTGTGAGACAAGCCCTCACATGGAACCCCCAAGGCAAGAGAAAAAGAGGTCGTCCCAAAATGACCTGGAGAAGGGAACTGGAGGCAGACACCAAAATGAGCGGGCACAGCTGGGGGCAGATAGAAAGATTGGCGCAGGACCGGGATGCCTGGAGAACCTTTGTTCGTGGCCTATGCCCCAGATGGGACGAAGGGCGATGATGATGATGATTATTTTTTGGGGTCGGCCTACGAGCGGGTTACACACTTTTTATACTATTCTCTTCAAAAATAGGGGGGTCGGCTTATGAACGAACGGGCTGTAGAGTGAGTATATACGGTAATTGATTTTATAATGCATTTTGCTTTGCTTAGTTGATTCCATTTACCAATATGGAAAATTCTCGTACTGACATCATTATTTGTTGAGTTGTAAGAAGAATATATAAATATAATACACTATTTCTAAAATTTTATTTTTTAACAATTCATTTTACCTGGTTTACAGATGATGCTACACAAGCTTATGAAGAAGAGTAATGTCCCCTCCATGTTGTTTCTAACGAACTTTACCCTTTGACCTACTTATTCGAATTTTACATTTGACGAAAAATTCTGTATATGTTTTGACATGTATTGCTTTTCAACTAAATTTATTTGACATTTCGCTCCTGATTTGCACTCTGTAAGAAAAAAGGAAATATTAAAGAAACAGTTGAAACAACACCCCTTGAAAATGCAAGTCTGCAACAACAAAGAAACTAGCCGAGCCACGCCCCCTTAAAGTACAACTCTCATAAAACAAGTTAAACCCAACCCCTTAAAGGGCAATATTACCAAAAACACGTTAAACCCCCCCCCCAAATGCAACATTACCAAAGAGAAGATAAACCACACGCCATAAAGGGCAACATTACCAAAGAGAAGTTAAACCACACGCCATAAAGGGCAACATTACCAAAGAGAAGTTAAACCACATGCCATAAAGCGCAACATTACCAAAAAAACAAGTTAAATCACACCCCCTCAAAGTACACCCTCTCTTACCCCCCTCTTTATAATTTCACCCTCTCCAATCATGTTCTTTAACAATCCTAAAAGGGAAACTTACAAATAAAGATCGATTAACGAACTGCATTTTTGTAGTAGACTTTTGTTAAGAAAGTCGAATTTAACTATTGAGAAGTGAATCGTGTGTTAAAGGGCAATATGTCTTGGCTTAATTTTTCGAACAAGAAGAGAGAGGGTAGTTAGTATTCAATGTCTGCCTTTACAGGTACACAATAAAAATTACAAAATATGGGACAGATTTGGGTGGTTTTTTTAAAAACTTTTGTTGTAGCCTTTTTAACACTTAAGCAATTGCCTAACGGATGAATTTTATCATTTTAGAGATTTTTAGATGAGTTCTATCGGTAAACATAAAAGTAGTGAGTTGCAATAATCATGTTGAGAGAGGACAAGGGCATATACTAGGGTTTTCCTTATATTAAATAATAGCTTGATTGAGCTGACCTAACGGATGTCGGTGTAAACAGAGGTACAGATGCGAGAAGTGAGTCATTAAAATTTGTAGAAATGCTTTCGGAAACAAATGCAGCAAAGATTTGTAGGAGACAAAGCGAACTGTATGGAAAACAAGCTTTTTAGATATGCTAATGCGTGTAGAGGTCGTATAAAGAAAACAGAGGAACCGGGTATGCTTGGCCTAGACAATAACAGACAAGGTAATTTCGATTGGATGTCTTCTTCAGCAGACAATACAAAACAAGTAATTAAATATTATGATTAATTAAACAATTTAAAATTATATATTCAAAATTCAAATGTTAAAAATTGTATTTTTAAATATGTGCAGCTCCAAAACATTTAAGGATTGTATAGATTAATATATATTATATATAATGTCTCGACAAGCTATCCGTATCCTTAAACTTTTTTAGCTGCATTGTACATATACCTCATTATGATAAATCTACCCAATGTAATTACTTTAATACCCATTTTACGAGTTCCAAATGTCATCGAAAGTCAAACATTTCTAGATAACTAGATATCGCAGCAGCAATAAAAACGTAGTGTATATGCCTAGTAGCCCCAAAGAACCATATTGTTGGGCAATTACTTACTGCATCCCTCTCAGCTGATTACTGAAACTTGGTAGAATAGGCAGCAAATAATTACATGAGTGCTTAGTGATAAATTGAATGAGAAAACTTAATTTTATACACTATACAAATCCACACTTTAATCGCCATGTATTTTAATTTTAATTCTTCTTCCGTTTTGTACAGTAAGTTTTTTTGGTTTTTAACTAGACTATTGAGACTAGGAATGAGATTTTGTTTTTGGTTATAATGACGTCATTAGTTTATACTGTCAATATACTTATGATAGCTTGATTGGCAAATAAATTCGGGTACCTTGTTCATAGTAGAGGGAAAAATTAGCCTCAATCAACTTTTTTCCTCTTTTTTCTCAAACATTCTTAGAAAAAATTAATTTATGTAGTGCAGTATTTAGAAGTTTCCAGAGCGTAGGTTGGTGGAGGCTGTCGAACGGTTTTTTGAAATCAACAACATTTATAATGAGCTAAGATTGAAATTCAACAGATTCTTCGATGATAGTTCTGAGTGTGAATATATGGTCAATACATGACCGATGAGGTCTGAAGCCAGCTTGCTCTTCTCTGAGCCTTTTGTCTATTGACTTTTTTATTCTCTCTCGTAGAATACTGCAAAAAAAATTTCCTGGTACAGATAGTAAAGTTATTCAACGCCAATAGTTGTGATCTGATAAATAGCCTTTTTTTGGACAGTTTAAAGATGGCACCATTTTTCCATTCTTGTGGAGGGGATTCATTTTGCTAGACATCATTGAATAACAGCAATAAATGCTGTAGAACATTGTCATCTGCTGACTGCATCTGCATTTCCCTTGAAATTTCATCTTCGCCAGTTGCTTTGTTGTTTTGTTTAACTTCCTGATGGCTTGTTTTAGTTCTTCAATTGTGAAATTTTCACATGATACAGTTGAAATAGACATATTTTCTTCTTCACCAAAAACTGAATACGTGAACATTATAAAATCTTTTTATGCAGATTCACTTTGCTGTGTGAAAACTGAAGCAGGAAATTCTGACTGGTTCACAGTCAAACTGGTGTGAAGCAAGGATGTGTCATGTCACCAATGTTATTTGGAATAGCAATTGATTGGGTCATGCGAAAATGCACAGATGCCGGATTAGGCATCAAATGGATCGAAAACAATACATTGGAAGACCTTGACTTTGCAGAAAAAACTGATCGTCTCCAGCACTTTTCGAATCAAATTGGTCTTCAAATCAACACAACCAAAACAAAAGTCATTGACCTCACCAACCAACCCAATGATATTATACTTAATGACCAAACCATAGAGAAAGTAACCAACTTCACTTACTTAGGAAGCAAAATGTCATATGATGGAGATGCAACATCAGAGATAATGACTCGAATTGCGTTGGCGTCAAGTGCTTTTAAGAAACTTACAAATATTTGGAGATCAATGTCACTTAGCAAACATAAAACTTAGGCTATTAAACTCTTGCGTAATCCCTGTACTAACATAATATGGATGAGAAGGCTGGAAATCCACTCAAGCTATAGAAAATAAATTAGTTGCATTCGAAATAAAATGCCTCCGAAAAATTTTGAATATAAAATGGAGTGATTTTAAATCAAATTAAACAGTAAGAGAAGAAACCAACCAAGAATATGTTTCAACTTTTATAAGGAGAATATGTTGGTATTATATCGGTCATGTTCTTCGAATGGACGAGAGAAGAGTACCTCGTCAGGCCTTCATATGGATACCAAAAGGCAAAAGAAAACAAGGAAGACCAAAGGAAACCCTACGTAGAACAATCAAATGAGAAAGCACAACCATGGGTCTAAGAAATAGTAAAGACTTAATACAATTGGCGACGGATCGTCGTAAATGGAAATCCATGACTTCTGCCCTATGTGCCGTCTTCGGCCCGAGAGGAACTAACTAACTAACTAAGTGCAGTATTCAAACGAATAGTTTCTATTACATGCCTTCTCTCAGTGCAAGAATGAGGCTGGGTTTTCGTGGAGAGTCACATTATCATTATCACTATGACATGGTTACCACGTTTTACATTTAAATAAAATATAAATAGATTGTTGAGGACCAGGAGCGGAAACTCCTTATTTTAAGGGTATACATGTTTTTAAAAACAAACTTTTCCCCCATTAACTAGACTTATCAATAGGTTAAGTGTATCTTGTTTTGCATCAACATCTTCAATATCAGCTACTGCTTTCAAACTGTCCACTTTGTTTACTTGTATTACCAAGTCAACCACTTCCATATTCTCCACTATTAGCTGTGCTATAGCTTGTAAATTATTAGCCGAAATATAACAGTGAAAAGTCGCTCTCTAATGTTGAAAGTAAAAGTTCCCATTTTGTTCGTTTTACAAACTGACTTCAAACATTGAAGTTATTTTGTAATAAAGTAGAAATTTTTGTAACCTAGTTTTGCTAATCATATACATGGGATAAAAATAATTCTGAAAAGGTTTTTTTTTATCAATTCGATTCGTGTGCATCGACCGACATTTGCATCACATATTGACAAATAAGCATGGATGAAAAGATGGTATCACAGCAAGAACACATCAATTAAATTTGTAATGTTGTCAACGGGGACACAATATAAAAATTTTTTCCTCGATTCAAAGCAACCCATGTTGGGGGTGTTGGGAGGATTCGAGGACTCCGGAATTTAGGCGGATTTTAATTGTTTTTTTAACCAGTGGAACACGCCAGGGCTGTGCTGGGAAAGAAATTAGTGGTTGAATCATTGCTAGGGTTCCCATGGCTGGTGGTGAGTTAAGTAGTACCTCAGTTATCTATCTAAAAAACGCAAAAAAAAGTATGTATGAGTAACAATATAAAATAGAAGATGTTTCTGATTTTAGCAGATAATTGCTACTTATTAATATAATTTGAATGATATGTCTTCATTAAGAACATAAAACAACCTCTTTATGTATTTGCTAGGTTTTTTATAAGTTATGTTTTTATATATTTCGTGACTTTTGTTCTTCTTTATTTATTTATTTTTTTAATTTTTTTTATTTAAGTTGGTTTTAAAGGTTTCTTCTTATTTGTCAAAATTACTTTGCTTACTCTTTTCTTTAATATTACCTCTAAGTCGCAATTTTTTTATGGAAAAATATTTTATTTTTTTCGTTTTTCGTTATCTTCAGATCAATACGATCAGGGTCTGACTAACACTCCGTCTTTTCGTGCACATGCACGGAGTAAAAAAATCGAAGGGCGCAAAATTCATATATAGAAATGCGCCTGAGCGATCCGAAAAATGAATTTAAAAAACAAGTCCCAAAAATGAGGCCATAAATCCTTCTAATTATATAAAATTATCCTTTTAAATAATAGACGATTCATAACTATTATCTTATACAGCCAAAATTCCATTTTACACGGGCCGCAGTGAGCTTTAAAATGGTACTCATTTTTTTCTTCATCGACTTCCAGACGTGCAATTCGTTTGAATACCGTTAAAGAACTAACCTTAAAACCTCGTAGTGACACCATGTGGGAAAGTCGTTGAGGTATAAAATTGGTCGAATATATTATGAGATGCTAAGCATTTACAAGAACAAAGATATAGATACTTCGAAAAGAAATGAAGCACCTGAAATACTTACATAACTACTACTATTCAAATTTTGCATTGTTCTGTCGTGATATGGTATGAGATATTAACTCATGTCAATCTCGTTAGCAAACTCATGCAGAGCAAAAATTATGATATTGCATTGGTAATAAAACTGGAGAATATTGAAAACTGACAAGAATAACACCATCAGTTTAATCATTAAATCTTGAAACACTAGAGGATTGAAGAACCAAGAGTAAAGTAGTAATCATACATAAAGCAATTAATTCTAATTTGGAAATACCACACAAAGATTACTTAATCCAACCCTCAGATAGACATAAGGATAAAAAGAAATTTCTTATTCCGTATGCAAGAACAAACACATACAAATTTTCGTTCTTCCCGTCCGGAATTCGGGCGTGGAATGGGTTGCCTGAAGAAACCAGGAAAACCAACACTTTATCAACATTTAAATCTCTAATGAAAATGCAGGACTAAACACAAATCATAGATAAGTGTAGGACGCAATAATCTTATGTATAGAAGCAGCGTGTATAACAGATAAGACAAGATAAGATAAAACTTTTGAGAAGTTCCTTTGTTGTTTGTTTTTTTTTAATTTTTAATTTTCTACAAATTTTATTATTATTATTTTTTTAAATTTTTTTTAAAGAACCTAAGATCAGACAATCACTTTAATGACATCCTTGTGTAACTGTAACTGTAACTGTATTTTTACTTATTAATATATAACTCTCTTGTAGGCGTTCTCTCAATACATAATCTTGTACACAATAATCCACTGAAGAACTTGTTTCAATGAAACAACTTTAATATGTATACTATGTACATAACATATAATTTGAGGTTATACAACGTGGAAATCTTGAGGCACACACACATTCCGTCCTTCCACTACGGAACTTCTCTGACAACTGATCCCCCAACCTTCTCAGCCAATGGGAAGGCTTCTTTCTTCCCGCGTTTATCACTCACATGACCTGTCCGTCATACAGCACGCGATACACTCGTAATACACATGTGACACCTTGTTGATGCTGGCAAATGGCATCGGAAATAGATGCAGGGAAAGAAATTTGACTCAAAATAAGGACATCCAGTTATTCGAAGAGAGAGTCAATTTGATGAAAATCAGGTCGAACCCACAATGAATGCACAGGATGTTTACTAATTTGAATTCTTTAAATAGTTTGTTGACACTGCAAACAAGTTTTTAGAACAAAGATTTTCTCAGCTGCAACATCACAACAGTTACTTTTGTTTTTATATAATAAATAAGAACTAAAAGTTGTTAGTTCTTCTGTAATTTTGTCAATTTGCAAAGATTTGGAAAGCATTTTAAATGATGGAGAATCGGTGGATATACAATTTCTAATGATATATTATCATATATCAAGGGTGTATTTCTATTGAAACAAATATTTAGAACCTTTGGAGGTTTTGAAATTCATTAAAAAAATAAATTATGCTCCGAAATTGAGCGTAGCTCTAGGAATTTTAGTTACTTTCCAATCCGGGGAAAGTAATTTTTCCAAACTAAAAATAATCAAGAACTACTTTGGAAACAACACCTCAAAAAAGATTGTCAAACCTCGCTTTATTAGAAGATGAGTATGAACTCAGTCCTATGGCGGATTAAGGGGGGGATGAACGGGCTAAAGCCAGGGGCCCCGATGATTAGGGGCCCCCAAATTTAGTATATTTTATAAGAAAGATGGACAAATGTTTGCATGAATTCCTGAAAATATCATATATTAAATAAATTAAAAAATTTTTAAACTGATTTTATAGTCTCACTAAGTGAAAATATTAAAGATAGTTGTTTATATTTTTAAACTTCGCCGTTTTCATCAGGCTCGTGTGGTCTAGGGGTAGAAAGTCGCCCTGCTGTGCAAGCCGTCGCGCGATCGATTCCCGGCGTGGGCACAAATTTTTATTAAATTGTATTTTTACACTCAATATTGGGATACCGGCAAACAGTTATTTCTTCATATTCCATTTTTTCATGAATAATCTTTGGCTGGGAAGGCCGATCCCGTAGTACAGACAAAGTATGTTAAAGGAACCGATTAACTATTTAGTAACAAGTTACAGTCTTATATTAGCTGCTAGCAATCATTTTATTTAAAGGGACGCTGGCTGGATAGGGCCCAAGTTTGAATTGCAGCCAGGGGCCCCGTGCATTCTTAATCCGCCCCTGACTCAGTCACAAATTAAATATTACCATCTGAAAGAGAGAGGTCTCTGAACTAAAAGTTCCTTTAAAAAATATCTGAGTACAAACTGATGTTCACTGTTTTTAAATGAAGCATTTTTAGTAAAATCTAATTAAAGAATTTTTTCAATTACTGTGTTAAAGTTTAAGTTAAATTGAATTATTTTGGGTATTCTCTAACAATATAAAAAGCCATATAACATTTTTAGAATACTTAAATTTTAATTATTAAAGGGCGCAATTTTTCACTTTTGCACGGGGTGTTTCAAAGACTAAGGTCGGCCCTGATTACGATCGTATATATCTTGGTATTATCAATTGCGTTATAATGATCACTTTGGCCTTGTTCATGTCGAGACGGTTTGCAATGGTTTATTTATTATTTTTTATCGTCATATTATTATACTTATTAAGTAGTGAAGATGATAATAAAATTTAGATTATTCATTGAGGGTATCATACTAACACTTTATTTATATGAAATGACTTGTATATTGTATTTAGCTCATTCGCCTTTTTAAATCCCTTATATTAACTTCGCGGCCGTCTCTGTCGTCATCTCATCATCTCTCTCATCATCTCATCATCTCATGGGCGGGCGGAAAAACAAAAGTCGAAAATGACCCACTTTCCGTGATTCGATCGAGCTGAAATTTGGCACACTGACCCGTCTGACCTAACAATGCATCGTATCAAAATTTCAGATCGATCGATCGAAGCGTAATTAAATTAATGCATTTTTAGTTTATCCTTATATGAGGTATGTAATTTAAATTCACGGTTTGTTATTGTTTTTTTCCCACGTGAAATTTTGAGCTGACGCATTGAGGCGACCCAACGAAGCGACGGGGCGCTTTTGTTTACATTTTACGTGTCACTCTGAGCTCGGTCAAGCGAATCGGTGACTAGACTTTTCCCCTCTCCCCCCCCCACCCCCCACCCCCACTAGGGTTATGATGCAAAGTTGAGTTAAGACAGATTCAGTCTGTAAATGTTTGAAAATAATCAATACTGTTAGTTATGTCTCATATATAAGGGATTTATAGTCAAAAACTTTGTTTTTACGGGTTTGTTTTATTCATTTAATTGCCAAAGGGAAATAAAATAATAAAATCTCCCTTATTTATGGAGTGTCACCCTGTTCTCATTATTTGTATTTAATTTTTTAATTTATTTAATTTTTGTCATTATTTTTTTATTATGCCAATGTCTTTTATGTTTACTTCTGAGTTTGCAAAACAGCCCTAAACGTTTTCCGGGAAAAAAACATGTACATGTATTCTTAAGAGGATTTGGACACCTGATTGGGCTGCGGACAACACATTGATTTAATTTGACCAAAATAAAAATCTATAAGGTTATTTTCAATTTACCTCATGTTTTGTTTCTTACGTAAACAGTATTTTTTTTTAACGCTCATGAAAGGAACGCTATAGATTGGGTTAAATCCAAGTACATTCTTCAAGTATTAAAGATAAAATATATATTTAGTTCGAATTGACTTAGATAGGAATATTATACTAAACACTGATTTAACGTGTGTTATATTACACACTGAATTCTCACGTATTGTAGCTTCACGAAATTTTCTTGTGTATTACGCTACACTCACGGACTTGATAAAGACAATAATCTGGATTATTAGATATAAATAATTTTTTCCAAAATCTGCAATTACTATCGGTTTTAGGTAAATCAGTGAACACTTAGGATGTGTTTCTGAGAATAAAAAAAATAACACGATGAGTAGAGGCTATCTCACTAATAATCAATTAAGTAGGAATAGTTGCGCTTCATTGGCGCTCTTTTGAAATGTTCAGTCAACCTTAACCACAGAGGCAACACACGCAAACAAATTTAACAAAAGCGTGTGTATGTAGGGGGGAGGGGAATATGGACTGGGGCTATTCTTACAAGTACCGATGCCTATCTCCATTGATGTTAATATTACATTATGCACGTGTCTTATTTATCAGCATATATGTATATCAGTTACTTCCAGTTTAGACAATGTAAAAGAAAGTATGTCTCATTAAACACAAAACATCGTAAACTTGGATTATGTTGAAAAATTTCATCTCTAAAAATTGCTCCCTTCCTTAAGGAAACAAATTATTTGAAATAAACTAAGGCTTTAATGACTCTTTTATTTCAAGATACAGAAGATTATTGCGTCCCACGCTTGCGTATATTCGATACGTTCTGTACAAGAATCAGAAAGGGAAATGTATTTATTGTATCCCTCATTAAAAAAGTGTGTTTTAACTTATTGTACGCCAAAAAGTGTTTTTGACAAGGGGCCGTCCATAAAGTACGTCACGCTCCAGAGGGGGGGGGTGTAAGAAAGTGTGACAGTTTGTGACAGGGAGGAGGGGGTTCAGCCATGTGTGACGTTACGGTGTTTTATATTATATTTTAATTATTTTGTTAATAAAAAAGACATTTTTGTTCGAAAGTGTGACGTACTTTTGTGGAAGGGGGGGGGTCAAAGAATTTGTGACAGTTTGTGACGGGGGGAGGGGGGAGTTAAAATTGTCAAAAATAGCGTGACGTACTTTATGGACGGCCCCCAGGGGCCGTCCATAAATGACGTCACACGCATGGGGGGGGGGTTTCCACACATTTGTGACGATGTGTGACGAGGGGAGGGGGGTGTTTTAGAAATGTGACGTCACATCAAGACTGGCTACTTCAAATAAAAGATCCACTTAAATATTTTGATTGCTTTCAATTTATTTTATGACATTTTTAATGGCTTCACGCGTGTTACGATATTAGTGTGCACACTTACACTAAATACATATTTAACTGACAAAAAAGTAACTTGCAACATGCCGATTCTCAATTAGAAAATATGGCTTTTAGTGGGGTATCAAAGCTTTGTGACGTCATAGTTGAGAGGGGGTGTCGAAGTGTTTGTGACGAAGTGTGACGAGGGGTGAGGGGGGGGGTAAAAATCGGCCAAAATCGCGTAACATCATTTATGGACGCAAGGCGACAAATGTTTTTCAACATTGTAAGTGGCTAGAATCAGATAATAATAGTAATCAAAGGGAGATAACACAAATAGAAAAATGTTTTATTCTTCTCAATACAACAGTTACCGATAATGATTTTCTACTGACTTTTATAACGTACAATTAAGAAATGTCAGTAGGGAGATAACCGATAATAATATCGACATGAAGAGCATTCATTCAGAGTTGTAACAACGACGAGGCATCGGGGCAGTTGCCAAGAGCGCCGAAGGCGAATCCTTCAATTTATTCAAATTTAGTATTTTCCTACATTTTGGATTTTTTTTATATGACAAAATTTTGTCAAGGGCGCCAAAATATATTAGCCAAGGGCGCAGAAAACCCAGTTACGCTTCTGCATTCATTAATTAACCTGCACGCCAACTCAATTAGCGAACAGAAAAAGTAATTATATTATATGTTTGAAAAAAATTCATACTTTGACACTACCAGTAACAATATTCTCCAGAATAGATCCCTTATATTTCTTATTCATGATCATGACATCCAGTGAACCTATTAAGATTACCACTACAGATAACTCCACATCAATCAACCTGTAGAAATTAATACGCACATTCGTTCATATCATGCTCTTTATAACTTACATTACCGTTTGATTTACCCTTGTTTTGTATTCTTCCCTGCTTTAACATAAACCAAGGTTGGCCAAACCGCAGCTCGCGAGCCGCATGCGGTTCTTCTGTGGGCACATAGCTGCTCACGTGCAATTAATGAAAGATATGTTACAAGTATCAATATACATAATTTGCAATCTCTGTCACGTCTGTCTGTCATGTCTGTCCGTGACGCTACTAATTTTAGAAAGCAGCGCACCAAATTACTGCACCGCAAAACAACTCTTTTGGAATGGCCGCATAAAATTGTTCAATAGGGAAATAAATTAATAAAATAAAAATAAATAAAATAAATGAAAGTTCTGTATTACGTTATTTTTTAATCTGATGTGTATTTATTTTGAAAACTTCCGTCATTTTTGACGGGTGATACACTAGTTACTTACAGATTTCCAAGCCATGTTTTATGACCCATATTGCTTAATGCGTCTCTCAACAATTTTTTATATATTTTAAAATAGCTCTTAGTTACTATCAGTGCTGGATTTACCTATTTGTTAAACAAGCTATAGCTTAGGTAGGGCCCTTTCCCCCCCCCCTCAGGATTTTTTTTTCATATTTGGCACTGAAATAGAATATCTGGACTTCAAAGGGGCCCCCATATCTCTAAATAAGTATAAATCCTGCCCTGGCTACCCCTGACTTAAACCATGACAAAAACATCAGCTGAGATATGACGGAGCTGGTCCCTTCAAACTTCCGAGCGTCCAAGTTGGATTCTCACATAGATACGAACCCTTAATCGAGCGGCAAAGATTATTGACTTAAAGGACAGCCCCACGCATCTGTGACTGATGTAACTGTAACAACTATGGTCATGCATTGTTTATTAGTATTATTATTTAACGCGCACAATGCCCGTGCTATGCCATAGGGGTAAGAACAATAAAATAATAAACAACCCCGTAAAAACAAAGTTTTTGACTATAAATCCCTTATATATGAGACATAACTGAAAGTATTGATTATGTTCAAAAGTGACAAACATTTACAGACTGAAACCAAGTTATCTTCCCTTGGCTTTAAAACTAGGTCAAAACTCTAGCAGACGACTACTAAACGTTCTAAATAGTGATTTATATAGATTAACTAAAAATGCATTCATTTAATTACGGTACGTTCGATCGATCTGAAATTTTAATACGATACATTGTTAGGTGACACGGGTCCGTGTGCCAAATTTCAGCTCGATGGCTTCACTGGAAGTGGGTCATTTTCGACTTTAATTTTTCCGCGGGCGGACGGGACGAGACGAACTACGAACGAGACGGTGGTGAAGTTAATATAAGGGATTTAATTAAACAACCCCGTAAAAACAAAGTTTTTAACTTAAAAAACCCCTCGATATGAGACATAACTAATGATCCTACATGTGGAAGAAAATCAGAAGCCCCGAGCCTAGTGCTCTTCATGGGTCTTCCTGGAAGACCCTCCCAGCTATCTGGCCCCCTCCCCCAGAAAAGGACGTTGACAGCTGGGAAAACCCCCCCCGGAGCGGTCGCTTCTGAAGCGGCCACCTGGGCATCTAAGACAGAAAGTCGAGGATGCCTCCCACTAAGTTGACCTCACAAGGAGGGGTGGAATTGCCTTACTATGACCCGCTACCACTTCGGCGCCACCCCGGCAAAGCATACGCGTCTCAATGGTTAGGATCGCCGCAATGCGGGGGATCATCAATGACCTACCTAGGGTGCAACCCCCATTGGAAGGTTTCCTCAGAGCTGGCGTCCGCTGCGTTCTTCGCGGTTCCTTTTGCTAATCCGTACTGACGCTCCTGGCCCTAAACCGGCACCGCTCAATGGCGTTGCTAGTAAAATTGAGGGGGACGAAACGGTCGCTTAGGATTTACCCGACCCTCAACGGGTACTTTGGTACATAACTAAGAGACATAACTAAAAGTATTGATTATGTTCAAAAGTGACAAACATTTACAGACTTAAACCAAATTATCTCCCTTGGCTTTAAAACTAGGTCAAAACTCTAGCAGACGCGACTAAACGTTCTAAATAGTGATTTATAGAGATGAACTAAAAATGCATTAATTTAATTACGGTACGTTCGATCGATCTGAAATTTTGATACGATGTATTGTTAGGTAAGACGGGTCCGTGTGCCAAATTTCAGCTCGATGGCTTTACTGGAAGTGTGTCATTTTTTTACTTTTGTTTTTCCGCGGTCGAGGGACGAACGAAGGGACGAAGGACGAATGAGACGGCGGTGAAGTTAATATAAGGGATTTAAAAACTATATTTCGTTTTCGGGTAACAGAAACAAACATTTTTAGATAGTTCCTTTTTCCCAAATTAATATAAGCTCAAACATTGGCGTCACGTCATGTAATATTTCACGGCGCGAAACAACCACACGCTCTGTTAATCTCGAAACCAAAATTGTTATGATTTCACGTCTATATTTTCAATTTTTAAAAAAAAGTGTAAGTTAGCTGACATAGCGATCACTGACTGACAAACGCGCTTAGGCGCGATGTATATAAGATTAATTACATAGTTTTTAAAACATGCATAACATTTTAAAACAAAAATATTCTTTACAATAATTTTATTAGTGTTATTATTTGGTTATTACCTTTTTTGTGTGCTTCTTTTCGTTTGTTACTTTGTGGTGGAATATTGTAACTTAGTTTTTGCCTCTAATTCTCTATACGTGCCAAACCACAATGACATAACAATGAGCGAAGGAGGAAGAAAACATATTGCATTTTAAAGTTTATTTCGATACACATCTTTCAGGTACCCCTGGACTGGGATCACCTCGTGGAACACCTGGGATCACGTCGAGGCATCCTTGCCTTGGGATCAAATCGAGGCACACCTGGCCTGGGATCAAATCGAGGCACACCTGGCCTGGGATCAAATCGAGGCACACCTGGCCTGGGATCAAATCGAGGCACATCTGACCTGGGATCAAATAGAGGCACACCTGGCCTGGGATCAAATCGAGGCACACCTGGCATGGTATCACCTCAGAGCACCTGGTATCACCTTACAGAACCCATGAGATCACCACGTGACACACCTTGCATGAGAATAATGAGATCAGCCCCAGGCACAGGGCTGGATTAACCTATAGGCAAACAAGGCACGTGCCTTGGGCACCAAGCGTTTGGGGGGCACCACAAGTCCTCAAGAAAAATTTGTATATTGTCCATAATCGACATGACGTTAGCAAATCGCAAATGTAATATTAAATTCGCATAGGGGCAGATTAAATGGAAGTCTGATTGGGCTAAAGCCAAGGGCCCCCAATGATTTAAGCCTAAATTAAGGGACTCCAAACTTATTAAATTGTATAATAAAATGGCTGAACAGGGCCCCAGGTAGAATTTCAGCCAGGGGCCCTGTGAAATCTTAATTGAACCCTGAAATCACTTTTAAAGGGACAAATGAAAAATTTGGATCTTTAAAAATTGAATTTTCTAGTGTTGCTGGAGTTGCTCAGTCAGTTTGATCCATTTTTAGCATCACACATTGATAAATAAGGAAATTTCTGGGAAAAAGAGATCCTTCTTATGTATCCCAAACTATATGTGAAGAACTGAATAAAATTATGTCTCCCAAAAGTCCATCAAGTAATTATAGATGAAGTAAAGGCTTCCGGTTATTTCAGCTTGTTATTTCACCCGATATTTCACTTATAGATCAGTTAAGCGTTGTTCTTCGATATCTGGTAGATGGAGAGCCCATTGAGCGCTTTTTGACTTTCTTGGTGCTGCAAAGTCACACCGGTGAATGTATGGCTAAGCAAGAGTTGCAGTACTTACGTGAAGTTTGCAATATTGATTTTGCGAAATGCAGAGGTCAGTCTCGGATAACGCCTATATGTCTTGGGCATGCAGAACAAAATTCTAGAGGGAAATTATTTTTCTATCTGCATACCCTGTGCTACCCATTCACTAAATCTGGTAGGCAGAAGTGCCGTTGACTCTTGTTTAGAGGCAGTAAACTTCTTCCATACAGTGCAACTGATCGATACTTTTTTCTCAGCTTCAACCAACAGATGGAAGATTCTGAAAGGATGCTTTGTGGATTGAACGCTGGTAAACTCTCTTTCCGATACCAGATGGGAAGCACATGCTGTTGGAACTAAAGCTATTCTAAAGTCTCATCCTCAGATTATAGAAGCGAAGAGTGTTTACAATAAGACCTGTCACAGAAGGGGGGACACCAGAAGAGAAGCAGACAAAACATTGCAAAGAGGATACAAGAATTAGAATTTTCTCTCAAGCAGTTAGATTTTCTTGTCTGGTGGATGTACCACAAACATCTCAGTGTTATATAGGACTAATACATGCTTATCCTGAAGATCTGAACAATAATTTATATTCTGAAGTACAAAAGTTACACTCATATATTCGCAAGTTTCGTGCATCAAAATCTGAAAACAACACGTTGAGTCATGCAGAATTGTACAAAGTAATAGAGACAACATCTAGTTTCGCTTTTCCAATGTAGAAATGGACTTGCGCATATTTTTAACATTAATGTTTACGAACGTTTAAACTGAGCGCTCTTTTTCTCATTTAAAACGTACAAAAACATCAAGGTATATCAACAATGAAACAAGAAAGGTTTGATTCCTTATCTCTGCTGAAGATTGAGGCAGACTTGTTGCGCAAAATTAACTTTGATGATGTACTCAAAAACGTTTGCCACATGTAAATCTAGAAAAAATAACTTTTAAATGTAAATGTGTGCTCTCTCTGACTTTCTCATCTGTTAAAAAAGTTACAGTAATTTTATCTGTTAACTATTATTTTAATACAGAAAAACCTTATTGTATGTTTTATATGAGTGATAATAGTACAATTATATATTGGAACAACTGTTTTTCTTTGTTAGTTTTCTTGCATAATATTGAACATAAAAGTGGTCAGTGGAGGATCGGGGCCTGGGACAGAAGGGGGCACCAATGTGGATTTGTGCCTTGGGCACCAAGATGGCTTAATCCGGCCCTGCCCAGGCATGATAGCTTTTGGATCACTTCGATGTATACCTGAAGTCTCAAATGAACTCTGATCTTGTTTTATCTGTGACCCAGCTCAATTACAGAAAATGTTCCATTTAAGCTGCGTGGCCGCGGAGATGTATCACCAGGGTTGTTAACAATACTAAAAAAAATTATTGGCAATACCAATACCAATACTGCCCTGTAAAATCTATTGGCAATACCAATACCAATACAATTTTAAAACCAGTATTGCAATACCAATACCAATATTTATTTATTATTGCCTTACCAATACCAATATTTGGGTCATTCGACGAATAAAACGCAAATACGTCATTCATCGCTCTATATCACTTACATCGATAAACGATAACAACATTTTTGGCAAATTTAGACAATGTATTTTTAACCAAATTTTTGTTCAATAGTTAACACTTGCTTCATCAGTTTTCCTCAAAGCATTCAAAAGTCTTTGACAACATATTAAATAAGTCAGCACACCTTAACGTCCTTAAGCAACACGATTTTTAATATGTATACTGTACACATATTGTGAATGAATGAATGATGGATGGATGGATGAATGATGGATGAATGAAACAAATGACTGTCATAGAAAAGCAAATGATACATAAACGGTTAAACATCCTGCTGAAGTGTCTGCCAAGCAATTATTAATTGTTATGAAACGCGTCTCTTCAGTGCTTCAATAAGATGCGAACGCTGTAAATCATCATCTATCCAGTCCAACTTGAATTTGGGATGTACAACGGATGCCAGCTGAGCATCAAAGCTGTCAAACATGTTTTGAAAATCTTCTATCGATTGCATTCAAAAGACATGAAGCTAATGGAGAACAAATTACGAGCCGATCATTCTTTCCTTGATCAAGAAACACTTTTAACTGAGCCTTCACCACGACAAGTGTTGGTAGAAGGAAACCAAGTCCAATGTCTTTTTTAGTTTCACCCTGCAAAATATCTAGTCCACAGCAAACAGGCTTCATAACAGCAACATACTCTTTAACAAATGTTTTCTGTACTGGCTGTAGTCTTTTTATATCAAGTTCATCACAAAGTTTGTCAAACTTAACTTCCATGTCACTTACACAGAGAATGTTTTAAACTCTGGTGACATCATCATACATTGAATTCCACCGGGTTTCACCAGGTGTTACCAAAAGCATACCAAGTGAATCCTTGATCTTTTCAGAAGCTACAACTGATCGGTTTCATTCAAAAATTGTTTGGCAATGTCACTCGCAAGATGGTGACACCAAAGAAAAATTTATTATATTCAGCTTTATTCACAACCAATGTTGTAGAGAATTTATTGAATATTGCTTTTAGTATTGGTTAAAAACCAATACCAATATCAAAAATAATTATTGGCAATACCAATACCAATATCAAATTTCAAGAAGTATTGCAATATCGTCCCAATACTTAAAAAAGTATTGGCAATACTACCAATACCAATACAATATTGCAATATTAAAAACCCTGTGTATCACCGATGCCGCGCAGCAGTTTAGAATTACCGCGCAACACATTTTGTAAATCTTGCTTAAAAAATGGATGATTTACAACTTTACACACGAGTTGGGCTACTTTACACACGGACCAACGAACCTTAGATGGAACATTGATTACAACCTAAGCCAGTGCAACACAGCGCTCTACTTCCAGGCTTTGTGTTGGGGAATCTCCATTCAGAACAGTGTTTCTGTCATTCCCCCCCCTACCAGGAAGAAATAAAACATTCGCGTGACTGTAAATAGTAGCATGTGTCTATAAAGTTGTTTTAAGTACACCTCTGCAAAACGGTCAAACGAGCCCCCTTTTACGGAGCCTCGCGCCCCACTATTTGGGAATCATTGATTCAGAAGAACAATCCATCAGTCCTTGAGGACACAGTCGAATAAAAGGTTGCCAACCAGTGATCTAACGCTGGCTCCTTTGTTTCGGTGGATTTTCTCTAATTGAAGTCAAACTTACGCCAGTCGATTTTGAATTCTGCTTCCCACACCCACCACATACCACCACCCACCCCAAATAATCCCTCCGTTTGTCTTCGACATTCATTTTAGTTCACGAGAGAGGGGTTATCCCGGCCTCGATGCGCGGAGTTACAACGGTAAGGGGAGAGCGCGGTCAACTCGCGAGCCGAGGCGCACGATGGTGTTCAAACGAGCAGACGATGGAGGTTGACACTTGCATACTCCACGGTAAGTCGACCAGGGGGGTGGTAACTTTTGTTGTTGTTCGGTGTGGAGAGATTTATTTCCTGGATTACACAGTATGTGTCGTTGAGTAAAGAACAATCATGTGCACGTAACAAGTGGGTGGGGGGATATCAAGGTAAGTTGGTGGGTTTTTTTAATTTATTTATTTTTTATTTTTATTATTGCAAATAAATATTTATCTCCGACATTTATTGTTTTTTATTGGAACGGGGGTTTTTGTTTTACGGCCTAGCGAATGCTATCAAAATTATTGAGACGGATTCGGTCACTTAGAAATACTGCTTATGCTTATATCTTTTCTTTAAACGTTTGCGTGTTGTACAGCTTCTTTCAGAGGCAGGAGTTTGTACGGAATGGAAGGGAGGAGCTATACACGTGACATGCTTTTCATCTTTTCTCTCTCTCTATATATATATATATATCTCTGTCTCTCTCTCTCTCTATCTCAATCATATCTCCCTTTCTCTCCTTCTCTATCTAGCTACCTTTCTCTCTCCTTCTGTCTCTCCCAAATCCTCTTTCCCCTTACATCCCACCTCACATCCCACCTTACATCCCACCTCACATCCCACCTTACATCCCACCTCACCTTATTTAACTTGTTCAGGTTCCATGTGACATGCACAGGATCTGTAAATTTTTTAAAAAAATCTGGGAAAACAACTTGTTTTTCTTATCTGGGCGCCATGAATGATTTAAATCTGCTATTGAACGTGTTTCTATCTTTTGTTGTTTATTTATTGTAGCTTCGCGAATAGAAACAGCCGTTAAGAAAATGTATATGTTTGAGTTTTATTTTGTTAGTCTAGACGCTCTAGACTCTAGAGCAGGGGTCGGGAAACTTTTTGCCTGAGAGAGCCATAAACACCACATATTTTGAAAAGTAATTCCGTGAGAGACATATATTAAGTTTAAAACTAAAAAATCAAGTAAATGTGTGCATTTTATATAATTTCAACACTTGAAGTGCAATAATTATGTCTCTGAATTCTTTTTAATAACATTGTAAAGCTGTTTTTTTTAAAATATGCAATTAATATGTAGATCAAATTAGTATCAATATTTTTTAGCCTGATATTGTTTTTTTCAATAAACGAACAATTTTCTGAGAGCCAGATGCAGCCACCAATAAAGCCACATCTTGCTCGCGAGCCATGGTTTCCCGACCCCTGCTCTAGAGTCTCGACCAACGGTGGCCAAACTGCGACTCGCGAGCCGCATGCGGCTCTTCTGTGTTCTCGGTGCGGCTCTCGTCCAATTTATGAAGTATATGTTACAAGAGTTACTGGAAGATTTCCAAGCCTGGCTTATAGACCCTCAACACTTCAACGCGGCTCTCAATAATTTTTGTATATTTTAAAATGGCTCTCTAATAACTACAGGCCTGCCCACCCCTGGTCTAGAAATTTTGTTTGTTGGTTAGACGAGGAATGCGATATGATTAACTTTTTCTCACCCATTGTCACCCTGTGTTCCGTAACGTACTTCAGGCAGCTAGCTAATTTACAGATTCACAGTTTGATATTAGTTTAACTAGACCAGTGCTTCTCAAACTGTTCAGTATGGCGGACCGGCAGGAATTTTTTCCATTGCACCAGGGACCGTTGCACTATTTTCCCTGCACTGACAATTTTTTCTGTCCTTTTTTTGAGAACATCTGCGGACCGGCAGCGGATGGCCCACGGACCGGCACCGGTCTGCGGACCACCACTTTGAGAAGCACTGAACTAGACTGCTCTATACTGACGTGCGTATCGGATTACATGTCAAGACTGACAAGAGTAAAACCATTAGTGAATACATTACACCTTGAAACCTTAAGGGATAGAAGAACAAAGAGCTAATTAGTAATAATACATAAGGCAGTTAATGCTAACTTGGAAAATACAGCACAAAGATAATCTAACACAACCTTCAGATACACACAGGGATAAAAACATTTTCTTATTCCGTATGCAAGAACAAACACATACACATTATCGTTCTTACCGTCCGGAATTTGAACATGCAAAGGGTTGTCTGAGGAACCCAGGAAAACCAACACTCTATCAACATTTAAAACCATGGGGGGCACCACAGGGTGGGCCAGGTGGGCCATGGCCCACCCAATTTTTAGAGCTAATGGGCCACAGTGTATTTGGCCCACCCAAAAAATCAACTGAAAAAAACAACAATAGGGCAATTGTTTAATGTACAACTGTTTCTTTTTTATAAGTTTGTTAATTTTTTTAGTAATTAATAACATTGCGATTTTGAAAAAAAATCAGTTTTGCTTAAAATAATTTCACTATGTGGCCGTGTCGCCACAGAAACCGGGCACTACCCCCGTCTCCCTCCCCATCCCCTCTGCACCCCCCTCCATTCTCTCAGACCATATCGCATGTCCCTCACCCGGCCGAGTGGAGGGTTGACCATTGGAATTCGGCGATCGCTGGTCGCGTTAGCGCCGAACAAAAGCTCAAGTTTAAGTACCAACAATTGCGGTCAGGGTCGGAGACGTCATGGGGCAATGGTCAATGAGTGACATTTTAAGTGCGTCCAGACGGGACAAGGTACCAGGGGAATGCCAACAGTATTTTATAGTGGCCAGGGGAAAACATGAATGGAACGAGTTTTTACGACTTGAGCCATAGGATAATCTCCAATGTCACCCACATTCCTCTGACTACCAATATAAGGGGAGGTCTGAGGGAGACAAGGGAGAGAGAGTCACACAGCGCCTGGAGCATGGAGTGCGAGTGATCCAATGCCTCATGAGGTGTACCGAACTTAGTGGTAGAGTAGGGCATAGCTTAGGGACTGTTATAAAATTGTATACTGTGCTTCCTGATTTAGTTATTTACTTTAGTGCTTTAACTGTGTCAGCCTTAGGATAGAAATTACTCTAATAAACACTATTCACAACTATAGTCCGCACTACCTGTGTGTTATCTACTTATTAAATAAAACTGTCAAGTTTTGTGTGTGTGCTGCAATATAGCAAGATATAATCAACCATAACATTCCAACTATAGCCACCACTCGGCTACAACTAAAAACTAATTTTAAAAAAACTAATAAAAGGGAAACTGGGCATGATGTAATTATGGAAATAAAAACACATTTCTCGAAAAATTGCCCATGAATGTTTTTTTATAAAAATACGTACATCTGAAAAAAAAACTATGAAAGGTTTCCTCACGCAATCCACTCAACCGGAAATACCGAGTAAAAAAGTTGAAAACTTCGTCTCATCTGATGTTATTATGGACGATGTTGATACCAAGGATCTAACTGATTGTCCTGATGATACGTTGTTAAGCGAGGCTGCTCGTGATTACAGTGGACGTCGTCGACAACCGCAGGCAAAATGGTTTAGCAGTCATCCATGGCTGCGCACATCACGTCAACGGAAAGTTCTGCTTTGCAGCTGGTGTCGTGAAATGGGCAACAAGCGTCTTGTTGGAGCATGTAAAGTCGAGTCCGCGTTCATTGACAAGGGATTCAACAACTGGAAAGACGGATCCCAGAAGCTGGATGAACACGCAGCGTCTTCTTTTCACAGAGCAGCGGCAGAATACGTGAGTAATAGAAACAAACCATCTGTTGCCACGCAGCTAAGTTGTCAGCTGGCCAAAGAACAGCAAGTCAATCGGAATAGGTTGGTTATTCAGCTGAACAGTCTAATGTTCCTCATGCGACAAGGGCTGGCGATTCGTCGTGGTAAAGATGAGAAAAATGACAATCTGCATCAATTAATTAAGATGATGACTAGCAGTATCAGTGGTGATGCATCAACATCAATTGGCCTACAAACAGCCATTCACTTAAGCCACGACATTGTTAACGAACAATGCAATATCATCGGGAAAAAACTGTTACGGATGGTCATTGAGCGGTTTAATGCCTGGATTGAGCCAACAAAGCCATCAGACAATTTGCCATATTGGCAGACGAGACAAGGGATGTTTCAGGGGCGGAACAACTCTCAGTCTGTATTAGATGGACCAACAAGGGGTTGGCAGCCCAAGAAGATTTTATAGGACTGTACAGTCTAAGGGGTCTCGGCCAGAGAGCGGAAATACTGTCGTCATGCCTGACTGACTTAATGACACGGTGCCAGCTGTCCTTTAGTGAACTGCAGGTCAAGGTTATGACGGAGCGAATGCAATGTCCGGAGCGATTTCTGGAGTAGCTCAGAAGATGAAGGAGTGGTCACCAAATGCTCATTTCATTCACTGTCTGCTCAATTTGGAAGTAGCAGAATCTGGAAATTCAGTACCATTTTTTAGCGGCACACTAGAGTTTGTTCAACATGTAGTGACATTCCGCAATTCGGGTAAACGCATATCAATCATATCATTTGCTTTTTCATTACCATTCTGTACAAATTTATTGAAATTTACTCACTACACTGTCGCCCATTTGGAAGTTAGACATTGGTCTGGAAAAATTAAAAAGGGAAGGTTACAGGAAGAGACCCAGGGTTCAAGGCCTTATTTAAGGCAAGGGTATCGAATGAAACAAATTTGTGTTACCAACTTGGCCCACCCAATATTTTGCTCATGGCGCCCCCCATGTTTAAAACTATAATAAAAATGCACGAATAGACATGAAGCATGGATAAGTTTAAGACGCAATAATCTTCTGTATAGAAGGAGTGTCTTAAACAGATAAGATAATATATTTATTTTGCATAGTGTAGGAAATAAAGTTGTAAAAAATGTGAGGGAAACTTCTGATAGGCCCCTATTTTTATCCACTTTAAAATGGCATAAGAATGGGGCATTTTTTTTCTCCAATATTTCGTCCTGCAGGAAAACCAATTTCTTGCTCATACAAGACGTGGCCGAAATCTTGGCAAACAATCATATGTACCACATACATCATATTTCGACTGACTTTTGCCCGTTGAATCAATATTTTGATGTCAATGTTTGGCACAGAGAAGCCAATGGGTTTAGTTTACTGTAGGTAGACTCAGTTCCACCATGAGAAATATTATCTCTGGATGGCTGTGAACGGGAAGTTAATAAGTGAAGGCACAGAGAAGCCAATGGGTTTAGTTTACTGTAGGTAGACTCAGTTCCACCATGAGAAATATTATCTCTGGATGGCTGTGAACGGGAAGTTAACACGTGAATTTAATAAGTGAAGGCGCTGAGAACACGCTGTTAGTGTCTGGGCCTGGAAAGAGTGCGTCAGTCTGTGACTGTACTAAAAATAACATATATATACTTATTATCAGATTGCTGCAATTCTAAGAGTAAGGACGATCAGAGGCGTCGCTAACGTTGATGTCACCCCTCACGACTTACCCCATTGCCTCCTCGGAGTCTGTCAGTGGAACATAAAGAGGACATTCAGATTTTTTAAAATAAATTTCGTGTCGCCCCTTGTGATGGGGTCACCCGGTCCCGTCCGCTCCTCCCGCACCCACTAGTGACGCCTCTGAGGAGGATCAACATTCATCTTTGTTGTAAAAGATTTTTTTTAAATTACATCAGTAGGTGTGTGATCCATGCCATCGCGCTGGAAGGATAAAACTAGGTTGATAGCAGGAAGGCAGCTGACGGGACGCAGTCGACTATGTTACGTGTCCAATCTAAACATATCTTCATCTCAATGGCAAAGTCAACACAGTCTATGGAGTTTTCAAGATAGGTATGAATGAAATCTTTGGATGACCTGAGAGGCTGAATGCGATAAATAAATATTGCTGTTTGTAATGCGCAGAGATCGCCATCCTTTTCCTTTTAAGACAAAGTTAATTTCCAGAAACTTTGACGAGATTAGTTATATTAATTTAATAGATAAATCGCAAGAGATTTATTTTTAAAATCTTAGGAATTAACTTAGAAGTTGATCCAAATTTAACGATATGCCTCTGCCGTCATCAATGTCTATAAAATAGAATTCTTAAACAGCTGTCTTTTTCTATTGTGTATACAAAGTGACCCGTAAAAGTACCGCCTAATTATAATAATCCATTTGGGTGCCAAGACACACCCGATAATTTTGTAAAAGAAATGCATGGCCATCAATGTTCCCTTTTAAACTGCGCGGCCACGCAGAAATCTGACTGATGCCGCGCAGCAGTTTTGAATTACCGCGCAGAAATTTTGTAAAATATTGCACACAAAAAATTGATCATCTGCAACTCTGCACGTGAGTTTTTAAATCCCTTATATAAACTTCACCGCCGTCTCTGTCGTTCGTCGTCGGGCGGAAAAACAAAAGTCAATAAAAAAACGTAAAAACAAAGGTTTTGACTATAAATGCCTTATATATGAGAAATAATTAATTTATTGATCATGTTCAAACGCGACAAACATTTTCAGACTGAATCTGCATTAACTCCCCTTTGCTATATAACCCGGGGGGTGGAAAGGTCTGATCACCGATCGCTGGACCGAGCTCAGCGTGACACGTAAAACGTAAACAAAAGCACGCCGGTACATCGATGGGTGGCGTCAACGCTTGAGCTCAACTGGCACGTGAAAGAAAAACAACAAACTGTGAAATTGAACATACGTTGAATAGAGATAAACTAAAAATGCATTAATTTAATTACGGTACGTTGGATCGATCTGAAATTTTGCTACGATGCATTGTTAGATGACACGAGTAAATGTGCAAAATTTCAGCTCGATAGCAATACGGGAAGTGGGTCATTTTTAAAACTTTTTTGTAATATCGAGTTCACCATATATAGCTCAACAAATATCATCAAGCTTCTTTTTTTTAACCACCAAGCTAACATTAGGTTTCCCATTCATCGCGTAAAATAACACCACTGAGTGCCCTCATTTACCGCCTAAATAACAATGTACAATTAGTACAATAACATTTTTTGCAGCTCAACTTTCACTATCAAGTATTCACATTTACCAAAATTAAATTCCAATATTTACAAAACAAAGACCATTATGATCTGCCCCTTTATCAGCCAAACCAACATTAGCAAACATTGTTAAGTGCCCACATTTACACCAGAACAAACCTTGTCAGGTGCCCACATTTACACCACAGTGCCCACATTAATTTCACAACCAACATTGTCAAGTGCCCGCATTTACACCACAACCAACATTGTCAAGTGCCCACATTTACCTCCCTACCAACATTGTCAAGTGCCCGCATTTACACCACAACCAACATTGTCAAGTGCCCGCATTTACACCACAACCAACATTGTCAAGTGCCCACATTTACCTCCCTACCAACATTGTCAAGTGCCCACATTTACACCACAACCAACATTGTCAGGTGCCCACATTTACCGCCCAACCATTATTGTCAAGTGCCCACATTTACCGCCCAACCATTATTGTCAAGTGCCTAGAGTCATCGCTTAACCAACATTAGCAAGAAACCTTATTCTCTCCCAAATAACCCCTTCTTACATCTATTTCGTGAATTATCATGAACACATGAAATGTTTTGTTGTATTAAACTCCCTTTGCTGTCAGGTCATTGCCCTCACATGTGACGCACTGCCCCACCCCCTACACGGCCACCTATACGCCGTCTTCTTGTTATCAACTGGCAGTCGCGATGACCGAGACGTCACGGCTCTTTGTTAGTTAAATACACGCTGTTACAAATCTCCATTTACAGACGAGCCGTCAGCACCGTCCATCACTCCCTGCCCGCTGCCCTTCCTGCCTCTCGGTGCTGTTTGTCTCATATCTCCCAGACTGGTCTGCAGTTCCCTCTCTGCTCGGACTCCCCGGGCAGCTACAACACACCGAATGCTGCTGCTTATACCTGCGGTCCATCGATTGATTTCAAAAGGGGGCAGGAATTTTGGCTGATGTGGTGGGCGTCAGACGTCTGACAAGGGTTTAAGGGCGGGGGGGGGCTATAATATTTCTTTCTCGGCGAAGAAAACCAATGTGTGATAACAATGGCCTGTAATTGGAGTTATTGTTTGTTGTTTTGTTATGTTTGTTTGCTTTTTCTTCTTCTTCTTTTTTAATCGGAAAAGGCAGTTTGATAAATTTAAAATCATTCTTTTGTTCCTCTAAAATTCGTACCGCCATCCAGCAAAATTTTTTTGGTTTTATAATAGTTTGATTATTTTGCCCCTTTTTTTTGTAAAAATGAAAGACTCTGCAATAGAACTTTCATAAAAATTTGTATGACTTTTTTTTAAACTTGCGTTTAATCTCAGCTTTTTTATTGCGAAATATAGAGAAGACGTAACATAGCTAGGGTATGTGCCTTCTGGATGGGCGGGGTTGATCGAAAATGAGACCCTCTGTAAATAGAAGATGGAAAAAAAAAGTGCAGCCCGAAGAGAACTATCCCCATAGACTTCCCCCCCCCCTTTCCCCCCACCCCATTCATTTTTTGGCCTCTTCTCATGCCAATGCACAAAAACACTGCCTATTAAAGGATTGTTGTTATGACATTCTGTGAAGTTATTTCGTAATAATGAAATAATATAATCATCAAAAAACCATCTTGCAACTGAAATGGGGAATAATGAACTCTTTCATTAATTCTAAAAGTTGTAGCCGAAAAAAAGGGGTGGGGGGGCAATAAATTTATTGAAATCGGTTCAGAAATTTCATTTCCGCTACCAGCCCCATGATATTGCCAATGGGCTTTCTAATGCGTGAGTCGGAATTGATTTTTTTTTCCCTTCTATTCGTTACTGATGATATCTGAGTTGAAATCTAGATTGAGAGCAGTGGCTTCATTGGATGGCATGATTCGCACCGTTTGACATCCTCTGAGGGGCTTACAGCAATTGTTGCGACTGTGAGATTCAACAGAGCTCGCTCCGGTTGGCTTGATTACTGATTTTTAGCAGGGTTAAACCCGAAAGATTTGCAGACTTATCAGGGTATCACAAGAGCAAGTTGTAATCCTAGAAAGGTATCACCGGAGCAAGGTGCAATCCAAGAAGGGTATCACCAGAGCAAGGTACAATCCTAGAAGAGTATCACCAAAACAAGGTGTAATCCTAGAAGAGTATCACCAAAACAAGGTGTAATCCTAGAAGAGTATCACCGGAGCAAGGTGCAATCCTGGAAGAGTATCACCAGAACAAGGTACAATCCTAGAAGAGTATCACCGGAGCAAGCTGCAATCCTAGAAGAGTATCACCAGAGCAAGATGCAATCCTAGAAGGGTATCGCCGGAACCAGATGTAATCCCACCAGGGCATCACTAGAGCAAGGTGCAATCCTAGGCGAGTATTACCAAAACAGATTGTCGCCAAAATACCTCTTACATTTTACTAAATATTAAGGATTGGGTGTCTCGTAATAGGTTGTTGGTGTTGTATTGAGGAAGTGACATTACTATTTTAACGCACTCAGTGACACCTGCTCTCATACATCACTTCTTACAAGGTCACGTTACGCCACCCAGCTCTTTTCTTGATTGTATTGTCAAACATTTTTTAAAAAATTATTTTAGCTACTTTTTGTATCTATGACTATTAATATAACTTTTTGTTAATGTAAATCATTGCTCTCGTCCATTTATTTCAGACGATCATTTTAACAGCTGTTTGGCAGACGCTATTTAACTTAATTTAACTTTTTGTTAATTTGAAAACAAAACTCCTTCTAGCATTTTTTCTGAAATTTAAGAAATATCATTGTTACTCTTTTTTGGTAGAGACAAATGGAAAGTTTAAAACGACCATTGCGCTCGGGTAAAGATCAACATTTTCCGGGATTGGCCAATAACAAATTGCTTATGATTTCAAATTCTGCTTGTCAACCAAGGTTTAAATGTTTACGGTGTCAGTTACTGTGAGACTGGGAGGAAAGAATTATAATCTCAGTAACAATCCCAAATAAGGAAATGTCCCGTTCCAAATGGGGCATCTGCCATTTGTAACAATAAACATTGATGTGGTAATCTTGTTTCTGCCGCTGCGTCAAATATATTTACAATATTCGCTTTTTTTACCTTGACAGCGCTCTTGTTGCCACTCTCTACTTTTAGCATTGCTATTTAAGTTCATTTCGAAAGGACTGCAATTAAACATTTTTATTTCTGTCCTCTATTTTTAACACCACCACTAAGGATCTCTATTTTAAGGACTTCTGTTGTTTTTTGTTCTTTGTTTGTTTGTTTGTTTGTTGTTGTTGTTTTTGTTGTTGTTTTTTTTTCTTTTCTTTTTACTGAATTTTAAAACGGTTGATTCTGTTGTCTCTTTTACAACAGCTTTTTTTAAAATTCTTCTTCTCCAGCCCTTACAGCACGCTGTCTCTTTACTCCATAGCAGCCCTGATTTATTCTGCTCAATGTTTCAGCATCGATGTTGCTGGTCTATGTTTGAGCACTAGCTGTAGATTCTGCCCTATATTCTGGTACACCCCCCTTCCCCACCCCATCATGTGTTCGATGCTTGTGACGTGTGTTGTCTGTCCCTGGCGTGAGCTCTTAACGAGCCCGTCCACTTTCAATAAATTTCACTCTCTCGTTTCGCCCATTTCTTTGGAACACCCTCTAATGCTTCTCATTACGGATGCCTCACGAGTCTTGCCCACCCACTTTCCCATCCCCCCCCCGGGCTGTCGTCCTTCTGACCGACTTCGATCGCGTCACGGGGGTGACCGTAATTTGCTCCATTTCCTCGTGTATACACAGCTCTTTTGTACTGCTATTTATTTGTGTTTTAAGACCTCCATGTTTCGTTCTAATGCTGTAGCTCAATTATCTCTCCCTCTCCCTCCATCCATTCATCCACCTATCCATCCACCTATCCATCCATTCATCCATTCATCCATTTGTCTGTCTGTATCCATACCTCGCTCTCTCTGTCTCTTTCTCTCTCTGTCTCTCTCTCTCTCTCTCTATATATATATATATATATATATATATATATATATATATATATATATATATCCCTCCCCCTCTTCTCTCTCTCCCTCTCTGTTTTTACCAATTCAACCTCTCTCAGGTTATTTATCTATACTTCCTAAAATTATCCATGACTTTTGTAATAGGATGACTATCCCTCCAAGCACTTCTTTTCTTGCGCACCATCTTTCCCTCACTCCGTGACCGTCTCTCTAAATTAACATCAACTCGACCCCACAGCCCATCGTTCAGTTATAGAAAGTTGTCTTCGGACGCCAGTGCAGTGGTGGACACGAAATGGGCTTCGATGGTATATTATTGATTATGTTAATCGTTTTCAGAATTTTTGGGTGGGACGTCAGAAATGGGATCTGGTCCCTGGACGCCCAACTGTCTACCCACTCATCATCTTTTTCTAAATAAGATTTTCATCTCCTAACTTATTATCATTCTCCCAATGTCCCAGTGTTAGCATTCTCTCCATCCTCCAGTATCACATTCTGCCAATTTATCCCCAAGACCAAATTCACCATTGTCTCCATTCTTAGCTGTCACCCTTCTTTCCATTCCCTAATGCCTCATTTCTCGTCATTCTCGAATGTGCCCTAAGCGGTTAGTTAAATTACATTAACAATTACTAACATTCGAATACATAGATATGTACACCTAAAACTTTTTTTCACGCGATGTATGATGCATTGTATAACACAACACTAATTTGATGACATCGAGGGAAAAAAATTAATAGAATCGCGAATAGACATGGTTCTAGTAATATTGACATGGACGGTGGATATCTGTATACGCATTGCATTGGTCCGCTTGCTAACTGCTATAAAACCGACCCCCTCTCCCCATAGACACACACAAAAAAGACACGATAAAAACAACAACCAACAACGCCATGACAAAAGATCACAACTGTGATGAGATCTAGCTGTGCGTACTGCACCCTCATTACCAAAATCATGTATGCGCCAGTCGTCCCATTATAACAGTCACCCCCATAGTAATTGCGTGCATAAAACATTATCGAAGTTTTACGACACGCCATCCGATGCGCACAGTCCCAATACAACAATGTAAGCAGATCCTGAGGACAAACCCGTGGCTGGTGGGGGGGGGGCACTCGTGTTGCCTGGTTTCAAGCAGTCCTTTAATTGCGTCAGGTGCGAGTGACAGTCTACCGGTGTGACAGCCTGGCGAGTGACAGCCTACCGAGTGACAACCTACAGAGTGACATCGTACCGACTGAAAGTCTGCCGAAAGACAGCCTGTCGGGGGACAACCTACCAAGTGACAGCCTACCAGATGACAGCCTACTGAGTGACAGCCTATCAAGTGACAGCCTATCAAGTTACAGTCTACCGGATGACAGCCTATCAAGTGACAGCCTATCAAGTTACAGTCTACCGGATGACAGCCTACCGGGTGACATCCTGCCAAGTGACAGCCTGCCGAGTGACAGCCTTCCGGATGACAGCCTAACGAGTGAAAGCCAGTCAAGTGACAGCCTACCAAGTGACATCATACCGGGTGACAGCGTACCGAGCGACAACCCACCGGCAATGTTTCCTCTTAGGTTCGTCGGTCCGTGTGCAAATTAAAATAAATTCGTGTGCAAAGTTGCACAGCATTCATTTTTTGTGCAATATTTTACCAAACTAGCTGCGCGGTAATTCTAAACAGCTGTGCGGCGTCGGTCAGATATCTGCGCTGCCGCGCATCTTGAAGGGAACATTGCCTACCGGGTGCCAGCTTATCAAGTGACAACCTACCGGGTGACAGCCTACCAATCTGACAGTCGGCCTGCCTACTTACAGCCTATACTACGCGCGATCGAAGAATTGGATGATACTTTTTTTAATCATTTGACAAGAGCGATGCCCGCAAAATGCCCCGCTATCGGCAATCAGTTGGTTGAATTATACCATAGAAACTAATATTAACTATCTCGGATCTTATTTGGACAGGACCCATTTTCCTGAAATCAATGTATGTTCTATTTTTGGCAGTATTTCAAATGTTCTTTACTTGATCAGAAAGTTTTTGTAGTTGGTAGGGACGAAAATGCAATGTAGCCTTGTGTAAATGAAAATTTCAAACATATACTTTCATGTATACCTATTTCTTTGATGAGTTTTGTTTAAAGTTATTCGAAAATTTAAAGGTGATTAAATACCTATCACAAGCTCTTTTATCGTTCATTGTCACATTACTGTTTTTAAATCCCTTATATTAACTTCACCGCCGTCTCTCTCTGTCTGTCGTCATCTCATGGGCGAGCGGAAAAACAAAAGTCAAAAATGACCCTCTTCCCGTTATCCGATCGAGCTGAAATTTGGCACACGGGCCCGACTAACCTAACAATGCATCGTATCAAAATTTCAGATCGATCGAACGTACCGTAATTAAATTAATGCATTTTTAGTTTATCCTTATATGAGGTATGTAATTCAAATTCACGGTTTGTTATTGTTTTTTTCCACATGAGTTTGAGTTGACGCTTAGACGTCGACCGTCGTGCCGACACCCCCTCACGACCCATGCCCCGTTAAAAGACAGGGGACATCACTCGGTGTCAGTCTGTAAATATTTGTGGCGTTGAAACATAATCAATACTTTTAATTATGACTAAAATATAAGGGATTTATAGTAGAAAACTTTGTTTTTACGGGTTTGTTTAATTTAAATCCCTTATATTAACTTCAAAATCTTGTCGTCCTCTCTTCGTACGTCGGTCGGGTGGAAAAATAAAAGTCAAACATGACCCACTTACCGTCATGCCATCGAGCTGAAATTTGGCACATTGACTCGACTCAGCTAACAATGCATCGTATCAAAAATTCAAACCGATAGAACGTACCATAATTAATCACGCCAGCCAGAGGTGAACACATCTCGTGTTTTAACCAGGTGTACTGGCGTGCTTTTGTTTACATTTTGCGTGTCACGCTGAGCTCGGTCCAGTGATCGGTGACAGGACCTCCCCCCTCCCCCCCCCCGGGTTAAAAGCAAACGGGATTTAAGACAGATTCAGTCTGTAAATATTTATCGCGTTTGAACATAATCAATACTTTTAGTTATGTCTCATATATAAGGGATTTATAGTCAAAAACTTAGTTTTTACGGGGTTGTTTTATTTAATGTTTCATTTTTTTCTGTTGAAAACAGGTCAGATTTATTAAACTTAATGAAGATACCTAACACCTCATCTGTTAAATGAATGCTATTATACTAAAGTATTACTAATGAAATATAGGAAAGAACCTATAATTTACCCCCCCACACACACACACACACACACTCACCACCACCACCACCACCACCACCACCATTTCGCCAGACACACATACACATCCCCGCTCTTGCGCCCACAGACACACATTTATTTATTTAACTATTTATATGCAATAATATTTAAAAGAATGAATAAGATTATTGATTCTTTGAGTAAACATAAATTGGCTCTTCTCCATCAGCCTACAAATGTCTTTAACGCGTCCATTACCGTTAAAACAATTTGTACTTTTCACGTACGAAGGATGCACATAGTCACCACAGACAGGAGGAGGGCAAGAGTCACACGGATTTTTTAAGATTGTTCGATATGTCGCTAATTGACGTGTATGTGTGTGTATTTTCCCCCTACGAGCAATGGTTCGTGTTAAAGCTCTTTTAATTTTTTTCGCCGATGTTGAGAAAATGTAGCTGAACCTTCGTGATGCCCAGTTTGACTTGAGGGAAAAAATATACGGAGGATATTAAATAATCAATTTTTGCTCGGAATGGCTAGAAAATTTTAGATATTCAATAGTCCCGCACGTATAGCAAGATAAGGGGCTGCGACGAAAATCTCAGTCAAAAGAATTTGTATTGTTTTGTTTCATGCTATTACATTGTTTCAACCGTAGAAAATAATACTTTTAGCTAAACAATATAAGATATATGAACCGCGGGATTTAGTATAACGTCTTCTTGTTTAGCGAGAGAAGGTGAAGGTCAGCCCCAACTCGATCGCCCGAGGACCCAGATGGGGGTCAGATAGTGGCTAAAGGACCGCTTCCGAGAGAAGTGGCTCCAGGGCTGGGCCTTTGAAGGCAGGGCCAGAAAAAGTTTAATAGTCCATGCCGCGCTCGAGTAAAATCGATTCCTGATGGAAACTACCTCGTAGCTATCACTCATCACACAGATGAGGACTGAACACTGGCCCACGCAGAGCTACTTGCATAGGTTTGCAACGAGAAGAGATATGGGCTGACGAATATGTTGCAATGTCAAGGAGACGGTTGAGGAGCTGATGAACTGTGTAGTGATATCTAAAAGGCGTTTCCGGCTTGATGAGGCTTGACAGTAAAACAATGAGCAGTTTCCTATGAGCGTGAGCTCGACATCAAAAGAAAAGATCACTTTAAAATGTATGCACGCACGTGATACAATTTAAAAAAAAAGTACTTAAGACACATCTTTGTCCAATTCAATCTAAACAGTGAATGTTTAACATCTAATTTAGATCAATCTACTGTATAAATTTGAAAACAATACAACGTAGGTAAGTCAATTTTTTTAACAGCCCAAAAAAAAATTAAATTAAAATGCTATCGTCAAATAGACACAAAATTAATTAAAACTTGATTATGTCAGAATTCGTATTTTCTGACTTAGGCACTTTTAGCACTAAGCTCTTATTTACAAAAATAACATCGGATATAAATATTATTATTTTAAACCAACTTTTTATACTAGCTTCGTGGACCCGCGTTCTTATTTCCTCTTCACGACCTACCGATTACAATATTTTCAATTTTCCGACAAAACCAATAATTATGATAGTAGTTGTCGCTATTTTAATGATTTTGAAATTACCCACAATTCACCTGATCGATCAACTGAATTCTGAATAATAAGCCCATTGATGCAATTGCTTTTCTAATTATAACTTAATAGCGCCTGCCAAACAGCTGTTAAAATTATCGTCTGAGATAAATGGACAAGAGCAATATTATACATGGATTATTTATTAAAATTACTTTTTAAAAGATTGTTGTTTTTTTTTAAAATGTGTGTTTGACTATTAAAAAAAGTATGTAACATAATTTTAAGAAAATTGTATATTTAATAAAAGATAATAGTGTATGGGAAATATATGGATTTATTATATTGTTTAATTTACTGACAAGATATACAATAAAATGTTCTAAGACAGTATCATTCATAAATCTAGTTTAATCGCATAAGCATAAAATTAGACACATTTATTGACACTTCCTTTCTTCAAAATTTATTTAACATTGCGACAGTCATTACTCAAACTCAAAATAAAACAAGTAATAAAAACTCGAATGAGTATTGAAACGCAATTTTCAACATACATTTCCGAATTTTTTATTCAAGGAAAATCATTCTAGATTACATTAAAAGTCATTTCAAGTCAATAATTCGGATAGTAAACAAAACAATTGCTATCTACAATTCTGCTAAAATTACTGGAGTCGAACGAAAATGATTTTTGAAAAATTCCTTCTCCAAGATTGTTCTAAATATAATTAGCTATCGTTTGTTTCAACCCGATAGCTGTTATGATTGCCGAGAAATTCACAAAATACTGATATTTTTTCCCTCACACCAAGAATGTGTCAATATAATGCGCACCGCGCAACAATCTAACATAAGCATTCACAAAGCGAGAAAACCCCATTAACTATCAGTCAAGATTACATTAAAAGTCATTTTAATCAATAATTCTAAAAGTAAACAAAACAATTGCTATCTACAAATTGCTGCAAAAATTACAGGAGTCGAATGAAAAGAGATTTTTGAAACATTCCTTCTCCAAGATTGTTCTAAATATTATTAGCTATCGTTTTGCGCTTGTTTTAACCCGATAGATGTTATGGTTGCAGAGAAATTGACAAAATACTGATATTTTTTCAGGTTTATAGTATTTTCCAGGAAATCAAGTGAACCTTTTCGGTAATTTTTTTGGCCCGTTCACATCCTTGGGACCTCTTTAACATATTTGCAAAAGACCCGAACCGTCTATCTCAGGGGTTCCTAACCAGTGGTGCATGCACCCCCAAGGGGTGCATGGGCAGGTTCCAGGGGGTGCATGAACCATTCAGAAAAAAGAAGAAGAAAAAAGAAGAAGGAAAAAAAGAAAGAAAAACTGATAATCTGAAAATGTAAACCATAAGAAAGGCATGCCGCGTTAAAGGGCACCCATATACAACCTTTTTTTTACTCGTTCGCGCACCGTTCTGCGCATGTCAAAAGTTGACGGAAAAACTTTCGCAAAATGAACGGTTCGCTCTACGTGTTCCTCGGAATTTCGTGTTTTACGTCACAGTTTTCTAAAAGTAATTTTATTTTGTCATCAAATACGTCAGATATATCTCTTCGGTGACCCTCTAACTGTTTTGAGCGGATGTAAACGTTGGTGTTTTTTTCCTTCACTTTTATTGCTCTGTACGCTGCAAAGGTCTTAAAAACGTTAATTTTAAGCCATTATTCGTCATTGAAACCTAGAATCTTGAGTTGAGCATCCAATTCCAGTCATTAAAAACATCAACTTCGTCAGTTAAAAATTTGCCTGTGACTGGTACGACTTTCCGATTGTCATCACCCCCTCAAAATCGTTAATAAATAATAAAAAGAGAGAGAGAGAGAGATGGAACACAAAAGCCTCAGTGCTTCCACTGTCGAAAAAATCCTGTTCAATGACAACATGAAGCCTGTTAGACTACGAGAGCACTTGGAGAAAGTCCATCTATCCAATTCCAAGGACAATGTTGAGGTTTTCAAGCAGAAGAGAGCTTGCTTCTTGACCTCAGGTACCTTGCCCAAGCTTGGATTTTCTTTGTCACAGAAATCTGCACTGGAGGCATCATTCAAGGTTGCATATCTTATTGCAAAGAACAAGAAGCCCCACACCATTGGAGACCTTTGGTGAAGCCTTGTGCTCTGGAGATGGTGGAACTGATGTGTGGTCACCAGCAGAGGAAGCAGGTTGAGAAAGTTCCTTTGTCCAATGACACTATTCATTCCAGGATTAGTGCCATGGCTGCAGACATTCTGGATCAATTCTTGTGCGAGATGAGAAGCAGTCCTTTTCCATTTAGCATGCAGCTGGATGAATCCACTGATGTAGCACAATAAAGTCAGATTCTTGTATTTCTGAGATATGTTCTCAGTGGATTGCTGAAGGAGGAATTTCTCTTTTGTAAGCCACCCCTAGCTACTACCAAAGCTGCTGATGTGCTGCAGCTAGTCAGGGCATTCTTCATTTGAAAACCAGTTTGACTGGACTTTAAGAATTTCTTCAATTTGCACAGGTGGTGCTCCCTCCATGCTCGTAATAAGTCATGATTTTCAGCACTGGTAAAGAAAGAAGTTCCAGATTTGTCACTACACACTGTATTCTTCATCGTCAGGCACTGGCATGCAAAACTCTACCTCCAACCTTGAAGTCAGTTCTTTCTACTGCAGTCCAAGTTGTAAATTTTATTCGCTCACATGCCTTGAACCACTGCCTCTTCAAGTTGTTCTGTCAGGAGGTGAGCTCTGAGAATGAAGTTCTGCTCTACCACACTGAGGTGCGCTGGTTGTTCAGGGGAGGGATGCTTTCTCGGTTAGTAGAACTGAGAGTGGAGCTTGCCATTTTCTTTCAAGAAAAAGAGAGTGACCTTGCTGACAAGTTTGACTATCCAAATTTCATTCATTACTTGGCATACCTGGCTGACATCTTCACCATCTTGAATGAGTTGAACACATCTCTCCAAGGACCTGCTGTGACTGTAATGGATGCTACTGAGAGATTGCAAGCCTTCCTTAACAAACTGCCACTATTCCAATGACGACTAGAAAAGTCCAACTTGGCCAACTTTCCACTCTTGGATGAAGTTGTAATATCTGGTGTAGAAGGAAGCACTGAGGGATCACTGCCTGACAACACCAAAGGGAAATTTCAGAGCACCTTTCAACATTGCAAAGGTCCTTTGATGGGTATTTCTGTCAAGACATTGCTAGGAAAGATCTTTGGATTCGCAATCCTTTTCTCTGTGACTTGGACAACATTGATGACAGTGACTTTGCTAAAGATGACCTGATTGATTTGAGAACCAGAAAAGTACTGAGGAGTGCCTTCAGTTGCAATACCTTGATTGAATTTTGGTGTGCCCAGCTAGATTCCTACCCAAGAGGGCAGTACTGACTCTTTTATTTGCCACAAACTATCTCTGTGAAGCAGGATTCTCCACACTTTTGACGATTAAAACCAACGAACGGAATAAGTTGAATGCAGAGGATGACATGAGAGTTGCTTTGTCCAAAACAGTCCCCAAATTTTAATTGCTGATTGATCATAAGAAGCAGCAGGTCTCTCACTAAATTCGCTGTTGCCTATGGTCAAAACTGTTGTGTTCCTAAAATAAACATAGTTTATTATGCATTTTCTGAAAGTTTCACGAGGGGGTGCATGAACTTTTTTGGGAATCTGAAGGGGTGCATGGAACCCAAAAGGTTAGGAACCACTGGTCTATCTGGTATTGTTCAGGAGGACTTGCTGTTCAAAGCTCGAACAGACAGGCCGGACATTTCAAATTTATTAACGCTATTTTTCATAATGAAATTGTGTTAAAAACATTTCTTTCAATAGAAAACCAAATTTGCACTCTATTAAAAAAATTCTGATTCGCTGATTTAATCAAACAAACAATTACTTTCACATTCACATCCCAAGCTATAAAAAGTACATCTATACAACAGAGACATTATCAGTGAGGTAATTTTGGGAGACTCGGCTCTCCGGACCCATCTCGTCTTCTCCCGATATTCCCATTGCCCCGACCACTTCACAACCAAACGTGACACAAACAATCTAAATGTGTTGTCTAATTTTTAAAAAAAAAGATCAGAAAGGTAAGAGCCAATGTGTAAATAAGTCTGCACAGCAAGATGCGGGGAAATCAGGCCAACGTCAAACAGGACGCGTGGGATCATTGGGGGCCACAGACAGTGGGACGTTAACCATAATTCGGTCTTGACCCCCCCCCCACGCTTTGGAGTGGGAGTCGTTTCAGATCCTTGTCGGGGCAAAAGGGATGGATGGGGGTTGGTGCAATAAAAAAAAATTCAAGGCTGCGGTTTGTAATTATCATTTGCCTCACAATAGTCATCCCATCCCATCCCGCCCCAACCAGGTACTTTTAAATTATTTATCTTAGTATCTTATACAGTCATACTCCCGAAGGTAAGTTGTTGGTTATTGCTACGCTTGGGGCAGTCCTTGACCTTGGTGACCCTTGCCCTTTTCATCCTTACTCTTAATATCCTCCAAGCTTGCTTACCGCACATGAAACGCGATGATTGTTCATTTTACAAAATGTGATGCGTTGATTTGAACCATCAGCACTAATTTGAAACAAAGGGCTTCCCTGGTCACGCACTACATTTTCTGAAGAAAGGAAACATGTTACCACTAGAAGTAAACATATTTTAACAAAACGGATCGTGTTACAGTGCATGGGGAAAACAGTGAAGTCTGACTTGTTTTATGGAGCAGAAAAATGGCAAACAACAGCAGCTGGTTCAGGGAAGAAAAAAAAACCTACAGGCGTTTATCAACTCATGTCTCCGAAAAAATTCTCCGAATTCGCTTGCCCGACGTCAACACCAACGAGGACCTCTGACGACGCACAAAAGAACCAGCGGAAGAGATAGTCTGCCAGCTCAGGCGTGGATTTATTGGCTACGCCCTCAGAAAAACTCACGTCCAGTATCATGAGAAAATCTCTCACTTGGAGCCCAGTGGACATGAGGAAAAAGAGTTCGACCCAAAATGACTTATAGAAGGGAACTGGAGCCAGATACCGATGACACACGCGGCACAAATCAAAACTGTAACTTACAAAGTTGTTCGTCCGTCGATTCGACGAAGACCACTCTAGTCATCCGAGGGTTGCTGGGACTGGCTTTGTTTGTGCGTGCGCAGATGGCTGATGAGGCCGATCCTAGCACGGAAGGTTCGGGAACAGACGGGACAAGGGACGAGTGGGACATCTCCAGGAGGGTTGACAGCACGGGCCTTTCGGGCTTGCCTCTTCTTTTCTGCGGAGGTGATCCAGTTTGCCTCGCATGACCTGGAACCTTCGTGGATGGAAGAACGCCAGGTGGAACGGTCCATTGCAGCAAGTTCCCACGTGTCTGGGTTTATGGCAAACGCTTTCAGTGAGACTTTCAGTGTGTCTTTGTAGCGTTTCTTTTGCCAACCGTGGGACCGCTGGCCATGCTGGAGCTCGCCATAGAAGAGTCTCTTTGACAGTCTCTCGTCTGGCATTCGGACCACGTGCCCTGCCCAACGAAGTTGGGACTGCATCAGGAGTGTGAATATGCTGGGGAGAACTGCCTTGGTCAGTATCACTGTGTCTGTTATTTTATCCTGCCACTTTATGCCGAGGATCTTACAAAGTACAATTGAAGAAATACACCTAACTTATTCGAGACTACAATGTTAACAGGAAGGAAAGTAAAAGAGCGCTCTCAGCTTACGGTGAGTAGTCATTTTAAAAAAATATGACACCACGCTCACAGAAATATGTAGCTCTTTGGCTTTGCGAAATTCCCCGCCAATCCAAATCGTTCCGCGTTAAAATATTTTCCTTATTTATTAAAGACCTAGGTCGTGCCCATGTAACTTATCCTTTTTTGAGAAATACGAAATATTAAACTTCCTGAAATGTACACACAGTATTTTATAAATAACAATCCTCAAATCCTCTTTTTGCATCGTTTCCTTTTCCAAAATAAAAATATGAGCTAAAACAATGACGTTATATAATATTTTTTACGGCGAGAATCTTTAATTTATAATCATTTTGCGCACCTCCCGATGCACACCTAGTATTAAATATAAGATCAAACAATGACGTCATAGCGTTATACATCTAATGATCCAGTGAGTGAGTGACTTGGGCTATTATATTTTATATGTTAGGACATTTCTAAATACATGTATTTCTAGACAAGTCGCTAGAACGCAGATTTTTTTTCACTTTTACAATATTCAGTGCGCACCTGACCATTTCCCGAATTAGCAAGAGTCTCTGATTGACAGGCCCGCGACCTCATGTAAACAGCAGGATACTAACAACCTTACTCTGGCTTGTTATGATTAACTTAACACTTATCTTACAATGGCATTTCAAGTATATTTATCAAGCATCCGTAAAAATAGGTCTGTATAAGGTTTGTTGAAGAAAGTTACTGTTATTCTCAAAAAGACATGCTAATTCAAAATATCATTAACTGCATGATAATATTTCTGATAGCCAATTGTGCAAAATGTCATAGCCTTTTGACTTCTGATCACAACTATGCAAGAAGTGTTGACTTCGCAGTGAAATAACCTCAAAGGTCTGAATTGACTACAAGTATCTAAGGAACCGCTTGCATTACTGTTTCGCGTTGAGAGCATCATAAAAACTAAGAGAAGTGCACGTCATAGTAGTTCACCGATAACATTAAAGCGCTGACCACAAGATGCTTACAATAGTCGTTGCGAGTGTCCAATCTCCATTTTGTGGTTTTTTCGTTTCAACGTCTAGAATTTGACATACAAATAATGGATTCAGCACTTGGAAAATTGGAAATTTTTAGGAACTTAAAAAAAAAGTAGTTGATCGATGACAGACTACTATGTAAACATTGCTGAGACAGTAAGCTGGCGTCATTGACTTTATGAGAATGCTCATGAAGAATACAATGAATATATTATAAATCTTCATCTTGTGTATTTAATTTGGCTTAAGGCGTAAGATGTCTAAAGAGTGGAGAGAGGGAGAGAAAGGAGAGGCTGCATCTGGAGTGTCAACGTTGCTCCTAGTGGAGAGAGAGAAAGGAGAGACCGCACGTACGTCTGGAGTGTCAACGTTGCTCCTAGTGGAGAGAGAGAAAGGAGAGACCGCACGTACGTCTGGAGTGTCAAAGTTGCTCCTAGTGGAGAGAGAGAAAGGAGAGACCGCACGTACGTCTGGAGTGTCAAAGTTGCTCCTAGTGGAGAGAGAGAAAGGAGAGACCGCACGTACGTCTGGAGTCGTCAACGTTGCTCCTAGTGGAGAGAGAGAAAGGAGAGACCACACGTACGTCTGGAGCGTCAACGTTGCTCCTAGTAGTCCTAGTTTTTTGTTTTTCTTGTGTGTGGCTACCAGCTGTTGTATTATTCGCTACTCGCCACAAGCTGTTTGACAAGCTTACCTCCAAGTAATTACATTTACAACGTGTCGGCTGATGAAAGTGTGTTGGGTTTATTGATCATCGTAATCAATTTTAATTCTCTTTCCCCCACCTCTCTCTTTCTCTCTCTCTCTCTCTCTCTCTCTCTCTCTCTCTCTCTCTCTCTCTCTCTCTCTCTCTCTCTCCCACCTCTCTCTTTTTCTCTCTCCTCTCCTCTCCCTCCCTCTCTCTCTCTCTCTCTCTCTCTCTCTCTCTCTCTCTCTCTCTCTCATCCTAGCCCTTTGCAACCTATTGCAGTCATAAATGTGTACAATTTAAGAAAAGATGCTTTAATATATAAAGTGTGAGTCTAGAATTCTCTACCATTCCATATTAGGACTATTCGTACTACAAAGGTCTTTAAGAAATCACTTTAAAAAATCGTTTAATAATTTACTTTCCAAATTAACCATAAATTATTTCTCTGACTGACTGATACACGTAACTTATGTGCACCATCATGTCATTAAATGTTTTGTTTAACTAGGACACGACCTTGTTAAATTGAATGCATTTTCATAAATATATTTGTTTACTAGCATCCCGGCTGCTAACCGGGACCCCTTGCCGTATAAGTTATCAAATTATTATTTTTATCTTATTACTATTATTATTATTATTATTATATTTATCATTGTTATCATCATTATTTTATTAAATTAATTAAAATGCGCATTTAGAAAGCTTTGTTAAGTTAACTTGACTTTGATTAGAGCAATTCGTAATATTATTATGTAGTTGCACATACGTTGTTGTTTTGTTTTTTTTTGTTGTTTTTTTATTTTAAATATTTATTTATTTGTTTCCCGCTTCGTTACCTCACATAAAACTGTTTGATTTATGAACGCCGGGCTCTTTACCCTCAAACATTCCTCCAAGCTGCCCAACACATCGTTGTGTGACAGCAACCACGGAGAGCAAACAATTGTTTTTTCTCCACGAACTTCTCCCCCTCGACTAGGAGAGTTTGGACTACAACAATACAAGGGGATACAATAGGGGACGTTGTTACGTGGTTTCCATGAAGAAGGGATAATTTTGACCGAACCCGTCAGGTGTTCTCAATCTTGGATGACAGCCACGGGGATGATAACGTGAAGTTCTCAAAGGGACTACTTTTGGCCAGTGGCGTAGCTAGGGTCATGTGCGCCCGGGGACATGACACAAAATCTGCCCCCCTTGTCGGACCGAAAGATTCTGGGGGCTCACTGAGAAAAATTTGAAATTTTACGGTTTATAAAGTTCATTTTTGAAGCTTCTGGTATTTTAATGAAATAGAATACAGACTAATAATTCTTTATATGTTTCTAAACAATTTTTTTTAAAAACCAAAATACTCTACTAATTATACAATTAGACATAGTCTACAAAAAAATGATTTTCCTTGATTTGAATGTCGCAAACTCGTCAATCACGTTGTCAAAATTAAAATTCTCAAGTGTATCTCTTTCGATGCTAAGGAGTGCAAGATCACTCAGATCTTGTCCCATTAAAGCACATAAATAAGACAAAATAAGCTTCAGTTTGCTGAAGGACCGCTCACAGCTTTCAGTTGAAACAGCAATTATTAGAAGTATTTGAAGTGAAATGCGCAGATTTGGAAATATGTCTTCTCCATATTAAACAATAAAACCAAGAAGATCCAAAGGAGTTTTCGATAGAACTTCAGTCCGGGTACTGAGCAGCATTTCTCGGTCTCTGATTTATGTGCACAATTCGTGACAATTGACGTCACTGTCGTATAAATTAGCAAAATCTAAGCAACTTTAACGAAGTGTATCGACTTTTGTCTGAGCAAGAAGAGTTTTGACGTCCAGTAAAAATCCAAATATGTTTTTTAGATTTTTTAGATGTAAAAACCGTATTGATATCTCATGTTGGAGTCTATAAATTACGCTGTTCATATCACGTGCAATTTCTTCTTCTGCACAAAGTCCTGCATCTCTTGTTAATTCTCCGGGCATCCTCCTATGTCGTCTAATCCTTCTGTCAACCTCGATCCCCCAAGTTGTGAATCTTCTTTTCCATTTTCTACCGCAACCTGTCTCAAATTATCACGAATGTTGACAATTTCTTGCTCAAGCGATTCAAGATCAGATGCTGCTTCTTTGAAATTCACAGTAGGATCCTGCAACCGTTTCTGGACACGATCAATTTTCCCAAGTATGATGTTCCAGAAATTTAACAAAACTAGGAATTTAAAGTTTAATATACCTGCCAGCAAAGTGTCTGCTTCACTTCTGGTGTCAGGCGTCATATTTGTATGTTCTGGTAATTTTTCCAAAAGCCCTACCAGCTCATCTAGTCCTTCATAAATTGCTTTAACAGCTTCTGATCTTGCACTCCAACGTGTTTCAGACTCCCTCTTCATTGTGATTGGCACAACTCTTTTTAATTCTTCCCAACGATTTGTTGAAAGAGAGAAAACAAAAATTTATACTTTCAACTGTTCAAAAAAAACGTGATAACAACTGGATCCTGTTTAGCTGAGTGTACTACTGCTAAGTTTAAGCTGTGGTTGTCACAATTGATGAACAAATGCTCTGTGATTTCTGACACATATTCGGTGTTGAAGGCCGGATATATGCTCAGTCATTACAGCAGCATTGTCATAGCATTGTGACCGATAGTCAGCTAGAGGTATGTTATTAGATTCCAGTTTCTCTACGATAACTCTTTCAAGGCTTGCTGCGTCTTTGGAATATATCTGGATAAAACCTAAAAATGATTATTTGATGGTTTATTTTTTAGTTTGAAAATCCACATCCACAAATCTGATGACTTGAGAAAGCTGTTCCCGGTGTCTTAGATCGGGTGTTGAGTCAAGTAAGATACCGTAGTACATTTTTTTTCTGATTTCACTCAACAGCTGATTTCTTACAGTCGATGAAAGTAGGTGGATAAATTCATATGGATTTCCGGTGATAAATAAGATACTAAACCTGGATTTCCTCGGGCATGTTGTAATTTTTTTTCTAACAGTGGATCAGACTGATAAAGTTTGATCACAGAGACACAGGAAAGAAAGGCGGTGTCTGATGTTTTATATAACAGGAATCCAACTTGCTTTGACATACCGACAAAAGCCCGTGAGAGGAGAGGCCTTCCCTCCATCCCTCACCACTTTACACCCTCCACAGTGGAATTAGGGAAGTAAGATTTTTCTTTTTAAAAAGAGTCACAGCATGCAGCAAAGGGACGCAAATTAACCATTCTGTAAGCCAGTGGTTCTCAACATTTTGAGATTCAAGGATCACTTGAAAAATGTGTGTCTTAGCTACGGACCACTACTAAACATTGTGCTACTGCCGAGCTGGAAAGTTAAATATAATTATACTGTGTATATCTTTTGCACACGCTCCTTCTATACAGAAGATTATTGCTAGCTATAAGTAGTATACATGTTAGTTAGTAAAGCTATACTAATATGCTACGTTTTGCGTGCTCCAAAAATAATTTTGTTATGGCTTTCTTTTATTTATATTAGTCCCATAGTCTTCTTATTTAATTGTATTTGCTAACTATTAAAAAAATTTAAGTCATAAACAGTAGTTTGTATTAAAATGACTGCTATATTAGTTTATTTAGTACGAACAATGTTTTGTTTTTATTGGGATCAATGCAGAAAATCCACTTTCACGAAGTTGCAAAGGGTAAAAGTGTTTTAAAAGCTATCTGAGACAGTTCGAAGTACTCCAAAATTTCAGTTAAGCCCACTTTCTGATGCAACATAATCAAAGTGGTATCGCTAGTCACTTCAATGAACTGGTTTAATTACGATGTTGGTAATTTTATTTGATGAGACAATGTGTGCGAGATTAGGACTGGGAACCCACGAAAAACCACTGAACGTTAAAAATCACCAAAGTAGAATTAAAATTGTCCCTGCATTGATTGAATATGACCAAAAATCAAATTTATCAACAGTTGTTTATTTATTTCGACATTTTCTGGTTTCTCGGTGATTTCGTACAATTGATCAAACATTTCAATGTTACCTTGAAATAATCTTATTTTCCAAAGATCACGCTTTTTCGTAAAAGCAGACACTTTGTCACTGAGAGCAGTGGCGTCACTAGGGGGGTGCGGTGGGGGCGGGCCGCCCCGGGTGACACCCATCAGGGGGTGACACCCAAGCCAAAAATTTACTGTGTACTATTTTAAGTCAGAAAAAAAGAAGACACATTTTTTTTCATCTAGAAAGAAATTGAGAAATACATTGAAATACGTTTAAACCGAAAACGTATTAATAAAATGAAATATCAGTTAACAGGCAATAATAAAACGTCTCCACAAACTACCATAAAACTAATTAGGACAAAAAATGAAAGAATAAAAAAAACAAGTTTTTGACTAAATCCTTTATGTACGAGACGTAACTAAAAGAATGTTCATTATAATACGCAGCGCAAGACCATCCAAAAAAATACAAAATTGTAGTTGTGTCGTAAAACTGGTTTAATAGAATGCGCACCGATCAGGAATATGTTTATGAAAAGTGTTGTCAATAAAATACGCACCTTATTGCGTGACAGAAAGGTTCAATATAATACGCACCGCGACGCTCTATCTCAAAAAATAACATGATTCATAGGAATAAATAAAATAATATTAAAAAATCAATAATTTAATTACGGTACATGCGATCGATCTGAAATTTTGATACATAGTTTTTATCATTGGCACAAAACAGCATGCTAAATTTCAGCTCGCTAGCTTACGCGGAAGTGGGTTAAAAATCGATCCAAAGTTTTGGCGACAAAGGCGCAACCAGACACCACGAGTTAATATAAAGGATTTAAAAAGCCGCACAATTTTAAAAAGGCTGGACATAAAAGTAGCGGTGTCTTTTGTTTTAGAAGAAAATCCAACATACTGGGCTTTGACATACCGACACACGGAGTCAGCCTGTCAGACCAATCCCGACTCACTACTTCCTCCACGACATTTGAGGGGGTGGGCATAAGTTTTTTCTTCAAAAAATAAACAGATAGGTTTTCTTTGTTTTGTTTTTTTATTTATAGGAAAATAAGGCATTTAACGTGTTTGAGTTATTATTTTGTTAAATTTATAATTATTAAACATGCATATCTATGTTAATTTAATGTACTCTAAGAAACATGATTTTCGTATTTTTCTTGAGTATAGGTACTTTTTAAAATAACCTTTAACACTAAATTAATTTCACATAAAAACATTTCAGTCTTTTCGATTTCGTATGAAACGATTTTCACTGATAGATCGCGTGATGCGTACGTTCGGCAGCCGAAGTAAAGTTGATTTTGAACGACGCGATCAGAACCGCACCTGCAGCGACAAATTTTTAATGTTGAAAACCATCTAGTCTGAACATTATAAAGCATATTACTGAATATATAATCTATTAAATTCAAGTATTTTGTCTACGATTCATGATTCCACATTCTTGGAGCAGCAAAGGTAAGCCAGTTGAATCCTTTATTAAATTTTGTTAAAACAGGGAAAGATAGTGAGAATTTTCTCGAATTATTTTTGAGTCAAAATGCCACATTATAGTATGCCTTTTCCTGGTTAAATAATTATTTAATAATGATTGACTAATTTTGAAAGAATGTTACAAAAGTAAGCCAAATGACACTTAAATTTTGGACACGTTCAAAAGTTAGAAGAATTTTAGAAAATTTAATGTTCTTTTAAAGTATGACAGACAAGACTTAAACTTTAAAAAATGGCATTCAATTAATTAATTAACTTTTTTCAATTTAAGGCTTGTTTGAGATTCGCCCCCTAGAATAACAATGTTCTAAGTTGAGATTTTGACAAAAATGAGTTATTGCCGCTGGGATATTGTCCATGTTTCAATCTATCATAGCACAAATTGTGAAAGGTGTATCGTGAGACAATTTTGTAAGTAGTACAAAATAACAAGGTCCTAACTCAATAAAGGTCTATCAAACATCACATAGAACATTATTCTAGGGGAGCGAATGTTGGGAACATTGTCCTTCTTTAAATAATAGATTTTGGCACATGTATGTCATTAAAGAGCGCACGATGAAAGTGAATGAAATTTTTAAAAAAACACAAACGAATCGTGTAATGAAAACAATAGATTTGAGCTTTATTATTAAACAAATAAAAAGCTCAACGTTACACCTTTCACAATTTGTGCTATGATAGATTGAAACATGGACAATATCAGCGCTTTTAAAATCAGAACAGCTTGGAATATCAGTAGAGAACAGAGCCAGGTTGAAGAAAAGGGTGACAGGTGAGAAAACAAGAGATGCTGGACTAACTCTGCAAGAAGAAAACAAAAGGTCGATGTTTGAGTGTATTGATCGTTTCCATTCTGAACTCCAGATCAGATCAAGTGCAATCAAGGAAGTAGCAACCATGTTTGGGGCTGTTCAAGCCAAAAGCTTGATATCTGCCACTGAAGAAGAATTACTAAAGTCCATTCCAAGCTTGTCCACTTTCTATGATGAGTTGTCAGAGGAAGAGCTTTTATTAGAAATACCAAGGCTGAGAAGGCACCTGATGGCAGCAGAGATCGATCTCAAAGATGCTGAAGACTGGTCCGTACTTTACGTTTTGAAATGTGTAGCTAAATGGGACTTCATAGAATCTCTCCCCTATCTCACATTGAGTTTACGATTATTTGTTACAATCTGTGTGTCTGTGGCTTCATGTGAAAGGAGTTTTTCAAAGCTAAATCTTATAAAGAATTATTTGCGATCTACAATGGGGCAGTCAAGGGTTTCTGATCTTGCCATGTTATCCATTGAAAGTGATTCGGCACAAGAAATAGATTTCGATGACGTAATAAACAAGTTTTCCGTTTTAAAGGCCAGAAAATCGAAATTCTGATTCTTGAAATATATTTAATGACATTGTATTTTGAATTATTACATAATATTCTGATAGTTGCTGATTTTGCAAACCCAAAACAGAACAGTTACAACCTTACCTTATTTGAAGTTGTACTGTAATGGTTGTAATATTCTAATTTTGGTAATGTAATATAATTGTTGTAAATTTTAATGGAACGCAATGTAGATGCAAGTTTGGAAATTTGAAAATATTACAGTCATTTAACCGTATTACTTAAAATTAACAATTTTATGTTAAAGTTAAAATAAAAATTTAAAATTAACTTTTTTCTATTTAGTTCTTAAATGTTACAATATTTTACCTATCGACTTTAAATTCAACTTTTCTCCCAATGCCTTTCTAACAAACATTTGATCTATATTTTCAAACGTTACTAAAGAATCTGTGTGTTCCCAGTATTTGGCAGACTCGAGGAGATTTATGGGGCAAGTCGTGGGGGGGGGGTGACACCAAGAGCTACCGCCCCGGGTGACACCAACCCTAGTGACGCCTCTGACTGAGAGTAATATAATGTGTCTGCTTTCCTTGCCGAGTTGAAATAAGTTTATTTTGTTCTTCAAAAATTTCAGCCAAGTAAGCCAGAACAGCAACCCATAAGCTATGGTTTAAATAATCAACAAGCTTTGAGTTTTTTCTTATACAAGAAACTCTCTTACGTCATCACGTAATTCAAACGGTCTGATAACCAGCGAATTTCAGTACACATCAGTAACTGTTAATGTTCAAGATTCATATTCGAACACAAGAAATCAAAGAAACGCGAATTTAATAGACAAGCCTTGATAAAATGTAAAAACTTTTTTTTCTTATGTGTGTGTCCCATAACCTTGTGGTCGTAGGGGGTTCTAATGTTACCATTAGAACTTTCTCAGGGCTTGGTAGACCTTGGAGGCGCCCATCCCATCTCCAGGTCAGCGGAGGACTTTTTAGCGATAGTCATTCATCAACATTTTTATTGTGGCTTTAACGTGGGCTAGATCCCACGCCCCTCAGCTTGTGAGGCGAGCGCTTTATTGACTTCGCTATGCAGCCTGCCAAAAACTATTTAGGCCAGATCAAAATATATATTTTAAGTCTGCGTTAATTATTTTACTTGCTAGTCTTTCTTGATAAATTTCATGCTTTGCTCGCGGACCACCAGGCACATCTTTGCGGACCACTAGTTGTCCACGGACCACAGGTTGAGAACCACTGCTTTAAGCCACTCCTTTTCCTTGTGGTGATTTTGGCGGCTTTTAGTGTCTTCTCTATCTGCTCTATTAATAGAATTGCCTTTGTCTCTTACTGCTCCCTTACTCTCACTCCCAGCAACTCACAGTTTTTTTTTAAATCGCCATCAGCAATACTACATTGTGGATGTGTCATTTATTTATGAGTAGAATGGCGCCCCTTAACCCTTCAATGGGGGCGCCGAAATCAAGCTTGCCAACTGATTTGTAATGAAGATATTTTCGGATCTCTAAAATTCAATCTTGCAAACGTATTTGGGATACATTAGTTTACATCAAAATAAAATTAAACAATGAGTTTTAATACTCATTTTGGCGCCCCCTAACGTGGCGCCCGGGGACATATGTCCCCCCCTGCCCCCCCCCTCGCTACGCCACTGCTTTTGGCAGTGCTCATAGATTGTGAGAAAAACAATAATGGGTGGGTGTGTGGGTGGGTGGCGACAGTGAAGTAATTATTGGCTCTCCACTGTGGAACATGACAACGTCAGACAGAAATGTAACCCTTAGAAAATGTTACTAGTAGAAAAAGTAACTATTAGAAAATGTAACCCTTAGAAAACGTTACTAGTAGAAAAAGTAACTATTAGAAAATGTAACCCTTAGAAAATGTTACTAGTAGAAAAAGTAACTATTAGAAAATGTAACCCTTAGAAAATGTTACTAGTAGAAAAAGTAACTATTAGAAAATGTAACCCTTAGAAAATGTTACTAGTAGAAAAAGTAACTATTAGAAAATGTAACCCTTAGAAAATGTTACTAGTAGAAAAAGTAACTATTAGAAAATGTAACCCTTAGAAAATGTTACTAGTAGAAAAAGTAACTATTAGAAAATGTAACCCTTAGAAAATGTTACTAGTAGAAAAAGTAACTATTAGAAAATGTAACCCTTAGGAAAATGTAACTCCTAGAAAATGTTACTAGTAGAAAAAGTAACTATTAGAAAATGTAAGTCTTAGAAAATGAACCTCTCAGAAAATGTAACTCTTAGAAAATGTAACTAGGAAAATGTAAAAAAATTAAACAACCCGTAAAAACAAGTTTTTTTTACTATAAATCCCTTATATATGAGACATAACTAAAAGTATTATGTTTCATATAATACGCACCGCGCGACAGACTACCATAAACATTTACAAATCGGCAATATATTATAAAAGTATGTTCAATATAATAAACACCGCACCGCGCGACAGGAACATATTAAAAAGGTTCTTCACCATAATACGCACCGCGCGACATACTAGCACATGCCACATAGAGATACATAGAGGTAAACTAAAAATTCATTAATTTTAGAAAGGTACATTCGAAATTTGATACAATGCATTTTTATGTGACAAAGGTCTATGTGCAAAATTTCAGCTCGATAGCATCACGGGAAGTGGGTCATCTTTGACTTTTGTTTTTCCGCGGGACCACGACAGACAGACAGAGATCACGACAAAACGGTGAAGTTAATAAAAGGGATTTTAAAAAGTTTAAAATGTGAACAAATAATAGACACAAAATGTCGAAGTTATACAATAACTGTCCTAGCCCGACAGAAAATATACCAATGCGATATAAAATATACATATTTGACGGAATGTGTCCCAACATAGAAAGAGAATGTAAAAAATTACATCGATGTCTTGGATCGTGTGCTCCGCGAAGACAGTGGGGAATGACCAGAGCTTCCCACAGTTCTTAATCTGTTTACACTAAACTATATAAGGGTGGCAGGATACACCATCTGAACTACTACGTCGATATTTAGTTTTAGCCTAGAGCTCTGAGGGGTGCGCTTGTGTAAGCGGGGAGGGAACGCTACCTCAAAGAAGCGCCACAGAAAGACTCCAACATTTCAAGACTTGTCATCTGTGAGAAGGAAGAAAAACTGCGTTGATCAAGTTATCTATTACGTGCCGTCTGGGGCACAGTGATTTTGGCCAGTGCTTCTCAAAGTGGTGGTCCGCGGACCGATGCCGGTCCGTGGGCAATCCGCCGCCGGTCTGCAGCAGTTGTCAAAATGGGACAGAAAAAAAATGTCAATGCAGGGAAAATGGTGCACCGGTCCCTAGTGCAATGGAAAAAATTCCTGCCGGTCCGCCATACTAAAAAGTTTGAGAAGCACTTATTTAGGCGCCCGGAAGTTTTCTTCGACGTGTAAGAGCGCGTAAATATCGAATCTTTCCCCGTGTAGTAAATGGCGCCTACAATCAAATAACACATCTGCTGCTTGAAGCTGAGAAGTTTTAATCAGAATCTATTGATTGAAAATTTTGACACTGCGTCCTTTACTTACAACCTCTTGACCGTGAGTATGGATATGGTTTGTATTAGGCAACAATAAAAAAAACATCCAAAATTTTCACAACTAGCGGACGTTGGGGGGAGAAATGAATTTTACGCCCGGGGTTGGTGTTTTATTACTTTTGTACATTCCTTTTTTATAAGGAGTCGTGGAATTTTCGGAATTCAACAGATGAAACTATAATCTTGATAATCCGCACCATAGCCTTAACAACAACCACGTCACCAAATACTTCTTTGAATGGAAATATAATACACACCCCCCCACACACACACAGAGAGAGATTGCTGGGACAGAAGACACGTTAACGTATTGATGGCAAGCTGTTTGGGGTTTATTCAAGCATGTATTCAACAGCTTGGCCTTGCACATTACTGAGACCATAAAGGTATTTTCACAGCAACATTGATCGTGTATGCGGATCCCACCTCCCAATGAAAATACATCTTGTCCCTCCGAACACACTATTTGTCCCTCCGACCACACTTCTTGTCCCACCGACCACATGTCTTGTCCCACCGACCACACTTCTTGTCCCTCCGACCACATGTCTTGTCACTCCGACCACACTTCTTGGGGGCCGTCCATAAAGTACGTCACGCTCCAGAGGGGGGAGGGGGTGTAAGAAAGTGTGACACTTTGTGACAGGGGGGAGAGGGGGTCTGGCCATGTGTGACATCACGCTGTTTTATATTAAATTTTGATTATTTTGTTAATAAAAACAACAATTTGTTCGAAAGTGTGACGTACTTTAGGGGGGGAGGGGTTCCGAGATGTGTGACAGTTTGTGACAGGGCGGAGGGGGGAGTTAAAAATGGTCAAAAATAGCGTGACGTGCTTTATGGACGGCCTCTTGTCCCTCCGACCACATGTCTAGTCCCACCGACCACACTTCTTGTCCCTCCGACCACACTTCTTGTCCCTCCGACCACACTTCTTGTCATTACGACATCAAGTTTTGATTCCACTGTCAAACATTCATGTCCACAGAGCGACCCTCTTGACCCATCAAACAAACATCTTGCCACACAGAGCGACCCTCCTGTCACATCAAACACACATCTTGCCCCACAGAGCGACCCTCTTGACCCATCAAACAAACATCTTGCCCCACAGAGCGACCCTCCTGTCACATCAAACACACACCTTGCCCCACAGAGCGACCCTCCTGTCACATCAAACAAACATCTTGCCCAAGCTGTTAACTCACAAACACAACCAACTACCCCCAGAATTATTGCAAATGCCCCCCGCCCCCGTGTTATCTCCCGATATTTATACATTTCTACTGCCCCATTAAGAGACACTTGTATCCCGTCCCTTTTGTTCTTCTAAACCCATTTAATCTTTATCACCAACCTTCCAGCAGAACCCTATTGCCCGCGGTGTTCAATTTGAAAGAAAATGGGGGGGGGGTATTTTTAACCAAATCACTATTCACATCACTCCCCTGAACAATGCAATATTTTCAAATATAGTTGTTATTCACACACACACACACCCGTCAACACGCGTTTTCTTGTGCGAACGTTTTAGACTGTTCCCCTTACTTTAATCATCTTTGATAATCATGTGTAGCTTTTCATTTCATTCCCGTCCAATACTCAAGAGAAATCCTCTCTCACGCTCAAAATGCTTATTCTAATCACTCTTATTAATATTTTTTTTAAACACACAAGTATATTGTGTTAATCCACAGAATACATTTTTAATATTAAAAAGACATATATCTTCCTTGGGCTCTGTAACTTTCTCACACGGCTATCCGCATGCCTCTCGATGTGACCTCCTAAAACGTAACGTTGAGATGCTTTAGCCCAGGGATGCCCAAACTTTTAGCATAAAGGGCCGTATCACATACAGTAAATTACATATGTTGTCAGGATTAGGATTATAAACAAAAAATGACATACTTCAAGACTGACTTAGAGTCTTTTCAATTCATATTCAGCTGTACCTCAAAGATACGAACGCTTCAAGATACGAAAAATCCAAGATACGAAAGGCCACTCGAAGATTTTTTTTCGTTCCAAGATACGAAATAATTCCAAGATACGAAAAACGGGCAGCTGACAACACTGGAAATAACGTACGTAATTCAACGCACCAGAAACTGTTCTGCTCCACTACTGTATAGTTGGTTGGGTGTTGGTGCTCTACATTCGTCAATAGTTGGTGCTCTACATTCGTCAATAGTTGGTGCTCTACATTCGTCAATAGTTGGTGCTCTACATTCGTCAATAGTTGGTGCTCTACATTCGTCAATAGTTGGTGCTCTACATTCGTCAATAGTTGGTGCTCTACATTCGTCAATATTTTCGTGAAATTTAAAGGTTCACATTTGTGTGCATAATATTTTTTCATCTATTTTATTATGTTTTCATTTTTTTTTATTATTATTCTTTTGATATACAATGTGTACTTTTAAGGATTGGTTGTTTGTTTTTGTTTTTTGTTAGTTTTTTTAATAGATTCCATGATATTTTCAATTTTTAGTGCTGTTTCTGTGTGGCTTGGAATGGATTAGCCATTTTACATGTAAAACTTAGTTGGAGATACGATAAATACAAGATACGAAGGCCTCCCCGGGACGGATTAAATTCATATCTCGAGGTACCACTGTCTTTATTTACTTTTTCGGCATTTTGTAAGAGTTGTATTATGTGGTGACATAAATCGTTAAAAAAAATATCGCGATTTTCGAAACTTTATAAATATCTCATTCCATCATTAGAGAATACTAATATCTACCCAGCTTACGATAAAAAAAATTTGCTGAAATAAAACATGTGCCGAAAATTTTGTGATAAAATCGTGATGTAAAAACTGTCTTTTAAGTACACCGATGCCTCATTCATTACCTCTTCAAGTCGGCAGAGATAAACAAAATTTATTTGTGGCATCTATTTTTGCTATCGGACGTCATTGAAATTCATACGCATAGCAGCACATTGACTCGTCAGCTTTTTTAAAGCAATATCCACGTTAAAAAAATGTCGTTTAACAATAAAACGTCATATATTTTATTTTATTGCTATCTAGCGGTAGCGCGCTGGACTTCAGAACCGAGACAGAGGCCGGTCACGGGTTCTATTCTTGGAGCTGGCAAGGCCCCCGGGGCATTGTGCTAGCCACACAATCCCTTGCTCGCTAGTGGTGGCTAAATAAAACTTGTGAATGCTACTTCACATGCACCATAGTCCATCATGGACTGGAAAAGGGGTTATATTATATATATTATGTATATATTTGACGTCGCCGTATTTTGTATTCATAACAGCGCATAATTCCTCCTTTCTTATAAATATAAAATCGCTATTACAGAAAAAAAATCCAAGAATCAATTGTATTTAAGATAAGGCCGAGGGCCAGTTAAAGTTTTAACACAGGCCGCATTAAACCCGCGGGCCGGACTTTGGACACCACTGCTTTAAGATCACGTCTGCTTTGTTCAGATGGGTTTGAGTAGGACAATTCATGCGTCGACAATTTAAAGATTTAATCTATTTCATATCTAACAAGCAGAACAGCAACATACACTAAACGTCTTTAAAAGATGAAAAGACTAGAGGCATTCAATGGAAGTAAAAGGTGAAATTAAATAAAAATAGATATAAATTTTATCGAAATTTTATTTGTTATAAATTACGTAAAAGATAAGGTGAGCTGTCCGGGATAAAAGTTGTGTGCATGCCAGATTTACTGCCATTGTTGGAGAACACACATTCTAAACACCACCATCAAAATTAATAATTAATATCAATTTTGCTCATCGATTTCCTAACAAAAAGTTTTGATTTTAAAATGCTAAATTAAACATGGCAGACTACATTTCAAATGTTAATATGTGTTTTTAATAAAATTATAACGAGATCATTTTGTGTCAATAAGACAGTTTATTTTATTATTAAATTATTATAAAATTTATTTCTTGTTTATCTGCTTCGATTTTTGTCATGTTTTAACGTTATTGTTGGAGTTCAAACGTTTCAGATGACATAAAACTGAACAATGGCGTCATCAAAGTGCACGGATCAATAAATACATACAGTATTCAGTCCCACTGAATCCTACTGGCTATATGGCTGTCTTTCAGTCCTACTGAATCTAACTGGCTATAGGGCTGTCTTTAGTCTTACTGAACCTAACTGGATATAGGGCTACTTCAGTCCTACTGAATCAGATTGGAAGGGCTAACTTCAGTCCTACTGAATCAGATTGGAAGGGCTAACTTCAGTCCTACTGAATCTTATGGGAATAGTTAACTTCAGTCCTACTGATTCTTATGGAAATGTCTAACTTCAGTCCTACTGAATCCTACTGGCTATATGGCTAACTTCAGTTATACTGAATCTGATGGGAATGACTAACTTCAGTCCTACTGAACTTATATGGCTGTATGGCTAACTTCAGTCCTACTGAATCTAACCGGCTATAGTGCTAACTTCAGTCCAACTGAATCTAACTAGCTATTGGGCTGTTCTCAATGTTTAAATTGACTAAAAAATCGATCATCTTCACATATTTTTTTAAATAGCATTGGACTTTGTAACTCACATCTTTGACAGGTTCAGTTATTGATCGCCCATCTGCTACTTGGTCTGTAATCAAGACAGCCATGTCCCTAGCCTCTTGTTGGTCTGTAATCAAGACAGCCATGTCCCTAGTCTCTTGGTGGTCTGTAAGCAAGACAGCAATGTCCCTGGCCTCTTGTTGGTCTGTAATTAAGACAGACATGTCCTAGCCTCTTGGTTGTCTGTAATCAAGACAGCCATGTCCCTAGCCTCTTGTCGGTCTGTAATCAAGACATCCATGTCCCTGGCCTCTAGGCGGTCTGTAATCAAGACAGCTATGTCCCTAGCCTCGTTGCGGGATGAATTCTTCATTCAAAACGACACAATTTTTTCTCGAGGTCATCATTCACGTATTCACGTGATTGAGTATTCAATCATTATGTCATTGTTTCTTAAATTATCTATAAATTTAATCGCTTTCTGAGCCAGGTGTTCTCGACATCTTGTCGGAACGGTCATTTTTTGGGGTATGTGAGAAAGGGTCAAAGCTGCAGGCTGACTGTTATTTATTATACTCCTTTAAAGGATAGGTTCATTTCCTTCGACTGACTGGCTCGAAAAGTTGAGAGCCCTTGTCGTCGAAAGCTTGAGCGGGTGTCTGTACGTACATTCAAATGCACTCACTGAATGTCAGTTAAAATTTGTATCATGCAGCCTATTATTTCTTTATATTATTCTTATTTTCTTGGGGAAAAAAGCCTAAATCCATGCAAACCTCACGTTTTCATTCTGTTTTCGAGAGAGCAGAAATCTATATTCGGCTAATACCCTCAGTAAAAACGTTTCCGGGGCATTCGCATTGAGTCAATGAGCCACTTTGTCTCACTACTTCCTCGTCAAAAAGCCGTGTGGCTCAAAAGGGAGATGACACTAAAATAAAGGGGAACAAACCCCTTCATAAACATTCCCTTTCCTTGTTGGGTCTCGCCAGGCTCTTCCTCTTGATGAGTTTCACAAGTATTTTTTTTAAAAATATTTTTTTACTTGCCTTTCTCTTTAAAAAATTAAATTGATATTTTCAAGCCCCCCAAATCATACCCGTTATCGATAGATGACAAGATGACATGCCTGTAATTTCCATGACCAGATGTTGCAGGAGCATCGTGTGTCTTTGTGAGGTCGATTTATCATTCAGAAATTTACGTAAGAGATTCGAAGGCCGCTAATGAGTGTTTTACAATAACTAAAGGAAAGTTTTCAGCTAAGGTTTGTTGAAGGAAGGAAAATATGAAATTTCAATGTTCTCTTAAAATGTGAAGTGAAGTCACAGCTTTATTATGATATCATTTTTGTTTCCCTTTGCTCACAGTACTTATCAAACGAATACTTCTTGCCTTTAGTTCAAAAGTTTTGGTAACTTACTTAACATTAATATTATCGTTTTATAAATTTTTATGTAGAGATTTTATTTTTAAGTTATTACTGCGTCAGCCACAGACAATGTCAGTACAGATTTCACTTGTATGAGTGATGTTGGTGATAGTTTTTAGTTGTGGATAGTTTTCGCAATACGTTTCGGTTGTGGTTAGTTTGAGTGGTAGATTTCAGTTGTCTGAGTAATATTGGTGATCGATATTATTTGTGGATAGTTTCGGAGATAGATTTCAGTTGTCTGACTGATGTTGTTGGTAGATTTCAGTTGTGGATAGTTTTAGGTGATAAATTGCATTTTTTTGGGGTGATAAATTTCAGTTGTGATGTATGGATTTTCTGGTGATAGATTTCAGTTGAGTGGATGTTGTTGGCGCTTTTAAACGTGAGTAAAGATTTTTTGTTGTTCTAAGTTATACTGTTTGAAATACCTCCTGTACTCTCAAACACTATTGGCGCACACAGACAATTCTCACCGATGGCGTTAGTCAGTGGTCAGTCATGACAGATTTCTCTGGTCGGTGGTCAGTCAGGACATATTTTTCTGGTCGGTGGTCAGTCAGGACACATTTTTCTGGTCGGTGGTCAGTCAGGGCAGATTTCTCTGGTCAGTGGTCAGTCGGGACAGATTTCTCTGGTCGGTGGTCAGTCAGGGACAGATTTATCTGGTCAGTGGTCAGTCCGGACAGATTTATCTGGTCAGTGGTCAGTCAGGACATATTTCTCTGGTCAGTTGTCAGTCAGCACCAGAAACATATCTCTTGTCAAAGGTCATTCAGACCATACACAGATTTCTGTGGTCAATGGTCAGTCAGCACCAGACAAAGATTTCTCTGGTCAGTAGTCAGTCGGCACCAGAAAAAGATTTCTCTGGTCAGTAGTCAGTCGGAATCAGACACAGATTTCTCTGGTCAATAGTCAGTCAGAACCAGACAAAGATTTCTCTGGTCAGTAGTCAGTCAGAACCAGACACAGATGTCTCTGGTCAGTGGTCAGTCAGCACAAGATACATTATCGCTCCCGTAAGACTTGTTCCGTGATGAGAAGCTCTATTCAGGTTGTTTAGTCAAATATAAACGTGCACAGACCTGATGAATTAGTCATGGGCTTAATCATTATACAGTGTTGGAATGCGAATAAGCTTTGAAATATGGGTACAAGAGAAGAGACAAAAACTATTTGTGTGAATAAAAGGATAAATCTTCAGCTTTACTCAACAAATGTGTTGTTGTATTTGCAGCAAATGCCTTCCCCAGTTCAAATGAATAAACACTTTTTGTTTCTTTCTGTACCAGATATACATGGCCTGTACCAGATATACATGGCCTGCTCGGAATATACATGTCCTGATTAGAATATACATGGCCTGAATCATATATACATGGCCTGATTGGAATATACATGGCCTGAAATAGATATGCGTGACGCTATTGGGATATACATGGGATACACAATACACTGGGATTTATTATACGCGGTCAGAGCCAACTATACAATGTCCAAAATACAAGCCACGGATGGGCCGTTGTCTAATACACACGGTGTGAGCCAGATGTAAAGAATTATATAAATCATAACCTACACATGGCGTATATCAACCATACGTGGCCTGTGTTGAATGTACACGAAGTTTGACACATGCGATCATGGTGTCGGTCAATACATAATATTCTGGCTCGCGCTTTCACGCAGATACAATCTTTTAAATATAACACAATGACCTTACAAGCCGACAAATCATTCAGAATTCAGATAATAGAATTGTAACCCCTTATGTTTTTATTTCTTATTATTTTTTAAGAAGTTTTCCTTTATTTGCTTGTATGTTTATTTATGTGACAAGGTTGGAAACTCCATGCTGGACCGTAACAAGAAAAAAACAAGTAATAAAAACTCCAATGGGTATTTAAATGCAATTTCCAACAAATAATTTCCAACGTTTTTTTTATTCAAGGCAAAGCATTCTAGATTACATTAAAAGTCATTTCAAGTCAATAATTCTGAAAGTAAACAAAACAATAGCTATCTACCAATTGCTGCTAAAATTACAGTAGTCGAACGAAAAGAGATTTTTGAAAAATTCCTTCTCCAACATTGTTCTAAATATTATTAACTATCGTTTTCCGTTTGTTTTAACCCGATAGATAGGCAAATGTGGAGATCGTTGGCGAGAAATTGACAAAATACTGATATTTTTTCGTTTCATTATAGCATATTTTGTCTATGACGTCATATCCTCTCACGCTACCTAACATTAAGAATGTGTCAATATAATACGCACTAACATTAGCATTCACAAAGCGGGTAAACTCAATTAACTATCATTCTAGCTTACATTAAAAGTTATTTCAAATCAATAATTATAAAACTAAATAAAACAATCGCTGTCTACAAACTGCTGCTAAAATTACTGGAGTCGATCGAAAAGGAATTTTACAAACATTCCTTGTTTTAAATATTAGCTATCGTTTGGCATTTGTTTTAACCCGATAGATGTTGTGGTTGGAGAGAAATTGACAAAATACTGATATTTTTTAAAAATTATTTTCCAGGAAATCCAGTAAATGTTTTCGGTATTTTTGTTGGCCCCTGCACTTTATTGAAACCTCCGTAACATATTTGCAAAAGACCCGAACCCTCTATCTGTTATGGTTTAGGGGGAGTTGCTGCTCAAAGCTCGAAAGGATAGGCCGGACATATAAACGCAATTTTTCCCCAAGAGAAATTGCGTTAAAAACACACTAAAATTGAAGCACTGCAAAGCTGTTCCTATGCATTGGTGGATTAGTACAAGGGTCTACTAGGCTCTTAGGACCCGGTTCAATTTATCGCATGCGAGCCTCATCAAGCGGGCATCGCCATAGAGGTACTCCTCTGCAGGTAACGTCACTTCTCCTTCCAAATCCCCGCACAGCTCGGGGCACTCTTCGAGTACGTGGGCCACCGTCTCCTCCGGGTGGCCACACAGCCGACAGGCCAGTTCCCCATTAGTGTTGAATTTGTACAAGTAGCTTCGTATGGGACAATTTTCAGTTCTCATTCTGGTTATGAGCGCCTGATTGCTACAAGGGTCTAAAACACGCGTGCCGCATGCGGCCCATCAAGTGGATTTTTGTGGCACTCCATGAAACTTAAAAATAATGCACTATTCTTGAGACTTTGACAACTAATACTGATATACATAAAATGTAATGTTTAATTTTATATCCGTAAGATACTTATTAAAATAAAAATCTGATACAAGCAAGTAAATACAGCTCTAGTTATTATTTGTGATAAATAGTAAGGTAAGGTGCGTGGAATGTTGTTTTAAAAAATGGCACATGCTTCTCCTCTAGTTTGAGACCTCTACGTAACTTTTCTACTTTTCGATCGGTATTTATATCGCGCTAGAATCTATTAGGTTAGAGATTTCTCGAAATGAAATACCCTGCGTCATATTTTCAGTGGAGGGGGGGGGTGTGAGTGATGATTGGCAAACTGTCTACAAATTGTCAAATATAATTTTATTTCTTTCTTTTTTTTATTTTTTTTAAACATTTTTTGTTACCGTTCCAAATGTTCCATTTCCCCCTTTAATTAAAACATTCTGTCTAGACAAAGCTAAGCTGCTAACTAGATCGATTATGTCTCAGTGACCCCACTAGACACAGCACCGATTATCATCGCGAGCGCTAAAAAAAATGTATTTAAAAAAACCGGAAAAAACAACAAAGAAAAGCTGACTGCATATTTGGATGCTGGCTCCGGTCGAATCGACTCATTTGCCCCGGAAATGAATAGCCGCGTTGCGCAACGAAATCCCGGCGCATCTTGATGGCGTCTTCTCACGCTAACCATAGTGGGGACGAGGAAAGTTATTTGATCTTGATCTTGTAATTTCACTCCTTATAATTTAACATTTGCAGTAGTATTCAACCCCACAAATACTCAAGTCGAAAAGGAAATGATTCGTCAATTGGTTTGAGAGGCAAGCATACCACAAGTTTGTTATTTGGAGAGCAGTCAAAACGATTGCTGTCCGGGTTTTTTTCCCCTCTCTCTTCAGATTACAGCTTTTTTGCGTTGCTTCTTTCTGGGCTAAGGTCTGTGATTTCTGCACTTGATTCTTGAGACTTGAAGAGGGCTCATTAAATTATAATTCAACTCATTGTAATATAGCCTGTCACAAATCATCCTTCAAGGCACTGTAGAATGGGGGTCGGATAAGAGTTCGACAGCGGAAAAGTTGGCTTGACAACATAAAAGATTGGACAGGGATGGGGTTGAATGAATTACTGGCCTCCGCTCAAGATAGGCGAATGTGGAGATCTTTGTCTGTTGATGTGCCCATGCGCTGCACTCAACGACCTCAACGGTCACAGGACTGATAATAATGATGAATATATCTTATACTTAAAATAAATAACTGTTCTATCTCAGTTCAAGTATCTTCTTTCAACACATGTTGACTCAGCCAAACAATGATTTCTGAAGAAAAAAAATTATAGGAAAGCGGAAATGATATGATCCAATCTCTGATGCTCAAGTTCTCTCAGAAAATAAACTGGTGTTTTTGCCTACATGGACATGGACGTATTCAGTAACTATATACCAAACCCTCAACCCCATTTACCGTATATACTCGTTCTAAAGCCGACCATTTTTTGCACAAAATCTAGGGGGGGGGGAGAGTGGGGGCTGGCTTATGAACGAAAGGGCTACAGAGCGAGTATATAGTATATACGGTAATTAACATATGTTTCTTTAAATTTTAGAAATCGTAACTCAAACATTCACCCCGTTTTCACACAAACTCTGCAAATCTTCAACTGCAGTTAACTGAGCACGACTTTCACGCTGTCTCTTCCAGAGGCGTTGTGTGGGAGGGACCAGAGGGTTACAGATGTCCCCCTGCAACACGGTGCAGGGGCGCCAAATTAAGGCCTAAATGGTCATATTATAATAAATTAACAAGGGTATAAACGGGGGATGGAGGGGCGCCAATTGTATTTTAGCGTTGCATCTGATCTCCTCATAGTAGAATTCGTCGCTGTAGCTTGTGTGGGTAAATTAGCTGGATTTCTTGAGTTGCTGAATAGCTTGAACTTTATTGTTTGTGATATTAACACGTGCATACGTGGGTTTTTTTTTCCCCAAGTCATTAAAAATAGTATTACATTTTCCATGAATAAGCTTGTAGCTCTCATTTTAATTTTCCAGGAACAATCAAATATTAGCCTTCTCTATTCGCATTGCTCTTAACTGGAATAAAAATAACGACACATAAAATATAACGGCATGTGTGTGTATTTTGACCTCGACCAAGTGTAACAATTGGTTTTTCTACATGCCTCTCTACTCTCTCTCCCCCCGTCCTTCCTCACTTTTTTTTTGGTGTGCTGATACTTAATGACAACGGCGTTTTAATTAATCAACATGATGGAAGGTTAAAATAACAGAGAAGTATACTGAGAGATAATTGGTTTGTGAGGAATTTGAACGGCCGATGTAAAAAAAACGTAGGCATTAACTGGATACGTACAGCTATGTTCGCATAGTGTTAAAATTCATATGATTAAATATATATAGCATAGTGGTTCTCGTCATAGTGATTCGTGATTCCTCTCCAATAAAGTCAAAAGCACTGAACTACGTGAAACAATCTTCTATCCCAACACGCTCGAAAAGTCATTCAGCTGGACGATGTATATACGGCCTACAGCACCGGGATCTCTTTTTCCATTATCGCAAGATTTTTAACGGCTTATGAAGACGGGCGGGGCAGGGTCGAGGAAGGGTGTTAAACATTAAAACAAATCCTCGCGCTATTACCAACTTTCCCCCCGAGAGTACTAAACTGGTGAGTGCGACCATGCGTCTGTGTGCGTGCATGTGTGTGTCTGACGGTTGTACCCAGTCAGCTTCAACTTGATGGTTAAGCCCCCAGAATCTTCATAACGCTGTATCGATTTATTTATTTTTCGTGTTGTTTCTTTTCTTTCTTTTGAAACAGGACTAACAGGGCTGCTCAGCTCGTCTTGATCTGTGAAGCCGCGCCGCCCCGGGGGGGGGGAGAGGAGAGGATGGTCAATAGGATGGACTCGTGATATTAGTACCCCCCGGCCGTCCGTGATGAAGAGGTCGTAACATTAGCCGATGGGCATCATGGGGACTACCCACTTATTTGCCAGTGAGATCTGCGTTAAGCTGGTGCTAGGCGGTCTGAAAGTGTCTTTGAGATTTTGTTGAGATCATGGCTAAAAAGAATAAAAAGCGTAGTGTTTAATTTTAAGATTAACTTGTGTCTCATATGATGCGTCAACTAGTGGTCCGACAACTACCAAGAGCCGCACTGGTTTGTGATCGATAATGGACAAGATGAAGATCAATAGGGGACGTAGGCCGAGAATAATAATTGGGGAGACTAAGATCAATAAATGGTCAAGCTAAGATCAATACGTGGTCACGCTAAGATCAATAAGTGGTCAAGCTAAGATCAATAAGTGGTCAAGCTAAGATCAATAAGTGGTCAAACAAAGATCAATAAGTGCTCAATTGAAGATCAATACGCGCTCAAGCTAAGATCAATAAGTGTTCAAGCTAAGATCATTGAGTGATCGAACTGATATCTTACAATGGTCAAACTAAAATTATAAATGGCCAGAGCACAACCAATGAAGGGTCGAGTAGGAATAAAAAATTGGGCAAAATTAATATCAAAGCAAGGCAGACTAAAAATTAATAATTGGTGAGGTTAAAGACTTGTAAGTGGTGAGGCTAAAATCAATAATTGGTGAGACTAAAGACAAATAAGTGGTCGGACTATGATCAGTAAACTGAAAGTCGTCAGGCTGTAACAATAAGTTGTCAGACTATGATCAGTAAACTGAAAGTCGTCAGACTGTAACAATAAGTTGTCAGACTATGATCAGTAAGCTGAAAGTCGTCAGACTGTAACAATAAGTTGTCAGACTATGATCAGTAAGCAGAATGTCGTCAGACTGTAACAATAAGTTGTCAGACTATGATCAGTAAGCTGAAAGTCGTCAGACTGTAACAATAAGTGGTCGGACTATGATCAGCAAGCTGAAAGTCTACAGGCTGCAACAATAATTGGTCTAACTATGATCAGTATGCTGAAAGTCGTAAGACTGTAACAATAAGTGGTCAGACTATGATCAGTAAACTGAAGGTCGTCAGACTGTACCAATAAGTGGTCAGACTATGATCGGTAAGCTAAATGTCGTCAGGCTGTACCAATAAGTTGTCAGACTATGATCAGTAAGCTGAAAGTCGTCAGACTGTAACAATAAGTGATCAGACTATGATCAGTAAGCTGAAAGTCGTCAGGCTGTAACAACAAGTGGTCAGACTATGATCAGTATGCTGAAAGTCGTCAGACTGTAACAATAAGTGGTCAGACTATGATCAGTAAACTGAAGGTCGTCAGACTGTAACAATAAGTGATCAGACTATGATCAGTAAACTGAAAGTCGTCAGACTGTAACAATAAGTGTTCAGACTATGATCAGTAAACTGAAAGTCGTCAGACTGTAACAATAAGTGTTCAGACTATGATCAGTAAACTGAAAGTCGTCAGACTGTAACAATAAGTGATCAGACTATGATCAGTAAACTGAAAGTAGTCAGACTGTAACAATAAGTGTTCAAACTATGATCAGTAAACTGAAAGTCGTCAGACTGTAACAATAAGTGTTCAGACTATGATCAGTAAACTGAAAGTCGTCAGACTGTAACAATAAGTGTTCAGACTATGATCAGTAAACTGAAAGTCGTCAGACTGTAACAATAAGTGTTCAGACTATGATCAGTAAACTGAAAGTCGTCAGACTGTAACAATAAGTGATCAGACTATGATCAGTCAACTTAAAGTCGTCAGACTGTAACAATAAGTGATCAGACTATGATCAGTAAACTGAAAGTCGTCAGACTGTAACAATAAGTGTTCAGACTATGATCAGTAAACTGAAAGTCGTCAGACTGTAACAATAAGTGATCAGACTATGATCAGTAAACTGAAAGTCGTCAGGCTGTAACAATAAGTGTTCAGACTATGATCAGTAAACTGAAAGTCGTCAGACTGTAACAATAAGTGTTCAGACTATGATCAGTAAACTGAAAGTCGTCAGACTGTAACAATAAGTGGTCAGACTATGATCAGTAAACTGAAAGTCGTCAGACTGTAACAATAAGTGATCAGACTATGATCAGTAAACTGAAAGTCGTCAGACTGTAACAATAAGTGTTCAGACTATGATCAGTAAACTGAAAGTCGTCAGACTGTAACAATAAGTGTTCAGACTATGATCAGTAAACTGAAAGTCGTCAGACTGTAACAATAAGTGATCAGACTATGATCAGTAAACTGAAAGTCGTCAGACTGTAACAATAAGTGTTCAGACTATGATCAGTAAACTGAAAGTCGTCAGACTGTAACAATAAGTGTTCAGACTATGATCAGTAAACTGAAAGTCGTCAGACTGTAACAATGAGTGTTCAGACTATGATCAGTAAACTGAAAGTCGTCAGACTGTAACAATAAGTGGTCAGACTATGATCAGTCAACTGAAAGTCGTCAGACTGTAACAATAAGTGATCAGACTATGATCAGTAAGCTGAAAGTCGTCAGACTGTAACAATAAGTGGTCAGACTATTGATCAGTAAACTGAAAGTCGTCAGACTGTAACAATAAGTGGTCAGACTATGATCAGTAAGCTGAAAGTCGTCAGGCTGTAACAATAAGTGTTCAGACTATGATCAGTAAGCTGAAAGTCGTCAGGCTGTAACAATAAGTGTCAGACTATGATCAGTAAGCTGAAAGTCGTCAGACTGTAACAATAAGTGTTCAGACTATGATCAGTAAGCTGAAAGTCGTCAGGCTGTAACAATAAGTGTCAGACTATGATCAGTAAGCTGAAAGTCGTCAGGCTGTAACAATAAGTGATCAGACTATGATCAGTAAGCTGAAAGTCGTCAGGCTGTAACAATAAGTGATCAGACTATGATCAGTAAAGCTGAAAGTCATCAGGCTGTAACAATAAGTGGTCAGACTATGATCAGTAAGCTGAAAGTCATCAGACTGTACCAATAAGTGGTCAGACTATGATCAGTAAGCTGAAAGTCGTCAGGCTGTACCAATAAGTGTCAGACTATGATCAGTAAGCTGAAAGTCATCAGGCTGTAACAATAAGTGGTCAGACTATGATCAGTAAGCTGAAAGTCATCAGGCTGTAACAATAAGTGGTCAGACTATGATCAGTAAGCTGAAAGTCATCAGACTGTAAAAGTTGGTGATAGATTTTCGTGAGTTTTATTGTTTTTATTTCCCACACGCGTTCTTACAATTATGGGATTTTACTATATGTAAGTGTAAGACTTTAAGACATGACACTGAAAATTATTTTAAATTTCGCATTAAATGCAGTATGTATCCTGCTCAACGAACTAACGCCCCTCATATAGTAACGAACATCCTCTCATAACGCAAAGAACGTCCCCCAAATCATAAGGAACAAGCATTCCCCTCCTAAATAACAAACCCCATCTCAATGTCCCTTTGCCAAAATATAACAGCGACTTACAAGACAATGCTCGCTTTTTTCTTAAATAATGTTTTAATAAAATAACCCATGCCCGCGTGTGTGCCAATGCCGCTGTCTGCTCACCCAGGGCCATTCAAAGAGGGTGGGCTGGGGAGAATTGTTTGTTGCTGCATTGGAGTATTTTTTTCTGAATTAGAATTTAAGCATGTATGTTTCTGTGTTTGCGTGCTTGTCGGTACTTTTAAATTGGGATGTGTCTGTGTCTCTGTCTCTCTCTCTCTCTCGTCTCTCTGTCTCTCTCTCTCTCTCTCTCTCTCTCTCTCTCTCTCTCTCTCTCTCTCTCTCTCTCTCTCTCTCTGTGTGTGTGTGGGGGTGGGGGGGGTGCGTGCATTTTTTGTTTGTGTGGCTTCTCTTCAACATTGTTGATGAATGTATATGTACTATTAATTGACGATGTGGTTATCTTATCTTTAGGTGGTTTTGTTTTTTTTCGTAAGTCCAGCGGTCCCAAATTTTCATGTTAGTCACATTTCCTTGTTTCAAAGCGAAAGTATGCATGTGCCAAGGTAATAATTTCATTTTAAAAGCCGCACTACGCTTTTTAATTTGTCCAATTTTAAAAACCATTCGACTGTAACAATCAAACTTACGACCTTACCAAACTAACATTAGACTTTCAAAATCTAACATACGACTTTAGCAATCAAACATACGACTTTAAAAATCAAACAGACTATTGTCAGGGTATGAGAACCACTGCGAATAATTGTTGTGACATTGTTGTAACATTGTGATGAACTCGGGTCAAGGCGTGACTTGAGAATAGCTCACTTGTAAATAATAGTGTTAGTTGTAGTCACTCTGTATGAGAGTTAGACAACCAGGCGTGGTATAAATAGTGGGGTGTGGAGAGAGAGAGCGAAAAAAAACAAACCCGTAAAAACAAAGTTTATAAATCCCTTATATTTGAGACATAACTAACAGTATTGATTATGTTCAAACGCGACAAACATTTACAGACTGAATCTGTCTTAACTCCCCTTTCCTTTATAACCCCGGGGGGGGGGAGAGGGGAAAGGTCTGGTCACCGATCGCTGGACCAAGCTCAGCGTGACACGTAAAATGTAAACAAAAGCACGCCGGTACATCGACGGATGGCGTCAATGCGTGACTGAACTGTCACGTGAGAAAAAAACAATAACAAACAGTAAAATTAAATTACATACGTTGTATAGAGATAAACTAAAAATGCATTAATTTAATTACGGTACGTTTGATCGATCTGAAATTTTGATACGATGCATTATTACGTGACACGAGTATATGTGCCAAATTTCAGTACGATGACATCACGGGAATTGTGTCATTTTTGTCCTTTGTTTTTCCGCCCGACGTACGAAGAGATGACGACAGACAGAAAGAGAGACAAGATTATGAAGTTAATATAAGGGATTTAATTAAACAACTCCGTAAAAACAAAAGTTTTTGACTATAAATCCCTTATATATTAGACAGAACGTAAAAGTATTGATTATGTTGTAACGCGACAAACATTTACAGCCTGAAACTGAGTGAATTATACCTGGTTAAAACACGAGATATGGTCACCGATGGCTGGCATGAAGTCAAGTGACCCGTAAAATGTTAACAATAGCGACTGCTACATATAGTTTTATATAGATAAACTAAAAATGCATTAATTTAATTTCGGTACTTTCGATCGATCTGAAATTTTGATACGATTCATTGTTAGGTGACACGAGTCTATGTGCCAACTTTCAGCTCGATGGCCTCATGGGAAGTGGGTCGTTTTTAATTTTTGTTTTTCCGCCCGAAGACGAACGACAGAGAGACAGGTCTGGTCACCGATCGCTGGACCGAGCTCAGCGTGACACATAAAATGTAAACAAAAGCACCCCGGTACATCGCGTCAACGTGCGAACTGAGATGTCACATGTCACGTGAAAAAAAAACAATAACAAGCTGTGAAATTGAATTAAATACCTCGTATAGAGATAAACTAAAAATGCATTAATTTAATTACGGTATATTCGATCGATCTGAAATTTTGATACGATGCATTGTTAGGTGACACGGGTCTATGTGCCAAATTTCAGCTCGATGGCTTCACGGAAAGTGGGTCATTTTTTACTTTTGTTTTTCCGTCCGCCTGACGACGAACGACAGACAGACAGAGAGACAGAGAGAGACGGCGGTGAAATTAATATAAGGGATTTAAAAAGAAGAACACAAGACAGTAGAAGTGAGACCTAGTGCAGGGGTCCAGTCCTTATGAGGACTAGCGATGGAGTGATCGAGTGTAGTTCGACTAGCTGGTAACACATCGAGGTGTGCTCGAGGTTACAGCGTAGTCCGGCTAGCATTAGGGACAGAGAGTCCGTTGTACGCACTTAGGAGTAAGTGTCCTTGTGAAAGGATTACGTTTGTGTACCTGAACCTATTGATGTAAATATGTTGCTGACTAATAAAGAATTATATGATCCATTGACAAGAGTCAAGACTTAGTCTTCATTCATCCAGAACCCAGTACGCAACACTATACCGTAACAATCAAACGTACTATTAAAACAATCAAACATGCGTATATAAAAATCAGTCATACGACTTTAACAATCAGTCGAAATGACTGTAGCAATCAAACGTTTAGCATACTTCAGCACCAGAAAGTTTATGACTATTGAAATTCAATTTTACGATCACTCAAGTATGACTGGAGGCGAACTGTGACATTACGGCCATATAGTGATGTTCTTTCTTCGTGTCTGGGTAAGGGCAGAGGCGACACTAGGGGGTGCGGGTGTTGTGGAACCGCACCTTGTGACATTATCACAAGTGGTGACCAATGTTCCCTTTATGGCTCCTTGAACCGTGGGCAAAGTAAAAAAAACAACTAGTGTGCAGACTTGCACACAATTTATTTTTTGTGAAATATTTAAACAAATTTTCTGCGCGATAATTCTAAACTGCTTTGCACCGTCGGTCAGATATTTGTGCAGACGCGCAGCTTAAGGGAAACATGGTGGTTACACCAACATGTAAAATCCTGTATTTTCCCGTTATTTGGCACCGGCTGACTTGGAGGAGGTCTGTGGGGTAAGTCATGAGGGGGTGACACCATGAGCAACCGCACCGGTTGACACCAACCCGTCGGACGCAACTGGGTAAGGGTAAACCTGTTCAGTCTAAAATTAGCAAGTTGGCATAAGTTGGATTTGAATATTCCATAGCCAACCAATTAAAACAAGCATTCAGCGAAAAATATAAAAACAAAAAAACAAAAACAAGCGTAAACATTTTCCGTGATGTGTCAAATTGTTTGAAAGCCATTGGGCAAGTCTTAAGAAGGAAAGTCGAAATATGTGCTCGTAGAATGGTTTATCAAGAAGTCATTACTTTTTTAGCCGACGATACCATTAAATATTTCAAGATGCTGAGAAACACGATTCCGCGTTTCGTCGATACTGTCACCATGTAATCGTCAGTTCAAATTATATCATCATGGCTCGTCAAGTTGATGATTGCAGATCTTTCTAGCGTCAAGATTCTTATTTTCTTTTAAACAATCGATTTCTTCCGACCAGCTGGCAGTAGACGTGTCATACTTCATCGGTAATAGGTAACGCTGTTAAGAGAGGCGTGCCGAGCGAAGTGGTGTATCCGTGACGTGTTGACTTTTGTTTGGCTTCGTTTCTGTCCTGCTGTCAACGAGCCTGTGGCACGTCACTGTACTGAATCGCCGTTTCGTGGAAGCCTAAACCTCGCATGTTGGTGTTCAAAAGAACAGGCGTGAGTGTGTGTGACACCCTCATTGTAATTGTTTGTTTGATCACCATGATTGCCGATATTTTATCCTGTTGGCTTTGAAGCATGCGTGTCGAGACAGCTCATTGTGCAATTTTTTTCATGGGTCTCTGTAACTTCTGTTGTGGGGGGGGGCGAAAGCAGAAAAATCACCTGACATTATTGCAAGCAGAATGTATTTACCTGGCAAGCACGATTATCTAGCATTTTTACAAGCAGGATTGTCTGCGTTTATCACATGCAGGATTATCCACCATTAAAACAATTAGGGTTATATGCCTTTAAGACAAGCATGATTTTCTGTTTATAAAGTATGATTCTCTACCATTAAAACAAGCAGGGGCTTATGCCTTTCAAACAAGCAGGCTTTTCTGTTTATATAGCAAGCAGGATTATCTACCATTAAAACAATCACGGTTATTTGCCTTTAAAACAAGCAGTATACGCTAACGTTAACACATGGAGTGAAGCCAATTTCCGCTTCACACAAAGAGACATTTTTATTGTTTGCTTGTCTTAGCGACGAGAAGCCTCAAACAACAACCTAATTATGTATTTCCCCTCCATGTTTGGTTTAATTTGACAATTATACACTGTTAGTTTTTTTTTATTTAGTTTTTTATAATTTTTTTTTGTTGCTTTTTTTTATTGCTTATGTTTTTGTTTTTCTTTTGATGTTGTTGTTTTGTTGTTGTTGTTTTTTAAAAATTGCAATCGTGCAATGGAAGTAGCTGCATTAAATCATTCCTAGGCAATGACACACTAATCCAGAATCCAATATTTGTGATGCATGCCCAGCCTTACTCTTGTTTTCAAGTTGTTCTTTTGATCACGCGGTTCACTAAAACAACAAAATCCATGGAAACCACGCCCTGAATGCTCGTGGGGATTTGGAAGCGAGGTGAATCCATTTCAATTATGAGCATGCGTCCCGATCTTTAACTGTCCACTCATTCACGCATCATTTACAAATATATCTTTATTTCAATGTGCATTTTAACTGCTTATTGGATCTAGTTTTATAATTCCCATTGTTATTATATTATATTAGTTTGATCGATATTTTATTGATTCGTGTAAAACTAAAATTTTCCTCCGATTTGTGCAGTGGAGTTTGTCTGATTCAATTTCCAGCGATGACCCAATTTCCTTTGTGACCGTCTCTTTTTTTTTCAATTACCTTCTTTCTTCACTGAAAATCCCCTTTAGACAAGAATCTGACTTCGCTGGCCCTCTCCATGTACCTCATATCCCTAGTCCTATTTTATCGCTGTCCTTCCTTAACTCTGTGGTTGTTTTCTTTTCTTTTTTTTCCCGACCCTACTTACTTTACTTGAGTGATCCTCCTACTTACTTACCTTAAATTCTTTATTCCCTTAGTCTCTTTATTACTTTGATCTGTTATTACTTAAACCTCTTTATTCTCTTAACCTCTAAATTACCTTAACCTCCTTATTTATTTAGCATCTTTATGCCTAAATCTCTTTATTGACAAAAAATATTTTGCCCCTGAACCTCTTTATTTATGCGTACATCTCTCTAATGCCTAACTCTCTTTAATGCCTAAATCTCTTTAATACCTAAATCTCTTTTGTCCCTGAACATCTTCATTCCCTGAACTCTTACCGTGTTGTTTTTTTTAAAATGTTTTTTGTGTTGTTTGTTGTTGTTTTTTTCTTCGCTTCCCCTGTTTTCCAACAAATAGCTTTAACTAATTCTCTCCGGAGAAATCTGAAACATTCTCATTAAATGTTCGGAGGCTATAACTCTCTTGGTCCAAAACTGGTTTTTTGTTTTGTTTGGCTTCCTTAAGTCTCGTGAGACGACGGAATTTTCTGTGCTCCTGTGGGATTTACGCACATGACCTTGCAGCTTCTGCTGTGGCTGTACAAGCCCGCTCGCGAATGGCAGCCTTTGCTGCACTTCTGACACTGAAATGTAGTGCTAGTGGTTGGCTGAATTGCTCTGCTTTTCCTATTTAGGCGAGTTTCGTCTGCGACCTGTTGCAGGTTTCTTTCTCCTGCTTCTAGCCCAGCAGTCAATGCCTGTCTCCAACTGCACCTGTCCCCAGCGAGTTCCTCCCAAAACTGGTATGACGTAAGCAAAGGCCCAAAGGGAACTTTCTCTCTCGTCCGTCATCTGACAAACGCATCTTTACAATCGCAAACGTTCTTTCATCTTCCCATTGGTCGGCCTTGTAACTTAGCGACCATACAGACTTAACTACAACTCTCCCCCCCACCACACTTTCACTTTTTTTTCAAGGATCAGTCCCTTCTGATGGTGCCAGCGTTAAGCTGGGAAGAACAATTCAAACGTAAGTCCCTTAAAAATTCAATTCTTTTTATTTTCAAAGTATATTTTCAAGAATAGATTAGTTGGGTCACGGGGCCGTCCATAAATGACGTCACGCAATTTTGGCCGATTTTTACCCCAGCGCCGTCGTCACACTTTGTCACAAAAACTTAGATCCCTCCTCCAATATGACGTCTCAAAGCTTTGATCCCCCCCCCCACTAAAAGCCGTATTTGCTAATTAAAATTTAGCATGTTGCAAATTAATTGTTTGTAATTTAAGTCTGTATTTAGTGTAAAGTCTGCACTCTAATATCGTAACACGTGTGAAGCTATTGAAAAAAAAGTCATTAAAATAAATTGGAAGCTATCAAATATTTAAGTGGGACTTTTACTGAAAGTTGCGCATTTTTTATGTGACGTCACATTTCTTAAATACCCCCTCACCCCTCGTCGCTCATCGTCACAAATGCGTAGACCCCCCCCCTCCTCTAGGCGCGTGACGTCATTTATGGACGGCCCCCCAAGTAAGAGTAATGCTGAAGGGAAATCAGTGAATCATCAAACTTCTAGATATATATGCTGGAAGGGCCGAACAGGATCTCAGAGGCTTAGATATTCCAGGTTGTAGTAACGTTTATGAGGTAAAGTGTGTATTTTATCTGATGATAAGGCTATAACCGAATTCGGGTTTCTCCATTTCTCAATACGATGTCGGTCATCTCTGACGCCGAATGATCATCAGATTAGTGGACGCAATAAAGTAATGTGATAGATTCATTTGTTTATTATTAAGAAAGGGAACATGCACGCTATAGTATTCAGATAGGAAATGTGTAGATTTCCCACAGAAATTCTATACTCTTGAGTTACGTCTCAGTAATCCGCTGTAGGTTTTGATATTTCAGAACCTTGGCCGCACTACCTGACTCTCCTAAGGCGTAAATTGCAAGCAAGGCTTAGCGTGTCCCTTTTAAATTATCTAATTTTTTTTTAAACAATCCGACAAGTACTGCTTTTTTATTTTACTATCATCGATTCTTCTCCGTGGGAGATACCAGTCAAAGAAAAAACGCACACTGTGCGCCATAAGCTAGAGCCTTGTTAACTTGCATCTCTTGAGTGCATGCCTGCTTTTGTCAACACTGTGCATATCTCGAGCCGACGATAGTTCCTTTTGGAGCCCATGAACTGCGCTACTGGTCGTTGAAGGGGTCCAGTATTGCAACAACAAACATATTTAAGAAGAAGTATTCCGAGAGAGATTTGATTAGAGTACCCAAAGTAAGATACAAAATAAAACAACCCCGTAAAAACATAGTTTTTGACTATAAATCCCTTACATATGAGACATAACTAAAAGTATTGATTATGTGCAAACGCGACAAACATTTACAGACTAAAACCGAAATTATCTCCCTTGGCTTTAAAACTGGGGGAAGGGATGAGGGGGTGTGGACATGGACGGGTGGCGTCAACGCGTTAGCTCAACTCCAGGTGGTTTACCTGGTTTAAACACGAGATGTGTTCACCGTGGCTGGCCTGAAGTCAAGTGACCCGTAAAATGTAAACAATAGCGACCGCTACATATAGTTTATATAGATAAACTAAAAATGCATTAATTTAATTACGGTACATTCGATCGATCTGAAATTTTGATACGATGCATTGTTAGGTGACACGGGTCCGTGTGCCATATTTCAGCTCGATGGCTTCATGGGAAGTGGGTCATTTTTCGACTTCTGTTTTTCCGCGGGCGGGCGGGCCCAAGACAGAGACGGCGGTGAAGTTAATATAAGGGATTTAATTAAAAATCTGTCCACTTTTCGTGAAATTTTACTCTATTGAGAAGGACGGTCTCCAAAAATATTTTTAGAGTGGTTAGCTTGTAACGGTTTTATAAATGAGAATCATACACGATTTCTGATGCAGACTAAACGTTTACTCCTATAAAAATTAAAGGTAATGATGAATACGCTGGAATTCCCCATAATTCCGTGCCAAAAGATTAAACATAATAGATGTAGGTTTGATGACACTTGACGGTCACTATATCCATGGGATACTTATAATGTCCAATTTTATAGCATTTTACTTTTTGAAATAAGCTTTATTTTATCACAGCAGTAATTTTAGATATCTTTCGTAAACTCAAGCTTTAAAAAAAATATTACTAGACAAGCCGACCCGTGGCGTAGCATACAGCACAGAATTGCTCATAGATACTTCATAGAAAGTGGGGAAATGGCTTTGTCTGGGTCTTGCTTGCTCTAGCATATTCTTTATATAATATATAGACTGCGTTGGTAAGCGAGACTGGTGCAAGGGGGGCGGTAGTTCAATCGCAGTGCGCATGTCTCGAGAACAACGGTGGGCAGGCAAGGGAAGGGGGTTTGCCTGCTCATTGCTTGCTCTGGCGTATTCTATATCAAGACTTCGTCTTTCTTATACATTATCATATAAATGTTATTAAAAAATCTTTTTTTGCGTCATTACTTTCAGCGTATTCTTTAATTGTCTCGAGCTGCTCACCCATGCATGTAGATGAAGTTATTTACATGTTCAAGTTGAAATATATTTGTCAACTTTTTCTTTTGGTTTGCTTACACAAAATAGGAAACGCTTTGCATTTTGGAGTTCAGACTCTTTTAAAATTTTGTGTGGGGAAAAAAACCCCATTTGTTACGTCACAGATTTAACCATACATTGACTGAAAAACATTGAGTTGGTATAATGGAGTACTACTGCCCCAGCAGAGAGGGTAAACTACAGAGAAGTACTAATGGGTAATTGCTGACAGGGAAAATTGGTCAACTCTTTGACCTGGTATAATGTGTATGTAACTGTGACTGACTTTTTACTTATTAATGTGTAACTTGTAGGCGTTCTCTCTATACATAATCTCGTACACAATAATCCACTGAAGAACTTGTTTCAATAAAACAACTTTAATATTTATACTTTGTACACATAAATATTAATTTGAGGTTATACAACGTGGAAATCTTGAGGCACACACACATTCCGTCCTTCCACTACGGAACTTCTCTGACAACTGATCCCCCAACCTTCTCAGCCAATGGGAAGGCTACTTTCTTCCCGCGCTTATTACTCACGTGACCCCTCCGTCATCCGATCATGCAATACACACATGATACACTGGTGATTCACTCATGATTCGAATGTGACAGTGTATTCACTAATAATGTTAGATGCCCCTGGTATTACACGCCGCCACTGATCCGACACAAGTAGATACTTACATTACATTGTGGGCATCCTCTGTCCTGGCTTAACTTAACGGGTCGATACTGACCTAGCATATTGATTTATTACTGACCTAACACGCTGACCTAAAAGAGGCATGGCATTTGGGGAAGGGGTGTGTGTGTGTGTGTTATTGTGAGTAATTGGGGACTTCTTCCGTGGCTTTACAGCGCATTCATACCTCCACGGGGGATCTCGGCAACTGGTCCTAGCATCTTTTGTTCTCGAGTGGCCCCACAATCATTTGTTGACACTCCGCTAATTGTATCGTTCCATACCAATGCCTCTCGTAGCTGAAATCTTTCATTTCCACATGGCAACGATGCCACGGCGAGAAAATGACAGAAGGGCAGACTGATGGGTGGGGATTGGGGGGATGGGGGGTGGGGGGCTGTTTCAAGGGTTGCTGACGGGACCGTGTTGGCCTCGTAGTTTTATTGATCGCCTGCTCCCGACATCTATGTTTCTGCTTCTACCCGGTGGTCCAGTATGTGGGTCAGTTAGGTCTGCTCGGACGGACGGCAGAGGTCAGAGGTCATAACTTTGGGATCAGCAGCCCTGCATGGTCTAAGGTGGTTGATTTTGGAATTACAGCGTATATCTCATTAAAAATGTATGCTATGATCGTGTTACTTTCATTTTTAACACTTAAATGCCTTTGTTTGTATTCTTATGTTGTTGCTTTGTTTCTAGAATTTCTTACTTCCTAAGGCGATCACATTCATTTAGTCCTCTCCTCCCCCCCCCCGCGCCACCCTACACACGTTGGTTCGGTTCCATAATCCCAAGCGAAAGATATCGATTCCCGAATTATCAACATTACATTCATTATTTATATGTGTTTTAGAGCGCTGTTAAAGTGCTTTTCGGGCGTTCGAGTCTGTGTCTTAAATAGGATGTGATGTATGCATTTATTATTCTTATATTGACATTTTCATAACCATTTTGTTTTAGTCTTAAACTTAAAAAAAAATTTTAGGCTTTCTCAAAGCTCATTATAGTATCAGTAAGACTGCGAAAAGTGAGACGGCGGAGTCAGGAGAGACAAATTGTATGTTTTAAATGTCTTTCGACGTTATGATAATAACGTTGCGAGATCGTGATGGAAGTAAATACAGTCGGACATCGCTAAGTCGAACTCATAGGGACCCGAAAAATAATTCCACTTACTGAGTTTACGAGTTATGGAAAATGTCGTAATAGGTGCAAAATTTGACCTGGACCTAACAATTAATTCGATGTATGGAGGTTTTCGACTTAGAGAAGTTCGACTTAGCGAGGTCCTACTGTCTATTAATGTGCTGTTATTTAATGACACGTTATTTTTAACCAGCAACAAAGCCCGTCCAAGGACGTTCCGCCACTGCTCTGTGGCATGTTGTAACTCCCCTGCAACAGCCGTCTTGACCGGCATACATGTGCATCACGTCAAAAATACTATTCATTATATTTAAAATAAATAACTCGTACAAAAAGATCTTTTGACTATAAATCCCAACGCGCATAACTCAAAATAAAGTCTTGGAAGAAATACTGCACCAAAAATAAATCGTTTTGAACGTCCGTGTAAGCGTGTTCAATATGATTGGCTGTAGGAGTCATATGTGTTTGAGGGACCAATCGCTATCGATGACCGCACAGAACACAGCCTTTTATTATATAGGAGGGTAACATTTTGTATAATGACATGTTATTTAATGTCATGTTATTTAATGTGATCTCATATATATAGCGTTACTTATTATTAAGCGCACGGTCTATTGCGCTAAACAGTTCCATGAGATTGATTCAGTTTCTATATAAATTTCAAACTATGTAAATTTCAATTGTTTTTAATTTATATTTTTTAAAATTCTTTATATTTATATATTTATTATTATTTTTTTTAGCAAACACCAAATTGGGTTGATGTTATTACAAGCAAATTATTCAAGCAAAATGATCCATTTCTCCCTTTTAAAAAAAAACAAATTTGTAAAAGCTTTTTCTTGTTGTCAACACCAACTATTGTCGCGCGATATTAAATTGATGTTGGCAAAAAATGATGCTAACGTGTTATAAATATTATCAAAGTAATCTGCCCTTGTACATTCTGCATCACTACCGGCACCACCGCATCACGTGCCATGCGCTTATTATTTTCATTGGTTAATCAAAACAAACATGGCGTCTCCTCTACACGGGAGGGCGTAATGGAACAGCTAACATCAGACGATCCGGACAGGCGAGCTTCGCTCAGGTCCCACGGAACTGACCGCCTGCCCCGCCGACCGTTGGATTAAATACTGCTTGCCTTGGTCCACTATCGAACGGACATTTTTCAACAATATAGGAAGGAATTTTATTTGGCCTGATGGAGGGGAAAAGAATACATATTAATATTACATATTAATTCGCTTTTACTGTTTTCTCTTCTTGGACACTCTTCTTGTATTAAACATAATCGGCATCCTTCCGTCTAGCGAGACGATGGTGCATCACTGTTGAGTTGGGTTGCATTTTCCTCGAGTGGCTGTGCAGTCCTATCCTTGAGTGACAGTCTTTACCACAGCTTTTACACACGAATTCTGTGCTACCAAATGTGTTGGCCTTTCTCCTAGCTCTTCTTTCTGTAGCCTCCTCCATCCTTCGCTCCTCGGCTACTATGGCGCCCTCTTTGACAACTGTGCGCCACGTAGATCGGTCTTCTGCCTTACACTCCCAGTCGCTTGTGCGTATTCTGGCTGCTTTCATGTCCCTTTGGCAGACATCTTTAAATCGCAGACATGGGCGACCTGTCTTCCTCTTTCCCAATGCCAGTTCTCCATTTAGCAGGTCCTTGGGGATTCGGCCAGGGCTCATTCTTTTAACATGTCCTAGCCATCTCAGGCGTCTTTCACTAAGGATTGAGAACATGCTTTGGGTATTGGCGCGCATTAGGACCTCAGTATTAGGCACCTTGTCTTGCCATTTAATGCCTAGGATGCGTCGCAGGCATCTCAAGTGGCAGCTATTAAGCTTGTGCTCTTGGGATGTATAAGTGGTCCATGTCTCGCTCTCGTATATCAGTGTACTAATGACGCAGGCTCTATAGACACACAGTTTGGTTTTCTCTGTTAACTTGGTGTTTTGCCAGACACGTTTGCTTAATTTAGCCATTGTTGCAGCTGCCTTGCCAATTCTACTGTTTATTTCCTCTTCAATGGACAATGTATTGGAGACCTTGGAACCCAAGTAGGTGAAACTGTTCACAACCCTCCAAGTTTTCATTGTCGATATTGATGGTAGGAGGATGTTGTGTGTCTTGGGCCATGATGTTTGTCTTTTTCAAGCTGATTTGCAGACCAAATTCTTTGCAGGCATTGGAGAAGCTTGACACGAGTTGTTGCAAACCAGTTTCTGTGTGTGCTGTTAATGCCACATCATCCGCAAAGAGTAATTCACGAATTAGGATATCTGTCGTTTTGGTCTTGGCTCGGAGGCGGGCAGTGTTGAAAAGTCCTCCATCAGCTCTCGTGTGTAACCAGATTCCATCACTGCTATCCTTGAATCCGTATCGAAGCAGTACAGAGAAGAATATTGCGAACAGTGATGGTACAAGTACACAACCTTCTTTAACTCCGCTGCTGACAGGAAAGGCTTCTGACGTAGCTCCATCGAACTGCACTGTGCCCTGCATATTTTCATGGAACTGTCTAATTTAAATATTTTTAAAACACACAAATTTCTATAATAAATGAAAATTATGGTTTAAAATAATAACTAAAAAAGTGAAACTTAATACGAGTTTACGTTTCTAAATAAACAATAATCGTAAAAAAGTAGTTTTCTGCTAACGCGCCAAAAACACAACCGAAACGATTTGACTGTGTGTACGTACACACGTATGTCATACGTGTATGTGTGGGTTACACAAAAAGCCATTCATTAACTGACACACAAATTTACTCTACCTAACTTGTTCCTTGACTGATACTTGTCGTTGTTCGAGTTATCCATGTTGTTCGTTATCCAATGTTCCCTCTTTAAGGTTCGTTGGCCCGTGTGCAAAGTTTTAAAAAAAAACTCGTGTGCAAAGTTGCACAGCGCCCACTTTTTGTGCAATATTTTACACAATTTGCTGCACGGTAATTCTAAACTGCTGTGCGGCGTCGGTCAGCTATCTGCGCAGCCGCGCAGCGTAAAGGTAACATTGATTATTATTTTTTTTCAAAATTAATATAAATATTGTTTTAATAAACAAAACTAAACAAATAGCATAGTAATTCACTGCCTTACATGGCATAATAAGTAAACATTTTAATAACATTAATATTTATATATTTTAATGGAATGCAAAATATAATATTATAATACCATACATCCATAATGCCATTCATTTTAATTACAATAAATGTAGTCATACTATCCTATATAATAAAAGGCTAAGTTCTGTCTCGTCATATATAGCGATTGGTCTCTCAAACACACACGACTCCTACAGCCAATCATATCAAGTTTAAGCGGACGTTCAAAACAAGTTATTTTTGGTGCAGTATTTCTTCCAAGACTTTATTTTGAGTTATGCGCGTTGGGATTTATAGTCAAAAGCTCTGTTTTTACGAGTTATTTATTTTAACTATAATGAATAGTATTTTTGACGTGATGCACATGTATGCCGGTCGAGACGGCTATTGGAGGGGAGTTACAACATGCCACCAAATGGTGGCTGAACGTCCTTGGACGGGCTGGGTTGCTCGTACATAAATAATATCCTATCATTTTAATACTTTAACACAATACATATATTTCTATCAGTCATATTTTAATAGAATACTTATTTTCAATGTTTTACACAACAAATAACTTAGGTAATTTGTAAGCTATTCCCTTCCACATTAAAATCGCGATTACAAAAAAAATCAGATTAAAAATAAGTATCTTGGTGTCCTCTGAGAATGTCGTTCGGGTTGTCACCTAACTTCGCGCCCCAAGTAACTCTATGACCGACTATATCGAGTGATAACTGATAAGTGATTTCGCTACTCTGCTTCGAGAACTTTTTTTCCTGACGTCACATGTCTAAGATAATATTATTTGAATTAAAAGTAGCGTGATCGGAGAGTGGGAAATAAAAATCTGGTTGTTAAGCGGCGTTGCTGAATCAACAAATCTCTCGCCTTCACCCATTTCTCCGAAATCCCGTTACGTTCTTTACGCAAATCAAGTCTGAATGGGGGCAATGGAAGGTGGGGCTTATTGGCTCTAAATCAGGTTCTGATAGCGGTTCCTGGAATACGGAGTGTCACATGACACGGCAAGTTGTTGTTACCGGGTTATCCGGGTACCGACCACGACCGCTTGATTTTAAACATCTGTAACATTGTTGCAGATCCCAGTAGCTGTTGGCGCTAATTGCTGTGTTTATATGTTGGTGCAGATCCCAGTAGCTGTTGTCGCTAATTGCTGTGTTTATATATTGGTGCAGATCCCAATAGCTGTTGGCGCTAATTGCTGTGTTTATATGTTGGTGGTTTAACATAGGTGCAGATCCCAGTAGCTGTTGGCGCTGATTGCTGAGTTTATATGTTGGTGATATAACATACAGTCACATTTTTATTTTTAAAAATCTCCATCTTGCTCCAACCCATGGCTGGTAAAGCTATTCGTGTTGAAATCTGCTTTCAGCTACATGCGTATGACTTTTACTGTCAAAATATAAATGTTAACGTCTAGCGTGCTGAAGTGGTAAGTCCTTACAGAATAGCATTGGATAACTTTTATACAAAATTAGTGTAATTTTTTATTGAGTTCACATTGTTAGTTTGCAATGGGTTTACAGAAAAAATCAGTCACAACGTGAACATTTTACAGTAACGCGTATCTATTTGAAAGATTATCGTATGGGCTGAATGCGGACAATTTAAAGACTTGATATTGCAATATTACCATTTAGACTTTAAATATCTTCCCCGAGCTTATCTCCCTTTTCTTAGAAAGATTTGATGATAGTTCAGTGATCCTAAGGAAATTGGCTATATTAGCTTACGTATTATCTTTGATGTCTCTTTCAGGAAAAAAAATCAATTGTTATTAATTAATTAATTAATTAACTATGTTAAAATACTTTTTTCCTTAAATTTTTTTTTGGTCTTGTTCAATGGTTTATTGTCGGGAGCGGAAGCGAAAAATGGGTGGTGGGAGACGAATTTATTTTTACGAAGTTGGATAAAACCCGTTGGCTTGCAGTTTGATGTAAACAAAGATAATCTAAACTACATCCTAACTCTCAACAAAACTTTCACACATCGTATTGGCCTGGTCGAGCTCTTCAATTGATCATCTGTACGCCACAGAAATACAACACGAGTTGAGAACCCACGGTCCGGGAGGCCCCACGTTCAATTTTTTTTAAACTGCAATGTCACTGCATTGCTGCACAGAAAAAAAAATTACACCCCAATCACTAGTTGAGTTCAACCCGCGGGAAAAGTCAGATTTAAGTATAGATCCCCTAGGTCACGGTCGCCTTTCTTTGCACTTGTTATCAGATCTCGTCTTGACGTTGAACAAAAGGTACGTATGTGGTGACGTGAGCTTCAGCTTTCGGGAGCGATCAGTTTCCTTTCTATTTTTTTTTAAATATCCTGAATATAATAGACACGTTGGAAGCAGCGAAGAAGCCGTGCGATTAATTTAAGTGGACTGTGAAGTTTCATGTCAACAGTCGGTTTTTTTTTAATGTTTAAACATGTATTACAGAACTTTCCTCTAAGTTACGCTTCCCGTTTGCTCGTCACCAACCAGCGTTTGAGATATTACCATGCGGACTGCTTCAACTAAAACTTTACGCTCAAATTATTACCGTGCATGGTTGACTGCGTCTGCTGTGAGAGATAAGAGTTGGGCAAGGAGGATCAAATCTTTTCTGTTTTGTTGATATGTTTTCCCAGGTCATCCGGGATCTTATTAACATTCCAAATGTTTTTACAGGTAGGGTGAAGGGCAGCAGCAGAGTGTTTATGAGCATTCGTTTGCAAAGTTAATAAATGGTTGTTGTCACTGTTCAAAGATTTTAAAACAAAAAATTTCAAATAAAACAATTGAAATTAAGTTTTTTAAAGAATACCTTATATATTGGATGAGAAGAATATTTTTGTGTAAAGTTGTAAAACTAAAACTGTTGAATTTAGACTATGCGAAGATTGCGTGAGCAAAAATTATGTTCTTAAATTAATGAAATTACAAGATATTTAACGTGTTCTACTTCTTTGGAATTCTTACACTAAATTAAGGACTGGTTGTACCACTCCACGCATTTTCTTTGCGTATTGATTTTTGAAAATAATTACTGTGTATTTTTTATCAAAAGTCTTCTAATTTTTTAATATGTTTCTTTTTAATTTTCTTATTTCATTTTAATGTTTTAATTTCATATAATTTCAATCTTTTAATATGTCATGGCTGTTATTGAATATGTCATCGCTGTTATTTGAATATGTCATGACTGTTATTTGAATATGTCATGGCTGTTATTGAATATGACATAGCTGTTATTTGAATATGTCATGCTGTTATTTGAATATGTCATGGCTGTTACTGAATGTCATGGCTGTTATTTGAATATGTCATGGCTGTTATTGAATATGTCATGGATGTTGTTGAATATGTCATGGCTGTTATTGAATATGTCATGGCTGTTGTTCTATTCATTTAGTTTAAACTCAATGACTTAGTTCCAGGTTTTACAAATAATTACTTATGAAATCACATCCTTTAAAAAAAATTTTTTATAAAACTTCTCCGGTTCTGTTCACCTCAGCTGCGTTCGTCCTCCAAACATGTATTACGATAAGTACTTGTTGACCACTGACTGACAACGCTTTCTATTTAAGTATCTTACGGGAACTTAAATTACAAAAGCTCTGGTATATTGTCCTCCCACCCTCTATTTCCTTTGCTTTCTTTCATTCCATCTTGCTCAATCACTCTTTATGTCTACGACTACTTAACCCATCTTCTTAACGTTGTAACTCACCCGTTCTCTCTAAGTAGAACCCCCTTTCCCATTCGTTCTCTCTCTCTCTCTCTCTCTCTCTCTCTCTCTCTCTCTCTCTCTCTCTCTCTCTCTCTCTCTCACTCTCTCTCTCGCTCTCTCTCTGTCTCTCAATCTTTCTTTCTCTCTCTCTCGCTCGCTTTTTCTATAACTCACTTGCACTCACTAGCTCACACCCCCTCCATTTCTCTCTAACTCACTCCATCATTCTATCTCGATTACTTTATTTTAATTCCTACCGGGTCCTTGGCTTTCAATAGAAACCTTACCTTGTTAGCGAGGCGAACAAAGACAGAGTGTTCCAAGTGCTTAGATTAGACGCAGCACGTCAACATGTCAACAGGAACTTGACAATCTTTTAGCACAACGTCTTCGGATCCATGCTGCTTGTTTATGGCTAGCAAGACGTCTGGGAACGAATTTTATTATTCGTTTGTAAGCGGTAGCGCGGTTGAAAATCAATTTAAAACGCATTACTTTTTTTTATGTATTACTGCTAGTACAATCAAGTTTTAATTGCTGCCCCTTGTTCATTAGTTGAAATTTTCGTTGTTTTTCTTTTCTTCAAGAGTTACGGTGAAATAAGGTAATAATTTTATTGTCCCTCGATGCACTGAAGATTAAGACTGTGTCAGTTTAATGGTGTAAATCTATAAAATACCGCTCGAGTATCCGGGGATTTCACTAAGACGATTTATCAATCATTCACTACTACTGCGATAGTATAATTTTTAAAAAACCTGTAAAAACAAAGTTTTTGACTATAAATCCCTTATATATGAGACATAAATAAAAGTGTTGATTACGTTCAATATGATAAGCATCGCGCGACAAACATTTACAGACTGAAACTGACTGAACTTCCCTGGCTTTAAAATCGGCGGGGGGATGTGGACATCGATGGCTCGACTGGGACGCAAGTGGCACGTGGAAGGCAAACAATAGCAAACGGCGGCATTGAATTACATAGAGTTACATAGAGATAAACTAAAAATGCATTAATTTAATTACGGTAGATTCGATCGATCTGAAATCTTGATACAATGCATTGTAAGGTGACACGAGACTATGTGCAAAATTTCAGCTCGATAGCATCAAGGGAAGTGGGTAACTTTTTGACTTTTGTTTTTCCGCTCGACCGCGAACGACAGAGATCACAACAGAGAGACAAGACGGTGAAGTTAATATAAGGGATTTTATAAGCAGCGAATCGGCTTTTCATGCTAGGAGAAAACTTGTTCACAACTTTTTTTTTATAAGTTATGTATTCCAACTATATTATTTACTTATTTATCCTGATATTCAAAGCAAATTTACGTACAGTATTTGCTTCTACAAACTGAAAATTTCTGGGAAATGAGCTTGCGTGAATGATTAGTGTTGCTACCGTATAGTTTCCATAATACATTGCTATTCTTATTTAGTTATTTTCACGCATTGTTTCTTTCAGGACTTTCTCTTTACTCCCCCCCCCACACACACACACACTCAATCGCCGACACAAAAGCGCCTGAAAACAAAATAACGCGAAAATGTGTTGTTGCTAAGTGCACAATGGTGCCAAACTAAATTTAGGTCAGCGCCAAAAATTCACCCGTGAAATTATAAATTGACTGTTAACGCCATCCGGATGTTTTCAGTGAGAAACTTCAACACGTTTCTTTCGACGTCCCGGCGCTTTCCTCATGCTCCACTGAGACTGTGCTGGGTTCAAAACGTAACTACCAAACTTAATGTATGTTCTATTCTCATATTCTGTAAGATTGAGAATACTCTCTTCAAGACTTGGCTAACACCTGGCCACCACGCTCCATCTGTTGAGCAGTTCCATACACCTGGCTACCCTGCTCCATCTTTTGCGCAGTGCCATACACTGGCACCCTGCTCATCTGTTGGCAGTCCTACACTGGCCACCATGCTCCATCTGTTGCGCAGTGCCATACACCTGGCTACCCTGCTCCATCTGTTGAGCAGTTCCATACACCTGGCCACCATGCTCCATCTGTTGCGCAGTGCCATATACCTGGCCACCATGCTCCATCTGTTGAGCAGTTCCATACACCTGGCCACCATGCTCCATCTGTTGAGCAGTGCCATACACCTGGCCACCCATGCTCTATCTGTTTAGCAGTTCCATACACCTGGCCACCATGCTCCATCTGTTGCGCAGTGCCATACATCTGGCCACCATGCTCCATCTGTTGGGCAGTGCCATACATCTGGCCACCATGCTCCATCTGTTGGGCAGTGCCATACACCTGGCCACCATGCTCCATCTGTTGGGCAGTGCCATACAACTGGCCAACATGCTCCATCTGTTGGGCAGTGCCATACACCTGGCCACCATGCTCCCATCTGTTGGGCAGTGCCATATACATGGCCCCCCATGCTCCATCTGTTGGGCAGTGCCATACACCTGGCCACCATGCTCCATCTGTTGCGCAGTGCCATACACCTGGCCAACCTGTGACATCTCTTGGGCAGTGCCATACATCTGGCCACTATGCTCCATCTGTTGGGCAGTGCCATACAACAATGTCTGAGAGTAGGACTCACTCACCGCCCTAACCTCCCTTTGCTTTGTCCAGCGCGGGGCACGAATGTCAAAAGGTTCACTACAGTTTTTTCAGAGGCTGGACTGCAATGCCGGCAGTTCGAGTCCCTGTTGGGGTCTAGCCTGCTGAAGTTCTGGATGTCTAAAATGTTTTCCCGGCCCCTTCTCTCGTCACCCCTAAGCCCAGTCGTGACCACTGAAGAGATCTTAGAAGAGAAACATTTCTTAAACTGATTTGATTCCCTTTTTTAAATCTAGATTTACCACTGGGGCGTGTTTAAATAAGACAGTGGCGCGTTCAAAATAAAAAAAGTAACGTGAACATAAATCCACTAAAAAGGTGGTAAAACGTAAGAAATGTGCTGTATTCGTTAGCATCTGGCCTGTCTTCCTGGTAATTATATTTTTTTATGTTACAATAACGTACACATTTTTATAAAATTTAAAAAATATCGAACGACCTTCACTCTAAAAAATAATATTTAAATATGTACCTCACCATGACTCGTTCATGACTCTTATCCTACCCACCCCCACCACCGACGTCCTGTAAGAAGCTATGTGGTCTGCTTTCTTTTAAAGACGAAAGCATGGCAATTACATAATAACGTGTGTTTTTAAGGCCAAAAAAAGTGTGTGTTCTAGAGGCAATGATAAATTGTAATGCTGAGGCAATTGTGGTTTGTGTTGGTGAGAAAATAATATGGTCTGATGTTGCAACAAGTATGGTGTCATGTGTGTTTTTTGCCAATTATGTAATATGCTGTTGAGCCAATAATATCGTGTTTTGTAGGAGGCAATTATACAGTTCGTTAGTGTGTCAATAATATAGTGTGTTGAGCAATGTTTCCCTCTAAGGTTTCGTAGGTCCGTGTGCTTATTTTAAAATAAAAATAAAAAAACTACGTGTGCACAGTAACCATTTTGTGAGCAATATTTTTAGGAATTTGCTGCAAGGTCATTCTAAACTGCTGCCCGGTGTTTGTCGGATTAAAGGGGCCATTGGTGTTGAGATGATGATATTATTGTGTATTGGGGAGGCTCTTTGCCAGATAAAAGGCCGAGAGAACCTGTGACATCGTCAGCTCACAGACAACTGCCCCGCAGGCAATGTGGGAAAATAGATGGACAACAAGATTGCTCTCTGTCTCTTTCTGCCTGTACGTCTCCTCCATCTCTCTCTCTCTCTCTCCCTCTCTCTCTCTCTCTCTCTCTCTCTCTCTCTCTCTCTCTCTCTCTCTCTCTCTCTTTCTCTCTCGCTCTCTGGGCTAATGCTCTCATTTTTTTCCAGCCCGTATTGAAGACTCGGATCGATATGAGGTGATGGGATAAAGTCGGCTTTTGGTTTGTTCTTATTTCCCTCAGCTTTGTGGCGTGTGTCGTAAAATGCCCTGTAATTAATGTTTACAGGTAATGGGGAAGCAATGTTATTCTGTCAGTACTCAATCCCTGGTGCTTAAGGTGGTCCAGCGGCCGGTCTGAGTTCGCACAAGTCTGTCTTCTCTTTAGCAAATCATAAATAATGCTTCTGTTTTTTTTTATTTTTTTCTTTGTAAGTATTCGTTACATCTCGAGAAATGCAATAATACGCGATGCTGTAATGCATGCGTGCTGATAAGATAAGTGCATACAGTTTGGAAATATTGGCGTTAAAGAATGTGAAGGCGTGTGGTGATTTTAAGGAATCGAGAACTTTCTGCACTAGAATGTATGGAACACTGGGCGTCATGGGGTAGAGCAAGTTTAGATCACCAGTCAGATTGCTATGATATAAATGTGTTTACTCTTGGAACTAGGCATCCATTAATACTATCTAACCTTAAGGGTAGACATCAAAAAATAGAAAACAAAAACAAGGTGTAAGCGTTTATTTAATGCTTGAGAACTTTGCAAATTCCTAGATGTGAAAGACTGAGATTTTCGTTAGCAGACTTTATGATCGTGAGTTTTTCTGGCAAGGTTGGGAAAATGGTCAAGACGAAGTTGTTGAATGTTCTGGAAGGGTTTATGAATGTCCTCGACGGGGTTTATGAATTTTCTCGACGGGGTTTATGAATTTGCACGACGGGGTTTATGAATTTTCTCGATTGGTTTTATAAACGCTCTTGGTCAGGTTTTTGAATGTTCTCGTCCATGTCTGAGAATTTAAAGACTAGTTTTGTAAATGTTTCATACTTAATTAGCAATATAAAACCCATAAAAGAAATTACAGTTTAATTCTTTAGTTTTACTATCTACATTGAAGCATTTCTAAAGGAATTTGGTAAAACACCAGTGGTAATCCTGAATAGATTGCAGACCTCTGAGCCAAAGTTCAGCAGATTGACCCCCCCCCTTTTTTTTTCTATGCCAGTCCAGTTTGTCATCTCGCAGTGTTAAAGCCGAGATCAACATTGGAAACTGCCCGGATGTGTCAGGTCTATCTGTGTGCCTATCTCTAATTCTGTTTCGACCTATTGTATCCCCCCTCTACACACACGCAAACACAGGCGTCAATAATTCTCACAAATTATTGGGTCCTCTTGCTTTGTTCAAACACTCTCGCCCACACGTACTGTCTACCATTGTCGAAAAAGTTGGATGACTTTTTTAATAAAAAATTCCACCGCGTCCATTTTTCCCCCTGCAGCGGCGTGTGAGATTACGCATGCGCCATAGAATTTCGTGCGTGTTCAGAAGCGGAAGTGCACAAACACACGTTTTTCACTCCAGAGAATTGGGTCTTTTTTTTTAATTAAAAAAAAGTTATGGCTTTTGACTCATTTTTTTTTAAAAGTATGAGGCTGCTGAGCTCATTTTTCAAAAAGGGATTGCAACAAATACAGTGTAGAGCCAATCTTGGCAACCCCTGTTCAGCTAAACGCAGACGTTAACATGCACCCATGTCATTGTTCTCGTTTATCGTTCAAAGAGATGCAATTTTAAAAATCTAACCATGATGTTGTCGGCATTTTATATTCATAACTGGGCTTTCTAATTTTTTTCTTAGATATAGCATTTGCATTTTTAATTGTTTGATAAATAATAATTCTTTCAATATTTGGAAAACATACTGACTTTTCTGCCCCCGTAGAAGCTTGAGAGAAATGACTGTTTCTTTGAGGCATTGTTAAATGTGAAACCATAATATTTTTTTTAAATTTGTTACATCGCTGGGACATCACCTAGAAAAAAATAATTGATTTCTTGGTTAATGTTAAAATTCAATATTGGATGTCATGGGGAAAAGCCGGAAACTGCAGGAGAGCTGTGTGTGGGAAAAGTTTGGGAATCCCTGGAATATATTATTTGTATGTAAATACGCGGCTCTGTGGAATACGAAATCTAGTTGCAAATTTTTAACAATTCTTCTATTTAAAGAAATTATTTTTATTCGGCCCCGCTCCAACGTTAACAACCTACTGTGGACCCAAAACTACCCGTAAGTAACATAAATACGTTTAACCCTTGTGAACATATCAAGTGTTGGTGGGGAGAGCATCCATTATTTATTGGGGTTAGACGAGGGTGGTGACTGTTACAAATGAAACCCGTCAGTCGGGGTGAATGGATGTGCAAGAAACTGATATCAGCCCTTGGTTGACCAGGGGACATATATATTTTTTATTAGTGCTGGATGGAACTTTAAACTGTTTCTGTAATATTTGTGTGTATGGGGGGGTAGGGGCTTTCCGGGGGTGTGCATAAAACTATATGGGGGCCGTCCATAAAGTACGTCACGCTCCAGAGGGGGGAGGGGGTGTAAGAAAGTGTGGCAGTTTGTGACAGGGGGAGGGAGGGTTCAGCCATGTGTGACGTCACGGTGTTTTATATTAAGTTTTAATTATTTTGTTAATTTAAAATAATTTGTTCGAAAGTGCGACGTAGTTTAGGGGGTGAGGTCTAAGATTTGTGACAGTTTGTGAAAGGGGGAGGGGGGAGTTAAAAATGGTCAAAAATAGCGTGACGTAATTTATGGACGGCCCCACGAGAGGGCGAGATCGAACGAAGTGAACGAGAGACCAATTTGGAAAGGATGACATAGACCCTACAACGTACGGGAATACCCATTTACTATTTTACCTACATGTTGTGTGACAGAAATGTGTGCGCTGCAGTATTTGTTTTACAATTTTTGTGTTAAAACATCTGTTTTATTATCCCTGTGATACAATGCTTGTGTAACAATGTTGTTGTTGTTTTTTTTATATTTATGTTAACCTTTTTTGTTGTGCTTGTGATACAATATGTGTCTTACAGTTTTCACCCTTATTTCAAGACTCTTCAACTTAGTCGAGATTGTTTTATTTTTTATTCGATATTTTTTCAAACTATGATTTATGTAGCCAGAATGTAATTTTGATTTATGATTATATAAATAGCCATGTAGTCAATAAGCAGTTTATATCTTTTACTTTATAAATTACCCGAAGATGTGTACTGATTTCACCCAGCCATCTTATTTCTTGTTTAATTCAGTGGCGATTAAGAGTATAAAGGATTTAGCTTCAAGTTCAGACGTCTGTCGAAAAACTAGCCTTTTCCTTCAATCATATACAAACAACTTTAAATCATTCAAAAAATGCCTCGTTAAAAGTCGGATTTTCAAATACTTTTTTGTATTTCTTTGCGTGAAAAAATAAAATTTAAAGGTCAAAGTTGTTCTTAATTAAAAATTATTATCTTACACCGATTTATTACTTTCTGCTATTTTTATTACATATAATTAAATTGTATATGAGCAATAGTGATTGGATGAGAATAGAAAATTAACTTATTCAAATTTTGTTTTTTCATTAAGGGGGCCCTCCATAAATTACGTCACGCAACTAGGGGTGAGGGGGTCACACATTTTTCACATTGTGACGATGTGGGATGAAGGGAGGGGGGAGTTTAAGAATTGTGACGTCATGTCAAAAACACGTAACTTTAAATTAAAGTTCCACTTAAATATTTGATTGCTTACAATTTATTTAATGACGTTTTACATGGCTTTTTCGCGTGTTACGATATTATAGTGCAGGCCTACACTAAATGAATACTTAAATGCAGACAAAAAGTGATTTGAAACATGCTCATTTTCAAATAGAAACAAAAATTTATTGGGGGGGGGCGGCAAAGCTTTGTGACGTAATATTGGAGGGGGTCTAAATTTTCTTGACGACGTGGGACGAGGGAGGAGGGGGTGAAAAGTCGGCCAAAATCGCGGGACGTCATTTATGGAGGGCCCCTATGCAATATCTACTTAGGTTTGTATTTCATTTTAACTTTAAGAGTTTGTATTTGCTTTTACAGAATTCTTAGACAAACCCACCGCTTTGAATAATTGACTTAACGTCATGTCGTAAATTGTCCAACACTTGAATGCGTTAATCGGCGTGATCTAACACTGCTGCCCTAACACAGCTACGTGATTGTCATTCCATAACCGTCCGGAAATTGCTCGGCGAGGAATCGGCTCGCGTTGAATGGCCTGAGAGGTATAAAGACAGTTATGACGTTGCGCGTCAGCCACGTGATCTGGACAGAAGTCAATTATCGTCAGCCATCACGGGACGTCGATAAACGATGCGATGTTTAAGAGCGGGAAGCAGTTTACCTAACGCACGAAACGACCCGTAATAGCAAAGGTGGAGGTCTTCTGAATGACCCATTGTGGGGAAAGTGAAAGCAGAACAAGGTTGTTAAGGAAATGATTTGAGGGTTCGGTAATTTTGAATGGGTGCTAGGGTTGCTGGGCCTGCAATGTTTTCGTCCTCCCATCCTGAGTTCAGACAAGTTGGGTCCACTTGTAAGGTCTACGCAAGCAGAGTCCACTGGTAATGTCCACGCAGGCATGGTCCACGCAGGCTGGTTCCACATGTTAGGTCCACGCTCATACTTTCTTGGTTTGCAGTTGCAAGGTCAGCATTAAGTTGGTCCACACAGACAGCATGATTCCACGCAGGCGGGCTCCAGACAGACTGGCTTCACACATGTTACGCGTGATACAGTGCTTAAATGTTTTATACCCCCCTCCCTTTCCTGCTTGCAATTTTGACTTTTAGAACTCCTTTTACTCATCATATATTTAGGCTTCAATTATAATCCATTTCCCCTGCAACCAAGCGGATGATATGACTCTCGTGATTGCCAGGACATAATGTTTAGTCTCACCAATGATAATGCAAACCAAGTCAAAAACTCAGGAGTGTAAAGCATATCGATCCATCGCGTTTGACCCAATGCGCCCATCATGGATGTCAAGTGAAGCGTGAGCGTATATATAGCTCTGAACTCCAGCTTTCTGTATGTCCGATAACTCCATCACATTAACAATTTTGATTAATTTAAATAACTAAAGCGTAAGCCGAAACATTCTGAAAACGTTTTCTAAATAAAGACGTATTTATAATCAACCTGACCAACTGTACCTTTCGGAATATTATGTTGATGATCTTTCAGAACTTGCCGGGGAAAATATTGCTTCCAGATGATACGATGGAATTATTTATCAGATACCCTAACACACAAAATATACACAGGGATCATACACTGACACAAAACATATCCTTACACACAAAATATACACAGGGATCATACACTGACACAAAACATATCCTTACACACAAAATATACACAGGGATCATACACTGACACAAAACATATCCTTACACACAAAATATACACAGGGATCATACACTGACACAAAACATATCCTTACACACAAAATATACACAGGGATCATACACTGACACAAAACATATCCTTACACACAAAATATACACAGGGATCATACACTGACACAAAACATATCCTTACACACAAAATATACACAGGGATCATACACTGACACAAAACATATCCTTACACACAAAATATACACAGGGATCATACACTGACACAAAACATATCCTAACACACAAAATATACACAGGGATCATACACTGACACAAAACATATCCTAACACACAAAATATACATAGGGATCATACACTGACACAAAACATATCCTTACACACAAAATATACATAGGGATCATACACTGACACAAAACATATCCTAACACACAAAATATACATAGGGATCATACACTGACACAAAACATGAGTTTAAACTTTAAAGGAATGCGTCGGGGCTTCTATCAAATTTTATTGAGATGCTAAAAAAAATTAAAAATTCCATGTCTTCCGGAGTCCCTGGCAAATTTGAGCTTTGAGAATACTGATCAGTTGAACCAGGGAGAGAAGGATGGGGAGGAAGTGAGCGCCACGTTTATTTCATGAAATGCGAATGTGGCGTCACCATGTTTAAGAAACAGGATCACAATGTTTAATGCACAATGTCACAATGTTTAGGTCAAAGTTTTAAAGGCACAATGTCACAATGTTCAAGCTGATGATTCCGCAGCCGTCAAATAAAGCTATTTCAATGGGTTCCAATTCCCCGGTGGAGATTTGATCAACTGTGTCTCTAGTAGCAATTCAATTAATTCGCTCACTGCTCCGTGGAAGAATACTGATGATAACGAATGGTATCTGTGTTATCAACCTGCTAATTAATCTCTGACAAAAGCCAGCTCAGCAGAATACCGATGAGGCTGGATGTACCGGGCGTGGATGGCACGTTTCTGTATGGATGTGCCTTGCGTGGATGGCACGTTTGATGGGCCTTGCGTGGATGGCACGTTTGATGGGCCGTGCGTGGATGGCACGTTTGATAGGCTGTGCGTGGATGGCACGTTTGATGTGCCGTGCGTGGATGGCACGTTTGATGTACCATGCGTGGATGGCACGTTGATGTGCCGTGCCTGGATGGGCACGTTTGATGTACCGTGCGTGGATGGCACGTTTGATGTACCGTGCGTGGATAGCACGTTTGATGTACCGTACGTGGATGGCACGTTTGGTGTACCGTGCGTGGATGGCACGTTGATGTGCCGTGCGTGGATGGCACGTTTGATGAGCCGTACGTGGATGGCACGTTGATGTGCCGTGCGTGGGTGGCACGTTTGATAAGCCGTGCGTGGATGGCACGTTTGATGTACCGTACGTGGATGGCACGTTTGATAAGACGTGCGTGGATGGCACGTTTGATGGGCCGTTCGTGGATGGCACCTTGGATGGGCCGTATGTAGATGGCACGAATTCTTCATATGTCACACAAAATATTGAGAAATGCATAATTATATTTTTTTAAATACGCATAGGACATAGAGATTTTGAGATAGTAAGACATGTATAAGGACATTTAAAAACAAAGCATTGTTTATCTGTTAAACAGAGATGCGATTGTCAGTCTGAAAAGTACAGTCTCAAGTGATTTGTATTTTAGTGCAGTATTGGAGGCCTGAATGGTTATTAATAATATTAGGGAGCAGTAAAACATAACGAACGTCCACCGTGTGTTTTCGTGCCTGTCTAGTGAAGAGAATACGCGCGTCTGCAGAAATGCTTTATGGGGATAAGTCAAAGAAAAGTTCGGGAAGACATTATAGGCAAGAGTTGGAGAAGAAACAGTGGCAGAAAACTTACACTTAGTAGTCGATACCTAAAGGTGATGCGGGGAGGGGCAAATAAAAATGAGCGTTTAACACTTTAATAATCAGAAACTTCAGTCCCCCATGTCAATTTAAAGTCATGTTTAACCATCAAACTTATCATCACACATTGTGCAAGCCTTTCTCTTTTTTTTTGGTTCTGTTTGTTGTTAATTAAAACCGACATTGGCTTTCGCCACGACAGACAACTCAACATTGCGTTTGTTTGGGTGATTGTTGGCAAGGAAATTTGAGCCAGAGGTCACGTTGTGCCCTAATATGATATCATTTCAATCAAACGTGATTAGCAAGGAAACAGGTTGTTTTATGGATTCTCTCTCTCTCTCTCTCTCTCTCTCTCTCTCTCTCTCTCTCTCTCTCTCCTCTCTCTCTCTCTCTCTCTGTCTCTCTCTCTCTCTCTCTCTCTCTCTCTCTCTCTCTCTCGATCTTTCTCTCTCTCTCTCTCTATATATATATATATATCTCTTTCTCTCTCTCTCTCTCTCTCTCTCTCTCTCTCTCTCTCTCTCTCTCTCTCTCTCTCTCTCTCTCTCTCTACACTCGAACAAATATAACTGTCAAGTCGCCATACTGATGTAAGTTTAAACAATGCAATCTAATAAATCGACGAAAATACGTTTAGACTCAATATCAGGCTGTTTTTAGCACTTGATCGAAAATCTGTTTAACGTTCAAAATAATTGGCTAAAAAGAGGACCACGATTGGGTTACGGCTCAGTCCTTTCGCTTAAGAGTGGCAGCGCACTGGAATGTCGTACCGATGGTCACGGGTTCGAATCCGTGTGAAGGCAAGGGTTTGTTCCCGGGGCCTAGGGCGTCCCTGAGTCACCCCGCTCCGAATGGGTACCTAACACTACATGTAGTTAGGCGGCTGGGTAATGCGTGGAACCCACAAAGCCGTGGCCTGTGAATGCTGCATCACTTGCCAACAGATCATCTGTCATGGTCTGTGGACGCAACTATCTTCTGCATAGAAGGAGCGTCTGTATAGATAAGATAAGATAAGACACACACAAAAGTATGTGTTGTGAGGGGCGAGGCCGCTCTATATCGTCCTTGTTAACACACCGGCAACAACTCCAGCTGTTGGTTGTTAGTATCACGATATTTTAAACTGATTTTCTTATCCGTCCATCTGTGCAATTCAAATCTATGAATTTAATTTTCACGGGGTTGTTCAATTCGCTTGAAAGTTCATACTTATCTGCGGTAATAATACATAGTAATGAACAAAATATTATATTTTTTTTTAAAATTTCAATACATAATTTTACATTGATGAAGTTCTAAATGATTGCTTTGCTATGACTTTCAGAATCGAATCGTTTGCCAGGAATATCCCATCATCTACATTTAACTACATTGTCTATGAAACATGCCTCGGCCGATCGTCAATGGAGTAACGTGCTTTTTCTAAAGGCGTGACCCTCCGTCCAAGTCTAAGCGAACAAATAATATCCAAAGTCTCAAAGTGGTTATAACTGAACATTAAAACGGTATTGTGGTTACCGTATATACTCGTTCTAAAGCCGACTTTTTGTTGACAAAATCTAGGGGAAAAGGTTGTGGTTCGGCTTAAGAACGGGTCATAGGTGATTGATGAAACATTTATGTTGTTATTTACTGACTTTATTAAAATGCAATATAGAAACATTTTCTTTTCATTTTAATACAATAAAAAGCCTGCTTGCGAATGCTACAAAAAAATGGCTTCCATCTTCTCTATTATTCAAATATCTTTGTTCTTCAACCTAAACGAAAGTAAACAATCATAATGACCAATTTAGCTTTTAGTTTTTAAAAAAATGTGTACCATTTTGTTTAAGCTGTCCTGATTTTTTGGGGGGTCGGCTTACGAGCGGGTTACACACTTTTTATACTATTCTCTTCCAAAAGATGGGGGGGGGGTGTCGGTTTATGAACGAAGGGGCTATAGATCGAGTATATACGGTAATTCTTTACTACTATATATCTTTGTAGGTTTTATGCTCATAAATTAATTCATATCTTCATTTCAGTGGTTAGTTATGATGTGAGAGTTGTGACAATACCATAATACCATTGCAGAATCTATCTCAAATTCACACACACACACACAAATTATTTATTTAAAATGAGAAAATACTTCTCGTATAGTCTGAATACAGTCTGAACATTTGGAAAGTGGTTTGCCTGGAAGTTATTGACAATCCTTTGATGGGGTGCAACTAACAAACATGGTGCGCACTTCAGAAAATGTGGGTCCCTCCTGTTAATGTCGATCCTGTTGATGTAGGACGTAACCTGTCTAGTGTTTCTGTTAAAGAAACGGGTTGAACTTGAAAGGTCCTCCATTAAAAATACTCAGGGAAATGAACCCATTCATTTCATATTTATATAGCTCTTGAGCTGTCTGCCTTCGTCCTCAGAGTTCGTGATTGGTGTCAATTGTCCGCTTGTGATTGGCTGATTGTGTTTGGCTGATTGTGATTGGCTGATTGTGATCGGTGGCCTATTAAACGCACGTTGAGACGTCGCTTACAATTTTAAATAGCACACCTTCATTTTTATGAGAAAGTGGTTGGTAATAAATAAAATAATCTAAAAAATCAATAATTTAATTACGGTACATGCGATCGATCTGAAATTTTGATACATTGTTTTTATTATTGGTACAAAACTGCCTGCAAAATTTCAGCTCGCTAGCTTACGAGCAAGTGGGTTAAAAATCGCTCAAAAGGTTTGGCGACAAGGGTGGTCGGTCGGTCGGTCGGTCGGGCGGCCGCAGACACCACGAGTTAATATAAAGGATTTAAAAATAAAGTAAGGCTACTGACCTTATCCAGACATGTTTGATTCCCGGGTATAGCAGCATTCACTTTTCAAACTAGAACCGGCGGTAGCGATCAGCTTTTTGTTTAATGGGATACGAGTCAATGGGATGGGATGTTAATTAAATCCTTTATAGTAACTCATGGTGTCTTGTTTGTTTGAGCCCTTGCTTGCTTGTCGAAAAAACTTTGGATCGATTTTTAACCCACTTCCTCGTAAGCTAGCGAACTGAAATGTTGCAGGCAGTTTCGTGCCGATGATAAAAACGATGTATCAAAATTTCAGGTCAATCGCATGTACTGTAATTAAATTATTGAATTTTTAGATTATTTTATTTATCTCTATGTATCATGTTATTTTTTGAGATAGTGTCGCGGTGCGTAATATATTGAACAACCTTTCTGTCGCGCAATAAGGTGCGTATTTTATTGACAACACTTTTTATAAACATATTCCTGATCGGTGCGCATTATATTAAACATGTTTTACGACACATAACTACAATTTTGTATTTTGGATGGTCTTTCGCTGCGTATTATAATGAACATTCTTTCAGTTATGTCTCGTTCATGAAGGATTTATAGTCAAAAACTTGGTTTTTTACTTTTTTTTAAATTTAATTTTTTAATTTATTTATTTTGGTACCAGCTGTTGTTTGTTTGTTGTGATACACATGTGTATGGTCTAACCTATGATCAGGCGTTATCATGCTCTCATTTAACAAATTTACCGATGTGTGTAAATGCTTTATGACTTTAGTCGTCTCGCTTCTTTTATATAATACATAAATTTGGGACAGCACCGAAAATGTGTGTCGTAAAAAAAAACACTCTATAATCTTCCATTGTTCATTTATCTTTGTGTATTTACTTTTTTTTTACGATGTAACAAAAGAACTTAATTTTTCAACATCGCCGTCTATTTGATCTACTACACTTGAGGTTCATCATTTGATTTGGAGATATCATATCTGAGCAACTGACTTTCCTTCCAGGCACACCAGTCTACGTACACTTACGTAGCACAACGTCTGATTCAAGACACTATTCAAATGAATATATTTTAAATTCAAGTTTCTTACATAGAATTCTGATCTACTATCTACAATTTACACGACTTTTATGCTTAGTGCACGTCAGAGGCGTCACTTGGTTTGGTGTCACCCAGTGCGGTAGCTCATGGTGTCATCCCCTCACGACTTACCCCCATTGACCTCCTCCGAGTCCCTCAGTACCAAATAACGGGAACATACCGATTTTTACTCTTTGGGTGTCACCCCTTGTGATGGTGTCCCCCGGTGCGGTCCGTACCCTACCCGCACCCCCTTAGTGACGCCTCTGGTGCTCGTAACTAATATGAACACATCTCTTTCTGCGGTAGCGAAATCAACTATTTTATTATAATTTTTAAACTAAACAAATATCAACTTGGAAGAATGTCCCATACGCTGAAGCCAAGGTTTCCAATCGGCAGAATGCCCAACCTATCACTCACGTATTTCCTATCAACGCGAAAGATACAGTAACTAGAATATTTTTATTATTAAATCCCTTATATTAACTTCGCGGCCGTCTCTCTCTCTCTCTCTCTCTCTCTCTCTCTCTCTCTCTCTGTCTGTCTTGGGCTCGGCGGGCGGAAAAACAGAAGTCAAAAATGACCCACTTGCCATGATCCGATCGAACTGAAATTTGGCACACGGACCCGTCTAACCTAACAATGCATCGTATCAAAATTTCAGATCGATCGAACGTACCGTAATTAAATTAATGCATTTTTAGTTTATCCTTATATGAGGTATGTAATTTCAATTACCGGTTTGTTATTGTTTTTTTGCCACGTGAAATTTTGAGCTGACGCATTGAGGCGACCCAACGAAGCGACGGGCGCTTTTGTTTACATTTTACGTGTCACTCTGAGCTCGGTCAAGCGAATCGGTGACCAGACTTTTCCCCTCTCCCCCACCAACCCCTCCCCCCACCCCTCCCCCCCCCCACTCCTCCCCCCCACCCCTCCCCCCCACTAGGGTTATGATGCAAAGTTGAGTTAAGACAGATTCAGTCTGTAAATGTTTGAAAATAATCAATACTGTTAGTTATGTCTCATATATAAGGGATTTATAGTCAAAAACTTTGTTTTTACGGGTTTGTTTTATTATTGTTTTGCTTAAAGGTTGCCCGAACCCTCGGCGGACGGTTGAAATCTCATGGTGATTTCGGTTGATGATATTTGCCAAAATTTTTGTCACCGCGAACTCCTCATTCGTGTTGCATAATTCAACAAGTATTGACCTGCTGAGTAGATGGAATCTTTTGCACATCGGCTACAAGAGGCTTTATCATTTGGTGGGGAGGGGGGGTGTCACTGGGTCTCAAACCTAACTATCTGACTCATTTGTGTCACGTACATTTACTGCACTCAACGAAATAGTATTCTAGGGACAATCAATGTTCCCTTTAGGCTGCGTGGCCACGAAGATATCTGATCGAAGCCGCGCAGCAGTTTTGAATTACCGCGCAGCAAAATTTTTATAACAATGCATACAAAAATGGATTATGTGCAAGTTTGCGCACGAGGTTTTGTACTTTTCACAGTGACCAACGAACCTTAGAAGGAATATTGGTGACCATAATTATATTTGTCGTATGAATAAACAGAAATGGACTTATTCCTATTATTCATTTTGACCGAATTTATTAAGATATTCATAAAACATTTAGATATACCATTTGGCCTAATGTCAATAGATCTTTGGTTACGCCATTTTTTGTTCAGCGTGGTGATCTATATATATATACCGATATAAATATATATTCCATTACGTAATGATATGAGGCTTTTTTCCGGACAAAGAAATGACAAACCTTATTCGGACATTGTTGTATTTTTATAATCTCCCAACGCTTTTTAAAAAAATCCCGTTGAATGACTTTCCATGACACAAACTAATTAAGCGCTCACACTTTTCTCTGTGGTCGTTTCCTCCTCCCGCCCTTTTTGTTTTTTTGTTTTTTCTAATCCCACCCCGCCTACTGGTTTGTCACCTGACACCAGACACGTTTCAAATTGAATTTGGTTGTCCTTTTGTTTCAGCTAATTCTTCTCTTCCTGGTTCTCGAATGGTCCTCGGAACATTGTTTCTATTTTCACTTTTACCTCTTTTATTACCCACTTTTCTCTTCCATCACTTTTCTTCTAATCTCTGTCCACATGCGCCCCACCCCCTCAATTTCCTCCTGATCCCCGGAGGCATTTCCATTACAACCTCAAATGACATGTTGATTGGGAAAGAACGCCGAGAAACGAAACACGATACCGAACTTGCAGCTGAGCTTATAACTGATGTGAAGAAGCAAAATCATGATTAAAATTGAACCTTTTCTTCTTTTTCTTCTTCTCTTAGTTTTCTCCGTTTGTGTCTTGTATCCACAAATAACCGAGTTGGCATTGCGTCATGGGATATTGAATCAATACGTTTACCTTCCTCGGGTGATGTGTAACTGTAGCGATGTGAATCACATGTTCGTTTTCTTTGTTTAACTTTCGTGATTAAAGGTTTAGTGCTCTCCTGAACTAACAAACCAGAGGGATTACCAATTTCTTTTTTAAAATGTTAGCAATGGCTGAATTGGGCGTGCTTTTATGGGATTTAAGTCAAGGTTCTTGTTTTACTATATTTTTTTTCCTTTTGCAATAATTGTTTGGTTTTTTTATTTTGTGTTTGAAAGTTTTTATTCATTGAAACATTTGTAATAACCGTCTTCATTATACACTTTCTCTGCCTTTAAAACTGTATATTTTCCCAACTATTCGACATTCAAATATTACACATGTGATGAAATAGTCCCTTGCTACTTATTTCTAAGTCACCACCCAATCAATAAAAGATTACAATTGTTTCATATAGTTACGTTGACCTTAAATTAAATTTTGAAACAAAAACTAAAACGTGGTTTAAGAAAATTCTATGTATCTGTGATACTGTAACTTAAATAAGCTTAAGGCAAAAAAAATTTAAGTTGCAACACTTATAAATGAACATCATTAAATCAACAGTGACAGTGAAGCGACAGAACTGACACTAGAATCGAATGAGGCGTTTGGCTTGAAGATGTTCTTTGTCATGATAAAATACAGCTTACTTACATTTGGTGACAATTCATTTACATGTTCATCATCGCAGGAACGGGGAGGGGTGGGAGTGAGTTGGGGGGGGGCTATATTTCACGTAAGCCAAAAATCTTCCAAACCCCCACCACACAAATTTAACAGGTTTCACATGTTGTCACCCTCAAACGCATGCATGTTGTTTTTTTTTAAATGTCTCAAAATAATTCTTCATAAAAATCCCCAGACGGAGGCAGAAATCGATGGCTGGGAATGAAAATTCAATAGCAGGCGACGGAATGGAGTGTTTGGTTTAGAGGGTTGACTCTCCAACCAATAAAACTACAGTACCCGCCAAATCCCAGATTTACAAGGAGTGCTGCCAAAAAAAATAAAACAGCTGATACAAGAACCAACTTGCTGCGCGAAGAAATAAGAAGATAGAGAAGCTTATGTGGAAACCGTTATAGCATGACAAACAATGGGAGCTGTAAATGCCATGTAAATCAAATTGGTTTTTCGTAGGGTTAAGAATAAAAATCATGTCACTAAACTTGGTGGAAACAGGATATTGATTTACAACACAAAAAAAAACGAAAAAGCTTTCTATTATATGAATAGGATTATTGCAATTACGGCAAAATATTAGATGACGCTGGAATTTAAAGATGATATATAGGAAAAGAAGTGATTACAATTTTTAAAAAAACATTAATAGGGTACTTAATCGAATTTAACATATGATTATCCTGAAATAGCACACGACAACAACAAAATCTTCGCATTTTTTAATTTCCAAAGGCAAACACAACGTCCTCTTATAATTAATGTGTGTTAATCCCGTCCCGTGTGAATGTCCTGTAAAATGAGCAGAACGATCTTCAACTGCTGGCCGAAACAAAGTCTCTGGCTCGTCCCCATATTCACGCTCCTCCACTTGTTCCTGGCCATCCTCAGCCTTGGCCATCTCCTCCTGCCCAAGGGCTTCCCCAGAATCACCCCCGGGATCTGCTCCCCGCGGAGTTTCTTGCAGCGCCTGATGGAGGCCCCGTCCTGCGTGTCCGTCAGGAATGTCAAGCACGTCCTGTCCGTCATGGTGCTGGTCAGCCTGATCTGCGTGTCGGTCAACATCCACGGGGGTCTACTCCATTCGGACTTCAGCGCCATAGAGCACTACGGCGTCTTCGTGAGCATACTGCTGTACCTCATGCAAATCTCGGTATTCCTCCCTCTTCCGTTCTTCATTTTCAACTTCCTCGGCGTAGTTCTGATCAACGTCTTCACTCAACGGCCGAAGCTCCAGCGGTCCCCTCTGTTGGGGCCTTTCTTGTGTTTCAGGGTGGTCACCAAGGGACTTTACCCTGAACTCGTGAATGAGAATATGAAATTAAATCTTCAGGTTTGCCGTAACGTCGGACTACATAACTATATCTTTGAGGTCGTCACCGACATTCCAATAAATCTAAAGTCGACAAAAGACTGCCGTGAAATTCTAGTACCCAAAAACTACAAAACATCATCCGGGTCTTTGTTTAAAGCGAGAGCTCTCCAGTACGCCTTGGAACCAGAAGTGGACATTCTAAGCCCCGGAGATTGGATTGTCCACCTTGACGAGGAGACACTACTGACCGAAGAAGCTGTGATAGGCATCATCAACTTCACTGGAGCCGGACAATACGCTTTTGGTCAAGGTGTCATTACATACGGCAGTGGGAAAATCATCAACTGGGTAACGACCCTGGCTGACTCTATTAGGGTGGGTGTCGACTACGGGTGCTTGAGGTTCACATTGGCCATTCTTCATAAGCCTGTCTTCAGTTGGAAAGGGTCCTTCATTGTGGCGGACGCCGAAGCGGAGAAGAAAATCTCCTTTGATCACGGCCCAGATGCTTCCATCGCTGAAGATTGCTTCTTCGCCTGCGTGGCATTCAGCCAAGGCTACAGTTTTGGTTTTGTGGAAGGGGAAATGCTGGAGAAAAGTACTTTCACCCTCAGGGATTTCATCCAGCAGCGACGACGCTGGATGCAGGGAATTTTACTGACAGCACTCAGCCCTAAGATCCCTTTGAGGTATAAGCTCGGCCCCGTGCTCATGAGCTTCTCCGGGTGCACACTCCCAGCCAACCTCCTCATGGTTCCCATCAGCCTTATCTGGCCAATGCCATCTTCCCCTATCATTGCCATCACCTACAGTTTCATCTTGGGCACCATCATCTATCTGTTCATCCTGGGCACGCTGCAGACGTTCAACGTTCACCGGTATGGTATCTGGAAGTGCACACTCCTTGTCTTGGCTACAATGTTGTGTGGATTAGTAGCCTGTATACTCGAGAACATTGCTTCCATTCTAGTATTCTGGTTTCCCAAGTCTTCTGTCACAAGCTTCTACGTCGTCAATAAGGAGGTACCCAATGACTGTATCAAAATGGTTTAATGATGGCATTAATTAGTTTTTATAATTAAAGATTAGCTAGGATTGTACTTCATACTTTGAAAAAAAACAACTCAATATTTATATAATATTACAATAATGTTTACACATTTTAGCATGTTGTACTTTTAGGATAACTACTTTATAAAATTAATAATATTGATTTCCAAGCTTTTTAATGACATTGGCATCTAAATGTGAACCGTTGATGAGTTCATTGATGTGTATGACCTGTAACTAAAGGTTCTAATCTTTTTTTACAGTGATACGTCTGACTTGCTAGAATATTGAAGGGAAAATAATTTACACGTTAAAATATATTAAAATTATTAGAAAATTAATTATATCTATTGTAGGACTGTATCTAAGCAGTCTTTCTTTTATTCCATGTACTTACAAATTTAACTGCTACTGCTTGTCGATTGGGTGGTTTTAATTTTCTTAATTTTAATTAATTTTTATAATTTTTATTACATGTAATATCATTATTAGTATTCCATTGTGTTTAAGACACAGCGTTTGCTTCTACATGTACAAGCCATGTTGTACTTTTGATCATAAACTTTTCATGTGTCTATTGTTCTATGTAATTGTCTCAGCTCACATAATTTCTTTTCTAGGACCATGCCATTGTCATCGTAACAATGCTAGAGTAACCTTCACAGAAATCTGATATGTTTCATCTTTCAGCGGCTTCGATTACTCTGCAGAGACGAACTTTGACCTTTAGGTCTCATTGTCATGATGCACGAGACCTCAACATCAGAGGTGGCGCTGCGCATAACTTGACGTTGAATGTCGACATGACCTTTTGTGACCCACCATATTGGTGGCGATAGGTCGCGGAATAATTGTTTTATCTGAGCTTAGGGGACGTCCATAAAGTACGTCACGCTCCAGAGGAGGGAGGGGGTGTAAGAAAGTGTGACAGTTTGTGACAGGGGGAGGGGGGTTTCCTGCCATGTGAAACATCACAGTGTTTTATATTAAATTTTAATTATTTCTTAAACACACAAAAAATTTGGAAAGTGTGACATACTTTAGGGACAGTTTGTGACAGGGGGAGGGGGGAGGTAAAAATGGTCAAAAAAAGCGTGACGTACTTTATGGACGGACCCTTAACGTATGCATGCCTCTTGCACGGGGGGCGATATGGCTCGATGATTTCTGGGAGAAAACGTGTTCTCTCGAATAATCATTGTTGTTGTGTGACCACACGGAGTCATGCGCCTAATTATGGACATGTGAGCCCTGTGGCTTTGTAAAAAAAAATGGTCGAATGATTCAGTGAAGTCCCCGTGTCTTGTTCCTCATTGTCTGGCCCCGTTATGTATTAACACTTTGTGTGGAAAACACTGTGTGTGACTGTGATAAAAATCAACTTTATGTGGAAAACATTGTATGTGATAAAAACACTCTGTGGTCATGTGATGAAAAGTCTTGTGACTTTAAATGTCTCATGTAACTCGACGGGTTCATGTGGTTGGTTATTTTTCACGTGACTTCATCTGGGTCATGTGACCTGATTAGGTCATGTGACTTAATTGGGCCATGTAAATTAACGAAGTTAAATGAATTTCTGACTGTCGAGATGTGACGGGGAAAAGTAATTGGGGCAATGTCCAGTAAGGCAGAAAGTATTGCATAGGCTTATCCCTGAATTACATGTCGTTGCTTTATTTAAATATAGATATTGATATTCAATATACTTTTATCACGAATAAAATCTTGCTTAATTACAATGTAAAACATGATTGTAATGTTTCATTATGTGATTGTACGATGCTAGTTTATATCAATCTTTGGATATTACTCATGAAAAAGTTGTTGTTTTTCTGGCATTGAACAAGGTCTCAAATGATACATATATGTTTTCAATTTTAAATTTAACTTATTTTACCTCTACAATTTTTTTATAGTAGTAGAATAGCTTTTGTTCCGTCTGATTGTTTTTATTAGATAAATTTTATTCACTTTCAAGCCACACAGTGGTCTCGCACAATATTAAACCCATATTCTCTTCCAATTGATTATTCGATAATCCACCAATTAACAATGATATGAAATTTAATGATTATATTTTAAAAATAAGTAACGTGCATTGTGCAGTATTTCATTTCACCCTTACTCTTAAAGAAACTGCACTAAGAGGATTGACAAACGTTTCATTGAACCAGATCAATAAAAAAAAATTCTACAATATTTAATTTTTGTCAATCGTTCTAAAAATGGGGGAGGGGGGGATGATATGTTATATATCTACATTTTAAAAAAAAATATTTTTAGTAAATAAACTATCGAGAAGCAGGAAACAAACTAAAAATTCACAGCAAAATGCTTAGTAGCGTTCTGTCATAGATGTTAAAAACCTTTTATGAATCTCGCTGATTTGTTCATTGTAAGAACATTAAGTGTCTTATAGATGAATTATTGCAATAAATTGATAACATTGTTTTTTAAATTTTCAGGTTTTAAAGTCTTATTAATTTAAAATATTTAAGTTTTGTATTTATTGCAATTATAATTTTTTAGCAGCTGATATGATTTGATGAAATACTTATACGAGTTACAGCTGGGGAACATCTTGTTTTAACCTTGTTCTTTAGATGGGCTGTTTATCAAGGGTTTGTAACTCTAGTTTCTCTTTATGAAACGGTATTCATTTTGTTCAGTGTAACGGGGATAACACTACAGACTTCGTGGTTTTGTTTTACTTTTTTAGTGGGGCGGATGAGAGTATTTAGAGTTGAGCACGGAGGGAGGGGGGGGGGTGGTACTTCAAATACAAATTCAAATTGTACTTCAAATACAAACATATTTAGGAGAATAAAATGCATTTTTTATGAATGTAAAAGAAGTTAAAACTTCTTAAAATATAATTTAAAATTATCACCAACATCTAGTCTTAGTTACGAACTTTTTTTTAAAATGTCTTCCAATTTTAAAGGATTGATGATATAAATGACTTATGAAGTTTTGTTCCCTCCATGATAATCATATTGGTTTTTTTTAAACATCTCATAATAAAATAAGATCAGACATTCCATAATGGACCAGAAAAAAATATCTTTAAATTTTAATATTTACATTTTTTAATGGATTATGATTATGAATGTCTCAGTTTGTGTAAAGAGGTAAATTTCAAGGAAAGAATTTTTTTTTAAATTCAAACCGATTGTCACGGGTTCGAATCCATGGGAAGGCAAGGATTTTTTCCCGGGGCCTAGAGCGTCCCTGAGTCACCCCGCTCTGAATGGGTACCTAACACTAGTTAGGCGGCTGGGTAATGCGTGGAACCCACAAAGCCGTGGCCTGTGAACGCTGCATCACTTTGCCCACAGATCATCTCTCATGGTCTGTGGACGCAATTATCTTCTGCATAGAAGGAGCGTCTGTATAGATAAGATAAGATAAATCACCTGTCCTCAAGGCTTTTCCTTTTTAAAATAATTTTAAATCTTTACACTGATAAACTACTGAATTATTTTTTGGTTTATTTTATAATAGCCAATTTTGTCGTATTGCAAATATGATTTCTTAACCAATATTTTTAGCATTCATTTTTTACCCCTGTACTTGTACTTATTATTTAGTGTATGCTCCATGAATGTGCGGCTGATTCCTGGCAATTATGTCCAATTCCATTATTAATTTTTTTTAAACTCTCCAAAATAAACTCAAATTTGTGGAGGAGGGCATTAAATACATTGATGGATACCGTGAAGCCTTTGTGTTTGTTGTTGATTTTCTTTTTCCTTAGTTACTAATAATCTGCTATTAAATAGCGTATATAGATTATTTTCAATTAACGTTTTCTTTTCGAATAATTAAAATTAAGCGAATTCGTGAAGTTATAGAGCAAATTTTCAAATAAAGTTTTAAAAAATGAGATTGTATGCACTATCACGCTCCTTGCAGAACACGAAAGACAATGGGTAAGTAAAGCTATGTGTACTGATAAAACAGATAGAACAACAGAAATTTCTACAAGTTTTTAACTCAGGGTGAAAGCTAACGAAATCCAAGCATTGTTTTCTAAGACTTTGGGGCAGACAATGATCACAGCACAGGAAATAAGGCAGTGACATCAAAACGCGCATTCAGTTAATATTAATATATATTTAAGTTTCAAAGAATTCGATGGACAAAGCTATTTTCTCAAAGTTACCAATCAGGTACCGCTGTCACTTTCCATGTGTTGGCGAAGCAGAAATGTGACGATGTATCATTTCAGAAAAAAAGTTGTATACTGTTAGCAACTGTGTAACTATTACTACTTTATTTTTATATGTAACTCTTTTGTAAGCGTTCTCACAGTACAGAATCTTGTGCACAATAATCCACTGAAGAACTTGTTTATGCAAAACAACTTTAATATGTATACTATGTACATAGAAATATCATTTGAGGTAATACAACGTGAAATCTTGAGGCGCACACACACTCTACCTCCTTCCTTGCCGGAAGTCTTCTCACAACTCTTCGCCCAACACTTTCAACCAATAGGAATGCCCCTTTCTTCCTGCGTCCACCATTCACGTGACCTTACGTCACAAAATTATGTTAATCACATGTGACAAACTGGCACATTAGACAGTGTCTTCGTTTTCATATATTTTTATTTTATTTTTTTGTGGGTTTTTTTTTGGTTTGTTTTTTTAAGTATGGCCTTCTCAAAAACAATTCATTAAAGCACAATATATTTTTAATGCAATTATATTTCTTAAAGAATTACTTTGAGTAAAGGGTGGGAAATATGCTTTTTTGGATATTTGAGTTGGCTCCAGACAAAAGATCAATTTAAATATAAAACTTAATTTAAATAACAATCCTTTATTAATAAAAGGTTATTCTAATTATCAATTAATACTTGCTAATTATTAACAAGAGAAAATGGTACATATTTCACAAAGGAAGCTGGTCTTTTCTTGGTACATATCACTAAAGTAGATGTTCTATTGTTTTAATAGAAAAATAATTATTCAACTTACATGTTTCAAATATATTAGATTAAAATGGAAGTCGACAGCGAATTTGTTTAAAAGTTTTACCCTAGGAGCACCCGTCACCCAAAAGACCTTATTGGTTATTAGTGCATAGTAGTTACAATAAGTAAATAAATAATATTTGGAAGTTTCCATTCAAAAAGGATTTTTTTTAATGTAAAAGAGAGGTGTTTTTCTGCTGTTTTTTTCCACTTGAAACAAATTTGGGAACATTCTTTTTTTTTAAAATGAGTAATTATTTTAAAATCCAACGATATTTTTAAATACCTTATATTAACTTCACCGCCGTCTCTCTCTGTGTCTTGGGTACCGCGTAAAATTAGAAGTCAAACTTGACCCACTTCCCGTCATGCCATCGAGCTGAAATTTTGCACACGGACCTGTGTCACCTAACAATGCATCGTATCAAAAATTCAGATCGATCGAACGTACAGTTATTAAATTAATGACTTTTTAGTTTATCTATATAAACTATATGTAGTGGTCGCTATCTTTTACATTTTACGGGTCACTTGACTTCACCCGAGCCTTCGGTGAACACATCTCTTGTTTTAACCAGGTAAACAGACATGCTTTTGTTTACATTTTGCGTGTCACTCTGAGCTCGGTCCAGCAATCGGTGACAAGACCTTTCCCCTCTCCCACCCCCCACCCGGGTTAAAAGCAAAGGGGAATTAAGACAGATTCAGTCTGTAAATATTTGTCGCGTTTGAACATAATCAATACTTTTAGTTATGTCTCATATATAAGGGATTTATAGTCAAAAACTTTGTTTTTACGGGTTTGTTTTATTAACGCAATTTCCCTTGGAAAAATTGCGTTTATAGATTCGAAATGTCTGTCAAGCTTAACAATGCAACTCCTCCTGAACCATACCAGATAGAGGGTTCGGGTCTTTGCAAATATGCTAAGGAGGTCCCAAGGATGTTCAACGGCCAAAACAAATACCAAAAGTTTTTACTGGATTTCCTGGAAAATAAAAAAACTCATTATTTTGTCAATTTCTCGCCAAACATAACATCTATCGGGTTGAAACAAACATGAAACAATAGCTAATAATATTTAGAACAATGTTGAAGACGGAATTTTTAAAAAATCTCTTTTAGTTCGACTCCCGTAATTTTAAAAGCAATTTTTAAAGCAATCGTTTTGTTTAATTTCAAAGTTATTGATTTGAAATGAATTTAATGTAATCGAGCTAGAATGATAGTTAATGGGGTTTCCCGCTTTGTGAAGGCTTATGTTAGACTAGTGTATCACCCGTCAAAAATGACGGAAGTTTTCAAAATAAATACGCATCAGATTAAAAAATAACGTAATACAGAACTTTCATTTATTTTATTTATTGTTATTTCATTCGTTTATTATCATATTGAACAATTTTATGCGGAAAGTTTAAAAAGTGTTATTTTTGGTGCAGCACTATAAAACAAAATCGATCGCAGCGCCACCTAACAGCATTACATCCATATCGCAGCGCCACCTAACAGCATTACATCCATATCGCAGCGCCACCTAACAGCATTACATTACATTACAATCATACAGACAACGGGAATTATGTATATTGATTGTTGCGTGGTGCGCATTATATTGACACATTCTTGGTGTGATGTAGCGTTAGGGGATATGTCGTCATATTGTGTTTATTTTCAGAATTACTTATTTGAATCGACTTTTATTGTAACCTAGAATGATTTCCCTTGATAAAAATCGGAAATTCCTTGTTGGATATTGCGTTTAAATATGGTTCTCATTCGGTTTTTTATTTCTTGTTTTTAAGTATTTTTACCAAATATGTTGAACTAGTTTGTGCTGCGGCGCCGTGGCGCCTGCGGTGCCACCTTTTTTTTTAAGGACGCCTACGGCGCCCACCTTTTTCAAAAGCCCACTAACTTGTCCTTGTATAACAAATACGTAATATTAAAATTTCTTAAATGTACACAAAGTATTTTAAACAAAAAAAATTGTTTTTTATTTTTTTTTAAAAAAATTTATGTCAAAAGCCCAAGTAATTTATCCTTGTATGATAAACACGAAATATTCCTGAAATGTACACAAAGTATGTATATAATATAGGTTGTGCTGCGGCGCCCACTTTTATTTAGGGCGTCTACGCCGCCCACTTTTTTCAAAAGCCCAACAAAATTGTCATTGTATGATAGATACGTAATATTAAACTACTGTTTAAATTTACACAAAGTAATTTAAAATAGAAGTTGTAGGGTGCCTACGGCGCCCACTTTTCTTTATTTGGTTAAAATCCTAAGTAACTTATCATTGTATGATAAATACGAAATATTCCTGAAAATTAAACAAAGCATTTATATAATAATTTTTACAGTGCTAATCACCACACGATTTTTTAACTAATTTTAGAAAGCAGCGCACCAAATTACTGCACCAAAAAATAACTATTTGAGTCAATCAGCGCTGCTTACAACACAATTTTTTTTAAAAAGCAGAGTGATGTCCCTTAGCGTTAGGCATCAGCGATAATTGAGCGTAAATATATATATGATTATGTTGTCTATAATAATTTGATAATTTATATAGCGCAGTACGTCAGGACGCACGTGGGCTCACAGCCCTTCACATAAAATAGTAACACACACATAATTTTAATGAATTTTATGTAAATCATTAATATCCTAAAGGGGCCGTCGTTAAATGGCGTCACGCAACAAGGGGGGGGGGTAGGGGTCACACTTTTGTGACGATGCGTGACGAGGGGGAGGGAGGGGGATGAAGAAATGTGACGTCACATCAAAAGGGTAACTTTAAATAAAACTTCCACTGAAATATTTGGTCGCTTACAATTTATTTAATGATTTTTTTTAAATCAGTGATTCTCAATGTGCCGGTCGGTAGGCCATCAGACGCTGGTTGGCGTAAGCTATCAAGACACGAAAATTAAATCTAATTATAATTCTTAAGTTTGAGAATCCACAAGATAACACATGAAATTGTTACATTGCGTCGTTTGATGTTGACATCAAAGCATTTGTGATGTAACCGCAGCTCCGTTTGGTTCTCTCATGGCAGGAGTCATCGAACTTTTTTGCCCCTTACCCCAAAATATACAAGTTAATGTGTGCGTTACCCCCCCCCAACCCCCAGACTATAGGTCCTGCTCACATGACTCGGGGATTTGGGGGAGCGTCGCTAGCGAAAATGCTACTGATGAGTTTTACAAGCATGACAAGTGTCTAAAAATTATCTGAATATGATTATGTGTAGATATTTTAAGTCAAAACGACACGGAATATCCCTTTTCCTTAAAAGGGGAGGGGGGAGGGAATCTATTTGATAGAATTAAAAACATTTTAAGTTTGATATAATTGTTCGATTGGTTTTTGGTCAAACGCCCCTAGCCATTCTAGTCTTCTAGGTCAGTGCTTCTCAAAGTGGTGGTCCGCGGACCGGTGCCGGTCCGTGGGCCATCCGCTGCCGGTCCGCAGATGTTCTCAAAAAAAGGACAGATACAATTGTCAGTGTAGGGAAAATAGTGAACCGGTCCCTGGTGCAATAGAAAAAATTCCTGCCGGTCCACCATGCTAAAAAGTTTGAGAAGCACTGTTCTATATATAATGTTAAATGAACCCATTTAAAATTAGTCAAGTATTCATTAACATTATTGAATGCATCAAATTCTTGACATCGCAATTCGAGAGGAGCACAAAACAACTTTTCTTCTTAGCTCACTTTTTAAGGCATTAATTTTAAATATCACAGAAAGGATACAGGATACATACAAGTCATGTGGATTAAGATTATTGTCACTCGTGTCAATATAAATGAAAGTAGGGTAGATTTAGGTGTCTTTGTATAGTACGTAGGTAAGAAATCTACATAGTTGTCAATTTTTTTAAAATGCATTTTCTGGAAGGAACCGTTTCAATAATGGGCAAATGTTCCAAGCGTACACGTACACATGACGTATTTTAATATATCTAGATGATTGTAGTGGATGTTATATGTCCCAAATGAGTCTGCATTACCCCCAAGAATTCCCTTTTTGACCCCAGATGAGGTTATTTACCTCTGTTCGCCGACCTCTTTCACACAGGATGCCCGTCAGTCAATTGAGGGATCTTTGAAAAATAGATTTTAAAAATTTTATTTTTAAATATTTTTTTTTCTTAACAAATACGTTAACCATGATGATTAATGGTCAATGTTTAATTTGTATGCATTAAAATAAAATATAATCTAAGGATGTTAACACAGTTCGTTTTCTGAAGGCCGGTTAAACGTATTCAAAAAATGCTTCACGCGGGTTAGGATATTACAATGTAGATCTTCACTAAATAAATAATAAATACTTTAAATGACAATAAAAGTTAATTGAAACATACATATTTTCAAATAGAAAATAAAGTGTGTTTTTGTTTGGTTTTTATTTTTTTTATTTTTTTTATTTTTTTTTGGGGGGGGGTCAAAGATTTATGACGTATTTTTAGAGGGGGGGTCTAAGTTTTTGTGACGACGCGTGACGAGGGGGGAGGGAGTAAACAAATCGGCAAAAATCACATGACGTCATTTATGGACGACCCCAAATAAAACATACAATGAATAATATGATGGGGCACATAAGCTGCGTTTATTATTTTAAGACATTTTTCATGTTGTTTTTTTTTAATTTTGAAAGTAAATTTTGAAGAGATGAGTTTTTAGTGCAGTCTTGGAGGCCTTAGTGGTAGTAATACTGAGAATATTTAATGGTAGAGAATTCCATTGTTTGTGTGGGGGTGGGGGGACACAAAAAGAGAAACACCTCTCGCCAAATGTCTTCGGAACAGTGACGACGCGTCTAAGCTTGGTATTAACTACAAAAGCCTGCAAACGGGCCAAAAAAACAAAAAAAACTCTTCTCCCTGATTTGCGCAACTTTAAAATTTCACTTACTTTGATTGAAATAAATTTGCTTGCATTTGATTCCAACACCAAAGTTATTTACCTAAGACAGACATGTGATATGAATTGAGGTATGTGCAATATTAGTTTAGCCACTCTTTTTTTTTCATTAGAATTCGCAGGAGGTGAAACGTGTAGGAGTTACATACCTTGTCGCTAGGCTTTGGTACGATCGCGAACTCGTTGCCATGGGGTTTCCAATAGTTTCCATAATACACACTATACCGAAATTAACCGGAAATAAAAACTTCCCTTCTGCAAAAACTATAGAGGCAGATGATAGGAGAAACTGCCATTTATTCGCGCACGACTGGTCCAGATACATCGTGACGGTGACAAACCAGGAAGTCAACCAGGACACTTAACCGATTTTGTCCCCGATAATCTACATACCAATAGCCTTTGATATAAGCACCCATATAACAGTGAGGGTAGAAATGTCTCCCCCAGTGTTGGTATGTCAAAATGAGTAAGAAGATTTCAATAAAATACAGTAGTATGTTTGCCGTTACTTTCGTGTCATCCATTATTACTTGTTTTCACTTATCAATGGCTTGTACAGGAGCACACTAGTGATCGTCTGAAAAAGACACTTATATTATCTCTTAGGGTCAGAGGCGTCACTATGGTTGGTGTCACCCAGTGCGGTAGCTCATGCTGTCACCCCTTCACGGCTTACCACACAGACCTCCGAGTCTGCCCCTGCCAAATAACAGGAACGTACATCATTTTAAACTTTGGTGTCACACCCGGTGCGGTCCGAACCCCCCCCCCATGACGCCTCCGTAAAGGGGAGTGGGGGTTTTTTTTAAAGTTATTTTTGTACTGAATAGTTTTTCTATCATGGCCACAATTAAAAGTAGAAAATAGTTTAAGTTTTTTTTTAAAAGGCATTGCGCTTAGAAAAAAAAACCCAAGTTGAGACAATGCAAGTCTCAAAAGTAGTTTCTGCACGGACTCTCTTTGGCCAGTGAGTTCTATGAATTTTAAATTAAGCTCTTTCTGGTGCAAATTGGAAGTAATTTTATAGCAAGGAATAAATTAAATGTTATATGTTTTAGTTTTAAATTTATAAATTTTATTTTAAATCTCAACAACTACATCCCACCCCCCACCCCCACCCCCCCAAAAAAAATTTCAAACAACGACAGCTCATTAAAACGGGCTTTTCCTGAGGAATTTTTTTTTAAACTAGATAATTCCTTAAACGTATATACAGCTCTTGTACGACTCTAACATTCAACCCCGAGCCCCAACATCTTTTTTTTTAAATTTCAGTGAACGAAAACGGACGAAGTGTTGACGCAACTCAGATGTGGCTAGACGAGCCTGGACATTTAGAGGACCTCTCCGCAATGATCAAATGTCACTTGAGATTTTGTTTTTAAAAAATACAACACTTGACAGTCAAACTTCAATTACGAGTTTAAAGGAAGTTTAGAAATATTTAAGCAATACTCAATTCAAAATTCATTATCTGTGCATTGTTGTTTGCTAACATAAACCTCAGTTTTAATATGCAAGGTCACGTTCATTATTTCAATGCAATCTCTTAGGTTTAAAACTATCGCATGCAAGGCCTAAAGCTGTTTTGCATCATTATTAGAATGTGACCATGTCAGGTTGATGCTTTTAAAGCGGTTATTTTGATTTTGAAGAATATTTTGAACAATGATTTAAACATAAGACCGTACACTACAGGTCTATCTAACACACACACACACACACACACGCGCGCACACACACACACACACACACACACACACACACACACGCACACACACACACACACACACACACACACACAAGTTTATAGTAACTACTGAAATCCATTTCGTTTTATTTGAACGTTATGGATATATAATTTTATTCATCTTTTTTAAATATTTTCTTTTTTTGGTCTCACATACAAAATGAGTGTTGAAAGTCACTGTGAATGTGAGCATGGAGAGAAATGAGATTAACATTTTCTGTATCTACCCCCACCTTAACAAATTCTGACAGGACATGTAGACACGTCTAATTGCATGGATGAGCTCCGCCAATAGATTTATTTATAGAATATTGTTATAACGCATTAATGAAGAGCTCAAGGGAAGAAACGGCTATGTCACATTTTTCTAGTTTTGATATATGAAAGTTTGAAAGTTCAAAATTATACAGATTTTTTTAAATTAACTAAATAGATTTGAATTTCTTAGGGTCAGAGACATAATTTTTCATAAATACTTATTCAGAACACTCTATTTTTGACCCTTTATCAGATACAGGGGATACATTTTAAAAACATCAAAAATGTCACATAGCCGTTTCTTCCCTTAAGGTCTTCAAGTTATACGTAGGTTAAAGTTTATGGAAAGATTTGCACTAGAGAAAAGGATTTGCGAATTGTCTGTCCTGTCCAGAAGATAATCCAAGGCGCTTAGAAAATAATTATATTTGGAAAGAAAACAATGCTATTAACAGATTTGGAGCCGATGCTCTGCTTTCCAGTGCTGTTTTCAGCTGTTTAATTACATAGGACAGAAAATCATCAATTGTATGAAAATTGAATTTTGAACTTTTTTTTCCTCCCTTTAAATGGCACTAAAGAAATAAATGGTAGAGGTCTGTGTGTTACGACACAGCAGCGATAGAAAAACCACACTTTCAAAATGTTCACATTTCTTCACCACCACCACCACCCCTTTCACCCACAAGTTGCCTAGTGAGTTTTCACGCAAACAAATGTCGCACTACCTTGTTGAAACCGGACCTCAGTAAACATGAATGAACAAGCTCATTGTGTCGGTGGCGATGGTTCCTAGAAATCCAAACCTCTGCGTGCTTTTAGCTGGTTCCCAGAATACCGGCACTACCTGTTTGGTCTTCCCCCACCGTTAGGTGCCAGCCAGATCATAAATCCTAAAGCCGTCGAGTTATTGAATAAAGTTTTGAAGCAATCTTGAGACTTGTGTTTTCTTTGTTGTGGTATTGTGTGTGTGTGTGTGTGGTGTTAGATTGAGAGACAGGTCGATTGAGGTTGTCTTTAATAACACTGCCACCACCAACCCCAATTTTTAAACACAAATAAATAATTTAATTATAATATACACTCGAAACTTCCGCACAACGCTCTTCCGCATTTCAAAAATATGAAGCAGTCAATGATCTCAAAAACTACGTTACAAACAGACCCAAAAAAAAATACCAAATTATTAACATTCATGATTAAATAAGAAAAATAAAATCAGATTTTAAAAATCTCTTCTTAAAATTCTTTCATTTCAAGTCCGTATAACTGAAAACAGAACATTGTTGAAATAGCAGCGACTTGTTTGAATAACAAGACGGTAGCACATAACAACAGTGGTAAATGTTTATTCCATTTTGGTATTCAAAGTATTCTACTATACTAGACACACGCGTGCTCTCTGTTCCTAAGATACGCACCAAAACATTTGATGACAGGTCGTTCTCTTTTTGTGCAGCCAAACAATGGAATTCTCTACCATTACACATAGAATACGTAGTATTCAAACAACCAAGTCTTTCAAGACTGCACTTAAGACACATCTTTTCAAAATTTATTTTCAAAATTAATGAAACAATATTTCTTGTAAATGATTAACGTAACTTATGTATAATGTATTGTAATTTTTTGTGTTTGTTGTGATATGAAAGTTAATTTAATACTTATAGGTATGTTATTTCTTTCATGTAAAGCGCTGTGAGCCCAGTTACTTACTGGGATACAGCGCTATATAAATAATCAATTTATTATTATTATTTTTATTATTATTATCATTATTATTATTATAAAGGTATTCACAATGAAGGGTATCCAAAATAAATTTCATGTGAGAATCCCTGGACAAATTGGTTTGAAGATCTTTTTAAAAGTCACCTAACAATACATCATATTAAAATTTCAGATTGATCGAACGTACAGTTATTAAATTAATGCATTTTTAGTTTATCTATATAAACTATATGTAGAAGTCGCTATTGTTTACATTTTACGGGACACTTGACTTCACGCCATCGGTGATCACATCTCGTGTTTTAACCAGGTGTAGCGGCGTGCTTTTGTTTACATTTTACGTGTCACGCTGAGCTTGGTCCAGCGATCGGTGACCAGACCTTTCAACTCTCCCCCGTCCCCCCCCCCGGTTATAAACAAAGGGGAGTTAAGACAGATTCAGTCTTTAAATGTTTGTCGCGTTTGAACATAATCAATACTTTTAGTTATGTCTCATATATAATGGATTTATAGTAAAAAACTTTGTTTTTACGGGTTTATTTTATTTACTTTTGTTTTTCCGCGCATGCAACCAACCATGACACGACGGTGAAGTTAATACAAGTTTTTAATAATAATCAACGAGGGTTGCGAGGTTGGGTAATTTTCGATAGGTGTGGAAGTTATATTTATCTAAATTGTATTCTATCATTAAATATTTTTTCAAAAGGGCTTTACTATAGCATTCCATTGAAAAACTTAATAATTATTATCAGTGGTTTGTTACAACAGATAAGAGAATGAGTGAGCCGAAGAAAAACTGCGAATACAGTGTTTTTGAATATTTGAAGTATTGCTAAATGTTTGAAAACAGACAAGAAAAGTGACACGCTATAGAGGCGTAACTGGGGTTGGTGTCACCCAGTGCGGTAGCTCATGGTGTCAACCCCTCACGACTCACCCCATAGACCTCCTCCGAGTCTGACAGAGCCAAATAACGGGTAAATACAGAATTTTAGCATTTGGTGTCACCTCTTGTGATGGTGTCACCCGGTGTGATCCGCACCACTCGCACCCCCCAAGTGACGCCACTGGAACGCTATTTACTGAATTAAAAAAGATTTTTTGAAGGTAAAGCTATACCCTTGCCTTTCTGGCATACTGAAAAGAAACTGGACCGAATGTATTTTCAGTAATTGTGTCATTCATCGACATCATTTGTTCACAAAAAATATTAGTGAACGTTTGAGTGGATCACTAGAGTATGTCATTAGAGCAGTTAACAGTAGCAAAAGGAATGCCATCAATTAGAGAATATTTGCTCAACATTGTTTGGAAAATGAAAAAGTCTATAACTGTGTGATAATCCATACAGAAGTACTTTGGTTATCAAAAAGTGCATGTTTAAATCGATTTTATGTTGTCTTTGATTCACTGTTGGAATTCCTGGAATGGGGCCGTCCATTAATGACGTCACGGGATTTTGGCATATTTTCACACCTCTCCCTCTCGTCACAAGTTAGAACACCTTCGATATGACGTCACAAAGCACCTCCTGATAAAAGTCGTTTTTTTAATTTTGAAAATGAGGATGTTTCAAATCACTTTTTTTTTCATTTAAGTGTTTATTTAGTGTAAGGCTGCACCCTTATATCGTAACACGCGTTAAGCCATTTAAAACGACATTAAATAAATGTAAGCTTTTTTATAAATAAACCACTAGATAAAATGAAACCAACCACACAAACCCATAAAATTACCCATAAAAAATCTAATAATAATAATAATCAAAACATTCTCAAAACACTAATAGTTAATTTCCAAAGCTTAAAAAATAAAATTCCAGATTTAGAACTACTTATAAAAACAGAAGAACCAGACATAATTGCTGGTTCTGAAACTTGGTTGAACCCCAACATATATAACTCTGAGATTTTAAACACCAATTATAATATTTTTAGGAAAGACAGATCAGACAATTATGGAGGAGTGCTACTTGCAATTAAATCAAATATCATAGCTGAAGAAATTACTACACAGCAAAATTTTAATATAGAGTCTATTTATTGTAAAATAATTACACCAAACTCATCCCCACTTATTGTAGGCAGTATATATAGACCTCCGAATACAAACCCAGAATACATGAACAATCTTTGTAGTCAATTAACTTTCATAAAAGAGAATAATAAAAATGCAGTTCTATGGATTATGGGGGACTTTAATCTTCCAGATATAAATTGGAAAAATTATACAATTGATAACCATCAAACTAACAAAGAAATTAATGAACACTTCCTAGACACTATAAACAACATAAACCTAGAACAGATAGTAAAAACAGCAACAAGGAAAAATAAAACACTAGATTTATTCCTAACAAATAGACCAGGACTAGTGTTAGACTATAAAATAATTCCAGGACTGTCCGACCATGATATTGTTAGGGTCACCAATACAATAAAAACTAAAATTAATAAGATACCTAGAAGAATAATCTATCTTTGGAATAAATGTAATTCAATAAAACTACACCAATCAGCGGCTAACTTCCAACAAACTTTCCTAAGTAAATTTAACACAAATAGCCCAGTAGAAGAAATTTGGAAAGATATAAAAACAAATCTAAAAACTATAATGGATGAGAATGTTCCAACAAAACTAACATCAAATAAAATTAACAAATGCTGGTTCAATTCTAGATTGAAAAAGCTATGCAAACTAAAAGAGAACTTATTTAAGAAATATAAAGCTACCAATTCATATAGGATACACAAAAAATACTTAAAGATTAAACACTTGACACAAAAACTTAGTCGGAACCTCCAAAATGAATATATAAACAATGTAATTACCAAAGATAACAATAAAAACTTATGGTCCTTTATCAAATCTAAAAAAATGGAACCTTCAGGAATAGCCACACTAAAAGGCTCAAATAATAAAACCTATAATGATAATGAAACTAAAGCTAATATCCTTAACACATATTTTGCATCATCTTTTTCTGCCTCAGGCGACAAGGAAGTTTTAATAAATTTAAATAAAATGGAGGAAATAGGTAACATAACTGTAGATGAGATAGGTATACATTCACTCCTAAAAAACTTAAAAATAAACAAAGCTACTGGCCCAGATGATTTGCCTGCAAGATTATTAAAAGAACTAAGCAATGAACTGTCCCCAATCCTTGTAGTTCTCTTTCAAGCCTCTCTAAACCAGGGTAAAGTGCCCCAGGATTGGAAATTAGCTAATGTAAGTCCACTCTTTAAGAAAGGGGATAAATCAGACCCTGGTAATTACAGGCCTGTATCACTTACTAGTATCACCTGTAAATTACTAGAACACATAATATATAGTAGAATAGTTAACCACCTTGACAAATATAATGCCCTATGCCCACATCAACACGGCTTTAGAAAAAACAGATCATGTGAAACACAATTAATAGGTTTAATAGATGAACTATCAAAAGGCTTGGACAAAAATGATCAAATAGATACAATATTACTAGACTTCTCAAAAGCATTTGACAAAGTTCACCACCTTAGTTTACTTAAAAAACTTAACTACTTTGGAATCTCAGGTTCCTTACATCACTGGATCCAAGACTTCCTTTTGGGCAGGGAGCAAACTGTAATAATTAATGGATCTAAATCTGCACCAATAAAGGTTAACTCAGGAGTTCCACAAGGAACTGTGCTAGGTCCCTTACTCTTTTTAATTTATATAAATGATTTACCCAACAACATCTCAACAGGTACAAAAGTTAGGCTATTTGCTGATGATTGTATAATCTATAGAACAATTAAATCAGAACAAGATAGCAAAATTTTACAAAAAGACTTAGATGAATTGATAAAATGGGAAACTAACTGGAGTATGTCTTTCCATCCAGAAAAGTGTCAACTGTTAAGAGTAACAAAGAAAAAGAAACAAATAAATTCAAAATATTACATTCATGGAAAAGAACTGACCCAAACTAAAGATGCAAAATACTTAGGAGTCTTAATAAATGAGAAACTATCATGGAATCCCCATGTCAATGAAGTTATTAAAAAATCAAACAAAACCTTAGGCTTTATAAAAAGGAACTTTAACAAATGTAATAGAGATATAAAACTAAAATGCTACCTCACTTTGGTGAGACCTGCACTAGAATATGCATCTTCTGTATGGGACCCATCCACCAAAGAAAACATTGATAAACTAGAACAAATTCAAAAAAGAGCTGCCAGATTCATTACTGGAGAATATTCGAAACTGACAAGAGTAACACCATTAGTTAAATCATTAAACCTTGAAACACTAGAGGATAGAAGAACCAAGAGCAAAGTAGTAATAATACATAAAGCAATTAATTCTAATTTAGAAATACAACACAAAGATAACTTAATACAACCCTCAGATAGACATAAGGATAAAAACACCTTTCTTATTCCGTATGCAAGAACAAACACATACAAGTTTTCCTTCTTCCCGTCCGGAATTAGGGCGTGGAATGGGTTGCCTGAAGAATCCAGGAAAACCAACACTTTATCAACATTTAAATCTCTAATAAAAATGCAGGACTAAACACAAACCATAGATAAGCGTAGGACGCAATAATCTTCTGTATAGAAGGAGCGTCTGTAAACAGATAAGATAAGATAAGCAATCGAATATTTAAGTGGAACTTTTATTTAAAGTTGTGGGTTTTGATGTGACGACACATTTCTTAAAAACCCCTCCCCCTCGAGACAAATGTGTGACCCTCCTCTCCCTTAAGTGCGTGACGTCATTTATTGACGGCCCCGAAGCAAAGACAATGATTTGCGACACAATTAAAATTTAAAAAATGACATATCCCTTATGAATGATTTATTTGACAAATTTAACTAAACTAATTTGAAAGTACAAGGTGACCAATTAAATTTAATCAAAACTTAAGATTTAAGATTAAAAACGTAAGATCTGCGTTTTACGCAAACCTTTTTTAGTACCAAAAAAAAATCTTCGGAAGAAGAGAATGTGCTGTTTGCAAATCTTTTGAAATTGGAAAATAGAGATAAAGATTTGCTGGCTTAATGTCAACACTTAATGGCTCTGCATGCAGTCTGAAACAAAGATTTGAAGACATTCTTCACTTGAATATTCCCGACTGGCAGTTTAACCCTAGTGCCCGTGGACAAACTCAGATCCCAAACACATATGAATCCATACTAATACAGGAGTAGCTTAATGAAATATCCACAAATGAGGAACTTAAACCAATTTTTTTTAGCAAGGATACCACAAATTATGGTTACAAAAACAGATCCCAATTTATATCCTGCATTATGGGTTATTGTACAGAAGTTGCTGGCTGCTTCCCTGTCTTCCCATTTGGTAGAACGTGAATTTAGTGCCGTTATGAATCTCATCACAAAAATAGAAACCGGCTAGAAGTTAGTGCTCGTGGGGATTAGCCGTTACTCATAAACATTGAGCCGGATATAAAATCTCATCAAGTTTATCCAAGTAATTAATTGTTTTATGTTTTTTTTAAACAAAAATTAAAATTTCAATAAATACTTCTTCATCAAAATTTTGCTTTTTTGGGACTTGTAATTTTTGTACTATGCATTTATGTAGGTTTTTTTTCCACTTGGGGGTCCGTGGACAAGCTTTGACTATAAAAGGGGTCCATGGGTCAAAAAAGTTTGGGAACCACTGGTGTAGAGCTAAACTATGATTTAACAATGAGATACGGGCTAGTGAAATTTCATGAGTCACCCCCCCCCCGACTGTGTTCCTGGAGCCCATGCCGTCCACTCAGAGTAATTAATTTTTAATATTTTAAACTCAGAAAATTTGTTTACTGAAAGAAATTATAATATATAAAAATTTCAACCCAATAGCTAGTCAAAAACTGTGCTCTGTGCTCTTTGTTTTTGGCTAAGTAAAAATGTTACTTTCACCAAGTTTTAAAAACTAATTTTATTTACAGTTACGATTAAATCTAAGTAAAACGTATAGTCTGCCACTAAGTTAGAATACAGACTTAATCAGTAAAGATTTAAGTATAATAATTTAAAATTGTAATTGCAATCAATTTCAATTAGTTAGAAACAATTGAACAAGTGAAAATAAGACCTTTTAAGTTTTTACATGTTTTCATTTTTGGTCAAGTTATGTGAACCATGTTTTTTTTTACACATCTATAACATCTAATTTCATGGGCGTCGCTAGGAATTTTTCCAGGCAAAAAAGTCCCACTTTTTTTAATTTTAACTGGCAATGCCATACAGGTACAATTTTCAATTAAATTCAAGTTCAGTATAAAATAAGGGTTGAAAAAAGCCTTAGAAATTAATAAGACTTACAAATTAGTGCTGTAATAGTTAAAATACAACATTTATTAATGCATTTAATAAATGAATTATTTTTTTCTCAAATGTAGGGGGGGCAAATGCCCCCCTTGTCCCCCCTTCCCTACGCCCATGCCATCTAATATAATTTTAATTACTTGTTCCACAGTCACATAACTTGTAATCCTGCTTGTGAAAGAAAGTCAGCAGTCCCGAGCTTGCGCTCTTCATGGGGCTTACCGGAATACCCCCTCAGCTGTCTAGCCCCCTAGGGGACGTAACAGCTGAGACCGAGCGGTCGCTTCTGAAGCGGCCACCTGGGCATCCAACGGAAAATGCCTCCCACTAAATTGACCTCACGAGGGGTGGAATTCCTTCCCTACTTGCGACCCGCTACCACTTTGGCGCCACCCTGGCAAAGCACACGAGTCTCCCTGGTTAGGATCGCCGCTAAGCGGGGATTCATCAATGACCTACCTAGGGTGTAACCCCCACTGGCAGGTTTCCTCAGAGCTGGCGTCCGCTGCGTTTTTCCCGGTAATCCGTACTGGCCATAAACTGGCACCGCTCAATGGCGTTGCTAGTAAAATGAGGGGGACGAAACGGTCTCTTCGGAATAACCCGACCCTCAACGGGTTGTTTTTGTATTCATCATCGGCAATTCCACATAACTAAACTCACCGACCTGAATGTCTGCCACAATGAATCTTGTGGTCGAAGTTTAAACCACTTCCTGATTACCTAGTCAGTTTAAACTAAATTAAACTCGGTCATCCTACCACCTCTAATGAGAAGAGAACTTAACGAAAATATAATGAGTTTATTTAAACTTTTCTGGGACTTGATTTAACTTTTTTTTATAACCACAGCTGAAGCTCACTAAAACTGGATAAACAATTTTAACAATAAATAATTTCACCTACCCTACAACCACTTCTCTCAAAGAGGTCAGCCACAGAATTTTAAAGAGCCTTGAAAATCTTAAAAACAAATATCAACCGACTGACCTGTATGAAATGTTGTGAGCTAATTTAAGCTCATTTTTAAACTGAAAGGTAGCTGGCCTTTGGTAAAAATAAGTATAGTATAGTACTTATTGTAGTCTTTTCGATTCCAAGGAATAGCATGCACTTTTTGAAATAATACAATTTTCAATAATGACCCTATCACAGGGGTGGGCAAACTACGGCCCGCGGGCCGCATGCGGCCCGCCAGAGCATATTATGCGGCCCGTATACATATTCATGTTGCGATCTATTGTCGATGTAAATTTTCTTTGTTTAGAATTTAAGCTATATTTTTATAATTTATTCCGAGTATTTGATACGAATACAGGATATTAAATCGGTTTTATGGCTCCATAATTGATTAGTGATCATTTGTCATTATTTGTTAATATCCTTATTCGCAACTGCATTTCAGATCAAACGGAACTCGCTTTTATTTATAATTTACATATTTACAAATTGTAATTTAAAAGTGAATAGACGTTGATTTAACCATGAGTGCTGCCAAAAAAAAAGAAGATTGAGGACGAATGTCATTTTTTAAAATGATAAATATTGCTTCGCGAGCGTTGGCAGCGAAGCAGTCTGCTTGCTGTGATGTGAGTATATGAGCGTCTTTAAGGCGTACAACTTAAAAGATACCACCAAACAAATCATTTGGATTTCGTGCACAGTTTAACGAAAAAAGTAAAAGGAATTGCCAAGAGTTAGTTAACAATTTAAGAAGCAGCAAACCGTTTTCACCAAACAGTCTTTAATACAAGATGCTGCAACCGTAGCTAGTTTAGTGCTGTCCCATAAGATTGTTAAATGGAACAAGCCTGACAGCAAGTTCATCAAGGAATGCTTGCCAGATGCAGCAAGCATTTTTTGTCCAGCACATAAAACAAAACTTGATACCATTTCTTTATCAAGGAGAACTGTAGTAGGGCGTGTTAAGAGAATTAGTTACATTTTGATATACCACCTTCGAGATGCAAGCAAAGACTTTTTGTGGTACTCTCTTGCGTTGGATGAAAGTATTTGTGTACAAGACACCACACAATTGTTGGTATTTATACCGGGAATAAAAACTCGTTTTGAGCTTACCGAAAAATTACTTAGTGTTGAGCCACTCAAAGACAACTACAGACCAGGATTTTTTCAATGCTGTTGAAAACTGGGTTGGTGTGGAACAAGATAGCAATTGTAACAACCGATGGAGCGCGTGCTTTGACTTGAAAAAACGTAGGTCTTGTGAAGCTGATAGAAAATAAAATTAAAGAAGAACATTCTGACAATACACTTTTACCTATCAACTGTGTCATCCATCAGGAAAGTCTGTATAAAGTTGTGTTGAATATCAAGAATGTTATTGACCCAGTTGTCAGTGTGATAAACCTCATCAGAGTCAGAACACTTAACCACGGGAAGTTCAGGGCACTGCTTGAAGATTTGTAAACTGAATATTATGATAATATCTAACACAGCAGTGTCCGCTGGCTGAGCCTGGGCAAGATGTTGAGGCGAGTGTGGGATCTCAAGGAAGAAATAGTTATGTTCTTGGAGATGAAGAGTTTTGTTTGTGACTTTGTTACTAACATTCTTAATGAAGAGTGGAAGTCAGCCTTCATGTTTGCTATTGACATTATGGAAAAGTTGAATGAACTGAATGTCAAACTTCAGGGAAATAGCTTGTTTGCACATGAAATATATGTGCATGTTAAATTATTTCAGGCAAAGCTCTCGATGTTCTCCAGACAAGCATGTGAAATCAGGTTTTGTCATTTTCCTTTTCTGAAACAGAAAACCATTACTTGTAAAACGGGTGACAAGTACAAGGCTCAGTTGGATGCCATGGCTGTGGAATTTTAAAGGAGGTTTCAAGACTTCAAGAACCTGGAACCACCTTTCAATATCATTAGTTCGCAATTTAGTGCAGTTGACCTACAAGCAGATTATGACATGAAGGAGAAGTTCAAATCAGTTCTTCTGCTGGAGTCTTATGAATTTTTGCCAGCAGCAGCATTTCCACACTTAAAAAACTTTGATGCCAAACTTTTGTCACTATTTAGTTTCACATACATCTATGAGCAAGCTTTTTCTTGCATGAAAATAAACAAGTCTAAGAACAGATCGATTTTGACTGACTGCAATTTAAATGATGTCATGCTTATTACAACCAGTAAACTGGTTCCACGGTTCAAGAACATTATACAAAATTGTTAACAGTAACATACTTCTCATTAATTATAATTGTACTGTATGGTCAGATTGTATGTAAATTACGTTCCTACTTTTTCATAGTTATAAAATATAACAGGTAATGATAAACTTTTGTTGAAATAATAATGAATTGTAAAATCTTATTATCAAATTAAAAACTGTTTCAGTTGGTATTTTAAAATGTAATGTACATGTGTACTAGAGTGTGAATGTGAAATAAACTGACAAGCACATGGTCATAATCATTAATTCATATTTTATACGTTGTAAATTGTAATTAAAGTAGACAAAATATATATGCGACCCGCCTATAACAATAAATTTTTCAATGCGGCCCTCCGTAGAAAAAGTTTGCCCACCCCTGCCCTATCAAGTTAAAATGTAGAGCATCGGGTGTCTACTTTAACTCCTCAAGACATGGACCGTTTCATTTAATAACTGTTTAGCTTTTTCCCACCAATCTCTTTAGTTTAATTTCTGCCTCCTTAGTTCCGTAAATTTTCATCGATTTGCTTGAAAAAGGAAATGTGTGATCATAAAAGTTAATGTAACTTAACCAGATTTTATATTATTCTTTAGAGCAGTGGTTCTTAACCTTTTGAAGTCGGGGAGCACTTTTGATCATGACAAAAATTTGGGGAGCACCAAAATCAAGGAGTAAAAAAAAACAAAAAAATATACATACATAAGACTTTTATTAAAAATAAAACATTATGACATAAGAGTTTAAAATTATAACATGACAAACAAATTTTTAATAAACATAAATTTAATAAGTAAAAAAATAACATTGAGCAAAATTTAATTCAGAAAAATAAAAAGATTTAATGTGAAACCTGAGCTTGACGGTTTTTACACATTTCAGTGATATTAGGCCTAATTTTAGAAATATCTACCCTCAATTCTTCATCCAAATTAGTAAGTGTTGCTCGTTTTTTTAGTTTTTATGTTGGTGACTATCGAGAAACCGAGTTCACACAAATATGATGTTGAAAATTGCAACAAGATTTTAAGTACCTTCATGGAGACAGCTGAGTATTCTTCTTGCACATAGATCCAAAATTCCTCCAGAACCATTTCGGAAAATTTTATTTTAAGTGTACGATCCGATGATAGGTTGATTAATTCTTCTTCTTCTTGGTATGACAACTAACTATTTGATGTATTAACCGTGGCAAAGGGATTACGTATCCAGTCATATGTTTCTACTTTTATTGATGGAAAATAAAATTCAATCTTTTCTTCTAATCAAGTTAAATGCTCTGTTACTGCTGAAATAATTTTGTCGGTAGTGTTATCATTAAGAGAAGGAAAGATATCTACTTTCTTTTTCTCCAACAAACGATTTTTCCAAAAAATAACTTTTTTTCCGAAAGGCTGTCAATTTGTCGGTCGATGTTAAAAAATTTTCTTTTCTTCCTTGAAGGCTGGTATTAACACAATTTAAATAATAAAAAATATCAGCTAAATATGCCAATTTAGCACACCAAATGTCATTTTGAAGATATTCCACAAAATCATCCATATTTTCATTTTGGAATCAGGTCATCAATTCATCCTTCAGTTCTAAGAAATGACGTAACACTTTTCCTCTGGATAAACATCTCACTTCACAATGCAAAAGCAAAGATTCGTACTTGGCTTCCATAGAGATGCAAAGATTTTTAAAGACGCGTATTTTCAAAGGTCTCGATTTTATTAAGTTTACCATATTTACAACTTTGTCTAGCACAGGCTTTAATGCTATTGGTAATGTTTTGGACACCAGAGATTCTCTGTGCAAAAAACAGTGAGTAGATATAATATTGGCGTTTCTTTTCTTGGCGAGAGTCACAAACCCTTTTAATGAGCCTACCATTGTTGGAGCACCGTCCGTACAAATTCCCACACACAACTCTTATGATATTTTGAATTGTTCGAAATATGAAGAAATAGAATCAAATACATCTTGTCCTGTCGAACGTTCGGTAAGCTTAAGACAGCATAGTCCCCGTTTGGACTACCTATTATAAGCATTTGTTCAGCTCAATCAGATAGAGTAAGTGAGTGAACATTAAATTTTGAGTTTCATAATTTCGCGGAGCACTTGCAACTACCTCGCGGAGCACCAGTGCTCCGCGGAGCACCGGTTAAGAACCACTGCTTTAGAGCAATGTCCCACAAAATGGTGGTCAGTGAACAGGCTCTCACCACAACATAAATTTGGCTACTACCTTCTTACTATTCCCTTTTTTAGCATTATATGTGTAACATGGTTAAATCTTGCGGTTGAAAAATAATCATGGATTTATTTGTGATATTTTTGTTTAAACTTCAAGACGCTCTTGCATTTCAGGAGATGATATTAATTTTTTTTTACAAATTTTCGTAAAAAAAGTAAAGTAAACACAGGATAATTTAGGAACATGGCAATAATTTATTATATTATACAAATATTATTTTCAAGCGTGTTGTATTTTTATATGTGGTCAACTTGAAGCAATAACCCAGTTCAAAAACTTGATGTGAACATAAATGCACAGTAGATAAACTACTATTTTTAAAATATCTCTTTGTATCAGTCACTTTGGAAAATCAATAATAAAATCATATAACAGCAGAAAAAGACAAATCAACTTTTCTCTTGAAAAGATGAAAGCAAGTGAGCGTTGGGCTTCTTTAGCTTATCTTGAATGACATGATGGAACTTTTCTCTGACATTGCTAAATTCCATGATATCTCTCGGCTTTTCAGCAAACCAGAATTGCACAAATTCATACAGTAAGTGACCTGCACAGAAAGAAGTGTAAATTATAAAGCCATTTAAACAGCAGGGTACAAGATCTATAAATAAATTGCAGATGAATTGCCTTCCAAAGAGAATTATCACTTCCTAATACACATAAAATATAATTTTTACAATTGCAAATCTTTTTATCATGAGTTTATTTTTATTAATAAAATTCCTTAAATTTCTTAAACCTATGTAGTAATATGGTAGTGTGACTCACAATAAACTTGATGGAAGTCCTCTAAAGTATGTTCTCTGCTTGATAGACCATAAAAATGAGAGCGAAGCTTCCTCTTGGCAAGTAGGCTATAACCCATCTCTGTTATGTTTATACCCACAATGGCAAAGGAAAAGCTATTTAAAATAGATGATACAAAAACAATTGCTTTTATTAAAATGATCTGCAGGTAAGTAATACAGGCATTTAGAGCGGTGGCATTTTCATGATATTAAACAAGCTAAATTGTAGAGTAAAACTTAATAAATTTCTTTTTACCTTGCAATGTCTTTAGATTAAAAAACAACTTTAAAAAAAACAACTTGTGAACTGAAACACTAACACACTCAAAAATTTTAAGTAAAGTCGAACCCACTTATCTCGACCTCGGTTAACTCGCCAACCCTATTAAGTCGACGTTTTTGAAGTGGAACCGCCAAATTCTCTCTTTATCTTAGCATTTTCTCATCGGTTATTTCGATTCTTTTATGTCGCCGAACCCTAATATCTCGAGCACAAAAGAGTGCCAAATTTGCCACTTAACGCTGGTTATCTCGATCCCCATGACCAATCGCCAGCTTTTGAAAATGTTAGTTATCAATGCCACTTCACCATCTCACTGCCGTATTTTCGCGTATATAAATAATATAAAAATACACAACATCACTGTTGGTGGAGTTCGCTAGTAAACGATTTTTAATTTTATTAATGTATTCGCTTAGTTACCAAAGCATAGTAGCAGAAGTAACACAGCACTGAGAGCTGAAGGCAAGCGGGCTGTGACGTCAACAGCAGACATCACGAGGCAAAAATTTGACACCTTCCCCTGTTGGTTCTAAAAAATTTAAGGGAAAATACGGACCAGACAGTAAAACTGGCTTTTTTTAAGGTTGTTAAAACCGGTTAACTTAAGATGCAGGGCAGCATACAAGACTAACCCGAGTGACGTTATCTTCAAATCGCTTTCTCCATATTCCGGTATATAAATAATATACACGTCATCACTATTAGTTTAGTTCGCCTATGGCTAAGGAATGATTTTTTAAAGTTTTTAATTTGCTTAGTTGTAGAGGCACTGTACGAGAGCTAACAAACAGTGCGCGTTTGATATGAACAACATGTATGTACATTTTCATAGCATACCGATTGCTTCATCAAACAAATAACGGCAACGCTGTTGTGTAAAAAAAAACTCCAAAAACTTGTGCCTGTACATTTTCATTTATTAACGCACATCATGTACATAAATAAATTTCAAGCACATGTTAATATTTTGCAGCCATATTGGTTTTCGTTTATCTGGATTAGGCATTCGGGCAGAATAGCGACTGTCAAAACAGCGACCGTCATAATAGCGACTTCAAAATAGCTACTGTATCAAAACAGCGACTGTCAAAACAGCGACCGTCATAATAGCGACTGCATCATAACAGCGACTGTATCAAAATAGCGACTTTTCTCTTTTGTCTGTGATAATGTTTGAAAATTTATTTGAAAAACTTACTGTGCCTAGCCTACAATGGAGTTTATAAAATCCAGAAAAGTAAGACATGATAAGCCATGTAGGTTTTTCGTACAGAAGGGACAATAGAGGGGGATTGCGGTGGTAGGGGCAGAGGTGGCGTGCGGCTGCTTTTTTAAGCTAGGGACAGTTCGACTGCAACACTTTTTGATCCCCGGATGTTTTGACCGTTTTCGTTTTTACCTCGTAAAATTGTGTTTTTTTAAATTAAAAAAAATATAAAAAATAATATAGTTAAATATTATTATCTATTAAAAATTAAAAACGGCATGAACTAGTTATTACATGCTTTTTTTCAACGTTTAATTTAACACTAAAAAGTATACACACTGAAACCCAATCAACATTAAGGGTGAATTCATGATTGTGTTAAATGCACCACTCCTCTGAGGTAGCAAGTCCTTCCAAACATTTCCAACTCCACCTCTACCCCAAGGCAATGTGGTCAGATAGTCCTTTATAAAGGTACCTACATTCTCTCAGCCCCAATCCCTTTATTTACCTTCTCCGTAACACGGGGTCCGTGGTCGTCACTTAGTCTAGCCTTCGTAACATGTCATTATGTAACCCCCGGACAGCTCGACCACAGGACGTTTTGACAAGGGGGCTGTCAATATTGTTAAAAAAAGCTGCCCGGGTAACCATGATTCAAATTTTATTTTTACTGAGCAGTTGTTTGTATTTGAATGAATGCGTGTATACATAGCATAAGTGAATTGTTTTAAATTTTATTTTAAACACAATTTTTAATTTCAATAAATACTTCATAAAATGTTGTTATTTTTTGGAGTTTTTATTTGTTACTATGCATTTATGTAATTTTTTCACTAGGGGTCCTTGGGTAAGTTTAGACAATGAAAAGGGGTCTATGTGTCAAAAAAGATTGGAACCACTGTGTTAGGTGAACGGTTGGACAAGAATAGCTATGTGGTGAAGTCGCTGTTATGACAGTCGCTCTTTTGATACAGTCGCTATTTTGAAGTCGCTATTATGACGGTCGCTGTTTTGACAGTCGCTATTTTGAACCCGTGCCCTGGATTATAGGTTATTTCGACGCTTTTTGGCAAACCCCTAGGCCGGTGACATAGCCGGGTTCTTCGTTTTTTTGTTGCATTTATTTAAGGGAAAACAAGCTATATGTAATTCTGAAAGCCTTGACATGCCTAAGTTGATTTTACAACTGATATTATTTTTTTTATTAAATCAAGAACAGAACTGCAAATATGCTGTGTGCTGTCAAAAAACCCATTTTGTAAATTTATATCAGAGATAAAACTAAGTGAATTACTTTTAAAAAAGTTATCTGAATATTTATTTTGATGTTGACAAGGAATTGTATGGTATTAGTATAAGTTTAAGAAGTCTGTGAACAATGCTTGGTGACCTTCACCTTAAACTTCAGCAGCAAGTAAAAATATTGAAAATATTTTTCCCTCTTTAACTCGCTCTCACATTTGGTTGGTGGGTCCATTTTTTTATGCATATGTCATTTTCAGGCACAGAAATATATATTTTTTAAAAATATATCGTTTTTTAGGGTTTGTGAAAAAATATTTGTTTAATCAGTGATCTAAAAATAGATATTTTTTAAAAGCATGAAGAAAGCAATATAGGAAAATCCTGTGTGAAGTAGATTTTTAAAAATTGAATAATCTTTTAAAAAATTTTTTTATATTTATTGTCTGTTTTATTTATTCAAAATAAGAAAAACAATTTAAATAAACATTAACAGCTCTATCTTTTCCTGTTGTAGCTAACATCATTTGTGACAACCATCTTTGCATGTTGGATGCCATTCATGACCATTTTATTATTATTATTTTTTTTTAAATGAGCCCATGACTTATTGTCAGTCCTCTGAGGTTGTTGAAATCCTCTTGATGAGAACCTGTGCTCTTAAATTAGGTTTATCTCTTAGATTTTAACTTCACCTTTAACTTTAAGAGCCCTACAATCATGTTTATTTAAACCCTTGACCTCTATTCATGACTAATGTGTAGTTCTTGCCATACCTATACGTACAATTATAACCAGTTTGGTAACTTATTTCTATCACTACAACCAAAAGTGTACAGGGCAGTGGTGCTCTCCACACTGCTATATGCTTGTGAAACTTGGACTGTTTATCAGCGCCATGCAAGAAAGCTGAACCACTTTCATATGACAAGCCTCAGGAAGATTCTCGGCATAAAGTGGCAGAACAAAATTCCAGACACAGTGGTACTGACCCAGGCAGGTCTCCCCAGCATCTTCACCCTCCTGATGCAGACCCAGCTTCGCTGGGCAGGGCACGTTGTCCGAATGCCAGACGAGAGACTGCCAAAGAGAATCTTCTATGGTGAGGTCCAGTATGGCCAGCGGTCCCACGGTGGGCAAAAACAACGCTTCAAAGACACAATAAAAGCCTCAATGAAAGCGTTTGCCATCAATCCAGACACATGGGAACGAGCTGCAATGGACCGATCCACCTGGCGCTCTTCCATCCACGAAGGTGCCAGGTCATGCGAGGCAAACCGGATCACCACCGCAGAAAAGAAGAGGCAAGCCCGAAAGGCTCATGCTGTCAACCCTCCAGGAGATGTCGCACTCGTCCCTTGTCCCTTCTGTTCCCGAACCTTAGATGCAAGGATCGGCCTAATCAGCCATCTGCGCACGCACAGACAACCCTCGGATGACTAGAGTGGTCCTCGTCGTATCGACGGACAAACAAACAACCAAAACAGTCCCTGTTAATCAGACTTTCTAGAGACGCAATGTGTATTTCAAAAATTATATATATAGAGTAAAAGTGTCTGACATTAACACTAAAATTATGTAATTAAAAAATTCTTCATATTCTAAGTGCGACTACAATAAATAAAACTCACATCAAATTCACCTCATTTTAAACATGAAGTAAACCATTAACAAGATTTCTATCCCTTTAAAAAATAGTTATTATGTTAATTTTAGTGGAGGGCCCAACACTACAACAGCAATAACAGATGATCATCTGGCTCTTATCAGTCATGGGTTAAGAACATAAAATTATTCAGTATTAATGTGCACCATTTCCTTACCCATACTGAGGGTGATGAGACTGACTTAAAACATGCCTAGCTTCATTAGGATAGCTCTGGGCAAAATACCTGAAATTAAAAAGGGAAAGACATATTCTTTAAATACACAGTTGTCTAACTTTGATAACAGGACATCTTGCCATCTCAAAACAAAGATCATAAAATAAAACAAACCCGTAAAAACAAAGTTTTTGACTATAAATCCCTTATATATGAGACATAACTAACAGTATTGATTATTTTCAAACATTTACAGACTGAATCTGTCTTAACTCAACTTTGCATCATAACCCTAGTGGTGGGGGGAGAGGGGAAAAGTCTGGTCACCGATTCGCTTGACCGAGCTCAGAGTGACACGTAAAATGTAAACAAAAGCGCCCGTCGCTTCGTTGGGTCGCCTCAATGCGTCAGCTCAAAATTTCACGTGGGAAAAAAACAATAACAAACAGTGAATTTAAATTACATACCTCATATAAGGATAAACTAAAAATGCATTAATTTAATTACGGTACGTTCAATCGATCTGAAATTTTGATACGATGCATTGTTAGGTTAGACGGGTCCGTGTGCCAAATTTCAGTTCGATCGGATCATGGAAAGTGGTTCATTTTTTACTTCTGTTTTTCCGCCCGCCCAAGACAGAGAGAGACGCCGGTGAAGTTAATATAAGGGATTTAATAAAACAAACCCGTAAAAACAAAGTTTTTGACTATAAATCCCTTATATATGAGACATAACTAACAGTATTGATTATTTTCAAACATTTACAGACTGAATCTGTCTTAACTCAAGTTTGCTTCATAACCCTAGGGGGGGGAGGGGTGGGTGGGAGGGGGAGAGGGGAAAAGTCTGGTCACCGATTCGCTTGACCGAGCTCAGAGTGACACGTAAAATGTAAACAAAAGCGCCCCGTCGCTTCGTTGGGTCGCCTCAATGCGTCAGCTCAAACTTTCACGTGGCAAAAAAACAATAACAAACAGTGAATTTAAATTACATACCTCATATAAGGATAAACTAAAAATGCATTAATTTAATTACGGTACGTTCGATCGATCTGAAATTTTGATACGATGCATTGTTAGGTTAGACGGGTCCGTGTGCCAAATTTCAGTTCGATCGGATCATGGGAAGTGGGTCATTTTTGACTTCTGTTTTTCCGCCCGCCCAAGACAGAGAGAGAGAGACGCCGGTGAAGTTAATATAAGGGATTTAATAAAATTTTATGATGATGTGCAAACCCAAATACCATGAACAAAAAAAGCAATAAGACACCTCTGGTAGCTTGAACCCATCAGCTCAGGGCTAATAAGGGTGGTAATTTCAGGATATGAATCCTGACAATCATCCAGAAATGAAGTCTCACATTATGATTTCGTTGTCTGTGTCAATGACTGAAATTCATATAATACCCCCTTGTACTGCACAAAGATGTACAGTCCATTTTATGTTCCTCTTGGTATAACAGTTGCATTCATAGGACGCTCCCAGCCCTTGTGAATGTGGACCTTTTAGTGAAACAACATTACTATCCATCTATAGATGGACAAGTGCAGAAATATAAATGATAGTGATCAACTAAATCTTACTAACTAAATCTACCAATTTCACAAGAAAAATTAATAAATTCAAGCCCAAAAGATAAAAAGCATGTGCTCTGTTAAAATATTGCAAACGTTATTTTGAGCCCCTTGCTCTTTAAAAAAAAAGAAAAAAGAATTAAACTTAAAGTTAAAGTGTTAAAAATTTTGTTGAAATTGCATAAACTTAATTTAGACTTAAATTTCATCACCATAACTTAACGGCTGTCATTGCCTGATAAATTTTGATACTAAAATACTAATTTTAGTTATAAGTTGGGTGAGGTGAGACTGGAAAAGTCTGGTCACCGATTCGCTTGACCGAGCTCAGAGTGACAAGTAAAATGTAAAAAAAAGCGCCCGTCGCTTCGTTGGGTCGCCTCAATGCGTCAGCTCAAAATTTCACGTGGGAAAAAAACAATAACAAACAGTGAATTTAAATTACATACCTCATATAAGGATAAACTAAAAATGCATTAATTTAATTACGGTACGTTCAATCGATCTGAAATTTTGATACGATGCATTGTTAGGTTAGACGGGTCCGTGTGCCAAATTTCAGTTCGATCGGATCATGGAAAGTGGTTCATTTTTTACTTCTGTTTTTCCGCCCGCCCAAGACAGAGAGAGACGCCGGTGAAGTTAATATAAGGGATTTAATAAAACAAACCCGTAAAAACAAAGTTTTTGACTATAAATCCCTTATATATGAGACATAACTAACAGTATTGATTATTTTCAAACATTTACAGACTGAATCTGTCTTAACTCAAGTTTGCTTCATAACCCTAGGGGGCGGGAGGGGTGGGTGGGAGGGGGAGAGGGGAAAAGTCTGGTCACCGATTCGCTTGACCGAGCTCAGAGTGACACGTAAAATGTAAACAAAAGCGCCCCGTCGCTTCGTTGGGTCGCCTCAATGCGTCAGCTCAAACTTTCACGTGGCAAAAAAACAATAACAAACAGTGAATTTAAATTACATACCTCATATAAGGATAAACTAAAAATGCATTAATTTAATTACGGTACGTTCGATCGATCTGAAATTTTGATACGATGCATTGTTAGGTTAGACGGGTCCGTGTGCCAAATTTCAGTTCGATCGGATCATGGGAAGTGGGTCATTTTTGACTTCTGTTTTTCCGCCCGCCCAAGACAGAGAGAGAGAGACGCCGGTGAAGTTAATATAAGGGATTTAATAAAATTTTATGATGATGTGCAAACCCAAATACCATGAACAAAAAAAGCAATAAGACACCTCTGGTAGCTTGAACCCATCAGCTCAAGGCTAATAAGGGTGGTAATTTCAGGATATGAATCCTGACAATCATCCAGAAATGAAGTCTCACATTATGATTTCGTTGTCTGTGTCAATGACTGAAATTCATATAATACCCCTTGTACTGCACAAAGATGTACAGTCCATTTTATGTTCCTCTTGGTATAACAGTTGCATTCATAGGACGCTCCCAGCCCTTGTGAATGTGGACCTTTTAGTGAAACAACATTACTATCCATCTATAGATGGACAAGTGCAGAAATATAAATGATAGTGATCAACTAAATCTTACTAACTAAATCTACCAATTTCACAAGAAAAATTAATAAATTCAAGCCCAAAAGATAAAAAGCATGTGTTCTGTTAAAATATTGCAAACGTTATTTTGAGCCCCTTGCTCTTTAAAAAAAAAGAAAAAAGAATTAAACTTAAAGTTAAAGTGTTAAAAATTTTGTTGAAATTGCATAAACTTAATTTAGACTTAAATTTCATCACCATAACTTAACGGCTGTCATTGCCTGATAAATTTTGATACTAAAATACTAATTTTAGTTATAAGTTGGGTGAGGTGAGACTGCAATCAGGCTAGGTAGAAAAAAATGTTATATAAAAAGGATATATGTAGGCCTGAGAGGACGCCACAAAAAAAACAAGCATGAAGCAAAAGCCTTCATCCGCATACAAAAACAACAAATTAATAAACAGAAATAAAATAAAATATACCATACATACTCGTTCCATAGCCCGTTCGTTCATAAACCGACCCCCCTCTTTAGGAAGAGAATAGTATAAAAAGTGTGTAACCCACTTGTAAGCCGACCCCAAAAAATAATAGGACACCGTAAACAAAATGGCACACATTTTTTTGAAACTACAAGCTTCTTCTTCTACATATTCTTTTGTCCTGAGACTTAGTCTCCTAAGGCCTTGGCTAATACCTGGGCAACCTGCTTCATCTGCTGAGCAGTGCCATATAACATTGTCTTAACGTGGGACTCTTTTGCCTCCCTTACCTCCCCGGCTATGTCTAGCACGGGACACGAAGTTAACAGGTGTAGTACTGTTTCAGAGGCTTGGCTGCAATGACGGCAGTTCGAGTCCCTGTTATGGTATAGCCTGTTGAAATATGAGTTAGTTGGTGACAAACAGGTCATTCATTCCCATATGGTCATGTCCATTGAAATGCCTTGCGTAATTGATCATATATGCTCAGCCATGCCACCAATGTAGATGGCAGAACGTGTGCAAAAAACATTGTAGACTTGTTCAAGAATATGGGACCCTTGCAAAACATAGGATGAATGTGTTGTTCTTACTGACATGTTGAAACCGTCGCCACAACAACTCTTCCCTTAGTCTTCATAAACTCTGTACTACTTTCATCCTCTTCTTTCTGGTTGATGGATTTCCTTGACATAATACAGCAGCTAAGTGTTATTTTATTTATCTTCATTACTTTTTGTTTGTTTGTTTGTTTGCCAACACATTCATAATTTTAGATATCATAGCAAGACACTGATTTGATCAGCATAAATTTTTAAAGGTTTTGGGTTCCTAAATATTTCAGATACTTACAAGAGTTGTTCTAATCCAAGCATACCCATGCCTCTAAAGTCAGTACTTGGGTCGTGACCTTGAAAACCCATATCTGTCCAATGTGATCCTATTCGACCACAAAGAGGGATACCACTGTTGTAAACGTCCCATAGCTATGGTAAACAAGAAAAAATATTGATCTTTTTTAAAAACATTTAATAGCACTTCAGCATTAAATTTATGTCACTGTCAACAGGCTAATGATGAAATTTAAAAAGAAATTCTTTTACAAACATTAAGAGTAGTGTTAGCTTTTAAAACAGCTTGTATTAAAAGAATTCTAATTGTCAGTAATATTTAATAGTGCAATTAAAAATAATGATTAAGGCAGTGTTTCTCAAATAGTGGGGCACGGGAGTGGTGCGAGGCTCCATAAAGGGGGGCTGGTTTGACCGTTATGCAGAGGTGTACTTAAAACAATTTTATAGACAAATGATACTATTTACAGTCGCGCGGGGGCGCAAAATGTTTTTATTTCTTCCTAGGGGGGCATGACAGAAAATAATTGAGAAACACTGGATTTAGGTCTTTAAAAAAAAATAATTGATATTTGGATACATTCAATGTGTGATATAATCTACTCACCTGTGTTAATTTCTTCTCATGCGATGGTTCGTCTGCTGAATATTTTGTTTTCCTTAAATCCTCAGCATCATTTAAGACTTTATTATAGGATTGAATGTGACTGAGGTAGCACTTTATTAATGCCTCAAACCTAATTTAATATTTTAAAAATAATAATATGAAAAAAAAATAGAATAAAGACCCATCTTTTTAAAAGGATATAAAATGGGACCCACTTAACTCAAGCCCCGGTTAACTAGTCAGCTCTATTAAGTCGACGTTTTTTTCTTGGAACCGCCAAATTCTCTCTTTGTCTTTGCATTTTCTCAGCGGTTAATTCGATTATTTTAAGTCGCCAAAACCTAATACCTCGAGCACAAAAGAGGGCCAAAGTTGCCACTTAGCCTTGGTTATCTCGATCGCCATGACCAATCGCCAGCTTTTGAAAATGTTAGATGTGATTTTTTATAACCAAGGGCGCTAGGTCTGCTGGTGACGTCACAGCCCGCTTCTGTTCAGCTCTCAGCGCTGTGTTGCTTCTGGTACTATGCCAATCACCAGCTTTTGAAAATGTTAGTTATCAATTTTTTATAACCAAGGCCACACATCCAATTTCGGCCTCGCTGGGTCTGCTGGTGAGCATTAAGCTCTCAGCGCTGTGTTACTAACTTAAATCGCCAGCTTTTGAAAATGTAAATTATCGGCCGCGTAAGTGATGCCGATGCCGAGTATTACGTAATTTGCTTCAATAGCAAAGATGCACACAGAATGGCATGTCTAAAAATTTCGTTTCGTATGGAATAACAAAATGTACCATGTGCAGACTTGTTGTCATTGGCAACCATTCATCCTTCAACCTCATGTTTACTCTATTACTACTGCTTTGTTCTCATTGTTTCATTCATAAAAAGTGGCCGTGTGCAAAAGCCATTTAACTATTGGTTAGAATTAATTAAAATGTGTCAAAGTTGAAGGTTCAAAAGTTCAAAAGGAGATCCTAATTTATTTTAGTACCTGTTTATAGAGAAGAGTTCGCTTTTTTGTCATGAGACATATATAGGTCATGATAGTCTGATAGACAAACACATAACGGCAACGCCTTTGTGTAAAAAAAAACCTCCAAAAACATGTGCATGTACATTCTCATTTATTAACGCTAGTGATGGGATGATACTAAAATCATAGGGTGCTTACTGTAAACAAGGCTCCCCAGATTTTAAAATATATAATATAACAGACTACAGACAGTTTACCCACCCCCATTCTCAATCTCCCACACCATATCGCTAAATCTGGGAATCACGGCAATACGATGTCGCACGCGGCATGGCGGGCAGGAGTAAAAGAATTCGTTATAATTATGTACTAGTACTAGTACTAGGGAAAAAAACTGTGCTAACGCAATAAAGGGTTATATTTAAACTTAAACGGTCCTTAAAAATGAACGGTCTTAACAACCTTAGGAAAGAGTGAAGAAATGGGTCCCGATATTCCGATACGATTACGATTAATAGTCCCATCACTAATTAACGCACATCATGTATATAAAGAAATTTTAAGCGCATGTTAATATATTGCCGCCATATTGGTTTTCGTTTAACTCGATGATCGGTTATCTCTGCGCCATTTTTCATACCCCGAGGCCGTCAACTTAAGCGGGTCCCACTGTATTAAGGAAATTTGTATCTCTTAAATGACTTTCATGTGACATTCAAAGGAGTTACCCTTCTTGTACACTGACACCACAGAAAGAAAATAAAAACTAATGTCATTGGTAACAAACAAAAAATAATAAAAAGCAAACTCTTTCTTAGATTAACTAAATAAATAATGGACTTAATAATAATAATCATGTATGTAATTAATTGAGCATTAGAACCATTTTTAACAAATTTATAATACAGTAAGAGCTAAAATTTTAGAGAGTGATCTAAATATTGGTAGCATGGTTGTAATCGCTAGTGGGAAGGAAAGTTGTCAGATTTTTATTACCAACCAAAGTATAAATCTTAATGTCATTTTGCATTTGATAATTGACTAAGTCATTTTAAGAGTTTTAACAAATACAATGTATAAATTTACAAAACAAACTTACTGTGAATGAGTTTCAGGTACAATGTTTTTCAAAGCACATATTTTTTTTACGGCTAACCCAACATCATAATCTGAATTTGTAGCACATTGTCTCAATTCAGGGAGGCTGGAATGTTTTAATGAGCTCTCTAGAACAAAACAAAAATGTTTAAAATATACTTTGATTGGTGATTTTATTAAATATGTTATTTATGCTTATCTCTCATCTGGTCACCCAATTAAAACAGAAGGATTTGTTTTTATACAACAAAAAAATTGAACTCGCAATTTATTGAAACATATCAAAGATTTTTAACAATTTCAAAAACATTCAAAGTATTGTGTGTTCAAGGGTTTGCTACGTAGGATTTTTTAATCCTTTTATCAATCATTTCAAAATTTAACATTTTGAAAATGCTTTTCACTAATTTGTATTTCCCAGAATGCATGGGGAAAATTTTTATTAAAAATGTGGAAGGACACCAATGAAATTTAAGCTTTTTCACCTTGTCATTAACATTTTACAACCAGTTGTAATTTAGAGATTTTTATATGGAATATAAGTTTTGTTTATTTAATGGATAATTTAAAAAAAATATTTTAAATACTTACCAATCCTTTTAATTTTACTAATTTGGTCTACATTTTCATAAGTGATCCTAAGGAGCTCACATTTGCCTGTAATTTGACGTATGATCCATTTCAATAATGGCCTGAGTAAAAGGAAATAAACCTTTGACCACCACTCATTCACCCATCCAGACAGCACTAAAATATTTATTTAAAAAAATTATTAGCATTATAAATATACAAATGAATAATTGACTAAATGTATTTAAGACATAGATCATAAAAAATTAGAATGGATGAATGCTTACTTCTATAGAAATAAGAAGCTGACATTAGATAAATAACTGTTTAAATAATATAGCAAAATATTTTATGAACATTAACTTATTTCCTAGAAGTATAAGCTTGTTAAAAAATTGCAGTAAAATCTTAGAGGGTGGGGATGTTAAAACATTTGAGTTACTGTAATTTAAAAATAAGTAATAGTGGCAAGATATTTAACAACACATTTTATTGGTTAAATTGTAAGATCAAGAGGGTAAATAATTTTATGAAAAGATAAAATCGTTGGTGAATTGCAAAAGAGCGAGGGGTAAAGAAAAGTAAATAAAATAAGAAACTTATTTTCAAATTTGTGTTGAATAATCTATTTGAATTTTTAATTGATCTATGGATGTGTATGAGTATGTTTTTTTCTTTCTTTATGTTGAAATTGAATTAAATTTTTTTTTCTCAACTGAACAAATTTAAAAACAAATTTTAAAATTAATTCCACAAAAATAAAAATGTTTCAAAAGAATTACCCTGGTGTTGAAGTCCCATTGATACTACTAGCCTATTTATGACATGCCTAAAACATTGGAGGAAAGCATCACTTAGTAAGTAGGGGACTAAAACTAAAATTTAAAAACTGGTTGTAAAGTAAGGATTTAAAAAGACATAGTTCTTTTATAATTAACAAACAATACATATCATAATTTGATTTATAGCATATAGAACTGTAAATACGTTTTTAACTGTGAAGTGTTGTAGTAGTAGGCATATCAATATTGTAGAAAAACAAATAAAAATACCAAAATTCATCTTTCAAGTAGCATTCTATTTCTTAGTTATAAGTAGGTTACAAGTATTTTGGACCAATCAATGCAACTTAAGGATAGCTGAGTCTCAATACTTGCTTAACCAAGAAGATGTAATCGCTCTTTTTTTGCCTATGAGGCCAATGTACATGTATTTAAATTACTTTTGTTCCTAATTTCATTGCTGTAGCACATGTTTCTCACAATAATTAAGAGGTTTAAATTATGGAAAATTGATTAGAATTAAATTTATTAAAACTACATTTATAATATGGATTTCAAATATTTTAAGGTAAAATTTGGCTTGATTAATTATTAGCTATTTAAATTGAGTTCTCATGGCCATGGTCTTCCAGGAATTGAGCTTAAATGAACTTGCACTTTTTCACAATATCACTCCTCACCCTTCAATTTTGCCATATTACATATACGTTAGCCCCTTTATGCCAAAATCAAAATCCTTCAAATTCCCTTCAGTTTTTAATATGAACCTATAAATATATAACTAATTTCCTCCTGATGAGATTAAATGTGTCCTCGGGGGTGGGTGGGGGTGGGGGGGTTCCCTGATGAGACCAAAGACATAGTGATACACTCTATCGTTTTTATTAAAAATGGCATTCAAATCTCGCTTTCTTTCTGTCTTCCAGTAAGGGCATGATTTTGGATGATTTCCATTCCATATAAATAAAAAAAAAGATGATTTTCCTATTTCTCTTTCAGTTCATGTGTGCTTTAATAAAGCGCATATATGTCAAGCATGTGTTTCTCTGAGCAGAAAATTGCATAATCTGTCCTTTTTAATCATTTTTTCGTCATGAAAGCTATATCCCTTACTCTTTTTAATTTATATAAATGATTTACCCAACAACATCTCAACAGGTACAAAAGTTAGGTTATTTGCTGATGATTTTATAATCTATAGAACAATTAAATCAGAACAAGATAGCAAAATTTTACAAAAAGACTTAGATGAATTGATAAAATGGGAAACTAACTGGAGTATGTCTTTCCACCCAGAAAAGTGTCAACTGTTAAGAGTAACAAAGAAAAAGAAACAAATAAATTCAAAATATTACATTCATGGAAAAGAACTGACCCAAACTAAAGATGCAAAATACTTAGAAGTCTTAATAAATGAGAAACTATCATGGAATCCCCATGTCAATGAAGTTATTAAAAAATCAAACAAAACCTTAGGCTTTATAAAAAGGAACTTTAACAAATGTAATAGAGATATAAAACTAAAATGCTACCTCACTTTGGTGAGACCTGTACTAGAATATGCATCTTCTGTATTGGAGCCATCCACCAAAGAAAACATTGATAAACTAGAACAAATTCAAAAAAGAGCTGCCAGATTCATTACTGGAGAATATTCGAAACTGACAAGAATAACACCATTAGTTAAATCATTAAACCTTGAAACACTAGAGGATAGAAGAACCAAGAGCAAAGTAGTAATCATACATAAAGCAATTAATTCTAATTTAGAAATACAACACAAAGATAACTTAATACAACCCTCAGATAGACATAAGGATAAAAACACCTTTCTTATTCCGTATGCAAGAACAAACACATACAAGTTTTCCTTCTTCCCGTCCGGAATTCGGGCGTGGAATGGGTTGCCTGATGAATCCAGGAAAACCAACACTTTATCAACATTTAAATCTCTAATAAAAATGCAGGACTAAACACAAACCATAGATAAGCGTAGGACACAATAATCTTCTGTATAGAAGGAGCGTCTGTAAACAGATAAGATAAGATAAGATAAGATCATTATTAATGATAATTCATTTCTTGTTGCATTTATGTTTGTATATTTAAATTGATAAATAATTTAAGAAAACTAAAATAAATTTCTAATGGAATCAAAAACGACACAAGGTTACTTCCCCTTTATCAGGCAAATTGATTAAGTGCGGAAGAAGTACGCCAGCAGGTGGGTATTAGTTTTTTGAAAATCAATGAAAAATTAACAACAATTTTTAAAAAGTATATATTTACCCTGCAACATTTTTTTTTAAATAAAGCTAGTTATGATAATAATAATAATAATAAATTGATTATTTATATAGCGCTGTATCCCAGTAAGGAACTGGGCTCACAGCGCTTTACATGAAAGAAATAACATACTTTCATATAAGCATGTAGTGATAACAGAAAATTGTGATAATAGTTTCATAACTTCAAAAATTTAACTTATGGGCCTCTCCACCTTGTTTTGTTAAAGAATCAGAGGGTGTGTGATTGTGGGAAAGGTGATAATCTACCACTTCAGCATTAAGAAATCATGTTGCTCCAGTTGGGAATGTGTTTATTGATACAATTCTTTTATAGATCCAAGGAGTACGTGATAATTTTGTATAGATTTATTATAGGACATACATAAATATTCTCAGAAAAAAATTAAAAGACATAATTTAACGGATGTAAAGAGAAAAAAATTAAGCTAATGCCTAATGCATTGTTCCTGCACAATAATGATCAAAGAACATGAACTTATGCAAGTCTTAGTTTGTCCACATCTATATATTTTTTTTACATTCTGTGTGGATTGGATCAACATAATTTCCTTGATGTTCAAAAGAGTGTTTGTAAATTCCATAAATAATATAGAAATGTTTGGACAGTCAGCAAATTTAATACAGTGAGTCAGGAAGTATATAAAAATATATGGCAAGGGTTATTCGTAAGATCAAAACCGTGCGGATAATGTCCAACATTATTCGCAAGGTTTTGACCGTGACAATAATGTCGAATTCATTCAATATTTATTTTAACCGTCTTTCGAGTGTCTGGAATCTTATTACTGTATCCATTTTAGCAATAATCTGAGCGAACCTGCATATCGTTAGTTAATGATTACTCATTAATTAATTAATTAGTAATACTACGGATTTAGCTTATATAAAACTATACTATTATTAACTGCTCCAGTGCAATCAACTTTGTATTTTTATTCTATGTATTATGAAGTACCTTTAATACTTTCTTAACTTTCATTCATATTTGTACGAGACTCTGTAATTAAAAAGGATAATCATTATTCTCCCCAAAACTAGCATTGCATCTGTGGTCATAAATCCATTAAGTTAATTTAATTTAAAGCATGAAAAAACAAAAGATGTTATATTGGTATAGCCAGTATAGCATAAATATTTAAAAGTGAGAGTCTGTAACAGTGACTAACAGAATAAATAAGACTCTAAGACAGGCAAAAACATCCTCACTGTGGTTGTAAAACAAACAAACAAAAAAAAACAACACCAAAAAAAAAGTAATAAGAAAGACTGTCCTAGGATTCGATCGGCATACCATAATAACAATTGAACTAAGCTAAATTAACCACTCAACTGGAGAAGCTTATGAAAAATATCGCTATTTTAAAATTATAGATATTTATCATTAATTGAACACCAATCAATTTTTATGGCAGTGCTACTTTAAAATTTCAGTAATCATGACATTTTAATTAGTATTAGCATATAAATTACACATTTTAGCCTAAATCGAGTGATATCGGCTATTATTTTGTCTACACCGGGCGCATTTTTTTTTCAACGTGACCAGCCACTAGAAGACCCGTGCGGATAATACTCAGCATTACCCCCTCAGCCAAAACCGTGCTAATAATCACTTCGATAATAAATCTCTCTATGCACTGGTGTGATATTCATTTTTTTTTCAGCATGGAACGCATTATCGTATTTTACATGGATTTGTATGGGAAAAATTGTTTCGTTTAACGAGTGTTTCGCTTAACTTAACGAGTAAGACTCTGGAACGAATTAAACTCGTTATGAGAGGTTTTACTGTATTTGATGTTTTGAATTTTAAGCAAAGTTTTGAAGTGATTATTTTAGTGCATAAAAATGTTTTAAGAAAATATATAATTTAATTGTAAAATATTTTACTTAATACTTTAAACCCCTCCCCAAAAACATAAGAAAGCAGAGTTCAAAGTCTTTACAAATATTAAGACTAAGATTTTCATCGAGCTGCAACAAACTAGCAGGACTGGAAAACACAAATATCTGCACTATATGAGTCTATGAGTATGACTGTGACAGTGAGCATTCTAGTATTTCTAGACTCAAAGGAAAATCAATCCATGAATCAATCATCAATCAATGATGAATGTATGGTAATTGTATTCGTTTCATGTAAAATCTAATGTATTTTTTTTTAGGTGAAATTATTTGAATTTTTGGTAAACCTGCAGTTTCTACGTGTATATTATTTCACAGCGAAATTTAATTTTCTCGTGAGAACTTACGCCTACGCTTTTAATTGATTAAATGCATTATTATATGTTGTATTTCAGCGCTAATTAATTTGTAAGTGTAAGTCTTTTTAATTTCTAGGGCATTTTTTCGGCTCTATATAATACATAATCTGGTCACGAAACGTCCATTTTGTTTACCCAACCAGATGTTTTTTTACCTGGCTCGACCCATGCTAAAATAAATTTACTGACTGAAAATGTTTTTTAAAAGGTATTTTTTTATCTATTTTAATGTTCTCAGAAGATATATAAATATTTTAAAGACAATTTCATTTTTTATTTCGTTACTAGATGTTTGATTCTTATTTTGTTTGTTTTGAAGTGAGAAATTTCCATTTGGCATCTTATTGAGACAATCCGGCAAGTAGAGTATAACATAAACAAAATGGTTGCATCACGATCAGACTATTTAATGTTGAGAGCCGAAAAATGCCTTAGTCTTAGTTTAATTTTAGTTGAAAAAAATACTCAACAAGCTATAATTTCTTTTCATTGTTGAGGGGAGCTTATTACATTAAATGTTACATGACAGTTTGTTTTTTTTTATTCGTGAGCTGAGACTTACTTATGTTGACTTTAAAACCTCAACTTTATTTTTAATTTTATAGTGCGTTTATAATACAACACATTTTCATTTACATAGGAAATGACACTTTCTTTAACGGAAATGACCCTAGAATTGTTGCCAAGAGAACAACCAATCACTGGTGGCATCGTCTCTAGTCTGTGTGAGCTATGCATTATTAACGACTTTGGTTTCGTACAACATTCATTCGTGCTATTAAAATTAAAATTTTGTTGTCTTTCTGATATCATTGAATCTTATGTTTGTTTGCTTTTGTTTATTAAATTTTAAAATTATTATTAGAAGAACGAGTTAATATTGTGTTGGGAAAAGTTCCTGAAATATTTTATTTAGCTTGACCTTACAGCATGGGAAGATGGCGCGACTGGATATTTACACGACCCACAGAGTGTTAGATTTTCTTCAGTTAATCCTATTTTTACAGACAATTCAACATTACACATCATATGTAACTGCAGTAGAAAGTCACAACCAAGGTAACGCATAATAGATTTATTACATCTTTTAAAAGAGGAACCACTTTGATGGTTTTCGTTGGTAACAGATTTTCTGAGTGTTTATTAATTTTGTATCTATTTTTAGAACACTCACATTACAATCCACTACATGATTATATTAGCTTTTGTCGGCTATTTAAATTAGCTCAATCTTTTTTAGACCCAAATTTCAAAATCGTGTATGACAGCTCCGTTATTACAGCTACTGATTGGAATTAGATCACATTCTTGACTTTGTAGCAATAGGCTTAGTCTTTATTTAGTACATTCATTTGTAATTTTTAATTGTAGTACTGGTAGTTGTAATATTAATATTGTATTGTACTTTTAGTTTTAGTTTATTTAATTTAAATTTATTCTTTAGACGATAAATTTGAGTTACTGAGTTACAGTGAGCTACAGTTTTCATTTTACTGTCTGCACTAGTTACCCATATTATTAGTACTCTTTACCATTATTATAATTATATTATAAATTATTGCTTTTTAAAATTAGGCTGTAGCTATTCGGACCAGGACGGGTCCCACTTGATTAAATAACTAAAAGTCAAAGTCTATTCAGTGATAATTCAGACCCAGGGCATGTCGAGGTAGTAGTAAGTAGTAGTAGTAGTAGCACTTGTAATAGTATGGGAATTAAAATTATGTTATTAATTCCTTTGTTGGACAATTATAAAAATATTTTTGAGCCCTATTAATACTATTAATTTATTTTTTTATGAGCGGTAATAAAAATATTGTGTTATTATGATTATTTTTGTATTTGTATAGGAAATATTTTAGCATGTAACGAAGACTAAGCCTAAGCATTAGTCTTTAGTCCTGGTTACATGTCTAAAGTCTAAGGTCGAGGTATAAAGGTTAGGGCTTTTTGATTGCACAATTTGTTTGTGTATCTTGTATTTTATTTAAAAGCTTTGTCACAGTCTTATTTTATATGAGATATTAGTCCAATTCTTCCTAGCTCATGCTTTGTCTGTACTACAGCACAGGATCAGCCTTGCGGCCTCCCCAGCCAAAAAGATTTGTCATGAAAAAAACCTAAGATGATGAAATAACTATATGCCGGTATCGAACCGAGGCAAAACCCGAGTCGTGGGTTCGGGCCTCTGTACTGGCAAGGCCCCCGGGGCATTGTGCTAGCCACACAATCCCCTGCTCGTTAGTGGTGGCTCAATGAAACTTGTGAACGCTACTTCGCTTAGGCCGTCACGATCTGAAAAGGGGTTATTATTATATTATTAAATGAGTAAAATTATCATTCATGAAAAAATCTAAGACTTATGACTAAGACAACAAAACAACTGGTACCAACAATTGTTTGTCGTTATCTTAATTTTGTTTGATTAGGCAAAAGGGAAAGTTAAAAAAAATTACCCAACTGAAAATCGAACCCTATACCTCCAGTTTAACAGTACGACACACTACCATGCAGACAACGACATTCGATGAAAAATTTGCTTTTTAATGTTGTAAAGAATATCCTTTAATATTATTGCTTACTACGCCTATCAAACCAGGTTTTTCGAATTTAGTGATCTAAATTGGACTATCTGGTCCGAATAGCCATCACAAGCTATAGGGACCTGTGTCTAAATAGCCACTTCGTTAGAATTACTATTCATTATAGACAGTATTGGTATATGCATATGACTTTCAGCAATCCTCCGAATCCCAAATTATTTTGTGTGTTAAGGTTAATTTGTTATCACTAATATCACATATGTATGCTTAGTTACTTATGGAAACACTCAGTTATAAACAAATGGAAACGTCTCAGTTATAAACTATTAAATAATTATTGATGCCATTTTGTTAATCAGTATTAACACTTATCATGTGTTGCTGGGGAAAACAGTCATCACAGACACTTGGCTAGGCTATCAGAATGTCGCTTGCATAAGCAGCGGGGTGTATGATCACGCAGTTGTGCATGCTTATGAGTTCGTTCATTCAGTAGACAGGGTCCTTCACACTAAAACTTTCACAGGACTGTGGAAAGCAATCAAAACTTAAACTCAGGTATCAGAGTGCTATAAGCCGTGCTCTGTTTGCAAGCTACTTTCAGTAGCACAACGGTCACAAGCAGAATGTTCTTGGCAGCTATTTGCAAATGCTGTGTTAATATTACAATATTAATTATTTGATTACTGGTTATAAATGATACTTGTGCTGTCTTCTATCAACATACTTTGTTGTACTATACTTCCTCTTATTAGTCTGGGACAGGGATTCAGAGGATTGCCAAGCTTTAAATTACTCTTACAGTAAACCATTAGTTAGGTATATATAACATACTTTTTATGACAGTGACTATGTTTGATAGACTGACTAATACTAATACAAGTTGTGGGTACAGTATGGCATGAGTAAACTGTAAATTTGTAAATGATTTACCTATCCTATATTAAAAAAGGCAATTTTCTGTCCGGTCATTGATGCGATTGCTCCCTCAAACTCCTACAGATTCTACAGCCAATCACTGGCGGTGAAAAATTAAATCTCATTTAAATATTGAAGGACGTTCAAAACAAGTTATTTTTGGTGCTGTTTTTTTCCAAGAGTTTATTTTTAGCGGTGGGCTTTGAGATTTGTAGTCAAAAACTTTGTTTTTATGGGTTATTTATTATAACTCTGGACATACAGAGGTTGGGGGGGGGGAGGTAGGGTCTCTGGACAGACGGGGGTGGGTAATGTTGTTATAACTATAATGTACAGTATTTTTGACGTGATACTCATGTATGGCCGGTCGAGACGGCGGTGGTCAAGACGGCGGGTCTCTGTACAGACCATGGAGATAAGGTCTCTGGAAAGACCCTAGTGTTGGTGAAGGTAGGGTCTCTGGACAGACGGGGGTGGGTAATGTTGTGATGTCCTACCATGAACTTCACAAGTTACCCTACACTTATTCCTGTCCTTGGACGTGCTTTGATGCTAGTTTATAATAATTTATGTATTATTTTAGGCCTATTTATATTAGTTGATTCATTCACTCATACTCAACATTTCAAGCAGCTAACAAAACCAGTGTAAAGAAGAATCTCCAACATGTAAACAACTCCTAAGTCCTAACAATACTCTAATTTTAATGCATCAAATACAAAATAATATTTAGACATAAGACCAAATCTGATTCATAATCTGCTTTAAGAAAATGCTAATCACTTTATACTTTTGTACTTCTATTTATTTTGGATTTCATGATATAGTGAATAGTGTATCATCAAAAATAATTCATATATATATATATATATATATTTAAACCTCTATTCTAGGCAAAAATAATAATGTTTGATCTTAAAATAACTTAAATATTCAACAGATGTCATGCAGATCCACCTGTGTGATCATTATTGAAAAAAATATATTTTGTTTTAGCTGTTTGTTAGAGAAATGAGAATCATAATCCATTAAGGTTTGATAAATTATTCTTCTGATAGTATAGTTTGTACAAAAATAAGAAACTGTTCATACAACTTTTAATCAAGTTGACTTATTATTGTTTATGTATGAAATTTTGAGTAAAATGTGTACAAACTATTAATTTAATTATCATCTTGAATTTTTTTCCCGTTTTCACAGCATTTGTACAAACAGACAAGCAATTGACTTTTATTGTATCAGATAGTAGATACATCAGCACTGGTGTACCATTAGAAGTAAGTAAAAAAATAATTAAGTTATAAATTAAGGTATAATAAATAATTATAGTAATAAGGTTTTTGTGGGAGTAATTTAAATGTAAAACCATAATAGTTTGTCTGTTTGCTATCAAACACTAAATATGAAATAGAGTTATAAATTTCTGATATTTTTAGCCTGTAATAAGTAAAAAATAATAGTAGTTTTATTTCTTCTTACTTTTATAAAAAATATTGTTTATCATTTCTCCGATCATTAAACATTATATCTCATTACATAATATTAATATTTTTAGAATAGGATTTTGTAAAACTATGTCTCCCATTATAAATAATAAAAGGGACAATAATTATTATTTTTAATTAGCATAATAAAGTTGTAAACATGTTTTTGTCTTTGTGCAGTCCACTCAACTGACTAAAATATAAAATTTAAAAACATCTATGTGTATAAAGAATGCCCGAATATTCCATTCATACCTGAATACCCCATATAGTTATATTAATTTATTAATAGATTTGTGCCATCAAATGACTGTTACTTTCTGTTCTGTTTTGGAGGACTCTTGAAATTGAATTTAAACCCAATTTCTGTTGTTCGATATGCTTGAAATTGTGCATACATAATTACAAAGACATAAGATAATAAAGAATTTTTAAAAAAAAATTGTTAATGATTGAATTGCAGCATTTTGGATTCTGAACTTTTTACTTAAATGTACTCTGTATATTTCATATTATTAATGAACTGATTTAAGTAAAAAAAATAGTGGTATTCTTGCTTTTGGGTAAATTTTAACAAATTATTTGTTCAGGTTTGTGAAAATTGTAGTAAACAATAATTTCATTACTGATATAAATAAAACCATTTTATTTGCTTGATTCATTATTTTATTCTTATAGCAAAATATTGTGGATTGACAAAACAATGAACTTGACACACGCTAAACAGTAGAAAAATAAATGTTCAATAAATTGATTAAATATTGAATATAATAATGTTTAGCCTATCAGTCTGAGAGTTTGGGAATGACTGTGTCTGAAAACAGAAGTTATTGATGACCCTTGAAGAAATTGCAACAAAAATTATGCATTATTTTAAAATTCACATTTTACTTATGAAATGTTGGTGACTGCATTTAAAAAGTTCTTATTTTGCTGATTTCTTAAAATGCTGTTAATATATATTCACCATCATTAATTTGATGTAAACATCTAGCATTAGTTTGGCACAATACCAGGCATTCTGGGGGGGGGAGCCTACCACCTTTTAACAAGCATGTCAAATAAAGCACCTAGAAAAAAGTTATTGGAAAAAGCTCCCAAAATTCGGCAGAAATTTATAGGGAGATAATATAGTAGATCTATCTTTGTCAAATATCAATCAATACACATCTTTTACATATACACATATATATATTTGATTCATACATACCTTAATAATTATTTTACATATTTTTTTCAAAGTTCATAAATTTTCATTTGTTACCATATCAACTTTAAGCACTTAATTGTTGTTAACGACTTTGCATTGTATTATCATTATTTGCATTTATATATACGCGAGTATATGTCGATCTTGAGTATAAGTCAACCCCCTGATTTATCACTTGAAAATAGAATTTTACATTTCTGCAAGGATCGTTACGATAAACATTTTATAAAAGAAATCAGAGTTATGCGTATATAGGTTGACCCCCTCATTTTGGCATTTAATTTTTTAAAATTCTAAGCTCAACTTATACTCAAGTATATATGATATGCTTTGTAATGTTTCTTTAAAATTTTATAATACTATAAAATATATATGTACCAGAAAAAAAAATGACAGCACAATTTTGTTTATTCTACAGATTAAACCAGGTTCATCTCCAGATTTAGCGTAAGTATTGAATATATCCCATGGGTTACATCACTGTTGCCATATCCCTTTTTAATTCCCTTTAAACCTTTGGGCTTCTCATTGTCAACTTACTGTAGCAGGGGGTTCAAGCAGTTTGGGGCAGATCTCTCAAGTCACATTTTTATGAAAATCATTCAATTACTAATATATTATATTGCTCCTAGAGTTCATTCTGAAAACATTGTTCAGAAGTTGTTAAATGCCCAAATACATTAATTCTTTCATTTTCATAATGATTATCTTGAATTTAAGCTAGTAGACCTGGTCGAAAATATGTTTCTGGTTACTGCCAATGTCTTTTCAAACTAGTGATCTAAAAAAAAACATTGTAAAAAATGTGTACATGTTATCAGTTTTAGCCAGGATTTTTAGTTCCTGTCCTCTTGATGAGCACTAATGTTTTTCGGAGATGCATTACCATTGGGGAACATTACTTGAGATTTTGAGATAATTTTGAGCTGATCTTGTTTCAACAATCTATTGCATTCAATTCTTATTATTTGTGTGTGTGTGTATTAAAAGTTCATTTTTAAATTATGTTTTTGGTTGAGCTTGGTAAAGTAATTAATCAATCCTGTATCATTACCAAGGGAGGCAATGCAGTAGTGTGTTTGTGGAAGGGGGGGGGTGAAGATGTCATTATGTTAAATCAACATTCATGACGCACTGGGCTCTGGCTGACAGTTTATTATTTATGGTGATGTGTCATTCAATCTTAATGTGAATCAATGCCATTTCTATACATGTTGTGTGGTTGTGTTTTGAGTGACCGCCTAAATGTGGAAATAAGCCCCAAGTAACGTGTCAGTGTTGTAATACCAGCAGTTCCATTTCAGCTGGTTATGATTTTGAAGTACTCAATGTTATACAAAGAACACACGCAAAAAACAAAACAACAACAAAAACTACCTTGATAGAACTGAATACCATCAAGGATACAATCTCTCCTCCTCCCCCCTACATTACCCTCTATCTCTTCTAGTCACCTAGCCTTTTACTTATTGAAAGAAAGGTAAACCCCGTCCTCCACTCGCCTCCCCCCTACCTCCACCGGTTGTTGTTGGCCAGGCCCCGACCCTCTCTTCTATCAAACGTTCCCCTCTATCTCTTCTAGTCATCTAGCCTTTTACTTATTGAAAGAAAGGTAAACCCCGTCCTCCATTCGCCTCCCCAGTTTAAAAAAAAATATAATTTAATGTTATGTTTTGTGACAGCAAGCTACTTAACGTTTTTTGCTTGGTTGACTGGCTGATCCGTGTTTCGTGCTTGGTTGACTGGCGGATACGTGTTTCGTGGTTGGTTGATTGGTGGATAAGCAGCTGAAAATTAAAAAAAATGATATTGCTTATAAACAGTACGTTTTCTCCAGTAATCCATGTTCAGTTTCAGACAAGATCCTCGTATTTGTGTTTGGTTCTTTATCTGTCTCCTTAACGACTTAGCCTATGCATGGGCGTCGCTAGGAATTTTTCCAGGGGGGGGGGCAAAAAAATCCCACTTTTTAATTTTATTTTAACTGGCAATGCCATACAGGTACAATTTTCAATTAAATTCAAGTTCAGTATAAAATAAGGGTTGAAAAAAGCCTTAGAAATTAATAAGACTTACAAATTAGTGCTGTAATAGTTAAAATACAACATTTATTAATGCATTTAATAAATTAATTTTTTTTTCTCAAATGTAGCAAATGCCCCCCCCCTTCCCTACGCACATGAGCCTAAAATATATAACATGTCAACTTGTTTGAGAAGGGCGGTCAAAAGTCGTTTTTAATATTTATATTATAATAAAATTAGTCACTTTTCTCTTAGCCATTGATTAATAATCAGAGATGCCAAGATAAGTCGTCACAACTAATCTTAAGCTTAAAATTGATGCTAAAGGTGTTCGATGTCTTTGGCAGTGGGTAAAATGCTAATGGCAGTTTGGCTTTTACTGTGGGGTAGGAATGCACGAATGGGGTGGGGGGTCTGTGCTGTTTTGCGGGAGTCCATGCATAACAATCAGTTAACTCATTGTACCGTATTGATCAACTTTATTGTCTTTTTGACCAGGCTTCCCCAGTATGAATAGCTTTGAAAAATGTTAATGGATTTTTTAAAAAGTACATGTAACTAACTTGTGACTTATTACGCAAAGTCAGTTAAAATATATAAATTAAATATTTATGCCGTAATTTAATTGTCAAGTGTTCTTTACTTGAACCTCGCAGAACCCCCTGAAGTGCCATCTTGAAGACCTTTGACGGGATATATAGTTTTATTAAGACGTCTTAAAACAGTTTATATCTAATGAATGTTAGAAAATCTTTAAAGCCAACAGCTGGTATAATAAATATAAAATTGAATGAGTCTCTTCCCCCTGTGGATCAATATGGACTTTATTTCATCGAAATTGACCCATGTATCTATCTATTTGCAGCCCATCTGTTGTGTTCCACCCTCTGCTTTTGAAATCCAGAAGCGTCATCTAAAAAAAAACTTGGTCCAAATCCCTGCAAATAGTAATCTTTATAAAGTGTGATTCAACCTAGCTTAAAGGTTTTTCAGTTTTTAAATCCCTTATATTAACTTCACCGCCGTCTCTCTCTGTCGTCATCTCTCTCTCTCTCTCTCTGTCTGTCTGTCTGTCTTGGGCGGGCGGAAAAACAAAAGTAAATAAAACAAACCCGTAAAAACAAAGTTTTTGACTATAAATCCCTTATATATGAGACATAACTAACAGTATTGATTATTTTCAAACATTTACAGACTGAATCTGTCTTAACTCAAGTTTGCTTCATAACCCCGGGGTAAGAGGGGAAAAGTCTGGTCACCGATTCGCTTGGCCGAGCTCAGCTTGACACGTAAAATGTAAACAAAAGCGCCGCGGTGCTTCGATGGGCCGCCTCAACGCGTCTACTCAATTTTTCACGTGGAAAAAAAACAATAACAAACAGTGCATTTGAATTACATAACTCATATAAGGATGGACTAAAAATGCATTAATTTAATTACGGTACTATCGATCGATCTGAAATTTTGATACGATGCATTGTTAGGTGAGTCGGGTCCGTGTGCCAAATTTCAGCTCGATCGGATCACTGGAAGTGGGTAATTTTCGACTTTTCTTTTTCCGCCCGCCCAGCCCATGAGATGATGAGAGAGATGATGAGACGCCGGTGAAGTTAATATAAGGGATTTAAAAATGACCCACTTCCCGTGATTCGATCGAGCTGAATTTTGGCACACTGACCCGTCTCACCTTACAATGCATCGTATCAAAATTTCAAATCGATCGAACGTACCGTAATTAAATTAATGCATTTTTAGTTTATCCTTATATAACGTATGTAATTCAAATTCACTGTTTGTTATTGTTTTTTTTTCCTCGTTTGTTGACCCTTGATGCGACCCATCGAAGTACCGGGGTGCTTTTGTTTACATTTTACGTGTCACGCTGAGCTCGGTCAATCGAATCGGTGAACAGACTTTTCCCCTCTCTCTCAGGGTTATGAAGTTGAGTTAAGACAGATTCAGTCTGTAAATGTTTTTCGTGTTTGAAAATAATCAATACTGTTAGTTATGTCTCATATATAAGGGATTTATAGTCAAAAACCTTGTTTTTACGGGTTTGTTTTATTCTTTAGTTGTGCTACTCTTTCACACCCTTCCTCCACGCACACCCATTGTTAAAAATACAGAAATTGGTCAACGATTTATCTGGGTGTTGTGTGGCCCGTCGTTCACCAGGCTCCCGTCGGTCACACCCATGCGCACGCTGCCCTTATCTTTGTACCCAAACCCGTTAGTTGGATGAAAAATGAATGAGCTTTCAACACGTGACATTCAACTTGGTTGACCCCCCCCCCTCCGTAAAGACTGGGGCGTCTCTGATAATGTGTGGTCGGGTCGCTCTTGAATTCTTTGTTTTGTTTTCCCGCCATACATCGAACAATGGTTATCGGTATTGTGGTACTGATAACTTGACGAGTTTCATTGCAATCAAACATCAATTTATACTTGGCGCTAACGGAAGAGCACGTTCCTCTATACTAATCAAAGCTCAACATATCATAAGCTTGTCGTGGCAATCAAGGAATCTGTCACTCTGAACCCAAAATCACACAGTTGTAAACCCCCCGCTAAGAATTGTATGTCCCTCTCATTTCTCAATATCGCGTGCTGAGGATGTATATACTATTACAGTTGGACGTTATTAGTCTTGGGGTATAATGGTATGAAGTTTGTCGAAAGAGATCGATCAGCGGTAACTTAGCGTGGTGTTCAACACATACATATAATTGCCTCGAGACCGTTTAACTTAATGGCGGTTCACCCATAAGATGATGTTCGTAAAGTGTCGGGTAATTACCCCGTCTTTTATCCTTCATTCTCACAATACTCGATTAGTGAGTGCTATCCTGCAGATGGCCTATCGCGCCCCAGGGAAAATAACAACGCAGGTCAACAGAAGAAAATAGCACATCATGGTTGTCACCTTACGTGTCCTTTAAAACAGCATTACATGACTGCATTATTGAGCATGTATCATTATATCAAATTTATAATCAATTCACGGTACTGTAGAACAGAACACAAATGACTCATCCATCCTGTATCATTAGTCAAAACTCATCATCGTATTTTCTGTAATAAATATATCGTGTCGGAATAGTCTTTTCTACGAAACCTTTCAGTTGAATTTTTTAAATTACAATAAGTGGTGTCTATCTTATCATAATAATTTATATGAGCACAGTGTCCTCAGCAAGCAGCTGGGCTCACGGCCCTTCACATACAGAAAGTAACACACATTATTATAAATGCCAACTAACCAGTGGTATAATAAAAACAACCCGTAAAAAAACCAAGTTTTTGACTATAAATCCTTTACGTATGAGACGTAACTAAAAGAATGTTCATTATAACACGCAGCGCAAGACCATACAAAAATACAAATTTGCAGTTGTGTCGTAAAACGTGTTTAATATAATGCGCACCGATCAGGAATAGGTTTATAAAAAGTGTTGTCAGTAAAATACGCACCTTATTGCGCGACAGAAAGGTTGTTCAATATAATACGCACCGCGACGCTCTATCTCAAAAAATAGCATGATACATAGGAATAAATAAAATAATCTAAAAAATCAATAATTTAATTACGGTACATGCGATCGATCTGAAATTTTGATACATTGTTTTTATCATCGGTACGAAACTGCCTGCAAAATTTCAGCTCGCTATCTTGCGAGCAAGTGGGTTAAAAATCGATCAAAAGTTTTGGCGACAAGCAAGCAAGCAAGGTCGGTCGGCCGCAGACACCACGAGTTAATATAAAGGATTTAAAAATAAACGAAGAAGTGCACATGAAAAGAAAGAAAAAGTATATTTCATTACACAATTTTTTTCCCGTTCAACTCAATGCTGTTGTTTTTTAACTGCACTGAAGGGGATCTCCTTTTTCTCCCATCCGTAAAGGCCGTGCCACTTGTTATTGATTTTCAGGGGTTTCGTGATAATCCAAAAATTAGCACGCGAATTCCCACTTAAGCCATTAATATGTTGTTTTTTTTTCATAGCGACAAAACAAACGATGTTGGTAATGATTGATAGCAACATCGGGCTGACCAAAAAAAAAGGGAAATGCGTTCTTTTATTAGCATCATGTTTATACTGAATAATTCACTGGCCTTCGTTTCGTTCCATCGATAACCTTTATAGCTTTGAAACTCCTAGACGTACGCCACGGGTACCACGAAATAACTTTTTTATTTTTTTAAATGTACTCTGTCAATAGAGATATGATATTTAGCCACGTGTGTTTTAACAAATTGACCGATATTCCTGGCACGGCTCCAGTGAAATGAATGCATGATGTTCCACTTGGATGTCGGCTAGTTATATGATACGAGAAGGTCGTGTTAATTTTAATAGCGTTTTGGTCCAGTGGTCTGTTTCGTCGGCTGATGAAGCCCAACGTTAGTTTGCTTTTTCTTCAAGCAGCTTTAACCGTCATGCCTCGTGCTTTATTATTTTATTTTCTTCTTCTTAAATATATCGACCAGTTATTTTAAAGACCGGTTATGACAACTACTGTCAGCAGAAGTTGGAGACATTAAAATGTGATTGATTTGTTTCATAACACATGCCATAATACGTTGCATAGTCCCCTTCCCACCCACCCCCCCTTTGTTATACATGTTTTTAAATGGCATCAATCGACGGGGCGAGTTTGAGTGCTAGCGAGACAACAAATAATCTCTACTTTACAGAGACGCCTACATCCTGTGTGACGATTGCTAGGATTTTAATTAGCCTTTAAGTCGCCTTGACCTCTTCGGCACTCGACACATTTTGATTACCCCGAAAGGTTATAGTTGTCTCAGTAACTACTTTATAATTTAATATCTTAGCCCGTTGGCTGAATTGACTGTGTTGTTAGCAGTTGATCACCAGACATCTTTGCATTTTTTTACATAATATATTTATAACGGCGTGCATACTTGTCTGGCCTGGAGTAATATCATCTGTTCGGGCCCCAGGAGTTCTAACTTGTGTAAAGATCGTTGAAAAATGTATACACTTCAGAAGTTGTACCATATTTCATGTCTTGTGTCATATCCAATGTTCCCTCTAAGGTTCATTAGTTCGTGTGAAAATTATAAATGGAAAAAAAAACTCGTCTACAAAGTTGTACAGCATCCATTTTCTGCTCAATATTTTTTAATTTGCTGTGCGGTAATTCTAAAACGCTGCGCGGCATCGGTCAGATATCTGCGCAGCTTTAAGGCAACATTAGTCCTAACATGCATACATATTTCAAAGTTGTACAGCATCCATTTTCTGCGCAATATTTTTTTTTAATTTGCTGTGCGGTAATTCTAAAACGTTGCACGGCATCGGTCAGATATCTGCGCAGCTTAAATGCAACATTGGTCCTAACATGTATACAGACCTGGTGTTTCTAACACTAAGTGTGTGTACGGGCCTGGAGCTCTGAAACGTTTCTGGCCCGTGAAGCTGTTGGGAAGCATCACCACAACACCTCCCCTCCCGCGATTCCCCCCCCCGGGCTCCTGTGCGTCCACCGACATGTCCCAACTAGCAAGTGTAGCGGAAAGTTTTACTCTAAACACCGCCATTGATTGGCACCCGTGGAACAACGTGGCGATAAATGAGTTGCTTTTTGATGCCGGCTGTGTTGGAACATTCGACACGCGGTTATCGGGAGCGATGTGAGCATTATCTGACCGCTCCCTTGGATCCCCCCCCTTCCCCGCCCGCTTTTTTTCTTACCTCTTCTTCTTTTTCCTTGTTGACAGAGCAATACCCCATCTGTAATTTAAAAGAAAATGAAACTAAATGTTGGGAATGTGTATAGGGCTTAAGATAATTTGCTCACAACCTATGAAGTCGTTCCCCGACGTGGGCCGCCGCTATGCGGGGCAATTAAGGATCATGGTGGAGTTATAATAAAGTAACTGATGATATTTGTGCCCATCGGGTTTGGGCCGGTTGCATTTTTACTTATTAGTTACACATTTTGTATACTACTTTTGGGAGGAGGGGTTTAGAGATCTACATTGAGTTTAGTTAGGGTGGTAGTGGTAGTACCGCTATGGTTGCATTCTCTCTCTCTCAAGGTTTGTTTCAATTATACTAGCACTTGTTTGTAGGCGACTTCGTCCGTGTAAGATGTGTTAGATTTCATACGGATATTACCAAATTGTATTACGTACTTTGCCCCCTTTTATTCTTTTTAGTCTTGAGTTGTTATCCATCATCATCCACGTCTTATCGTTTTGGTAATTTATAATATAGATTACCTGATGTCCCCCAGCCCTCAAATCATCTCCTAAACTCTAGTATGCTTTCAGGTTTCAGTCTAAAGCTTGTTATTCCAGGACCAATCATGACAGAATGCTATATTTTGTTAAACGTGCTGTGAATGCACTGCAATGGCTCCTAAGGAATTAGGTAAATTTATAATATAAAAACAGGGTATTAGTAGGCCTGACAAGACGTAACACAACAGCGAACGTTTCGGCAAAGAAGCTTCCTCAACGGACAAATAGTACACAAATGAAACGAATAAAACGAAAAAAAAATTTTTTTTAACACTTAGCTGCCTGATTGCAGTCTCACTCCTAAGGAATTGTAGGTTTAAGTATCTGTGAAAAGTGAAAGCATTTCCTTTATTATTATTTTGGTTTGAATCACCGATTTACTTGCTAGTCGTGACGAGGGCAGCTGGGGCGGGTAAAGTATGAGGCACCTACTTTGGTATGGGTTATTTTACCATCGCTGAAATCTTGCATTTATCTTTTATAGATACCTTTACTTCCTCGACAAAAGCTCGTGTGTTGTATTGATTGGATTTTTGAAAATCTGGTTTATGCTTTATTTTTTCGGAAACTGGGCAATTATGGACTCTTCCGTCCATACACTACGCCTCTGCACATACAATCAGTTAGAGCCGTGATTCTCAAAGGGGGCGCTACCGCCCCCTTGTGGGCGCTGAAGCGATCCAGGGGGAGGTGAAGGCCACGGGTCAATTTGGGGGGCGGTGAATAACTGTAAGGGGGCGGTGAAGGCATAAAAAAGGAAGAGAATATTTAGAAAAATATGATTTACTTATTCTGCTCACAAGGTTCTATTTTTTACCACGTTTTTACACGCTTTTATTTAAGTCACAATGTTTGTATGTTGTATCCATCCTTCCTTCAAAACTTGAAACGTAAAATTATACCACTTCTGATGGTCCTAGAGATCTAAAAAATTTTACCACAGATAGATCTTGGATGACAATGCATTGTATCAAAATTTCAGATCGATCGAATGTACCGTATTGAAATTATTGCATTTTTAGTTTATCTATAGTCTATATATAAGCATCGGTACCCGTCTGTTTTGTTGTCATCCATGAGTTCACCACGTGAACACAACACCGTGGTATAAAACGTTTGGCGGGTGCTTATGGGGTGTTTGGTATTAAAAAAAATAGTGGTAATAAGTAAAATGTAAAAAAAAATCTTTTTTTTTAAAGGACACGCTTTTATTTACAAACATTTACAGACTGAAACGCGCTGATCTCCCCTGCCCTTGATGTAAACACGGGAATTTGGGCTGGAGTGAAACCAGTGAGCCGTGGAGGTCAACTCTAGCAGACGACTATACATTCTAAAAAAAAACATTTTCCCTAAGTGAAAATTGAACCTCGTACCCCCATGTCGGCAATCGATCACGCTAATATTTCGGCCAACAAGACTTGATGTTGTTAGTACTTTTTAAAGTTATAATAATTGTATCCCTCTAGGACGAATTGAGGCATGGTTCATTGACGCTAGTAATAGATATCTATAAGTGAGAGTATGAGTGAGCTGCATATGTTAAACCTCATGAGCGCCCGCCCCACGTTTTTAGTCATATTAAATCAAAGTACTTGAACTTACAAGTTTTAAATTATTTTCTTCTTTTTAGTCCGCTTGTAAAAACGTGGTTTTTAAAAATCATTTTTTTACCTTTATTTATTCAGATTAAAAAACGTTTTGAACATTGGTTTGGTTACCGCATTTGCATTTAGTTGTGTTTTTTTTTAAATATGTGCAATTGCGCACTTCCAGACTGCAAGAACCTTTGAAATAAAATTAACTGGGATTAAAAAAATAAGGATTTATATAATTTTCAAACAATAAAATATAAATTTATCAAACAACTAACTTTGACTAAACTCTTTTCAACAGCAACCACACAAGATGGCAATCGCTTGCTAGCTTCTTACAATATATTTTAAATGCAGTATTTTACAAAATTTTGTGCGTATCAGCTGCGCGGTAATTCAAAACTGCTGCGCGTCGTCTGTCAGACATCTGCGCGGCCGCGCAGCTTAAAGGGAACATTGACTGTGGTACATAAGCAAGCATCTGATATTATCCCCAAAAAAAATTCTTTTAGCAATAATACAGTTCAAATCAGAACTGATGAAAAGGCTCAAGGTGTGGAAGATACATTGTGTAGCTATTTAAAACATCTCTGTTTTCTATTCAACTTAAAGAGTCAACTTTGCCAGGAAATGAAGCTTTACTTTTTCCATACTTTCGGTTCACAAAGGAAGAACACATTTGCTAAGAACTATTATGTGATAAATATTTGCAAACTTATTCCAAAAAGTAGCTACAAATAATGAATTTAGTCTTTCAAGTTCAAACGCTGCTATTAACAATTCTGGCTGGAAAAGGAGATCCCGAAGTATGGGCTGTAATTTAAAATTTCGTAATTACATTTCCTTCATCATATTTATTGGAAAGTAGATTCAGTGCGGTAACTAATTTTTTTTTAAAAAATGCAAATAGTCAATCGCAGTTACTTAAGATAACTGCTGACGAAAATAAAGCCGAGGATTTCTAAATTGGTAGCAGCAAACCAGGTTCATCATCTCATTTATATGATTTCGAATTTGTGTGTGTGTGTGTTGAACTATTCTTGAATTGTGGAACCAGGTTACTGGTTATTATTCGCATGAATGTAATCAAATTGCAGTCAGTCAACATCGATCTGTTCTTAGACTTATTTCATTTTCATACAAGAAAAAGCTTGCTAAAAAAACACAAGAAAACAAGAAAGAAAAAAACAAACAACCTCAAGCAGAAAAACTAACTTGAATTTTCTCCTTCAGGTCGTAATCTGCTTTTAGGTTAAGCAGTTCTAACAGTATATCATCTGGGGCTTAATAAGCTTCTGCACTAAATTGCGAACTAAGGATATTGAAGAGTGGTTCCAGGTTCTTGTCGTCTTGGAACCTCCTTTCAAATTCCATAGCAAAGGCATCCAACTGAGCCTTGCACTTGTCAGCCATTTTACAAGAAACGGTTTTCTGCTTTAGCAAAGGGAAATGGCAAAACCTGTTTTACACCTGCTTGCCTGGAGATCAGGGAGAGTTTTGTCTGAAAATGATTTAACATACACATAAATTTCATGTGCAAACAAGCCATTGCCCTGAAGTTTGACATTCAGTTCATTCAAATTTTCCATAATGTTAATGGCAAACATGAAGTCTGACTTCCACTCTTCATTAACTATGGAAGTAACAAAATCACAAACAAAGCCCTTCATCTCCAGCAACATAACTATTTCTTCCATGAGATCTCATACTCGCCTCAATAACTTTCCCAGGCTCAGCCAGCGGACACTGCCATGGTAGATAATATAATATTCAAATCTTCAAACAGTGCTTTTAACACCTTTAAGTTCCCTGGCTTTTACAAAGTTTATCATACTAACAACTGCTTGAAATTCAAACACTACAGACTTTCCTGATAGTTGCCACAGTGGAGAGGTAAGAGTGTGTGGTCAGGCTAATATTCTTTAATTTAATTGTTCATACTACTTTTACCAGTTAAAGATCGGTTATTAAATCTTGTTCCACACCAACCCAGTTATTTCAACACAGTTCTCTACAGTATTGTATAAATCCTGGCCTGTAGTTGTGTCTTTGAGTGCCCCAACACAGAGTAATTCTTCTACAAGCTCGAAACGAGTTGGTATAAATACCAACAAGTGTGATTGTCCTATAGATTGGTACTTTAATCCAATGCGAGAGTACCAAAAAAAGTCTTTGCTTGCATCTCGAAGTTGGTGCATCAAATTGTCACTTTTTTTTTCTAAACGTCTGACTAAAGTTCCCATTGATAAAGAAATGGTGTCAAATTATCTTTTCTGTTCTGGAAACATAACGCATTTGTCAAGCATTTCTTGATAAATTCACTGTCAGAAAAGGCATGTTCCGTTTTACGATCTTATGAGATGTCTCCAAACTGGCTTTGGTTGCAGCATCTTTTATTTAAGACTTTTGGTGAACACATTTTGCTGCTACTTTAAATTATTAACAAACTTCTTGCATTTCCTTTTTCTCTCTTGGTTCGTTAAATTGTGCCCGAAACACAAATGTTTTGTTTGGTGGTATCTTTTTAAGTCGCACTAAATAAAGACCCTCACACACTCACGGCACAGCAAGAAGGCTGCTTTTCTCCCAACGCTCGTTTAACAATTAATTCGTCATTTAAAAAAGACATTCGTCCTCAATCTTACTTTCTTTGGTAGCACTCATTGTTAAAACAACGTCTATTTGCTTTTAAATCACAAATTTTCGAATCCGTTCGAAATGTATATCGTAAACAAAAGCCAATTCCGGTTGAGCTGAAATGTAGTTTCGAACAGGTATGTTAACATTTAATGACTAATGATTCTGAAGCCACAAAACCGATTATATATCTCTAGATTCGAATCAAATGCTGGGAATAAAATTTCAAATATATATCAAAAATTCTAAGCAAAGAAAATTAACATGACACAAGATCGCCACATGTTTATGCCTAAGTGCCGCAAAATACACTCTGACTGGCCGCATCTGGCCCGCGGATCGTAGTTTGCCTATCCCTGTGTTAGAAGTTTTTTTTTAAAATTCGGGGGGGGGGCGCTGAGTAATATTTTTTTACTGGAAAGTGGGCGGTAGGCCAAAACAGTTTGAGAACCACTGAGTTAGAGGCTAACACACATGTGTGGCAGTGGGGATAGGACTAACTGCCCGATATATGCTCCCTGTAAATAGGTGTAATCGATAAGAGTTAACTGTTTTCTTTGGCCAATGCCTGGTCCAATGCGTTGGTCCAAGGCTGTCGCAAATCGGAACTGAAACCTACGAATCCCCACTCCCACGCCTGAGCGAATCACCGTGTGTGTATTGAATCACCGACTTACTTCAGTCGGATGAGTCGACTGTTGATTCTAATTCTATACATCTCTAATTAATTTGATTTTTAAAAAAAAATTCTACAAGACTCGTCATTGTACACACCGGAGTCTGTATCTGTCTTGTTAGCCATGGTGAAGGAAGCAGGTTGGGGGAGAGGGAGGGGAGGGGGCGGTCCGCCAACGGCATCAACTTTTCTTTTCTCTCTTTGAAAGATGATATACATGTATTTTTTTTTAAGAAACTGAAATCTCTCCCCGTCTCTTGTCAAGTATTCGCCCCGTCCCAGTACTTTTTGTGCTACCTTCAGAGATTTGTTAATAATCACAGGGGCGAACATGGGGAGATGAAACATACTGCGGTTGTGTATTTGTATTGAATTACGTCGTTTGACAAATAGTGACAGTGGATTACTGAAAGAGTGTCATTGCGATCTTTCTTCCCCCCCCCTCCTAATATAGTTCTAGAGGTTGCGTGTTTTCATTGGAGGTATTCAAGGTAGTGTTCAAAAGAAGACATGTATGTTAAAATCAATAAACACATGTTCTGACTAATAGCCCATTTTGAACAAGGCGTTCCCCTGACTGCTGATGGACTGAATTTCACTACGCCGTAAACAGTGCTGTGTGGTTTCTTTCCACCGATCATGACTGATGTGTAAAATATTGTTGACAGCCGCGAGGCGTAGGTGACGGTGAGATGGCACACTGACCTAATTGAACTAAAAGTCTTTTCCTTCAAAATCATTGGTTTATTTGGGTGTTGGTAGTTTTGACAGAAGCATAAAGACTGTTGATTTGCGTCTATTGCCTGTTGTAAGTTGTATATGACATACTATGATAAGTTAAGTCCTCCCCAAGGCACCCATTTTGATAGACTGAAGAGAATAATGTTCATTTGACGTGGAAAGAAGAAAAAAAGGGGCGTAAATTTACAGATCTAACTTCATTCTTCAATATTATTATTACTGTATTGTTATTAACATTCTTCAATATTATTATTATTGTTATTAACCTTTATTAACTATATATTGTATTGTACAAGTAAAATATACCGTAGTTAAAGATTTTTACAATTCAAGGCGACCGTTTTCACTTTTGGACTGTGACAATTTTTACCTTTGGACTGCGTTCATTTAATTTCTCAAAAAAAGAATGTTAGATTGGATTTTTTAAAAATTTATTGTCCAGCTATATGGAGATAAGAGAATGTCTTCTTTTGCACCATAAGCACAATACTATTATAAAATAAATTAATGTAAATGTTTTCATTGAATTTCTTAAACAAAATCTATCATATGAGTTTTAATGTTATTTCAGATTACAAGATGATAGTTTTTATTCCAATAATATTAGCCTGGATCCTCCCATGCTTGATTTTCAAGAGCAGTGAGTATTTGTTATATTTAATAACTAAATTTTAAAATATTCAGTTTTATTTAAGTAGAAAATTATTTTATAAATAAACTTATTATTAAGGATGCAAAAAAAAAGTTTTAAAAAATTATTATTTAAAGTTTCTTATAATGCATTCATTACACAAAATAATGATCACTTTATGCTTATAAAGGATTTTCATGGAATGTAGCTTAATGATGTGTGTTTTTTAAATATTTATTAATGTTTTAAAATATTTTAATCACAGGCTTTTAAAAGAAATTTAAAACATTATATTGTGTATTTGTTAGAAAGTCTTTATTATTTTTTTTCCCTCGAATTTTAAATATTAAAAATCCTTGAATTATTTACTAGAGTAATTTTATTTACTTTTCAAACAATAATTTTTTATCAAATCCAAGTTAACGTTCACTCTAACAAGTGAGCAACAAAAAAATTTTTTAAATAAAAGGATATCTTCCCTAACCCACAATTTAACCGTCATTAATTTTCGAATTTCCCAAATGTCAACCAAAAAGAAAATTCAATATGAATAGCTGCTAAATGTACTATATTTGTATGTATTTCAGTGTAATTCAATTTCTTTTTTTAATCCTCAGGCCAGTGGGGATGCCTCGAATGGAAAAGGTTATTGTACAAAACAATGATCCAAAACATAATTTGCATCTTTTGTCTATATCGGGCAGTACAGTTCATTTTCATTGCTCATTTTTCCAAGACAAAGTGAGTATTACCAAGTTACTCTCAATTTTTACAAATATCTGAATGAGATTATGTTGGTCTGAATTATGGTAAAGGGCCGTCCATAAATGACATGACATTATTTTGGCCGATTTTTACCCCCCCCCCTCCCTTCCGATATGACGCTGCAAAGCTGTGTGGAAACACACACACACACCCCCCCCCCTTTTTTTTTACAAGCGGTATTTTCTATTTGAAAATGAGCATGTTTAAAATCACTTTACTGTCATTTTAGTATGTATTTAGTGTAAGGCTACACTCTAATATGGTAACACCCGTGAATCCATGTAAAACTGTAAAATGTCATAAAATAAAGAGTAAGAAATCGAATATTTAAGTGGAGCTTTGATTTAAAGTAGCATGTTTTGATGTGATATCATAATTCTTAAACTCCCCCCCTACCCCTCATCACACATCATCACAAGTGTGGGGGGACCCCCCCTCCCCCCTAGGTGCGTGACGTCTTTATGGACTGTCCCTAAACTGAACTGGATAAAAAGAAAAACTGTGTGGTCAAATTATCATATATTTATTGACAGTTTAATGTGAGAGTCTCTAATATTGTTCTGACCTTTAAAATATATTAATTTATCAAAATACCCGTAGCAAAAGTATTACAGATTATTAAATGTAATTGTAACTTTATTTAAATTTTTTTTAAATATATCTTCTAACTTCAATGAAACAATTGTAACTTCCACAAATTAGCATGCACACAATTGTCTAATTGGCTCATAATTTCTGATGTTCTGTCTCTCTTTGTCATAGATTTTGGAGAAAATTTTGAAGGAAAAAAAAAGTTGATTCATCAATTATAAAAAATTTATAAATTTTACAGATTGTCCCACCTGGGGGGAACACAAGTTTCGATGTTGTTTTTCTTGCCCGGCAGGTGGGCAATGTGGAAAACACATTATTCATTCATACCTCCATAGGTTCTAGGCGATATCAGGTAATAGTAATGTTTGAGGTTCACATAAAATTAAATAATGTACTATTATACACATGCAATTGACAAAGGTTATTTTTATTCTTTTAAATTAATATGTTGTTTTATTTTAAATGTGAGATTTAAGGTAAATATTTACTCTTCAAGTCTTTATTTTAAATAACACTCTGCATCATTTTAGCTGGTAAACTGATTCCATATAATTTTTAATGAAAAACTGTGCCCAGTTCATATGAATAAATTGTATATATTTAATTTAATGAACCGCAAATAAACAATTTTTATTTTGTCATAGGTTTTTGGGGTTGGTACCCCTAATCCCTATCGACTAAGACCCTATCTGGGAGCACGGGTGCCCATAAATAGCAGTTTTACACCCGTCATACAGATGCATAATCCATACAGCACTAGATTACAGGTAAGTAGTTTGAATCCAATAGCTCAGTTTTGTTAAAGTATATATTTACTTTGATCATAATCTTTTGAAAAGAAATAAACGGTGTTTGATCTGGAAAGTTTTGAATTTCATGCCATTAACATTCAATGATATCTTTTAAAAATCTGACCCAAAAAGTGTGTATACTGATTATGTATAGAGTACCATAGTCCAAGTGACCAATATTATCTGAGAGTGATAAAATTAATGTTTCATCACCTTAATTATATTTTAGGTTTTAGAGATGTTTGCAAGTGAGGGGGATTTACACTTAGAGTTACCTTCTGGTGAAAGGGAGGCTTCACAAGAGTTGTGGGTATGTTTAATTACATATACCTCTTTTTTTTTGTATGTGTTTTATGGATGTAAATTTTGCACACACAAAATTGATACTGTAAAACTTTGCTCACAAGTTTATTATTTTGCAAACTAACCAATGAAGTTTAAAGGGAACATTGGTTGTGACACATTTTTATTTTTTGTCCTTTTATTTTTTAAACCCATGAATTATTTCAGTTGTAGCCTATTCATTTTTTTTTAAAACTAAATTTTATTTTGGTGGTGATTTTTATCATTTAATTACATTTGGAGCTGGGCATCATTTTATTGAAGAATTAATCACATATTCCAGGAATTAAAGCCTTTTGAAACTAAAGCTGTTATGAAAGCAAATTTTGTGGCTCGTGTGGAAAGCAACCATTCTGCATTTATTCGTATAAAAACTAATAAAGAAGCAGAACACAGAGATGGCCCACCTGAGTTGCTCATTTTACCACTTGAAATAGAAGTTTCTTCAGGTAAAATACAATGTTTTTTCTTTCTTTTATACTTCTCAAATTTCAATGCGAAAACAAATTTACCGTTTATTTTTTAATAGTCTTTATCTTTCAACATATTTTCAACATATGCACACTACTTCTTTCATTTAAAGTTTAAAATAAAAGTGTCTTATTAGTGTGATTTTTTTTTATTAAGTATATGGCATAAAATAATTGTCATTTTTAAATTATTAATTTATCTTTCAGATCCTGGGATATACTCTCCTGTGGAGCTGTTAGATTTTGGTATATTACGCACTTTAGATGAACCAAAAAGCGTTCGCCTTAATCTTATAAACACAGGGCCAAAAGCAGTTCACATTACTGTAAGTTATAGTCTTTAATTTTATAATTTGTTGAAAATAAATAAATATTGGTTCTTATGTGTTCAGGGAGAGCTGAAAGCTTTGCATGTTTTTTTTTCTTTTATAAAATAATGTTCAATTTATTTATTTATTAACATTTCAAATCGTTTGGTGCATTTATGGCTAATGAGCAGCATGCAGATAATGAATGCTTTAAATTGTATTGAATCAGGCTTTTATTTCCTGGCCTCATGTTAGAAACATACCTTGTACAGTTTGATTCAAACATGGCATAATGGTGTATGGGGAACAATGCACCAATTAGGGGACTCATTTTATTATAAATATACTAAATTTTTTAAAACTGTTTAGCACTCATTTCATAACTTATTGTTTGTTAAAAAGAAGACATATACATTGCACCATATATATATATTTATTTCCATTCATTTGTTGTTTTCTTCTTAGAGTGTCAATGTTTCCCCACCAAATGATGCTGTTAGTGTGGATTTCCGTCCTTTTAAATTACAGCCCGATGGGAGTAGGCCTACTACAATAGCTCAGATCACTTTTAGGGGTCAGTTCAATAATCACCTTACAATTACTTAAACATTTTCCTGTTATTTTAATTCGTGTCAAAGTAATGTGCAGCTTAAATAGATTTATAAGCTACCTTCTGTATTTAATGTTCATATCTTTGGAAGAAGATATTGTAAATGAATAGATATTTTTTAGAAATTAAAATTATATAAATTATTTGTAGGTTTTAGACTACATTTTGTCCCTATTTTTTTTTAAAGCCGTGAAAGCTCTGCAATCAAAGCAGTGGGCAGGAAAGATAGTTATTAAAACAAAAAATAATATTCAAAGATTGGTCATTCCTTACCAGGCTAATGTATTGCATGGGTAAGTGGATTAATTTAATTTTGAAAATTTCAATCATATCTATGTAATGATTATATATTGCATGTATATTTGTTTTCTTGTACTTAAAGATAATCAATAATCTTACATTATTAATAACCATATGAATGTTAATTTTCATTATTTCTGGGTTAGTAAACTCAAAATTGCTTCTCTGTTATTCCCATATATAAAGGTTTATTTTAAAAAAGTTTTAATTTTAATTTCAGGTCTCTGGTTTATAATGTCAACACTACACATTTTTTTAGCGCTAAAGCCTTGTGGAATGTTACTAGGCCTCTGATGTTTACCAACACTTTTAACTTTTCTGTAGTCATCTATAATGTCACTTTGCCACCAGAGGTTTCCCATTATTTTACTGTGAGTTCATTAACCAAATGTTTTTTTATATCAGGATTAATTTTATTGTTTCTGATATTTCAGTGTTTTAAGGTTTTTACTATTCCTATTCTGTGTAGTTTAATAAAAGTATTGCCTTTGTACCTAAACTAAAATACTGCTATGATTACCCATGACGTGGGGAAATATCTGGCGTTGCATGTTAGAGTTGTGTCTAAAATACATAATAATGTACTTAATTTTATCATGTTTCATTGTGCTTCAGATTGTGAACTTTACCAAGCCTGTGATAATCCAGCCCCAACAGAGCATTGCTAGTTTCCTGCTCAAGTTTCACCCAAATCAAACACAGATACACTTTAATACAGTGCTGACACTCAGCACCAATGCCTCCACCTTCACCATTCCTATAATAGTTTATAATGGCCTCATGAGGGTAGGTATCAACATTAATGTAAGACCTTGGATTATATGTATATTTTTTAAAGATTAGTGGGGAAAAAATGATGTTTATTTATAATTACTTTCAGGTGATACATCATCGGCCAGAAAAGTTTGAAGGCCAGTTAGATTTTGGCACACTTGGTGTTGGGGAGTGCAGAAGTATGATATTTACCATCCGCAATGACAACCCTATAGATGTAAGTTTTCATAAGTGTAAATTTCACATGTTTTCCGAGAAGCTTCTTTTAAAAAGTCAATTATGAAAGCGAGAATGTGATTCAAGCTTTTTCTGAATCTGAAATCCATGATCTGTACATTTTCCTTCTCGGCAATTTGTGCATGTGAATTAAGTATATAAAGCGGTTTAAGAGAATGCAGTATTCCCTCGCTATTTGCGGGGGTTGCGTTCTTTACGACCACGCAAATGGTGAAAAACTGTAAATATTGATTGCAGTTGTAAAACGCTTATGTATGAGATTATATGTGGTACTAAATGCTTTCCAAACACTTTCTCATTAATAATAATGTAATAATAATTGCATGCAGTTATTTATTTCACTAACGTAGTAATGATAATGTAAACACATTTCAATTTTGTACTGCAACAAAAAAATTTTTAAAAAAAGAAACGTAAGTACAGTAGGACAGTAACACGGCATAGCATAGTAACCCATACTGTATTACTGTACCGTAACGTCATTTTCTATGCGTACGATAAATACAGTGCGCACAGTTTAGGTATTATACTATACAGTACAATTCAGTAATAATATGCAATTGAAAAACAGTATTAATGTACGGTCACACAAAATATGCACTGTACATACTATATACATATTGTACATACAGTCTATGCATTTATTAAAAATACTGGTTTACTGGGCATTCGTTTTTTAGTTATGACGCTAGCCCGGTATACCGTCATACGATGCGATAGGGTTAAGAGCCTAACCCCCGAATACGGAACCGCCAATAGATGAGGGTATACTGTATTTTAAAATGTTCTCTCTCTTGTATCTATATTAAAAATATGATGGTTTTCTTTTAAAGGTGCCTCTCAAATTGAATGGAAAATGATATTAAAATTTAGAAGATAAAAAGTTGTTCGCATTAACATTGGTCATTATTGCGCTGCATAATGTCTTAGTTTTATTTACATTTACATTGGTTTTCGACTATTTACTGAAACAAGGATATATTTTTGTAGTATGCCTTTGATCTTTAATATTATTGTTACTAGGTTGTGCTGTGGCGCCTGCGGCGCCCACTTTTATTTATTTTCAAAAGCCCAACTAACTTGTCCTTGTATGATAAATACGTAATATTAAAATTTCTTAAATGTACACAAAAGTAATTTATTTTATTTTTTATGTCAAAAGCCTAAGTAACTTATCCTTGTATGATAAATACGAAATATTCCTGAAATGTACACAAAGTATGTATATAATATAGGCTGTGCTGCGGCGCCCACTTTTATTTAGGGTGCCTACGGCACCCACTTTTTTCAAAAGCACAACAAACTTGTCCTTGTATGATAGATACGTAATATTAAACTAGCTTAAATGTACACAAAGTAATTTAAAATAGAGGTTTTAGGGCGCCTACGGTGCCCACTTTTTTTTTGTTGGTCAAAAGCCCAAGTAACTTATCCTTGTATGATAAATACGAAATATTCCTGAAAATTAAACAAAGCATTTATATAATAATTTTTACAGTGCTAATAACCACACGATTTTTAAACTAATTTTAGAAAGCAGCGCACCCAATTACCGCACCAAAAAATAACTATTTGAGTCAATCAGCACTGCTTACAACGCAAAATTTTAAAAAAGCAGAGTGATGTCCCTTAACGTTAGGCGTCGGTGATAATTGAGCGTAAATATATAATATATGATACCATTGTTGTTGTTTTTTTTTAAAATTGTTTTGTTCTTGTGACAAATAACTTTTAAACATGTTAACTGATGTGAATAGATATTTTCTGTTACACCTAGACCATTCTGTATCTAAATTTCTGACAAAATTTTTTATAGTTGTCTTTATTTGGTATTGCTTCTAGATTGTTGTTGCCCGTTTTCAAACAAACATGTCATGGGCATCTGTCGAGATATTAGGGATGGAGAAGGGAAATGGAACCACCCTTACTCGCAAGCATAATCAATCAGAGATTAACACAGACCCTGTGAGTAGTCATAATTTAGATTTTTTTTTGAAAATTTATTTTAAAATGTTTAGCTTATTATAATTGTCATTTATTTTAATTCTTAAATTGCTTTTCGAGATGACTATTTTAACCCACTTCTGGCTAATAAAAAAATGTCTTTGATATAAGCTTGTCTTTTAATGTAAATAAATTCCTCTTTTATCCCTACAGTTATATATAAAGCCTTATCACTATGCAGTGTTCAACGTTAGCATTGTTGCACCTGAAGATGAAGGGGCATATGTAGCAGACATTTGGATGTTCACGCAGTTCCAGGATCTTTTTATTCCTATTATTTTTCGTGCTGCTAAAGGCAGCTTACATGCCATTCCAGACAAGTTTATCTTTGATAAAGTATATCCAGTAAGCGACAAATCTTTTATTTAAATTCATTTATTAAGTATAATTTTTTTTTAAATTTAGGTTTGAAACTAAAAGCAGAATATTTTATTTACTGGTAAAGTATTTACAGGAAAAAAGAGTGCAATTTATATGAGATTACAATCTCCATCTTCTTGCAGTATCATTCACCATCATCTAACAAGGAACCAGGAAAGTTCAATGAATTTTTCATTTAGTAATATTTCAACAATTTTATTATTATAATGGCATTTATGAACAACTTAAATTATTTTTTGTTTTGCAGGGTCGAGTTCCATATAAAGTACTCCAGATACACAGTACCTTTGATGATTACATGGAGGTCACACAGGTGACCTTCCAACCAGCAGATACACGCTTTTATTTTATTCCTCAAAATAGCAACACAGTGCTGTTACAACCTCATGAACATAGCATTGTAAGTTTTATCTCCCATCTATAGGTATTTTTATATAAATGCAGGACCTTTTTTTTTAAACTTCCATTATAGACCAAACCATGGCAATTTATATGCAGTTTAAATGTATCCATTTTATATTAAGACTACGGTAAGACTGAGAAGTTTTGATCATTAGACTTTTTAAATTTATTTTTTATTTTTCTACGCACATATTTTTTATTTTTTGCAGTAGCTATTATTAGTACAAAATAAACTATAATCTGGCTCCATAGGTTGGAAAAATTTTCTTTGATGCAAAGAAAGATTGTAAAGATGATTGTTACGTAGGGTTACCAACTTTATCGCCAGGTAAAAAAAAAGTTATATCACAACTATTACCGTATATACTCGTTCGCAAGCCGATCTTTTTTGGACAAAATCTAGGGGAAAAAGTGGGGGGGTCGGCTTATGAGCGGGTCATAAGTGATTTCTGCATATGGATATTGAATATCAGTGTTGTTATTTTAGATTATCAATGTCCTTTTCTACATTCTACAAGATTCGACTGCTCTATCAGAAGCTATAATATATTATTAAAAATCAGCACTTACCTTATTTAATCATTTTATTTATTTTTGTGAACGTTTTAATAAATTGTTTTACAAATTTTTGTTTTCAACCACGGATTTTAATGTACGCGCTTTCATCACTGTTTACCAAATAATTTTTTTTTAAATACCGGTAACTCTTGCTTAACAAAGAGCAGAAAGACAAAGATAGGCAGTACAAAGTAAACAATCATAATGACCTATTTAGCTTGTAGTTTTTAAAAAAATATGTACCATTTTTTTTAAAGCTGTCCTGTTATTTTGGGGGGGGGTGTCGGCTTGCGATCGGGTTATACACTTTTAATACTTTTCCCTTCCAAAAGTGGGGGGGTCGGCTTATGAACGAACGGGCTATAGAACGAGTATATACGGTAATTAATATTACTACATGTTCAATGAAACTGAATGCTCAGCTTGTTTTATAGAGCCAAGTAAGCAGTAAATTTAAGATGTTTTCATCCATTTCTTAATCATTTTAAGTTCTAAAAGGTAGCAAATACAGTCTTTTCCTTCATAAACTATTTGAATTATTCTTTTAATGCCATTTGAATGGGTTCATTGTTCATTTCAGCTGGTCACCAGTGGCTTTTAGGTATGGTACTAGACAAAGATGTTGCTGATACGGATCAGTATCTATATAGCAAACTTCAGCAAAAGTGGGATAAGCTGGAGAGTTTGCAACAAAACATGTGGGTTTAAGGCTTGCATTTTTCTTGGAAATCCTTGCTAACTGTTCATCTTATGTCTATATTTATCTAAGACTTACGTATTTGTGGAGTTTGACTACATCCATTTTACCATTATCATATTATAGTTTGCATTTCAGCTAAAGTTATTTATGAACTAGGGCATGTATTTTGGGTTGGCTTCTTTAGTTAATATTTTGTCTCATTAAGCTCTCATTGTTATTTCCAATTCTTTTATTCTATAAGTTACCAAAAGTGGGTTATACTGTTTAAAATTGTCCTTGAGTTTTTTTTACCTCAATAATAAAATATTATATTGTATATTTCAGAGCCAATGTCACCATTGAGTTAGATACCAACCATGTGAGGGGATTTTTATTTTCGGCACAGGCCCACCTTCAATGGCCTATGCTTATTCGAAAGTCAAAAATAAAATATCCGCTCACTCAAATAGGAAATTTGTCTGTAAGTTGCACAAAATTAGAAACTCTTTATTGGTTTTAATTAATCAAACTTTTCTAAAACTTTTATTATCTGAGAATAAAAAGGCATGAGACAAACATTTCCCAGTATTATTTTGAAAGACTACTCTATTAGTTTGAGTATTAATTAAAGCTCATGTTGAAACAATCTGGACTTTATCATCATTTCATGCTAGCCAACCTAATATATTTTACAATCAAGACTGATGCTAATTAGTGCAAAATATGGACAGATAAGGTGGAAAACAGAGGTGTTGAACTATTTCTGGCTTTAATTGTAAAATACTTTTTTTTTACCAACAGGTATCAGACTTTATTGTAGAGAACCCTGGTGATGAGCCAGTTGTAGTCCAGGTTCTCCCACTCTCATACTATCCCAGTCCTCATACCATTCTAGAACTTTTGGGCCAGAGGTTTGTTAAAGAATTAGTTTTTAGATATTTAATTTATTTTTAAAATATTTATTTGAATAAAAAAGATATTGTTTGCATATTTTAAATAATTCACAAAAAAATTTGAGTCCTCATATCTATGAAACTGTGAGTAATTAAAATTTGCCCTCGTGAAAAATTTAAAGCTACATTTCCCTTGACCTAACTAGTAGGCCTTGTGTTGAAAACATCAATGTAATTTATGGCTATACTGGAGCTAAAATATACAATCTTTTATGTCTCATATTTGGTGGTTTAATACATTGCATATATGGAAATTTCCATTCCTCCGAATACTGGATCATTAGCCAACCCTTAAAATAATGCAAATAATTGTAGTGAATTGAAACAAAAAGTTTATTTTTTTAATCCCCTTTTTAATAAAATTATGTTGAGTAAGAGACTTTAAAAATTCAAGAATATTTTTATCTAAGGGATGTTATTACTGTTCACCCAACCTCCACCCTCTTTGAATATTTTAGCCGAGAAATAATAAAAAGATAAAGTAAAATAATTAACCACTCTCCATTTTTATTATGTTTGCTAAAGAACAATAACTATGGATTACAAGGGAAGTAATAAACCCAGTTGAAGTGTTCCATATAAGATACTAACTTTTTAAAATTCATTTACAGTAACACAGCTGTACTTTTCCTCAAACAAATATCCAGTTTCATTATTCATTGTGGGTGCTTCATAGTTCTCACCATGGAATTCACAAAATGATGACCACACTTGAGACCCAATTAAGAAACAGCCTATTTTTACATCCCCCCCAAACCCCCCAAATAAAATTGCAATTATTTCTTGCCAGTGAAGTAAAAAAAAATACTGTGAAATATACATTTTACAACTCAACATGATTTCTTTCATTTTGAAGAGAAAATTAAATTTTCCATTAAAATTAAAATAAAAATAATTACTTTAAAGGAAATTCCTTCTGTGTCTTCACAATCTAAATTTCTATATAATACTGCTTGACGTATTTTAATATTTTTCTTCCAGATTTGCCCAAGAACTCACAGATTATATTGAAAGTGATGACATAAATACCTTTGTTTTATATGATCTTGAGCCAATAGGAGTAAGCTATTTTTATTCTTTAAGCCCATAAAATCTATATTTAGCACGGGCACATTGTTATTATCAACTATGTCTTATATTTACAACATTTGTTGTTAGTTGTTTTGTTGTTTTTCTTTTTGTTAGGAAATAACCTTATGTTCAGTCATGTTTTTACTTTGACAATTTTTAAATCTTAAGAGATTAAAATTTGATTCCTCTTTACACAGATCAATTAATTTTAAAGACTATGTATTGTAAATAAATAGTAATACTTACATTTTTCTCTATGTGGTATAACTTTGATATTGGTCTTTTCAGAAAAGCAGTACAACTGCATTAAATTTGGCTCAGCATAGAAAAACTGTTGAGAGCACATTAGGGGTTATACCCCATAAACAGACAGTTGCTGCCATATTACAACCTGGTTCAAAAATTAAAGTCAAGGTGGGATTTCAACCAAAAGATGACATGACTAGATCTTCCCTCATTGTCATAAGGTATAAGAAGATATCAAAACAATAATGTGGGTTTTTTAAAAACTTTTCTCAAGTGCCTTGACTTTCTTCCAACTGTGCTATTGAAGAAAATTTTATGGAAACTCTTAAAGCTGCTCGAAACAAGAAGCGGTAAAAATCAGGCCTATTGTATTCAAGTCTAGATCATTTTTAAATATCAGAATTGTGTTGTGTTTTTTTTTAAAGTACTATTCCCTATTAAAGACAGTTTGCAAGAAAGAAATAAGTCATACATTTTAAAATAATATTTTCCATTGCCTTCCAGAAACAATCTAACCATTATTGATGCAGTCGTAGTCCAAGGGCAAGGACGTAAAGGTGAAATGAGATTCAACAATAAAAAGCCAGGATCACATGCTGCTCTAACATTTGAGTTAACAGAGAAACACCTCAAAAATTGTGATGGTACATTCATTTCGATCTTGTTTAATAACTTTAATTATATCAAACAAGCAATAAATCCCATTTATATTCTGGAATAGAGCATTGAATACTAAATTTAATTATTTTTTTAACTCAATGAACATAATAAAATAACTGCTACCCATTTTGTCATTATAGTATCAGAAAAGAAAAACAAGAACGTCATGCCAAATTTTACAGTGCGTCGACCATTCACTTTAAGAAATTCTGGTGAACTGCCATTTTACATTCATGGGTTCAGCATTAATGAACTACCTTGTGAAGGATATGGATTCAAAGTATTTGACTGCACTGGCTTTGAAATGCTTCCTAATTCAAGTCGCAAGATCAACATCGCGTGAGTTACATTTATAACTTTATCATATTTTTGCATTTATAATCTAAATATAAAACCACCTTTGACCTGACAACTGTCTTAGTGGCTGATGATTTGCAGCTAGTAAAATATCCAATCAAAATAGCAACAATTGAATGCATTTTGGTTAAAGGGAAATCACTAGAACGCAATGAATTAGGTCCCTACTTCTGTTTCTAACAGTGTAAAAATGCTTATTTTGAGTAATTTGTTTTGAAAATCAACACAGACTTTCAGGGGTATTCAATGGGGTAATCATGACATAATTGACTACATGTGTGATGGGACATTAAAATATCGACCCAACACTTAGTTGTGTTGTTACATACTAATTTTTTGGAATTGGGTGGGTGGAAATGAAACTGAAAAAACAAAAATTGGATTTTAAAAAAACTGCCTTAAATGTATTTAAAGGCATTTATGCTTGTGGAGATGTTGTTGAGTTTTACTTTTTTAATTTAAAAATCTGTGAAATAAAAATTGCTTCTAGTATCTTGAAAAAATGGTTTTATAAAGGTTTTAACAATTTTATGGGGCATTTAGTATTTGGGTGGGTTGAATGTAGAAGTTGTGTCAAAAAATAAAGTAGTAGTATTTTACTCACTCTAAAGGGTCAATTTGAAGATCAAAATGCAAACTTTCGAATTATAAAGTTTTCACTTAGATTTTAAAAATAAAACAATGTATAAATTATATCTTAAAAGAAAACATTTATAATCCAATAAAGGGAAAATAACCCTTTTCATTTAAAATCTGGGACAAAATCTGTATTATATGGTTTTAAAACTAAAAATGCAATATTTGTTTCAAAAATTAATCTTAAATTAGTGTAATATAAAGAAAATGATTAGCACTAATTATATGTTTGCCTTCACAGGTTCACACCAGATTTCACAATGTCTCAAATTCAACGTATGCTGACCATACACACCAGTCTTGGGTCTCCAGCCAAGGAGGCAAACTACTCACTACAAGCCATGGTGCCCTATGACCTTCTTTCTCAATGCTCCGCGGCACTGCCTCGTCCTACCTGGGAGCCAGTGCTCTACTACTTTGTAGTGATCATGATGGGCTTCATTATATGCTGTATAATTGTCTTAGCATATTTTGAATCAGACAGAGTCATGGCAGATTACATACGCAAAAAATTAAAAGCTACAAATGGGACACCAACTTTTGATAAAGGAAAAATATTCGATTTAAGGAATGTAGGTGGATTATCTGTCACATCAAATCAAAACTCAATGACCAATTCATGTACCACAGTTGGAAGAACAACAGCCGTGTGTAATACTTCTTGCACCAACAACAGACCCTCCATTTTGTTGAATGGTCATACTGATGTAGACAAAGATCGTGGTGTCAACCATTTAAATGATCATATTAACAACATTTTGAATTCATCCTCTGTTTCCACCAAAGTCAATGGTGGCAACAGACACTCAAAACGCACTTTTTCAGGATCCCTAAAAAAGTTCTTTTCTTTTTTCAAATATTTTTACTCTCCAAAAAGATACAGCGCATCTCACCTAGAGAAACCTGCTATGAAAGATTCTGGCACGTCACCGCCAAGTCCAATACAGAAACCTACAGCCACTGTTTCAGCATTGAGACAGGAGCCAGCTGTTAATGCCATAACTTCAACTTCGGCCCAAGAGAACAGTGTGCTCTCTGAGAAATCCATTCCCACCAACTCCAATTACTCATCACGTACACGCAAAGGGCGACTCAACAATCGTCGACAGATAGTTGTTGATGCTTCAGGTGATACCAATATTGACTCAAGTTTTAGAAAGCTTAAAGAAAACAAAGACCCATCCTCTACAGTGGATCACTCATCTGGGAAGAGGAGTTCAAACTCTGTTATTGATGATTTTGAAGAAATTCCTATTAAATACAATACAGGAATGGATGAAATTGATGATATAGAAGAAATTGATCTCAAACCAGATTTGACCCATACAAAACTTGGTGAGTAGGAATATATCTTTAACTATGCTATCTATGCATGCAGAAATCAATGTTCCCTCTAAGGTTCGTTGGTCCGTGGGCAAAATAAAACAAATTCCTTTGCAAAGTTGCACAGCATTTATTTTTATTGCAATATTTTACCAAAATTTGCTGCGCTGTAATTTTAAACTACTGCACGGCATCGGTCAGATATCTGCACGGCTGCACAGCTTAAAGGGAATATTGGCAGTAAGGCTTTGTGCATTCCCATTTCAGAATTCACAAAAATACTGGTTTTTGCAAAATATTAACTGTAACTTAATTAAATTGCAATAGCAATTTTATTTTTTCTCCACAAGTTGGAATCGTGACCCGTCAAAACGACCCCAGACATAACGGCCCTGGTCAAAACGACCCCAGATAAATTGTTTATATTTTTTAACACAAAATTTACATTTTTTTGCATTTTAATCTTTTGTCAACTTTTTCTCCCTTAAAGAAAGTGGTCAAATTATAACATTATTTCTTGTGATGTTATAATATTATTTCTTTTCAACAAAAAATTGTGACTTGGTACCATATAGAGTAACTGCTATTAAATTGTTTCTTGTGATTTTATTATTATTTCATGTCAACTAAACCTGACACTGAATCTGTGAGTAAAAATACTAATATAATATTTGATTGTATCTTTGACTATTAGTCCAGGGCCGTTATGTCGGTTTTTTACCTGTTGGAATTTCTAAAACTCTTGAAAAACTCGGCAGAAGTGTTTGTGGTTTAACCGTATTGTGAGGGCAAAATAAAACGGCTGCCTATGAATTTGTTAAATTTAGGAGTAACATTAGTATACCTTATGGTAAATTTTCTAATGTGGCTCAGTGTGATTCTTTACTAAATTGTTGATGTTTTGTTTTAATTAACTATTTATTCTTTTCCAAGGGTAATGAAAAGATATTTAAGTGCATAGGAAATGATTTAGATACTAATTAGAGGTTTAGCTAAAAAACATTAGAGATTCCTCCTTAGCCGCAACAGTTTCTGGAACTTAATCTGAAATTTCAAGTTATTAGTGTAGTTTAATATTTTATTAAGACATATTTTAACAATTCTTATTAGGTCACTAATAGTTTATTAAGCCATAGTTAAACAATTCTTATCTGGTCACAGAATAAAAATTAAGATCGACAATAAAGAAATTATCTAGATGTCAATGGAATGCTGAAGTCATTACTAAGGTCGTTGATAGTTAAATGGTCCTGTTTAATCTAGACCAGTTAATCGCAACTTAATTTGTCTGTTTTAGAGTTCATTTTTTTGTGCTAACCTAATTTTTTTCTTCTTCTATCTGGCAGTGCATAAGAGGTTGAACAAAAACCAAAAATCCAAATCTAAACTAGAACATTCAAAAGAATCCCTCCTACTCCACTGTGACAGTTCTCTTGCTGATGATGGAGATGATGTGTCCTCTACCACTACAGAATCATCGGGTGCTGATGTTGAAGAAAAGGTTGGGTATTTTTATGTGTTATGTGTTGCGACATTTAATGTTATTTTTCTTCATAATATTATAAGGAATAATTTTGTAAGGTGTGTGTATGTATGGCTTTAACACATGGTTGAAAAGGCACATAAAGTAATATATGCATTAGTTATTTTATTTAATTGTTGATTGTCATGAAAGTAATATATTAATTATATTACTAACAAAATTATATGTCAAGTGTTCTTTCTCCCGCCACCTCTCAAATGACAAATTAGTTCCTTAAATAATCAAATTAAATTTGAATAAAAGTGATGTCACCTTGTCTGATAATATAAAAATTAACTCAGCAAATGTTGTTTGACGCTGTAGGCTTCTCTCGGACATGACAATATATCAGAATTAACTACCACTAATGCCGTTGGCAGCAAGAAATGGAAAAAGGGGAGCAACAAACATGGAGAACGTCTGGTTGTAGCCACACATGGAGGTGATCTGATTGATGATGATTCCAACTTTGAGGTGACTTCCAAGTCCAAAGCCCACCGCAAGATTCGAGTCAATAAAGAGACTTTTGGGGGTGATATCATGATACCTAGGTATTTCTTTTATACCACTGCATCATTTTGTTTTAATGTCAAACAAATATAGTTAAGCTGGATCTGGAAATGTTTGTTTTGTATTTTAGTTAATGATAGAGGTTTCAATATTGCTACATTATTTTTCAATAATCTCAACTTTTAACCTCTTTATTGTGATAATCTATAATAATAAAAGGCAATTTTCCGCCCATTCTGTTCGGTCCTCGATATCGATTGGTCCCTCAAACACATATGACTCCTACAGCCAATCATATTGAACACATTGACGCGGATGTTCAAAACGAGTTATTTTTTGTGCAGTATTTCTTCCAAGACTTTATTTTGAGTTATGCGCGTTGGGATTTATAGTCAAAAGCTCTGTTTTTATGAGTTATTTATTTTAACTCTAATGAATAGTATTTTTGACGTGATGCCGGTCGAAACGGGTGTTGGAGGGGAGTTACTACATGCCACGGAACGTCCTTGGATGGGCTTCGTTGCTCGTTATTACATAATGTTTTAATTGTACACATTTTGTGTATTGTCACACTAAAATTTTCATAGTTAATTTTAACCAAAGAAATATACATTATTAACCGGTCCTCAGATCAGGACCAGGACCGGTTAACCGTAACTTGATTTAGTCAGTATTAGCTAATTACCCGGAGTTAATTTTTTGTTGTGGTACAACAGCCTACCAGAGCCAATAGCAAGCGACCGTGACATCAAAGCGTTTTCTTAATATTCCGGTCTATAAGTAAAATAAATATACACTTCATCACTGTTAGTGGAGTTCCGCTAGTGAAAGATTTTTTTTATTAGCTTAGTTGCCGAAGCATAGTACCAGAAGTAGCGCAGCGCTAATGTCAAAATGTGAAAACGGTCAAGGCCGCGAGTGTTACTATTTATATTACAAGAGGTCAAATTTGATTTCGGTTTTATATCAACTGGTTCCAGCTAAGTAAGTGCACGTCAAAGGCATTAAACTTAAAATTACATTGATATAAAATTTTATATTTATATAAAAAAAACTTCGTGTGCGTTCGAAAAGGAGCACAGCGCACGTGACCTTTGATGTCACCATCGGACGTCGCAAGGAGAAAATTTGATGCATTCTTTTGTTGGTTCTAAAAAAATTAAGGAAAAATACGGACCGGACAGTAAAACGGGCTTTTTTTTAACATTTAACTGGTCCTCAAAAACGAGCAGTCTTAACAACCTTAATTATTACCTTAAGCTTCCTTAGTATTTTTAATAAATCTTTACACATTTCACAGTATGTATACTGATAATATTATTATTGTAATTGGTGTGTAGCACAATCGAGCTACCATACCTACCTAAGGAAAAGGAAAGAACTGAAAATGATTCAATCAAACGTGGAAAGAAAGCTAAGAGAAATCCTAAAGTAAAAGGTAAGTTGGTTGTTAGATTTTTCATGTTAGATTCTTACATATTTTTTTCATATTTATTATATATAGTTTGGCTGTTGTCATTTACTTACCATCATGTTTGATGCCCATACTTATAATCTCAGTAAAAGCCTTTGTGTTTGAAATGAAAAGACACTTTTTTTTTAAACTTTCATTATAGCTGAAGAAAAAAAAGACATCTTAAATGATTTGGACCTGAATTTATTTTCTGAATCTATTTTTTTTTCATGAACTAATAACTTGGTTTGTTAAGCAAATTTTGTTCTAGAAAAAGTTTGTCCAAAGCCAGTTATACACGCATTTATTTTACGAACTTACTTATGAATGCTCAAAAAAGAATATTTGATAGAGGAGAATGAAAAATTTTTTTTTACAGTTCCTAACATTTATTTTAATTTGTTTAAAAGTTGGCTTAATTACAATAATTTCCGTTTTCTGTCAAATTTAATAATAGATTTGTTATTAATTTTATCCATCGACATATTATAAAAGGGGTCACATTTTAGGGCAATTTTTCTAGGAGTTTATTATGGTTCAATTAAATAATAAGGTCTAGTCTCTTAGTATTTCAACACAAAGCCTGAATGTTGTCAGTTATCCCCATATAATAAAAACACATTTATTATATTGCATGTGTCATGGAAGCAAAATAACTCACATCAACTATTTTTACACAAAATGGTGAAGGATGTTTCAGCTGAAAAAAATATGATTCATATATTTTCGAAATTCTTATACTAAATAAATATTGTTAACAAAAAAATCAGAATTTTATTTTATCTGTAGTAACTTAGTATTAATTTTATTTTCTCTGTATGAGTGATAATAAAATAGCTATTAGCAGTCAATTGTCCACATTATTTTTGTGTGACAGTTGAATCATAAGTCATTTTATGTACTTTTAACAATGAGACACAACTGATATGACTGATCCAAAAAATAATATTACATATTTGAATGGCCAAGTTATTAACCTCCAACCCAGCATGTGTCTGGTGTGTTAATAAGTGTCAGGGGACAAGTTATGCTATTAAAATTTTTATATTTTGAATCTTAAAAATTCATGGTCACAATATTTTTTTAGAAAATGTAAGTAGCAGAGCATGGGAATTATTTTATAGATGAGATATAGAGGGTTGATTGTAAATTTATTTTAAAATGTAGATGCTGATTAATCTGCAATATAGCAAATAGCTTATAATTTGCAATCAACAGATATTTTTTTAATTTCTTAGAAAATTATAGTCTTTAAAGTACAGTATATACTCGTTCGCAAGCCAACCTTTTTTGGACAAAATCTAGGGGGAAAAGTGGGAGGTCGGCTTATGAGCGGGTCATAGTGATTTCTGCATGGATATTGAATATCGGTGTTGTTATTGTAGATTATCAATGTCCTTTTCTACATTCTACAAAATTCGACTGCTCTATCAGAAGCTATAATGTGTTATTAAAAATCAGCACTTACCTTATTTAATCATTTTATTTATTTTTGTGAACGTTTTAATAAATTGTTTTACAAATTTTGTTTTGAAACCACGGATTTAAATGTACGCGCTTTTGTCACTGTTGACCAAATAATTTTTTTTATAAATACCGGTAACTCTTGCTTAACAAAGAGCAGAAAGACAAAGATATGCAGTACAAAGTAAACAATCATAATGACCGATTTCGGATGTAGTTTTAAAAAAATATGTACCATTTTTTTAAAGCTGTCCTATTTTTTTTGGGGTCGGCTTGCGATCGGGTTATACACTTTTAATACTTTTCCCTTCCAAAAGTGGGGGGGGGTGGCTTATGAACAAACGGGCTATAGAACGAGTATATACAGTAATTCTCTGTAAAAAAAAATTATTTTAAAAAACATAGTTTGCCAGTTTATGAAATGTTTGATCACAAGTTTGCTTTTAACCACTTTTTATACTAATATTTTAATTGCATAATGTTGCTGCAAAGTTTGTAACTTCTTTTGTAAATTTTGAGTTCTTGCATTGTAGCATTTGATTTAGTTCATTTGTGTTGTAGAGATTTTGTAAGCCCATTTTGGTCTCGTCTTCTTTCACCATTTTGCATTAGGTTTGTCCCCTACAAATAATTACCCCCTGGATGGAACAGAAGGCTTATCTGATACAGGCAGAGAGTCACCTCCCCCTCTTTGGGACCAACAAAGTCCATCAGAACTAGTTCCCGGTTAGCTGAGCTTTTTATTTTTAAAACTTCAACCCTCCCCATCTTTTCTAGACATTTCTTGCAATTTATTAAGTAAATTTTTAAAAAATCAGTTCGATACTCAGCTTTTTAAGAAAGGATAATTAGAAATAATTGCTCTTATCCACAATAGATTTCTAAAGGCAATATCAATGGAGTAATGCTCTAACAAATGGCTTGTTTGAAAACATTAAGTTGTTACATATGTAGCACACTTTAAAAAAATGTGAGTTAACCTATTATGCACATTGCTAACTTTGTGATTTAATGCAAGTTTTGTATTTACAGAGTTTAAATAAGATTTTATTCTTTTGTACTCACCACCATTGTTCAATTTGAATTATTTTAAAATATGTAAGAAAATTTAAATTGCAGGGTTTATTTAAAAATATTTTGTGGGAGATGTGCATGGGCTCTACTAATTACTTAACTGTGTTTGTTAATCTTTACAAGCATTTCATTAAAAAATGTTGCTTTTTACTTCATCCCTTAAAATACAATGGTCATTAATTGCATGCCGTATGTATCAATAGCATGATTTTAAATCAATTTTTAACCATCTTCTTTGCCAATCTTTTCAATGACCTGTAAACAATAATAATCTGTGACTAAATATATTTTTAAAACATCAATTTTTTATAAAAATTTACAGGATAGTTTATTTTTAAAATTTATTCTGGGTTGAAGGTCTTCTTAAATGTCATGCTCTTTCACTTCTCATTTTTAAGATTTGATGACTAAAATTATTTTTAATGAGAAACTTTGTTTTTATAACAACCCCATTTTTTATTTCATGCTACTCAGCTTATCTTTTTTTAAAATCTTTTTTTTAATTACTTTTTTCTTTTTTTTTAAAGTCTAGGCTCTACTATTGTGTAATTTGTGGAGCTAAGGCTTTTAAATAAAATCATAGAGATACATTATATCAGAATTCCTGATACTTATTGGTATTTATTTTGATATTACATTAAAATATCTAGTGGCTTCAAAATAGGAAACGCTTTATTATACAACTTTTGCCTTCTGTTTATAAAGTTTTTAGAAATATTCAGGATTTTTCTTTTACAAAAAATGCACCTGATTTTGAGTACGTATGTAGAAAGCAAAACTTAAAATTAATTATAATCTTACTGTTAGAAAAATCCTGATGTAGTTTTTAAAATATCTTTTTATTAAAGAAACATTTATTCCTTGCTTTATTATGATTATTTTACAAATCATCCTTGAAGAAATTCTGATAATTTGACTTTTTATGATTTCAAGGAGACCTCAGTGAGTTGTCCCTTCAGACGGAAAACTTTATCCAGAAACACACTAGAATGCCAGGGGCTAGCTCAAATGGCCTAGGGAACGCCAACAGTTTAAGTGGACTGACCAGCCCCACAACCTCCTCTGCCAATAGCAGCCCATTCCCACCTGACCGCCTCGCTAACAGCAATCGCTCTGGGAGCTACAGCAGCATTGTCAGCAGCTCTACCACCACTACCATGACAGACCCATTGTGTCGCAGTGTTGCTGGTCTTGGTAGGAATGTCAGCAGTCTGCCCACTGGATCAGTTCAGCCAGATAATTCAAGATTTGGATCACCCAGCTTTGGGCTGTTCACAGAGAATGGTCTGCCTGGCATTATGGCGAGTGGTAAGTCGTGTGAAAGATGAAAGCCATCTCTTCTTGAATTACAAGTAGTTAGTTCTCCACTTACATTGGAGAACTATTCCTGTTGTGCAATTTTATTTTATTTTCACAGTAATTTTGACTACACCTTCATGATTGCCTATGTCAATCAGTTGGGGCGCATACATAGTAGAGTTATGAAGTGAAGCAGTAAGCAAATTTTGTAATTAAAAAATAACTCTTAACCTTTTCTTCTGTGGTAAATAAAAATTGTTTTCATAGATGGAGCACACACATAATATGGTAAATGTTTACTTCACTCTTGTGAACAATTACGAGTAATATATAAAAGAAACAACTATTCCTTACCAATACTCCTGTGGTTGTCTTAAAAAGGTGGAGGAGACAGGCAAACATTAGGCTATTGGGGGTGGCATTGTAAAGAACCTACAATCTGTCCCTCTTATAACTTCAAATAAGTATTTCTCTGCTCCTCTCATTAACTTGTTCCCAAGTGAACTGTTATTTTTTTTAAATTTCAATTCCAGAATGTGGGAACAAAAATTTCTTATTTAGTTTATTTAAGATGGGACCAAATTTGAAATATAGTGAAATACATTTAAAGCGAATATGCTTTAAGAAGAAATTAACACCAAAAAATAAAACTGTCTTGACAAACTGCTATGTATTTTCATACAATCATTTTCTCTTAACATTAAAAAAAAGTTGCTTAACATAAAAAGATTTAGCATCTTGGAATGAATAAAGTAAAGGATGAGATTTAAGTAGGGCTTAAAATGAAAGAGAGATTATGTTTCTTATGAAAGGAAACCAATTTTGCTTTGAAATACATACAGACACCATTAAGATTACTGGTGAGAGAGCCAATATTGTTTATCTAACACCCCCCCCTCCTCTTTTCTCCTCCATCCCCACTCCCCCTCCCCTCCCACCACACTTAAAAACATCTCATCTGTTATCAGTTGGCTTTGGAGTCCTTGGTGGGTGTAATGTAGTATATGTAAAAATTAGTGATTATTTTTTCTATTTTTATTTAGATGCACATTCTAATGGTGAAATGAATAACAAAATGGAAAATATTGGAACAATTTTCTTGACTGATGCTAAAAAAGACATGAGATTATTTTTTTTTAATGAATAAATGTTTTCTTTTAAATTGAAAATTATGTATTAATTTTCTGTAAGTTCTTGTTAATATTTTTGTTTCATAGTTTTTTTTAAAATTAAATGCATGGATGCAAAAATAAAATGTACTTTGTTGACTATATTTACCTTTTTGTAATATTCTTTAACACGAAATTCTTCTTAGCATGAAAAAATAGATTAGTCCCCTCAATTTGATGCTAAACGATATTACGATCTTATTTAATAAGGAGTTTTCTGCCATTTCACAATTTATCAATTACACCACACACACAAAAAACCTATTCTTTGGATACCACATGATCGCTTTGGTTGTTCATTCAAAATATGTTTAAAATTTTTAGGCTTGGTTTCCAACAAGACTAACCACAACTCCTGGACCTCTGGACCTACCAACTTTACTGAGTCAAGGTAAAACATGTGCAATAGGTATTCTTTGATTTATATCAGAATTCAGTTGCTATGGGGGATTAGTGGAAATCCACACAAAAAAATGAAAACTTTTGGTGTTTTTTCAAGTCCTCATTTGCTAATGAACGTTGGTATTTAAATATTTTATCTAAAATTAATCAATTCCGTGCCTATTTGTTTTTATCAGAACCAGTTGCATAACTTATTGTACAAGTAACTAACTACAGAAGGTAATATTTAATATAACTGTTTATCAAAAAGTGATGTTAATATTTTCTTAAAATATGTTCCAGCCCTGGCTACGTACTGCACCCGATGGCTGAATCAAACAACCTCTCTGGATTTGGTATCCCCTCACCAAGAGGAATTGATAGTTTCGGTTATGGAAACAACGGTAAGAAGAGGTTTTGGTAACTGTAGACTCCCGGCACAACTGATTGTCTAAGCTTTGATCTTTAAACCTCAATGGAAGATCATCTGCCACAAAGGCTGCTTCTGTGGTGCTATGACTGTTATAACTGCCCACTATTCTAATCACTAATAAAAATATATTTTAGTAAGACTCAAATGTTAGCCCTGCAAAACAAAAGGCTCCTTAATTCAAAGTATTTCTTGAAAACAGTGGTTTTAAAGATCTTTTTTTAAAAATGTTATTACCTACATCAGTGATAATTACAGTACGGTAACTAACACTAGTTGTAGCATTCCAAGCTTCAATAGGGAAAAGAGTGGAAATATAGCACTAATTAATCAAATAGGCATTCTATAACTAAAAATGTGGGTCAATAATGAATTATTCCTTTTTGTCTCTAAAACCCAAATAACTTTATGCTTAATAAATTGAAGGATTGTGTTATGAGTCAGATTTAAAAAATATCAGGTTGTAATGGATGTGAGATGAGAAAGATTAACAGAAGTACAATTGTTTTCACTTTAGCAAGGTTACGGTCATTATTCATGTCGCACCACTCACAGAATTCCAATTTTAAATTTACTAAATGATAAAGCTCCAAAACTTTGTAGAGAAAAGTCATGACATCACTTCATAAATATGACACTTATCGTATTACATCCTTAAATGACTTTATAATGAATTTATAATTTCTCCTTGAAATTTTTTTATGGTGGACTTGTATTTATATTAGTATCAACCACTTTCGTCCCAAGTTTTTCAAGTTATTTATGTATTTTTTTAAATATTTGCTTTTGCACCAGATCCCGTCTTTTCACCAATGTATCCTGATAATCTCAACCAACCTCAAATGACCATGATGCAACAGCTGCAAGTGGAGAGACGCCGTCGTCTATGGGAACATCAACAAAAACTAAGTAAAGGTCAGAGCATTACCTTTATTTTAAAATATTGATATGTTATAAGCAAACAACAGCTGCCTTAATTCACCAGTACAAAACAGTACTACATCCTTTACCAGTAGAAATTGAGTACTTTATCCCTTCCGAGGGCAAAGACACATCTGGGCTTTTAAATCTTACATTTTTATTTTGACCGTTGCAGTACAATTGCTCAAAATTTTAATAAAACATGCTGGCCAAACCTTCTTAAAAGAATATTTATGTTTAAAAGTCAGGTCTGTTCCTACATTTAATAGTTCAGGGGTCTGCATTTTTATTTTTTAAAACCACTGGGCTTTTAATGGCACCTCTAAAAAGTAGAAACAAGTAAAATTCATTAAAAGTAATTCTAACTTCTTTAAATTATTGTCAAATGGATAAAGCCTTCTCTCTTTGATGAAACGCAACTTTTGTTGTTGTTGCTGTTGCACATCTCAGTGGCATATTTTTGTAATTAAAAAACATGTCAACGATTATCAAGTTGATAAAAATTGTAGGTTTATTGGAAAAGTCATGTGTTGTAAAGATTTTTTTTTGTGTGTGTCCCATAACCTCGTGGTCGTAGGGGGTTCTAATGTTTCGATTAGAACTTTCTCGGGGCTTGTTAGACCTTGGCGGCGCCCATCTCCTCTCCAGGTCAGCGAAGGACTTTAGCTATAGTCATTCATCATTTTTATTTTGGTTTTAACGTGGGTTAGATCCCAAGCCCCTCAGCTTCTGACGGGAGCGCACTATTGACTTCGCTATCCAGCCATAGTACAGATACCTCTATTTAATTAAGACAGTCATATTAATTGCCTTGACAAAGTTATGGGTTTTACCATCCAGTAAAACATTTTATTCACTGCAAGGTGAGAAGATATGTGGGTCTTGAAAATATATTTCTTTTTAACTCTTTCATTATGTGGATATAAAACATTATAAAAAGTGTTACATATTTAAAAAAAAATTTGTTGTCTCATTTTTACTATAAATTTTGAGCTAAGAATTATTTTACTTTAAATTTCTAGGTGAAGACTGGCCAGGCTTTAGCACTCCACTAATCAGACATGACAGTTTGTGGGACAATGATTACAACCCAATGGAACATACAGCCTGGTCCAATAACATTGACTCCACTCCACCAGGAACTGTAAGTGACACATATATTGTGGTGTGTGTGTATTTGTATTAATAATATGTACAGCTTTAATTATGTTTCTATTTAAACTTAAACGTTTAAAATAAGCCCCTTGGAAAAGTTACAATCGCAACAAGGAACTGCTACTTGTGACTCATTCTAGAAATGTTCATTGTATTGCATGTTCCTGCCATTCAACATCAGCGTAGAACCCAGGGCTTATCTTGTGATTGACTTTTATGTCTCTCATGAAGAGTTTTTATGAAAACATGCTACATTAATCTAAATGGTCACAACAGGGTCTTACCTCATTAGTTGAGAGGTTTAGATAGTAAAAGTGACCAACAAGTCTTTCATTGATAATTGCACATGTCTATATTGTAATGGCTGTAAATTACTTTTTTTTTCTTTTCTTTTGCAACAAATTTATACTTCATTTACTTTATTGTCTGAATTAATTGTAGAATTAGCTTATCTTTTTTTTACACTGAATTATATAAAAGATAAGATACTTGTAAAACACATACAAAAACAACAGTTAATTGACCGATTGTCTTTAAAAAAATAATCAAATATAATATATAAAAGGTAACTATGTGAAATGGGTGTTCATCTATAATGACAAGTGCAGTGAACCTAATAAAATTAAATTTTCTTATATGAGATCACCTGATTACACTGAGTTTCTCATAGACCCAGATATGCCCTGCCAACGTGTAACCCTGGAAATTCTTGAATTGGTTTATGCTGTACTTGATCAGCGAGACCAATTCTTTGCCTTGACCAGACATTTTCCTTTACCCCGATGCTCTCCTGTTAAATGTAAGCCTTGTTACCCAGGGCTTCTGGAGCACTCTGACCAACTCGGCCTCAAGTGGATGGTCGTCCCTGCAGTCGCTGGCCAACATCTGGGGGAGCACACCAGCCCAGCCATCAGAGCACAACCTGGCCAGTCATGGAGGTTTCAACTCTCACTCTTTGACGCCATCACCCAGCCAGGAGGTAATTTCAACTTTTTTTAAAACTCGAATTGTGCCGGGTTAGGACACCTTAGTTAAGACTTGGATACTGAAATTTTTTGAGAACGCTATTTGATTTATTTCTATAACCATTTTTTTTCCACTACGCATCCTTAAACAAGTGCTGTTCATTAGAGCATGGTGGTTTTAGAAGTAACTCAAATGTTTTCAAATGAAAATTAATGAAAAATTCTAAATTTCTTAATAGTTTCTAAACAATACTGATATTTTTCCAGAGGGATTTAATTTATATTGCTTTTATTTATTTATTTTTTAAAACAATAGTCTCTTCAGCTGAGCAACAACATCCCACCGTTCAATCCCTTCACATCCATGGCTGACATCTGGAGCCCAACTTCTCCATCTGGAGGACTCAACTCCATGGGAATTCAAGGAGCTGCGCAGTGGAACCCGCTGGGTCCTGCATCTTCAAACATTCCCCCGCCACATAAAGAAGAATGAGACCACAAAAGGAACAATGCGCACCAATGTGTGAAACAAATTTTCATTTGGACATTAGGATGAAAGCTTTGTCAATGGTTGAGTAAACACTTGTAAATGTAATAAGTGTAACTTTTTTTTTGTTTTAGGCTCCAAAACAACTCTCCTAGAAGCAAGAATTTCTACTTATTACAACAAAGAAAAAGTTGTATTGTTGTCAATTTCTCAAACTCTGTGCCTTAAACACACTGAGTCTGTCACGTAATATTAATGTAATAAAACAGCAAAGATCACATTTCTCTTAGTTCCCTTCATATTTGTGGTGGTGTTCTTTTTTTACATGAATGAAATCTTACATTTTAAGGCAGCCATATTTTTTAAACAAATTTCTCCTCCGCTCAACATCATTGCTCCACTGCCTTTGAAAGGGAAATAATCAATTTTTCATTACAAGAGAATTTAACAGAGGTGAATGTTTTTCCAGCCATAATTGTGTAAAATTGCCTTTCATGATTCCTTGAATTGATTCACCACCCAAATAGTTCATTAATATTTGTGAAAATGTTTTAAAATTTTAACTTGCCTGTGAATAGAGCAAAACTGCTCTCATTAATAGATTAATAGATATTTCTAATAGGACAAGCCTATTCTTTGTATTAAATTTTAATTATTGGAGTAGTACTGCTGTCACTGTTGTATGTTCAGAAACACTTCTGTTCTGAAGTTGTCCCCCCCATTTCCCTACCCTCATTTTTTGAGATGCTCTCTATGAAAAATATACCTGCTGATGGTTTCCCCCATATCCATCCTTTGGTATAACAAAAAACACCAAGTTGCTTTGCTAGCACATCTTGGCACCAACTATGTGTTTGTTATGTTGATCGTTTTCGTTTTTTTTTAATACACAAGTTTGTCTGTGATATCTAAATCAAATATGACAGGTTTATGATTGATTTACATGGGATCTGATATAACATGTTTTTTTTTCTTCAAATATTTTTTTTTCTACAAGTGGTTTACATGTGTGAATTTTGTGTGTGGCATTATGTTTGAATGAAGGGGTCGAGCTAAGTGTGAGTGGGTACAAAATTAAATAATCTGTGTGGGTTGATTGGTGGTGTAATATGATTGTATTAAAGGTGACAGTGTAATATAGAGTGTGTGAGAATCAGAGGTGTGTATACTGAGTAAAAAAAACAATATATTTTTTCTGATTACATATGTCATGTGCTATCATTTTAAAATCCGGTTATAACAGAAAGATTTTTTAAAATTATAATTTCTCATTTCCCTCAAGTCGTTTATGTACAAGTGAGCTGTTAAGTCCCTGTTCACCATCTCTTTAGTTTGGGTGTGTTGATCAATATTTAACCATGTAGTTAACAGTTATAACTTTGATAAATTTCTGAAGATACTGAAGGAAAAAAAATAATAAAATATTTTAAAATTATCCGTTATTAAGAGAATAATGAAAAAAAAACTATTTTAAATGTTTAAAGATGTGGAGAAAATGACTTTTTTTTCACTCATCTCCCTCACTTGTTTAAACTGTTAATAAGCCAATCTGGTTGTTTAAACCCACCGTCTCAAGTATATCAGTGTGTACATAGTTGATATGATTTTTTTTTAAATAGCTGAAAATTATTTTTCAGACTGATATGGTAAATACCATTATGTTGCTGTTTTATTATATTTTCTCCTTATCTTAGCCAGTGAAGATAAGAAAAGCACATTTAAAAACAGTTGCATGTTTGTCACTGTTGAAATGAAAATAGTAAAACTAAGTTCAATGAGAGGAAAAAAATTTAAGTTAAATTTCTGAATTTATACCAATTTTTTTACCATCAATTCACACAACCGCTTCCACTTTTGAGCTTTAATTGTGTGTAGATGTATCAATACCTAATGTCAGGTTGAAATTCTATTCTGTGTATTTTACAATAAAATAGACTAGTGCATTGAAAGGCTAATACAACACTTTTTTTTTATATGGGCTATCTTTTAATTATAGTTGAAAGTGTGATTATTTGTCTTGGCTAACCTTCAAGAGTGGAGGATGTCTGTGTTATTCAATCATTGACATGTTTTTTTTGTTTTTGTTATTTTTAATATTAACATGATAAAATTTATCTCAAGTCCAATGAAATCTGACTACTATTGTTTCACACATTTCCCTGCCATCGAACCTGTTGAAGATACCTATACATGATATGTCTTTGTACCACTGATTTGACACTGCTTTGCCTTTGTGGAGTTGGTTCTTTTCTTATCTATATTTTACTGAAACCAAAAAAAGATAGCATTTTGTTGAATGAGCCATAAATCTAATTAAGTAGCTTAGTTGTATTTAGAAGATGATATTACTTGTAATTAAAAGAAACCATTTTACCTAATGTATCTCCTTAAACAATCTTGACAAGAAAAAGATTTTTTCATAAATTTTGAGATGTTATACAGTGGTGTCTTATTTTGCTAGATACTAAATAAACCAACTCCACTGGCTGCTTATAATTTCTACTATTTTGAAAAGAATGAAGAAAACTTCAAGTAACGGAACTGATTCAGGCGAGCTCTAAACATACCTCTTGTTTTTGGTCTCTTCTGACTCAAGCAGGTGGGACAGTGAAATGATTGCATTGAAAGTAGCAATAATTCATTCCGTCCCCTGCGACCACCCACCAATAACGACACCCACCCAAAGTGAACTAATAGCCCGGACATAACTTAAGAAAGAGTAACAAACTTCACAGACCTTTAACACCAGCAGCAAATTTCCACCTCCCACTTTTTATTTAACCGAACTACCGGGGGAAAAAAATGATCTTTTTGGAGAGTATTCAACCATTACTTAGTTATATTAGGTATTACAGAGCACTTTGTTTTGAGTGAATAATAACTTTGGACTCTAGTCCCATATCATCCACTAGTACTTAAAGTAAAAGTGAATGCTTATGAATGTCCATCTTTAGCTTTCCCTTGCAACTCATGGCCACGCCTGGTTTGGAAACGTTTTTTGCAAGGTCCATGAAAATCTGAAACCCTTAGGAGTTTGTTCAGGAAATACCAATTTTATTTTACATTTATAAGTTTTCCATGTCTTAAAACTGTAAGAATAATTTTAGTAAAATGTGAAAATAATCAGGCTATTCGTATCTTTTTTTATAAAAAAAATTGAAGAGCTGATAATGTATCGTATTGCTAGTTTCAATACTAGATGAATTCTTGAAATATCAGAAATGGGTTTATTTGAAATGTAGAGTTAAAATAATTTGACCTCAATATGTCCGATTTATCTCATTAACTTTATTAAAAATGAATTTTTGAAGTTTAAAAGCCCAATTAATTATAGTTAGTTATGTGGGTTCTGTTCTCCGTATTTCAACTGACGAGCATGATTTGCATATATTTTTTTTAAATGTGCAAAGAAAACCTTAAAATACTTTCCAAATAAATAAACATTAGCTTCTGAGAACTCAGTGAATGACTCTCCTAAGAACAAAGTGATGTTTTTGTTTTTAATTATAAAAACATTTAAGCAATGCTTTGTTGATTTTATTTTACCCATAATGATTTTTTTAAATAAAAAAATGAACAGATTTTTTCATTTGCATCTGCTGTGAACACTCTTACTCCCATGCCATTCTAGTTGGGGTGATGGCTATTGATGACCTTCCTGAGCCATTTTATCCTAATTATTGTTTAAAAAAGGCAATACTCTAATCATTATTTTTTTTCACAACTAGTTTTACCAAGGCAGCTCTTATCACATACATAAATTGATATTGTTAACACCTTTTTTTTAAAGAAAAAAAAATGACCCGCCCTAAAGTTTATATTTATTTTTTCCTTGATTCTTTGAAGACTTGCTTGACATATCTATGTACATCATGTCTGTCAAGTGGCTCTTTGAACCAAGTGAGCGATCTATTCTGGGCAAAAGTTTTGTTTATTTTTTTCCTTAAAACCTCAATGAAAAATAGATAAATAGTTTTAAGGTATTGATTTGTATTGAATATGAGACTAGTGCTGCATATGATGAAAATATTACAGATTTTTGTGCATCATAATCTTGAAAACAAACAAACAATTATCCCAAAGAAAGTCTTATTGCTGTGCTCGGTAAGATAATCTTAGGGACACAATTCTATTTCAGTTTATTATGTTACATTTACGGAAAGTTATCCGTATAAATTCTAGGGTTACACATTTTTTGGCCCAAGATTAATTATGATTTTGTGTTTTTTTTTCTCTCGGGCTGATTGGCAAAGAATTGTAAATCAGTTTTGAAGTCTTGAGTTTGTTTGTTCTCTGGTTACTTCAAGATAAATAACTACACCATTTAAATGTCCTGGATATAGAACCTGGAAGCTTAGTGCGTGACTATCCAAGTATCTGCTGCAATCTAATGACACACTAACTAATAAATGAACTGTTTTTAATGCATTTTCTTTAACAGTTTGTTTTGTTTTATCGTTCAGTTTTCGTCTTAACTTAAATGTTTGAAATTGATTTTTTAAGCAAGCTGCATTGTAGAGAACATTTGATTGAGAAAGCTGAGATTTTGTGTGGGAGTGGGAGAAATGAATGTGCTGCCAGTTAGTTAAAACTAAACAGTTTTTTTTAAATAAACTTGGATTTGCAAGTATTTTTTTTTCTAAAGAACTTTGGAAACCAGTTAATTATTTTGAACCAGGATAATTCAAGTGAGGGGGGAATATAAAAACCAAATTTATGTTTATCTGGCTTCCCAGTTGAGCTAGCCTGGTTCAGAAAATCCAAGATGATAATTTGCCCTTTTCAAAAACTATTTCCAGCCTTTAATATAATAAGATTAAGAGTTCCAGAATAAGATCTCTGAAGTACAGGGATTTAGATTTCTTTTACTGCAAATTCTTTAGTAGAAGCTGGCAAAATCACATCATAAATAAAAAAGAACTTGAGCCCACAAGAATCACACATCGATCATTCAACATAATGCATGTATTTTTGAATATCTTAATGAAGAAAATCAAAATCTAGTGACTTGCTCACACTTAGAATTGCTGCAACTAAATCTATTAAGCTCCACTACATACTATTTAGTATCAGAAACCAACACAATTGTATGAGTTAGACATACATTTAATTATCCATTTATAATATATACATTGAAAAAATTGCATCCACATACATTTATTACATTCACCACAAAAATATTTTTAAGATAAATTTAATGAAACAGACCAAGTGAAGTAACCACCAATATGATGTTCATGGTTATTTTTTTAATTTCATGGAAAAGTAATTACTCAAATTTTAATCCTCCATTTTAAATTGTGCCCAATTAGAAAAATTGGAATTATTCAAAATAAACATGGTCTAAATGGTAACCATTTGTTAAAATTTATTACTAAAATAATTTTTCACTCAATGAAATGTAACAAAATGTTACCCTTAAAAATGACTTTAATTTGTAGCTGCAGATATCGCTGACTTGGCTGGTACACCCCGAGTATCAATAATCTACTTGCAAGTGTAGCCGTCAGCGGCAAGCCAGGCATGCACTTTCTTGACAGTGGATTTCCTTTGCTTGTTGCTCATTTCTTGCTCTCCGTTATCCTGGAGGACATCTGAAATAAAATAGATTTTAAAGGGAGAAAATATACTTGAAGGGAGATAAACGATTAAAAGAAATTGTAAAAAAAATTTAAGTTTAATTTATAACCTTAAGACTAAAAAAAAACATCAAATTTATACAAGGGTTTATTTAATCCCACATCGTCACAATTCGTTGAGCAGCACCCGATTCATCCCTAAACCTCTTTTTTTTTAATGAGCATGTTGTTCACGTTGAAGCCCTATTGAGAGTTCTTACCGGCAATAAACATTTCAACGACCAGTCCAGTGTCTTCCCGTTCATGTGTATCCAGTTTGCTGATGACGCTCTGATAGCGCGCCTTGGTGCAGTAGTTGGTCTGTTTGTGAGCCCCAGATGTTCTGACGTCACTGAACGCTGACGACAAGATTTTAACGGCGTGCAGACCGAAATCATCTCTAACGAGGGGAGTCACCACAACGCCTGGGTTAAGATGAAGTTTCAAGTTTAATTCGTTGGATAAATAAAACAAAGGTTATAATTTTTAATTGACCCCTTCTTTTATGGGATATTAATTTTTTTTTAAATTCTCTATGATAAAAGTAATGTGCTAAATGGTGCGGAGCGGGTAGTGGTCTGATTCGTATGGGGAAGAAACAGAAACGATATTCATTTAAACAAAAAGGTAAAGGGGTAAAATCCCACCAAAGGAATAATATTACAATTTTAGTGCTGTAAGATATAAAATACGATATTTGCGCTTTGCGTGTAACGGGAAAACATGTGATTATATGGTTTAATTTAATATTGAAATCATGACTTCAAACTATGTTGGCGCCCGGAGAGAGTTCCCATTTCCTTTCGTATTGGAGTTTATATATATTTTATATATTTGCATTTTATATTCATTTTATGTCATTGTAACGAGAGCTGTCTTTGTTTTTTCTACCTCCAAAATGTTCCTAACACGGTGGTCGGCCAAACTAACGCGACTATGAACAAACCTGATAACAAAAATTGGAAGCTGCACTGAATTGAATGGGATGATATTCTAAAAATAACCAAGGTGCGTTTGGTGCGTAATGTTTAGTTTTGTTTGATTATTTAAATGATGATTTTAAAAATAAAAGCCGTTTTAAGTGTTTTCTGTTTATTTATTTATTAAAGTAGTTCAGTGTCTGAAAAAGTGTACAGTAGCGTAAAATAAAATAAAAAGTTTTGGAAGAGATAAGGACAGTGAGGAAATTCCATACCTTCTATGTTAGTCTTGAAGTTGTCGGTCCTGTCTGTCACGGTAGATCGTTTGGTTAATATTCCCTCTGAGGACAGGCGCTCAACGAGCTCAGCCATAGTTGGCGTGGGGGCACACAGCGGGGTAGCGTAGTGGGGGAACCCCGCTCTCTCACACAGGTCATTCATCTCCACGACATTCGTCCACTTCCGGTTGATCGTGATCCCGTACACGTAAAACCGGTGCTCGTCGCTGTAAAGAATCTCTTTCTGAACAGCCGATCTGGCGTCTGTAGCCACCCCGCCTCCCCCGTAAAGTTCACCATAGACCCTGACCTCTATGGTGTCCCTGACCTCTATGGTGTCCCTGACCTCTTTGGTGTCCCTGACCTCTATGGTGTCCCTGACCTCTGTGGTGTCCCGAACCTCTACGGTGTCCCTGGCCTCTACTGTGTCATCACCCTTTTCGTTGCTCGTTTCGTTAGCGGTGCGTTTTAAGATTTTCTCACCAGTATTGGTTGCTGTTGTGCACACATCTTTTTGATAACCCTCTTCCAACTCCTCTCCTTCGTGCTCGTCGCCTGCTCCCGGTAGCTCTGCCCAAGTCCGATACACCGCCCAACGGTCCTCTGCTTGTATGAGATTAAAGACTTTGCTGATGCAAGATTTGTGCCGTTCCAGCAGCTCTGAGATATTGCACTTTTGATAAGACGTCCTGCCGTCGAGCACAGCCCGTCGGCCGGCCATGTGGATGGTTTGGCCATCGTTGGTGTAGAACTGAAAGTTGGAACCGTGGACCTGGAATATGAGCGATGATCTGTCTTTTTGTTGTATGGCTGATTACTTGAAAGGTATTTGACAGTTTGTTCCGAAATTACAATTTAAATAGATTCGTTAAAAAGAACACTTCTTTCAACTTTTTGTTTTACTTCAAGCAACAATTAGAGAAGAACACACACATAAACATGTCTGTTTTGGTCCTTCATCTCCCTCTTCTCCTTCCATTCTTCCTCCCTCCCTCCCTCCCTCACTACCTCTCTATTCCCTCTCTACCCACCCTATCATCCAGCCCCTCCCAATTTTTTTAGTGTCAAACGTATCATGCATAAATGTCTGTATTTTGTGAGCTTCATATGAATTGGCAGATTAAATTGATACAGGAAAAATAAAAATCACATAACACACAAATGATGGTGGAAAAGGGCGGGGAGGGGGTTGGAGAGGGAGAGTTAGAGAGAGAGAGAACGCACCGTGTTTGTTTATGGTTTAACCGAGTGGTTGATACAGATAGCATGGTATAACGAATCTTTTAATGACGATCGATCATAACTGATGTACATAACAAAAATGAAAACTAAAAAGTAGCCAATAAGTTCATGTTTAAAAAAGAACTTTAAAAAAAAATTTAAAAACCCTCCATCAAAGACAAGCAACAACCCAATATTAAAGAAAATAATTAACTTTTCTGAAAACGCATTAGGCGGAGAAAATTAATAACATAAACACATAAACTTTCGTCTGCATTAAATTCAATATGGTTACATGTAATGCTCATCTCTTAAAAATAATTTAACCATTTCTATTGACTCACCTTCTCTGTTGCGACCCAGTTCGAGCACTTGTAATACGATCTCGGCAGGCCCATCTTAAAAATTCTCTTCATTGGAACAAAGTGTATTTTACTTTTGGGCGCCGCTTCTGACATGGTTTCTGGTTCTTTGCAGTCCCCAAAGTTCATTTTTGGTGGATAATATTGCAGTTCAGTCAAGCGCGTCAGTAACACCAAGGGTCACACAGATAAAACGTGCGGAGCGCGAAAAAAATGGAACACACACACGTTTGAGACTCAGTTTATACAGTAAATTTGCTCCGTCAAGTTTATAACTGTGGTGAACTCCTCTATGTATCAGTTATTTTGATTTCTCAAATTTATTTTGACCACTGTTATTGTTTTTAATGTTTACTGAAAAAAAATAAATAATCCCTTACAGTAATGAAGATTCATTATCATTAAGTTTTATTTCAAAGAAATTTATACTTAAAGAAATTAGACACCAGAACATTGCCAAAGCCAATATCACACGCTTAAAAAAGGTATAAACACTGAATGCGATACTAAGCATTCCCGCGCTTGCAAGCTATTAAATGCTTGGTGAGGATTGCGATGGCATTGCAGATCAATGAAAGACTAAAGCGTCTATTTATAGACATTAGTCAACTAGCACAGGGTGTTTCATTCCTTGAGTAGGTCAAGAATATTTCACGAACTGCTGCAACGGTAGCTATAAGCAACAATGTGTTCGACATGGAGTGACGCTACTATAGATGTTAAAAAAATAGATAGATTTAAAATAATAAATAAATAAAAAATAAGATTCGATAAGCATTGTTTGGTGTTACTGTGAACATAAACCATCACCATTGGTTCATTTGGGGGGCGGGGGGGGGGATAACGAATTAAAAAGTTGGACCATTGTCCATTTTGACATACTTTTTAATGTGTTTGATTTTGAAAGATTAGCACAAATTTTTTATTGATCTTGTCAATAAAGCCCCCCCCCCAACCCAGTGCACTTGAAAGTGAGTTTGGCTACCATCATTAAGTGATGTTGATATGACAGCCCTGCACTCCATTTTTACGATACGCACGATAAATTTAACATGTATGAAGGTATGGGAAAAGAACGTAGACAATCGGATTACAAAGAATGTTCATAACGCAAGCAAGAGCGACATCGATAAGTATGATGAAGATGTCAATACCCCCAGAGGCGTCGCTAGGGTTGGTGTCACCCGGGGCGGTAGCTCATGGTGTCACCCCTTCACGACTGAAAGGGCCGACCATTAATGACGTCACGCGAGGTTGCCGAATTTTACCCTACCCTACCCCAGCGTCATACTTTGTCACAAAAACTTAGACCCCATCCCATTTTTTACGATATGACGTAATGCTTTAACCCACCCCCACCCCCCAAAGCCATATTTTCTAAATAAAAATAAGCTTGTTGCAAATTATTTTTTGTCATTTAAATATGTATTTAGGGTAGTCTGTACTCTAATATCGTAACACGCGTGAAGCCATTGAAAACGTCATTAAATAAATCTTAAACAATCAAATATTTAAGTGGAACTTTTATTTAAAGTTGCGCCTTTTTAATGTGACATCGCATTTTTAAACACAACCTCCCCCTAGTCACACTTCGTCACAGATAAGTGACCCCGTCCCTCTATGGTGGATTAAAAGGGAGGTGCTGAACGGGCTAAAGCCAGAGGCCCCCAATAATTTAAGGTACCCCCAAACATACTATAGTGTATAATAAAGATGCAGGCAAATGTTTGTATGAATCCCTGAAAATGCCTTGGACAGACATACGGCAATGCTGCAAATATGAGTAGGAAGTATAACGGAAACCAGGCTATTCTTTATGAGAAGTGCAGTGTTGCGCATTATCTGCCGTGCACAGCTCATTCCCTTAATTTGGTTGGGAAAAGGTGCAGCAGAAGAATGTCCAGCAGCTGCCGGATGTTATTACCTTTTGCAAAATCTTTATACCCGGCTTGTGACATCTACTAATCGATGACAGGTACTTCAAAAAAACATGAAATTGACACTTGTTACAAGCATTTCTTTGACACAAGATGGTCAGCCTGGCATGATGCTGTAAGGTCTGTTTATAACTCATACCATGAGAATATCGCAGCACTGGAAGAATTAGCAACAAACGAAAATCAGCCACGTGACTGTCGACTTGAAGCAGAAGGATTTCTAAATGAACTTGAACAACTGGGAGTCGCTATTTTACTTGAAAATTGGGAAACAATTTTAGAAAGGAAGTCTCTCATTGAGTTTGTTAAAAGAAATAATTCTTAATTTGGTTCCTATGAAGACAATGGAAAGGACAAGTCCGTGGTAAAAAAAAAGTAAAAGCAATCTTCAATGATAAAAGAAAAAAGAAAGCGTCAGTTTGATAAAGGGACATCAACAAAACAGTATTCTCCCCCAGACAAAAATTCAAGGTTGAGGTATTTCTGGTAATCATTGACAAATTTCTTAACCCCTACAACATCGGTTAGGTGCATATAAATATAAATACATCCATGAGAAATTTGGCTTTCTTACAAACTTAGCTCAGCCATTTCGCCATCTGATGGGCAGCAGCCAAGTTAATGGAAGAATGTTCAAGTGATTTCGAAGACTTCTTACCTTCAGAATTAGCGAATTTTCAGAACTCTTAAAAAAGTTATTGTCCAGCCCCATTCTCAGGGTAAGAAAAAGGAAGTAGCCCAATGCGAAACTCAAAACAGGTGCACAGAGCTAAATTTTTTACTGTTTTTGAATGAGCTAAATTTCACACAGTCCTTTACAAATGTACACATCGCACTTCGCATCTATCTTTTAGTGATTACATCAAACTGCAGCAGAGAACGATCCTTTTCAAAGTTGAAAAGAATATAAAATGAGTTAGAATGACCATGGGACAACAAAGACTGAATTTGCTCTCTCTAATGAGCATTGAAAAGGAACTTGTAAGCTTACTTAGCTTTACTGACTTGATTGAAAACTTCGCCATGAGAAAAACTCCCAAACGAAAGTTGCAGGTTGAAATAATAATAATACAAATTTTTCAATAAATTTTTGATTATCACACAAAGAAAACAATTCGTGTTTTTTTTTAATATTTAAAAATACGGAATAACGCGTAATATTATTCTTTATGGGGACGCGTTCGTAACCACGAAACAGCGTAAGTCGGGATGGGACCGTCGTAACCGGAGGATTACCTGTATATAAAAATGCATATCTATGCTTTCACGCCTTTAATAAATATATATAAAACAAAATATTAACTCAAAGACATTGAATTCATAATTTTCCTCGAGAAAAACATCAACAAAGAAAACCCATCTTTTGATTTATTATTTTTGAGGGGATAGAAAATCGTATCCCCCCACCCCACTGTTGTGGAGGGAATCGTGATGTGGGATTCGTTCCTGGTGTCAGTGTGTCAAAGCCCAAATGGCTTTATATCTTTTAAAACAAAAGACAGTGGCGTAGCGAGGGGGGCAGGGAGGGGCGACTGCCCCGGGCGGCACTTTGCCAGGGGCGGCAAATTCCAAGTAGTTTTTATATATAATTTATAACAATGAAAATTTTATAAGAAAGTGGATGCTTTTAATCGAAATAAAATAACAGCCAAATAAGAAATTAATAAAAGAAATAAAGGAAATATCATCAAGCATGTGAACGTTTTAACTGCCAGGACTTCTTAAATTCTTCTGATACCAATGCTACTGTTCTGAAAAACCAGAGCCTGATGTGGTATCAACTTAATTGGTTCTTAAAATTTGATAGCTTTTCCTGTTGTAAAAGTAAATCTTACTGTAGCCGTTCAATTATAACATTAGCGAATCGAATTCTCCGAGCGGCAAATTATTGGCGGCACATTCCTCCTTGATAGTAAGCTTCTAAAAATAAATAACGTTAAAATAAAGTTTAACAAAATAAAATAAAAGACAAGATAATTATTTTGTTTAAAGTAAGAAACTATATTAAAATACGTAGACGTTTCTAATGCCAAAATTTAAAACTCCTATTCTTTTATTAATCTAAAGACTTCTAAAACTAATGCTAATGAGCTGAAAAACATTGGGACTAAAGTAGTGTACCAACATGACAATTATGTGCTGGTACATTTAATCGATTTTAACTTAGGTAAACTGCTGCAACAAGGTTGTTGGCGTAGTTATATGGTCTTTTCTTTCAAAGCAAAATTATTTTAATGTTAATGTCTTTATTTTGTGGAATAAATAAAAATGATGAATACAATTGCTTATCTAATGGAATTAAAACTTAACACACACAAACACAAAAGTAGCCACTCTTGAACAAGTACTCAACATTACCATTTTTAAATTATTTTTTTCTTTGCAATTTGAAAGAATCATAGATTTGATAAAAAGAATAAACTATTAATTAAGAACAAAACAAAGTTGCAAGAGGTTCTTACGAAATTTCTAAAAAGATTTTAAATACATGATGATCTTAAAATAATGGACTGCATAGGCCCAACGTGTGTTAATATTTCTTCATGGCTGAAAAGTATGCAGGAGTTAAAGAAAAACGCAAAAAATTAAATGTCAATGTCAAATCTCGCACAAAAATGTTCATTTAACCAATTTTGTTTACATGATACGCCTACTGAAACCAACTCTCTAACTCTATCTGTTTTACTACACTAGAACGTTGTTACGCATTCTTTTCCATGTCCATCCTACGTTTGGAATATCAAATTGCTTCTACAAGCAATGCATTAAACAGAATTCAAATTCAGATACAAAAAATTGAATATACCATGGAGCTATTTTGAGGTTATTTTTAAAGCTATAGGAGAATTGATAGATGCAGACAAAAAGCTCAACACACGAACAGACGCATGAACTTTTATAGTCACAATGAAATCTTTTTATTTTCTAATTTATAATTTATATCAAAGATGCCCGAAATTATTTACAAACGTATAGTGTTCAAAAATGCTTAGCAGAGGGATCTCACAGAGAAACTAATGGAATACTAAAAGATGCTTTGACATTTACTAAAATTTTATGTGGAAAGTTTTTTCTTCATAATAATAACATGAGATTACTGTAGAAATTCATGTGAGTTTTTGGCAGTTATATTGAGTTTAGAAGACAAATAAGATTTTCGTACACAAGCTAATATACTGGACTTTGAAATTTTGCCTTCAAATTAGAGTACACAAAATATCTCACGTGTCATTGTCAAACAAGGAACCCCACGGGTAAAAAAAAGGATAAATGAATTCAAGACCAGTTAATTTATTCAAGTTTTGTTTAGATATTTAGGCTAGAATTTACCCTGCCTAAAATAATATCATTAATTCGAACAATGTATTAAATAATGCAATGTGTTAAAATAGATTCTCTAAAATTAATTTAATAAAAAATTAATTAAGATCAATAATGAATGCACAAAGATTCACTAATCAATAGTTATTTTGACTATTTAGCATGGTATGGCTGAAAACATTGATACATGAAAGATTGTGCAATGAGGAACAACATTGTTGGCTTTCCTTATGTCTCGTGAGACGATGGAAGATTATGTGCTCTTGTGGGATCCTCGCGCATGGCCCTGCAGCTTCTGCTGTGGCTGTACAAGCCCACTCGCGAATGTCAGCCTTTGCCGCACTTCTGGCACTGAAAGGCAGCACCTGTGGTTGTCTGATTAGCTCTCCTTTTCCTCTTTTGGCGGTCCGCGTCTGCGACCTGTCGCAGGTCTCTTTCTCCTGCTTCTAGCCCGGCAGTCAACGATTGTCTCCATCTGTGTCTGTCCCCAGCGAGTTCCTCCCAGCCATTTATGTCGATGCCACATAGCTTTGAGGTCTCTCTTGCAGACATCTTTGAAACGGAGGTGAGGCCGGCCTGTAGTCCTCTTTCCTTTGGCTAGCTCAGAGTAGAGGATGTCCTTTGGGATTCTGCCATCCTCCAATCTGCGAACGTGTCCCAACCATCTGAGCCGACGCTGGCGGAGAAGAGTTGTCATACTTTGTATATTTGCCTGTTGTAGCACCTCATTGTTGGTGACATGGTCCTGCCAGGCGATTCCCAGGATGCGCCGGAGACAGCGCATGTGGAAAGCACTCAATCTCCTTTCTTGCCTGGAGTATAGGGTCCAGGATTCACTGGCATAAAGGAGGGTGCTTAGCACACATGCTCGGTACACAGCAATTTTGGTTCTGATGGTCAGCTTTTTGTTGTTCCAGACTCTTTTTGAGAGCCTGGCCAGAGTTGTGGAGGCCTTGCCGATCCTTATGTCTAGGTCGGAATCAAGGGACAGGTTGTTGGTGATGTTGGAGCCAAGGTACGTAAAGTGATCCACGGCCTCAAGTTGGCAACCATTGATGGTGATGTTGGGTGGATCAGCATCCTGGGCCATCACGTTAGTCTTTTTGAGGCTGATGGTTAGGCCGAAGTCGCTGGCGGCCTTGGCAAAGCGGTCCATTAGGCTTTGCAAATCTGCTTCATTGTGGGTAGCTATGGCAGCATCATCCGCAAAAAGCATGTCCCTAATGACTGTTTCACGTATCTTCCTCTTTGATTTCAGCCTGGCCAGATTGAATAGTTTGCCATCAGAACGGGTGTGTAGGTAGATCCCCTCGGTTGAGGTTCCAAAGGCGTGTCTCAACAGACAGGCAAAAAAGATGCCAAAGAGTGTCGGGGCGAGGACGCAGCCCTGTTTGACTCCGCTGAGGATATCAAATGGAGGGGAAGTTGATCCGTCATACTGCACCGTGCCTTTCATACCATCGTGGAATGACTGTATGATGTTAAGCAGTTTTGGTGGGCAGCCAACTTTTGCCAAGACTGTAAACAGACCATCTCTGCTGACCAGGTCAAAAGCCTTTGTTAAGTCAATGAAAGCCAGATAGAGGGGCATGTGTTGCTCTCGGCACTTTTCTTGAAGTTGTCTTAGAGAAAAGATCATGTCGATTGTTGACCTTTCTGCCCGGAAGCCGCACTGTGATTCAGGATATACTCTCTCAGCAAGTCTTTGCAGTTTCTTTAAAACAACGCGTGCAAAGATCTTACCCACGATGCTAAGGAGAGAAATGCCTCTGTAGTTGTTACAGTCGCTTCTGTCTCCTTTATTTTTATACAGGGTGATTATGTTGGCATTTCTCATATCCTCTGGTACTGCTCCATCTTCCCAGCACTGGCAGAGGAGGCCATGAAGGTGTTCCAGCAATACACTACTGCCGCACTTGATGATCTCTGGTGGGATTCCGTCCTGACCGGGGGCCTTGGCTATAGGTATCGCTCAATAGCTTCTTTTAGCTCTGCCAGGGTGGGTATGTCGTCCAGTTCTGCCATGAGGGGGGGGAGGGCTTTGGATGGCATCGATGGCATCTTGGGTTACGTGGTTTTGTTTGGGAGTAAAGTTCTGAATAGTGCTCCACCCATCTGTCCATCTGTTTAGACTTGTCGCGGATTATTTCTCCGGTTGAGGACTTCAGTGGGGCTATGACTTTCTTAGAAGGCCCCATGGCTTTTTTAATGCCATCATACATCCCCCTTATATTACCGGTGTCGGCCGCTAGCTGGATGCTCTGACAGAGTTGGAGCCAGTAGTCGTTTGCGCATTGCCTAGCTAGTCTCTGAACATTGCTCCTGGCTAATCTGTACGCCTGCAATGTCTGTGAGTTTGGGGAGTGCTTGTATTTTTGGTGGGCACTTCTTCTTTCTTCTACAGCAGGGGTGAGTGTGGCAGAGTTGGCCTCAAACCAGTCATTGTTTTTGGTCCTTTTTCTTTCCGAAGATCTGCATGGCTGTGCTGTGGATGGTCTGTCTGAGATGCTCCCACTTTTCCTTGGTGCTATTGCCTGGCAGGTCAGAGTCTAGTGAGTTGGAGAGAGCTTGTATAAACTCAGCTTTCTTGTCGGGGTGAGAAGTCTTGCTCACATCAATGCGGGTGTCTGCCTACTGGTCTGGAACGGTGAGTTTTCTTGGGCAGTAATCTCAGCTTACAGCATACCAGTGAGTGATCTGTGTCGCAGTCGGCACTGTGGAAAGTTCGAGTGAGGAGAACATGTTTCAATGCAGAGCGCCTGGTAATAATTAGGTCCAGCTGGTGCCAGTGCTTAGAGCGGGGATGTCTCCAGGACACTCTGTGTTGTGGCTTTGTCTGAAAGAAAGTATTGGTGATGCAGAGATCGTGATAAGAGCATAGTTCCAGGAGTCTCTGTCCGTTTTCGTTCAGTTTTCCTGTGCCAAATCTTCCCAGACAAGAGGGCCATGAGATGTAGTCTGCACCCACCCTAGCGTTTAAGTCGCCCAACAATATCACATGCTCATCTTTGGGGATTGAGCTTAGCAGTGAGTCCAACTGGTTGTAGAACTCGTCCTTTGCCTGTATGGTTGCATTGAGCGTAGGAGCATATGCGCTAATTAGGTAGGCGGGCCCTGTTGAGGTGTGTAGGCGTAGTGAGAGAAGCCGTTCAGTTCCCTGATGGCAGGGTACTACCATCCCCAAGAGGGTGTTTCGGACAGCAAATCCAACACCCGTGTTCTCTGACTTCTTCCTCGCTTTTGCCTTGCCAGAAGAACGTGTAGTCCTTTTCTCGTAATGAACCAGAACCTGGCAGCCGTGTCTCTTGTAAGGTGGCTATGTCTACCTGCAGTCTTGCCAGTTCGTTGTTTATTACAGATGTTTTCCTGGCATCGCTGATATCGTTAAGGTCGTCTGACATCCGGGTGTCAGCGTCCGTACATTCCAGGTCCCCAGCTTGAGGATTGGGGTTTTCCTTTTTTTTTAAAATTTATATTTGTATTGGTTGGTGCATGAGTTTACAGTCTACTTGTCAGGCATGTGTGCACACTGAGCCCTACGCACCCAGTAGGGCAGGCAGACTGTGGCGGGACAACACCTTATTGACTGGGGGCTGCCCAGCTTGAGGCGGGCGGTAGCTGTCCAATGAGACAAAGATATCTCTCCCACCGTCGGAAGCAATCCCTGGCGCCAGCTCTACGCCAATTGAGCGGGTGGCTTATAACCGGTCACTACTACTTCCCGTGTTGTGTCGACGCTGTGAGGCGAAGCTGGAGTGTCCTCTCCAGAGCACAGGCCTGGGCAGGTGGTGTGGAGAATCAGCTGTTGCCCGTGCAGCAGACTCCCTCTCTCCACGCAGCTGAGCGGTCCAAGGGAGAGGCAGAGCCAGTACATCTTGGTATCAACTACGTCGCAGGAATTGCCAGAGATACGTTGTAAACATCGCCAGACTGCCTTCTGGATTCCGGCTCCTGATTTGTGATCGAGGTTTACTCCCCTAGTCTTTCTCGTGAGTGAGTATGGCCGCAAGGCAGCGGAGGTTTGAAGTCGGAGGAAAAACATAAAACTTCAATTTTATTCAAGAAATGAAGGTTTTCTATTGATTCATAATACAAAAACGTATTGTTACCTTATTTTTATTTTCTAATAAAGACTACCTGGTATCTTTAATTTAGGGGCCGTCCATAAATGACGTCAAGCGATTTTGGTGGATATTGGGGCACCCCCTCGTCACACTTCGTCACAAAAACTTAGACCTCCCCTCCAATATGACATCACAAAGCTGTGACCCTCCTCCTAAAAGCAGTATTTTCTATTGAAAATGAGCATGTTTCAAATCAATTTATTGCCATTTTAGTATGTATTTAGTGTAAGACTGCACTGTAATATCGTAACAACCGGGAATCCATTTAAACGCAATAAAAATTTGTAAGAAATCGAATATTGAAGTGGAACTCTGATTTAAATTTGTGTGTTTTCATGTGACGTCACACATCGTCACAAATAAAGGTGCGTAACGTCATTTATGGACGGACCTTATAGCATTAACATATTTTCCGGTGGGGGGGGCGGCAAATTTGGGTTCTGCCCCGGGCGGCACATACCCATGCTACGCCGCTGGATACTGCCTCTTTCATCTCCAGCCTTTTTAAATCCCTTATATTAACTTCGCGGCCGTCTCTCTCTGTCTTGGGCTCGGCGGGCGGGCGGGCGGAAAAAAAGAAGTCAAAAATGACCCACTTCCCATGATCCGATCGAACTGAAATTTGGCACACGGACCCGTCTGACCTAACAATGCATCGTATCAAAATTTCAGATCGATCGAACGTACCGTAATTAAATTAATGCATTTTTAGTTTATCCTTATATGAGGTATGTAATTTAAATTCACGGTTTGTTATTGTTTTTTTGCCACGTGAAATTTTGAGCTGACGCATTGAGGCGACCCAACGAAGCGACGGGCGCTTTTGTTTCACATTTTACGTGTCACTCTGAGCTCGGTCAAGCGAATCGGTGACCAGACTTTTCCCCTCTCCCCTACCCACCCCTCCCCCCACCCACCCCTCCCCCCACTAGGGTTATGTTGCAAAGTTGAGTTAAGACAGATTCAGTCTGTAAATGTTTGAAAATAATCAATACTGTTAGTTATGTCTCATATATAAGGGATTTATAGTCAAAAACTTTGTTTTTACGGGTTTGTTTTATTAAATCCCTTATATTAACTTCGCGGCCGTCTCTCTCTCTCTCTCTCTCTCTCTCTCTCTCTGTCTTGGGCTCGGGCGGGCGGGCGGAAAAACAGAAGTCAAAAATGACCCACTTTCCATGATCCGATCGAACTGAAATTTGGCACACGGACCCGTCTAACCTAACAATGCATCGTATCAAAATTTCAGATCGATCGAACGTACCGTAATTAAATTAATGCATTTTTAGTTTATCCTTATATGAGGTATGTAATTCAAAATTCACTGTTTGTTATTGTTTTTTTTCTGCCCAGTTCCACGTGAGTTTGAGTTGACGCCGACCGTCGTGTTGACGCCGACCGTCGTGCCGACACCCCCTCGCATCCCACCCCCATTTATTAAAGACAAGGGACATCACTCGGTGTCAGTCTGTAAATGTTTGAAAATAATCAATACTGTTAGTTATGTCTCTTATATAAGGGATTTATAGTCAAAAACTTTGTTTTTACGGGTTTGTTTTATTAAATCCCTTATATTAACTTCGCGGCCGTCTCTCTCTCTCTCTCTCTCTCTCTCATGGGCTCGGCGGGCGGAAAAACAGAAGTCAAAAATGACCCACTTCCCAATGATCCGATCGAACTGAAATTTGGCACACGGACCCGTCTTACCTAACAATGCATCGTATCAAAATTTCAGATCGATCGAACGTACCGTAATTAAATTAATGCATTTTTAGTTTATCCTTATATGAGGTATGTAATTTAAATTCACGATTTGTTATTGTTTTTTTGCCACGTGAAAGTTTGAGCATTGAGGCGACCCAACGAAACGACGGTGCGCTTTTGTTTACATTTTACGTGTCACTCTGAGCTCGGTCAAGCGAATCGGTGACCAGACTTTTCCCCTCTCCCCCTCCCACCCACCCCTCCCCCCTAGGGTTATGAAGCAAACTTGTGTTAAGACAGATTCAGTCTGTAAATGTTTGAAAATAATCAATACTGTTAGTTATGTCTCATATATAAGGGATTTATAGTCAAAAACTTTGTTTTTTACGGGTTTGTTTTATTAAATCCCTTATATTAACTTCGCGGCCGTCTCTCTCTCTCTCTGTCTTGGGCTCGGCGGGCGGGCGGAAAAACAGAAGTCAAAAATGACCCACTTCCCATGATCCGATCGAACTGAAATTTGGCACACGGACCCGTCTGACCTAACAATGCATCGTATCAAAATTTCAGATCGATCGAACGTACCGTAATTAAATTAATGCATTTTTAGTTTATCCTTATATGAGGTATGTAATTCAAATTCACGGTTTGTTATTGTTTTTTTTCCCACGTGAGTTTGAGTTGACGCCGACCGTCGTGTGACGCGACCGTCGTGCCGACACCCCCTCACGTCCCATCCCCCGTTAAAAGACAAGGGGACATCACTCGGTGTCAGTCTGTAAATATTGTGGCGTTGAAAATAATCAATACTGTTAATTATGTCTCATATATAAGGGATTTATAGTCAAAAACTTTGTTTTTACGGGTTTGTTTTATTAAATCCCTTATATTAACTTCGCGGCCGTCTCTCTCTCTCTCTGTCTTGGGCTCGGCGGGCGGAAAAACAGAAGTCAAAAATGACCCACTTCCCATGATCCGATCGAACTGAAATTTGGCACACGGACCCGTCTGACCTAACAATGCATCGTATCAAAATTTCAGATCGATCGAACGTACCGTAATTAAATTAATGCATTTTTAGTTTATCCTTATATGAGGTATGTAATTTAAATTCACATTTGTTATTGTTTTTTTTGCCACGTGAAATTTTGAGCTGACGCATTGAGGCGACCCAACGAAGCGACGGGCGCTTTTGTTTACATTTTACGTGTCACTCTGAGCTCGGTCAAGCGAATCGGTGACCAGACTTTTCCCCTCTCCCCCACCCACCCCTCCCCCCCACCCCTCCCCCCCACCCCTCCCCCCCACTAGGGTTATGATGCAAAGTTGAGTTATGACAGATTCAGTCTGTAAATGTTTGAAAATAATCAATACTGTTAGTTATGTCTCATATATAAGGGATTTATAGTCAAAAACTTTGTTTTTACGGGTTTGTTTTATTAAATCCCTTATATTAACTTCGCGGCCGTCTCTCTCTCTGTCTTGGGCTCGGCGGGCGGAAAAACAGAAGTCGAAAATGACCCACTTCCCATGATCCGATCGAACTGAAATTTGGCACACGGACCCGTCTGACCTAACAATGCATCGTATCAAAATTTCAGATCGATCGAACGTACCGTAATTAAATTAATGCATTTTTAGTTTATCCTTATATGAGGTATGTAATTTAAATTCACGGTTTGTTATTGTTTTTTTGCCACGTGAAATTTTGAGCTGACGCATTGAGGCGACCCAACGAAGCGACGGGCGCTTTTGTTTACATTTTACGTGTCACTCTGAGCTCGGTCAAGCGAATCGGTGACCAGACTTTTCCCCTCTCCCCCCCCACCCCTCCCCACCCACCCCTCCCCCCCCACTAGGGTTATGATGCAAAGTTGAGTTAAGACAGATTCAGTCTGTAAATGTTTGAAAATAATCAATACTGTTTGTTATGTCTCATATATAAGGGATTTATAGTCAAAAACTTTGTTTTTACGGGTTTGTTTTATTAAATCCCTTATATTAACTTCGCGGCCGTCTCTGTCGTCATCTCATGGGCTGGGCGGGCGGGCGGAAAAACAAAAGTCGAAAATGACCCACTTCCCAGTGATCCGATCGAACTGAAATTTGGCACACGGACCCGTCTAACCTAACAATGCATCGTATCAAAATTTCAGATCGATCGAACGTACCCGTAATTAAATTAATGCATTTTTAGTTTATCCTTATATGAGGTATGTAATTCAAATTCACGGTTTGTTATTGTTTTTTTCTTCCACGTGAGTTTGAGTTGACGCTTAGACGTCGACCGTCGTGCCGACACCCCCTCACGTCCCACCCCCATTTATTAAAGACAAGGGACATCACTCGGTGTCAGTCTGTCAATGTTTGTAGCGTTTGAAAATAATCAATACTGTTAGTTATGTCTCATATATAAGGGATTTATAGTCAAAAACTTTGTTTTTACGGGTTTGTTTTATTAAATCCTTTATATTAACTCGTGGTGTCTGCGGCCGACCGACCGACCGAACGTATTTCATTTTATTTCTTAATTTCTTTCTAGAAGGAAAAAAAAAGTGTCTTCTTTTTTCCTGACACAAAATTGTTTTGGGTGTCACCCCCTGATGGGTGTCACCCGGGGCTACGAACGCGACCCTATAAAAATAACACAAAAAAAATAATTACGAGTCATTTCGTCTCTTTTTTATTAAAAAAATTAACATTTACTTTAATTCATTTGGAACGGAATTGTTTTCTCATTTTAAAAAAAACAAAACTTTTATTTATGTCATTGACTGTTACATTTTTATAGCACTGTACGAATAGTAATTTACAGTATATTTTATTTTTTTTTAAATTTTCCGACTTACAGTGAAATTCGGATTACGACGTTTCTTAATTAAGAACAGATCGTAACCCGAGGACTCCCTGTACTCAGTCTTTCTATGTTGTCACAGACGGATGTATTACCGAGATGCGGAAATGGCATGGAAGCTTCCTTAACACTGCATTAACGGTTTAATATCTTTTCTTTTGGTCACATCTCAGTCAATCAATTAAACAGTTTCAAATGTCAAGGCACTAACTGAGATATATCCATCAGATTGGAAAAGGCATTCACTGATTAGTTTTTTTAGTTTTCACCAGTGCTTTTTTGTGACGGTACGCACCGGTACGGGGTACCGGCACCTTTTTCAATTTGGGAAAAAATTATTACTTTTCTTGTATTTTAACGTTTATTATTATTGGTTAATTATAAAATAAAATTGTTTTAGACATTTGGTATCTCTGCAGTTGTGGTTTAGCTTGCATCGATGTGCGAACTGGTAGTTAAAAGTTAGGCAATCCATCACTGAGTACCGGCACCTATACAAAAAAAAGCACTGGTTTAATTTTCACTATGGCTGGGATGATTACGGCACATATAAATACTATTTTGGTGACAAGTTTTCCAAAAGTTAATATTAATTTGTAAATAAACCTTTCATAATTCGGAAATAAAATGAAAAAAAAACTTTATTAAAAAGATGAGGCCCAGCTGCAGTGAGGATGTAGAATCTCGCATGAAAAAGCAGAAAATAATTTTTTAGTCACAAACTAAGTGGTCACACAGGGGGACTCAGAACTTTAGTGTTAGTTGATCAAATTGTATATCTCTCACCTTGGGCGTAGGGAAGGGGGGCAAGGGGGGCATTAGCCCCCCCCCCATACATTTGAGAAAAAAAAGTCATACAAATGTCATAAAAATTTTACAATAAAACTGAACTAAATTTCCTGAAAGTTTATTACATGGAAGACAGTTTACATTTATCAAACATAAAACAGAATTATATCTGCAAGTAGAGCTGATTACATTACTGATTGTTCTAAATATTCCAGTTGTTTAACAATTTCTGTAACATTTTCAGCAAAAATCCGCAAGCTTTTATATTTATGTGACCATCTAGTTTCACATAGCAAAGGAACATTTAGAATACATTTTCTTTGCTGATTACTTTCTCGGAAAAAGACTATAATTGACTTAATTGTTCCTATTGTGTTTCGTACAACATTCACATTATTTAAATCGTTCACAACAAGATTTAGTTTATGTGAACTGCAATGTACAAATGCTGCTTTTGGGTATTTTTTTCCTTCGAATTATTGCTTGGACTCCTCCTTCTTTACCTGCCATTGTAGAGCATCCGTAGTGTCCTTGACCAACAAGCTTTGTCATATTTAATCAAAATTCTAATGAATTAGTAATGATGGTGTTGGTTAAACCTTCAGCTGTTCTATTGACAATTCGAATATAACCCATGAATTCTTCTGTGACCATCATTTTCCCATTTTGTTCTTTGACAAATCTAACACCAAGTGACATCTGCTCAATGCCTGAAATGTCATTTGTTTCGTCGGCAAGTATAGAAAATGCAACTGAATTATTTGCTTCACGAACAATGTCTTCACGCAAGAGAGACCCACAAATTTCGATTATAGTGTTTTGCGTAGTTGCCGAGATACACTCAGCGGTTACCCGTCAAAACGGCCCCAGACAAAATGGCCCCGACATAACGGCCCCGGTCAAAACGGCCCCAGACAAATTGTTAACATTTGTTTTAAAAAACATTATTTTTTTTTGCATTTTAAGCTTTCGTCAACTTTTTCACCCTTAAAAAAGTGGTAAAATTGTAAAATTATTTCTTGTGATGTTATTATATTGTTTCTTGTCAACAAACAACCGTTATTGGTACCATTTCGCGTAAAGGCTATTAAATTCACTTTTGTGGTGTTATTATTATTGTTTATTGTTAGCTAAACCTGACACTGAATAGGTGAGTAAAAATACGAATATATTTGATTGTAAATTTTACTATTAGTCCATCTATTAGTCCAGGGCCGTTTTGTCGGGGCCGTTATGTCGGAGCCCAATTGTCGGGGCCGTTTTGTCCGGGGCCGTTTTGTCGGTGAACCATACTCAGCACTACAAGAACCAATTGACAAACGATTACCAAGAACTTCATCTCCAGATTCAACACGAAACTCTAACAGTTCATACAAATTACCATAATTTGATTCTGTTCCACGAAGTGCTAAAACATGCATGCAGCAAAATAGGATTGTAGAAATGATGGGACCCAGTTTGTTGCGATTTTCTTGAATTATAATTTGTCTTCTAAATGATGAGTCCAACTGCTCATCTATAGAAACTGCGTTGGTTTCCAATAAAGCAAATAAAATTGCTTGCATCTTCATGAGAACCTTTGTGCCATAATGTGCTTTGCAGGTTGCTACGTGCATCTTCGTTGAAATCTTTATATTTTGTATATGGTTTGATGACAAATACCCACTGAACTCATAGAATTACTTTTTGCAGAAACAACACGCAATATTTGCAAAAGGCACCTATTAACATTTGAGAGTATACAAGCCACGGCGAAAGTCTGATAACTTAGTGATAACCATGCATATCTAAAAACTAAAAACTCTGTTTCCCTCACTATCAGCTATAAAATCATAATTTTTATCAAGGGTCCAACAATCACGAATCAGCTGCAATTTCAACTTATTTGAAAGGTCGTATGTCCAGACATACCTTCCAATATCCAAGTTAGGAAATGAATAAGTGTCAAGGACAATCAAATTAGGCACAGTTGCTTCAGTTGTGTCTGGCTGTTGAACGTGTACTGTTGTCCTCAATGCCAATGATAAGTCAGATGCTGCAGACGCCCCAAAATCTTCCAATAACGGCATTTCAGAGTCCCGCGATTGGTCTACTTTTCGATTTTTTTTTAGCCTGTTAAAAAATTTCTGATATCCATCCTTGGTTATCCTGCAACTTCTACACGTCTTATCTTATCTTATCTGTTTACAGACGCTCCTTCTATACAGAAGATTATTGCGTCCTACGCTTATCTATGGTTTGTGTTTAGTCCTGCATTTTTATTAGAGATTTAAATGCTGATAAAGTGTTGGTTTTCCTGGTTTCTTCAGGCAACCCATTCCACGCCCGAATTCCAGACGGGAAGAAGGAAAACTTGTATGTGTTTGTTCTTGCATACGGAATAAGAAAGGTGTTTTTATCCTTATGTCTATCTGAGGGTTGTATTAAGTTATCTTTGTGTTGTATTTCTAAATTAGAATTAATTGCTTTATGTATGATTACTACTTTGCTTTTGGTTCTTCTATCCTCTAGTGTTTCAAGGTTTAATGATTTAACTAATGGTGTTATTCTTGTCAGTTTCGAATATTCTCCAGTAATGAATCTGGCAGCTCTTTTTTAAATTTGTTCTAGTTTATCAATATTTTCTTTGGTGGATGGGTCCCATACAGAAGATGCATATTCTAGTACAGGTCTCACCAAAGTGAGGTAGCATTTTAGTTTTATATCTCTATTACATTTGTTAAAGTTTCTTTTTATAAAGCCTAAGGTTTTGTTTGATTTTTTAATAACTTCATTGACATGGGGATTCCATGATAGTTTCTCATTTATTAAGACTCCTAAGTATTTTGCATCTTTAGTTTGGGTCAGTTCTTTTCCATGAATGTAATATTTTGAATTTATTTGTTTCTTTTCACGTATATTATATCACAGCAAAATTCAATTTTCTCGTGAGAACTTAAGTTTTTAATTTATTAAATGCATTCATAAATGTTGCATTTTAGCTATTACAGCACTGATTTGTAAGTCTTATTAATTTCTAAGGCTTTTTTTTTAACCCTTATTTTATACTGAACTTGAATTTAATTGAAAATTGTACCTGTATGGCATTGTCAGTTAAAATAAAAAAGTGCCCCCCCCCCTGGAAAATCCCACAATCGATCTTATCTTATCTTATCTGTTTACAGACGCTCCTTCTATACAGAAGATTATTGCGTTCTACGCTTATCTATGGTTTGTGTTTAGTCCTGCATTTTTATTAGAGATTTAAATGTTGATTTAAGTGTTGGTTTTCCTGGATTCTTCATGCAACCCATTCCACGCCCGGATTCCAGACGGGAAGAAGGAACATGTGTATGTTTTTGTTCTTGCATACGGAATAAGAAAGGTGTTTTTATCCTTATGTCTATCTGAGGGTTGTATTATCTTATCTTATCTATACAGACGCTCCTTCTATGCAGAAGATGGTTGCGTCCACAGACCATGACAGATGAACTGTTTGGCAAGTGATGCAGCGTTCACAGGCCACGGCTTTGTGGGTTCCACGCATTACCCAGCCGCCTAACTACATGTAGTTAGGTACCCATTCGGTGCGACTGTGTGTATAATACTGTTGGGGGGTGGGGATACTGCAGGTGGCTCTTTGTCTCACTTTGTAGCAACTTATCTTATTTGAGGTTACAGCCATGGAGCTTTGTCAGCATTTAGGAATCGCCACTGAATAATCATTTTATTTAATCAACCGTTTCAAAATTGATTTTAAAAAAAAATATATATATATTTTACATATACGCGCTTTCTAAACAGAAGATACTTTCGTCCTAGAACTAGTCATACATGATTCACCTTTATCATGAATTTTTAAATTAAAAAATATAATACAAACTTTAATAGAAACTTTATTATTTACGTAATGTTTTAGGAAAGAGTTAGAGAAGAGTGCAAATAAATGTACCTTATAAAAACATACTTTTATATTCTCTTCTAATCCAATTTTTCTATTCATGACATCATATCTTTCAAAATGGCGGAAGAAATACCCAAACAATCGGGTTTCTATGAAGAAAAATCATGAATTTATTGAGAACGCGAAGTATAAATATTTTTTCTCTTGAAGTATGTTAATTGGAAAAATTTTTTTGACATTCGTCACGCTTTTTATTCATATGATATTGTGTACATTACATTGGGTTAAAATAGTTAAAAGCGGATTTCTTTGTGACTTTGTGGTTGAAATAAATTTAATTAATTAAGATTAAGAATTAAGCTTAAAGTAAGTACTTAAATTAATAAACTTAAGTGCCTTGCCTTAACTTAGACTGGGCTTAACTTAACGCCTTAAGTTTAAGACTTAAAAAAAAAGAGACTAAGTCCTAGGTCTAAGTCAAAGTTTAAGATAAAAATATTATCCTAACGCTAATATTAATAATTAATATTAAGGTAATCCCTTATTTTAGCGCATTTTAAATTTACTTTTACTAATTAAAACACTTAAATCAGAAATGCTTTACAATTAGTTTTTTGTGTGTTTTGTTGAGTTTAAAGGGTTTTTAACTTCAATAAAGGTTTTTAAAATCAGTCTTCCAACAACAATGGTGCCGTAAGTCACAGGAGATAGTGAAATATACACATTTTTATTTCGTAAAAATCGTAAAATAGTACTTTTATTTCAATAAAAAAATAGATTTCATAATAATAATTAATGAGGTAAGTTTAAAAAAATGTTTTTTTTGATGACTTGAAATATAAAATGCGTTAAAATAAGGGATTACCAACCAAATATTAATATATAATTTCTTATTTTATACAAATATAATATTTGTGTTAATTCTAGGTTTCCCAAGTACAAACTTTATGATTAGACTAAGTATTACATTTATTCCAGACATTTATTTTCTTTTTATCTTTATTATTAAAACTAAAATGGTTTAGTTTAGGGTATTCTTACGTTCAAAATATTTTCCTTATTAAAATTAAAATAAGTCTTTCTTATTTTCACATATGGTTCTAATATTTCTCTAAAATTAAAACTAATTAATTAAATGTTTTGAAATTTTATGTTTTTATTATAATTTTGAATCTTTTTTTTAGTGTGCTTGTGTATATGAACTGCCTTCATTATGAATAAGTACACCCGGGTGCGACAGATTGGGGAGGGAGCTTTTGGTAAAGCTATTCTGGTCAAAAGAAAAGACTCTGCAAGGCAATTTGTAATTAAGGAAATAAATATAACAAAGGTAACAATTTTGTTAGAAAATAAGTGACAATATTATGCATAATTTATTAGGATAACATTATATCTCATTCTTGTAGGTTTTACATTATTTGATAATCTTTTCAAGTACATTATAGAAATTCACACACGCTGCTGCAATAAATTCAATCCTGGTCAAAAGGAATCTATTTTCCCCAAGGTCAATTCAAATGACATGTCTTTGTCCTAAAATTAGCAATCTGTAGGCAAAGTAAACATGAAATCTTAACAAGGTCTTAAAAGTATTGACATAAACTTCAAATTGAAATTAAAGTAATTGACTCTAATTTTTTTTTAAATGCTCAAATTATATATATGCACTTGAGGAAAAGTTTGAATGATCACTGGGAGAATACCCTGGAAATAATTATTAAAATTAATCTGATCATTATTAGTATAATTTGCAAGAAGACAAGTATTTCTTTCTTGCACTTATGATCTTTGAGCACATAGTAAAATAAAGTTGCACAGCAAAATAATGAGATAGGAAAGGAAGTTATAACCGTTTATTACCATTCACTTCACAGCCATATCATGTAGATAATTTATTACATAAAATTAAAATGGTTTGTGATTTATTTAGAAAATTTAATTGCAATGCCGATTTTTACAATGTATATTTAAAACACATGTTTTTAAAATTTTTCAAACTTCTCCAGAAACTTTAAAGAAGGCAAAGTTTGCATGTATTCAAAACTTCAAACATTGAATGAAAAGTTTATTATTTGTCCTAATACAGAAATAATGTATATTTTAAAAATAATCCCTAATGTTAGTTTCCATAAAACAAAATATATATTAGCTTGATTATAAGTGTAATTTTTAAAAACAAAAATGTTATATGCTTAAGTCAAAATACCTGTTCAGCTTGATTTACTTTTAAGAATTAATTACTTTCATGAACCATTTTTTATGTTTTAGATGAGTCCTAAAGAGCGTGAGGAATCTAGAAAAGAGGTAATCTTTTTTTATAATTTTGAAAATTTTAATAATGTAATAGCATATAATCAATAGATCGCGAAAGATCAAATTTTGTATTATATATTATTTCATTTTCCTCAAGAAAATTGTGAAATAAATTTAAAAACCTTACATAAATAAAATCTACTGCAAAAAGTAAAGTAACTTTTAACTGCCATCCCCCAAACAATGTATGTTTTTTAAACAAAATGAATGTTTTAAAAACTTTTAAAGTAAAGTGATCTACACAATTAAGGTTTGGTCTTTTCACACATGACAGTGTAAAAATTTTAGCTATTTATATATATATCGGTCATAATAATTTAAAAAAAAGAGAAATAATTTAAGTTAGATAAAATATTCAGAGTAATTAAAAATTCCTTTGTTATAAATTACAGGTAGCAGTCCTAGCTCAGCTGAAACACCCAAACATTGTTTATTATATTGAATCTTTTGAAGGTATGTTACTGTTATACAGGTTATAGAATTTATTAAGCTATAATATTTATTCACACTCATCATTTAAAGTCAATTATATTGGTTAAAATAACGAAATAAAAACAAGTTTGTAGTTTAAAAAAAAATTGATGTGTTTTTTATTCATGCAACATTTTCTTTTCAGAAAAGGGAAGCCTGTATATTGTAATGAATTTTTGTGCTGGAGGTAATTTTGTTATGTTCAATTTAGTAAATTCAGCTTGATAATTAGGGTATACTGCATTCCATTTACATCTTATCGTATACATTCTATTTACAATGCCAGGTACACTCCAACTTAACCTGAGATATTCTAAAACATTTCTTTTTATTCTAACAATCCTCATTGTGAATCCATTTTACTCTATCAAGTAGCCACTCTCTAAAAATAAATACATTTACAGGTGATCTGTATGGTAAGATAAATGAGAGACGAGGTGTTCCATTTCAAGAGGAACAGGTAACAATCAAACTTGTCTCGTTTGTGTCTCATTTTTTTCCAGTCTCAGCACTTTTCAGAATTTTAAAGCTGGAAAGATTTTAGATGTGCTTGTTGAAATGTTGTAATATTGCAAATATTTCTTTAAAAATGCGTGAACTCATTTTACATGGGTTTCATTCAAATGCTCCTATAAATAAATAAATGAACTTGATGATAATGTATTTTAATTAAATGTAGTCATGATCTCCAAATTATCTCCAATTTACAAAAGATGACTTGCTTTTTTTAAACAGACAACACACACATTCAACTCATAAACTACCTCCAAATAGCACCACTCAACTCTGATTGACTCTTGACACCAGACACACTACTGTCCCACCAAATATCTTCATGTCACACCATATAAACAACTGTATTGACCTTCATTCTTTATCCTATCACATTCCAAACTATTTGAACTCACATCTTATTGCAAATTATAATAATAATTGCTTTTTTGGTAAAAAAAATGAGTTCGCTTTGAAACTTAACAGAAAATAAGCACCAAAACAATAAATCAAAAGTAACCAATGTGTAAATACTTATTGCTTTAGGTAGAAAAAAAAAGAAGTGTTTTCAAGAAATTCTTATTAAAAAAAAACTTGTAACATTATATCAATGAATCAGATTTTGGACTGGTTTGTACAGCTGTGTCTTGCAGTAAAACACATTCATGACAGGAAAATTTTACACAGGGACATTAAGTCACAGGTCAGTCAGTGTTTACAAATAAACTTTGAGTTCAATCTTGTCTACACTTCACACAGGTGAGTTTTACCATCTTGAGTTAGTCGCAGAATATTTAAATTGTCACATTAAATAGTTTTTGAAATTAAAAAAAAACAGTAAAAAAACAAAGTTTTTGACTATAAATCCTTTATATTATATCGTACTACAAGACAATCCAAAAATCCAAAATTTTAGTTATGTCTCTTAAAACATGTTTAATATAATGAGCACCGATCGGGAATATATTTTTAAAAAGTATCGTCAATATAATATGCACCGCACCACGGGACAGGAAAATATTAAAAAGGTTGTTCAATATAATACGCGCCGCGACACTCTAGCACAAAAATTAACATGCTACATAGAGATAAATAGAGATAATCTAAAAATTAATGAATTTTATTACAATACATTCGATCGATCTGAAAATTTGATAGATCATTTTTATCATCGGCACGAGTCTGCCTGCAAAATTTCAGCTCGCTAGCATATGAGGAAGTGGGTTAAAAATCTTTCCAAAGTTTTTTCGCCATTCAAGACATCAATCAAGCAAGCAGACGCCACGAGTTAATATCATAAAGGATTTAAAAATGAGAAGAGTTTTTTAAAATTATAACTTGCATTCATTATGTTTATTGTATTGAAAATCACATGCCATTTTACTTAACTAAATTTGTTTCAAAGTTTTGTAAGAAAATTTTCTAATATTTTTATTTATTGTCGTAATACTTTTTACTAATGAAAAATCTTTTACAGAATATTTTCTTAACAAACTCTGGAACTGTACAGTTGGGAGATTTTGGAATAGCAAAAGTCTTAAACTCGTAAGTGAAGAATATTTTAAAAACTGAATGTTGAAATATTTTAATTAAATTTAAATTTCTAGTTCAAATTTTAAAATGTCAGCTTCTGCATTCTTTTGTAGATTTTTGATAATAAATTATAATAATTGTGTGGTTTTTTTTTACTGTCCAAAAGTAAAAAAAAATCATCACGTAGTTTTCTGTTGCTTTATCTGTTTGGAACTTCAAGAGTCTGAATACTTCTTGATAGCCAAATTTAACCGTGTTGAATATTTTTTACATTCCTAAATACGCTACAGCAAAATATGAGCAGGAAGACTGTTAAAAATATTTTTTTTATGCCCATTTATAGTTTTGTTTGTTGATTCTATGTTTTGCCATTAAACAGCACAGCTCAACTGGCTCACACATGCATAGGAACACCCTATTACCTTTCACCTGAAATTGTTGAAAATATGCCTTACAATAATAAAAGGTACTGTATTTTCTCTTCTGAATCTTTGTAAGAAAATGATTAACATTGCAATTAATTTAGAGAGATAACCCATTTTAAATGAGCATGCTTTTTTTTTACCTATATGCCCCCTTGAATTTCAAAAAAAGGATTTAATGTCAAACACAGCACATTAGAGGATTGTTAAAATTGTTATTTTATAGTTTAAGAACCCCAATGAAAATCTGTAGACATTTGGCTTAACATTTGAACATTGAAAATCAATTCTATCAAATATAAAAACAACAGCAAATGTATTTGTTGCAATGCTTTCAGTGGTCCAACCATAGGGTAATTTTTGTTGAAATGGAATCAGACTAAAGAAAGTGAATGAATGTTATTTTACGCTTCTAATGATAACATTTGGATGCTTATTTATTTTTTCAGTGATATTTGGTCAATGGGTTGTGTATTGTATGAACTGACTACACTCAAACATGCGGTAAGTTATTTTAATAGTTAAATGTAAATTGTTTCATTTCTGTACTTTCTGCTGCATGATTTCAATTCAGAATTTTAAAAAATATAGACCTTAGGCCTTAGGGACCAAATAGCTGATATGTACTTGAACTAATAATAAAACCTTTCTAAAAATTTCTAAAATTTATTTCTTAAAAAATTCAGTTTGTATAGGAATTTAACAGGAGCCTTTTGTATTGTGATTTAATTTTTTTTTCCAGTTTGAAGCAGGCAACATGAAAAATTTGGTCTTGAAAATAATAAGGTTAGTGCAAGAGGACAACTTAATATAGTGATGATATATACCACAAGGATCACAATTGTCACATTTTAAGAAAATTAACAATTGTTTGTTTGTTAACATGTTATCCTATCTATGCTGATTATCTTACCATTGTCTTTCCAACAGAGGTAGTTATCCCCCTATATCACCACAGTTCAGCTATGATCTTAGAGGTTTGATTGCTCAACTTTTCAAGAGGAATCCAAGGTATTTGATTTTAAAACCTATTTCTAAGAGCAAGGTTTAATCAAGGTGGTAACTATTTGTGTAAGTTAACCAATAAAAAAAAACAATGCCTAAAACAGCCCATTCTCTTCTTGTATCCTGTGAGACCTCTGAAAAATGATTGTGAATGAATATTTATCTTTAGAACATTGAAGATTGGTGTATTTTAGGTTTAATGTTTGCTCTGAAAATAAACTAAAATTGTGTTTTAATCCTTACAGAGATCGACCGACAGTAAATGCAATTTTAAAGAAAAACTTTATCATGCAAAGAGTTCGAAAGTTTCTTTCAGCTCAAGTATGTTATAAATACTTTTATTAATTTTTAGTCTAAGTCCTTTTATTAATGTGTATTTCAAGTCCTATCCACATATTTAAATAATTTAATCACAAATGTTATCACATACTAGGCATCTGTGGTCTGTCACTTGACAACAAAATTTATTTGTTCTTGTTTGTCATGTAGGACATAGAAGAAGAATTTAGCCACACAGTCATGCATGGACACAAAATAGCTAAAGCCCTGCCACCTGCCCCCAAACCCTCCTCAGGTGAGTGACTTAACGTTGGGTGTGGCAGTAGAACTACCGACACTGTAACATGTAAAGATAATCCTTTGAAATCAACAAAACATAATACTTTTTTTTTCTCTCTAAGATCCAAGTAAGAGAGTGAACTCAAGCCCTCGGCCGGGCTCAGCAAACAAGAAATACGATCCAGCTGCCGTCTACGGAGCTCCTCTCAGCTCATCAAAAAACAGGTAATCTCAAAAGTAACGAAACTCTTTTTGAATATTTGATTGCGTTAAGCAATAAAAAATATCTTTGATCTCCTCAGCTCATATCAGTAGTATTGTCTGTATCTAGGGCGGGTACTGATTAAAAAATTTCTTTCGATTAATTGGGAATACATTTTATCGATTAATAGATTTATTCTGATTTATTATATTTTTATAACGCATATATAATCCCGTTAAGTCACAATTCATTACTTCAAGGAAATCGGTTAAGTTGCGGTAATTCCATGGCTCCCAAATTTTGTGACGTAACACAGCAAATTCGTTCTGTTATGAAATAAAAAAGGAAGAAAAACCTTTTTGTTTATGTATGCACGTCTAAATAAATAATAATAATACGACGGAAAAGAATGTAAGTAAAAAAAAATATATTAATAAATTGGGGGGAAAAATATTAGAAATATCTTAAATTTTAATATAATTTTAATCTATCAAATTAGTTTTAATCGGTTAAATTTTTTAATGATTAATCGATAAATATTGATTAATAATTTCTGCGGCCCTATCTGTATCTTAATGGATTTTACCAATAAATTGTGTTCAATGTGAGTCAGCCAATGGTCATGTACCCTGGCTTTTTATGTTTTTAAACTGTGATTTGATGATTAGAACTGTTATTAACAAATACTTTTAACTGTTCACGGTTGTCATTACAGGATGTCAGGTGAGAAGAAAAGGCCAAGCACTCCTGGACGACAAGCCCCTGTGCCTGGTCAAGTGGTGAGTGTGATTAGCTACTAGAGATCTGTTCAACTTTTCAGTTTGTGGAACGGAGAAATGTAGTTACATCTCAACTTATCAATGGCCGTTGTTTGAGGTATCATCATCTGTGGTGCTGCAGCCCATGTAAGCGCCCTGGACTGCTCAACCACACTTATCCAGTGAGACCCGTCAATGGCCTTGTACCCCATAATTACTCCCTCTTGGTCTTGGCCAACCAGTAAGCTGCCTGCCTCTAGGTTTGAGTCTGTAAATTAGTCTTGCTGCCCTACAGACTGGCATCCCGTCAAGATGATGTGTAAATTAGTCTTGCTGCCCTACAGACTGGCATCCCGTCAAGATGATGTGTAAATTAGTCTTGCTGCCCTACAGACTGGCATCCCGTCAAGATGATGTGTAAATTAGTCTTGCTGCCCTACAGACTGGCATCCCGTCAAGATGATGTGTAAATTAGTCTTGCTGCCCTACAGACTGGCATCCCGTCAAGATGATGTGTAAATTAGTCTTGCTGCCCTACAGACTGGCATCCCGTCAAGATGATGTGTAAATTAGTCTTGCTGCCCTACAGACTGGCATCCCGTCAAGATGATGTGTAAATTAGTCTTGCTGCCCTACAGACTGGCATCCCGTCAAGATGATGTGTAAATTAGTCTTGCTGCCCTACAGACTGGCATCCCGTCAAGATGATGTGTAAATTAGTCTTGCTGCCCTACAGACTGGCATCCCGTCAAGATGATGTGTAAATTAGTCTTGCTGCCCTACAGACTGGCATCCCGTCAAGATGATGTGTAAATTAGTCTTGCTGCCCTACAGACTGGCATCCCGTCAAGATGATGTGTAAATTAGTCTTGCTGCCCTACAGACTGGCATCCCGTCAAGATGATGTGTAAATTAGTCTTGCTGCCCTACAGACTGGCATCCCGTCAAGATGATGTGTATGATTCGAGTTTAACTCTGATCACTTGAGATGTGTACAAAAGTTTTAAACATTTTTTTTTACTTAAGAAGTGATTCCAACATTGTATCCAACTCTGTACAAATATGGGCAATTACATATAAATTTCAGGACTGGGAGAAAAAAAAGAAAGAAAGACAAGAACTGGAGGAGAAACGTCGAGCGGAGATGAGGAAGCGGGTGAGTGTGTCTGCTTTGTTTGTTGAGAGTAATCTAAATGCTGTGTAAAGATATGAGAATGTGGAGGATTTAGACCATCTCTTTCCTTGCATGCCACAAGTTACTTTATTGATTCAAAAGTTGATCTTTCACTTTATTTAGTGGAACTTTTTGAAAGGAAGCATTACAAGCCTCTCATGGCCCAACTCTTTGGCAAGAAATTTTGGAAGTTCCACTTATTTTTTTTATGAGGCTATGAAATGTGATGTTGAAATAACTTGTCATAATCCAATGGGAAAGGCAGCAACATGACAATGATTTTCTGTTTCTAAGACTGTACTCTGTACTATCATGCTAGTAATATTTAAGGATAGCCAAATAAGCAGAGACTCTGTTCTAAAAGAAAGCCTGCTTAACATCACAAGGATGAACTTGAGCAGTATGGTTGGGGAGAGACTTTCAGTGAACTGTTTATCAAAGTGATGACAAGATGCACTGGAGGAGTGAACTAATTAATTTTTTTTTCCAAAAAATAAATCTCATTGACAGGATCAAGAAGCCAATGAAAGGAGACACAGAGAGCTGATTGAGAAACAGAAGGTAAGAGTGGATGAGTGTTGAGGATATGATCAGTGTAAGAATGACATCACTAATACCTGCTTATTTAACCCTATAGCCTAGACTCCATAGCAAAGGAAAGGTTTCACAGATTTTGTCTGACAGGTGATGAGGATGAACAAGGCAAGAGAAGAGGGATGGAGGCATGTCATCGACCCCATGTCTGTTGATGAGGTATTGAACCATTGCACATAGCCCTGTAGCCCGCTGCACTCTTAGTGTCAGAATCGTACATTTTCAGTCCTGCTTTTTTAAAATTAAATTCATGGCTTGAGAAGTGACCTTTGGACAAAATTCTGAGATTATTTTTGCTTTGTATGCCGAATCTTTGGGTGAAAATGATCTTTTGTAGGAGTTTCTCATTAATATGTTTTATAAAAGAAAGATACTGATTCTTGTCTCAGAAGGTATTTTGTTTTATGTTTTATGAGTGATTTATCTAAAGACCTATTGAGTCAAAGCAGTTTTTAACTATTTGTATTGCAGAAATCAAAATGGAGTTTTAATTCATAATAAATTTACTGTTATGCAAAGAAATTTCATCTGTATTTAGAGGGACACAAATTATTGGTATATACTAATATTTATATTACAATAATATAATGTATAATAGATATAATAACATAATATAATAATAATATAATAATATTATATATAGTGTATAACAGTTATAATAATATAATATAATAAATATAATATAAATTAAAATAATATAATATAATATAACATAATTTGCTATGTATGTTCGTCCCGTCCATCCGTTTGTAACGCTACTAATTTTAGTAAGCAGCGCACCAAATTATTGCACCAAAAATAACTCTTTTCGTACGTCTGCATAAAATTTTCAATATGGAAATAAATGAATGAAATAAAAATATATATAATAAACGAAAGTTCTGTATTACATTATTTTTTATTCTGATGTATATTTTTTCAAAATTAATAGATTTCAGCTGAAATATATTTATTTGAAAACTTCTGTCATTTTTGATGAGTAATGCACTAGTATAATAATAATAGATATAATGTATAATAGATACAATAGATGTATAATAGAATCTATTTAAGAATAATAGAATAACAAAGTAGTTGTGTTAGAATTACATTGTGCATTGATTACATGCGCAAATGCTTTTGTCCTATTTAATATTATGGTATGAATTTGAGTGAAAGGTCCAAATAAAAGTTAGTAAGCACTTGACTTTTACCAAGAAAAAAAACAACATATTTGTGCATGCCTCTTGTAGGTATGAGGATCATGCAGTCTGAGTCTCCTAGTTTCATTTAATGGTTGTAGTTGAGGTTGTTTAGGGTTCTGTAGGTGGCTGGTGGGTTCTGTAGGGGGCTGGTGGGTTCTGTAGGTGGCTGGTGGGTTCTGTAGGGGGCTGGTGGGTTCTGTAGGGGGCTGGTGGGTTCTGTAGGTGGCTGGTGGGTTCTGTAGGGGGCTGGTGGGTTCTGTAGGGGGCTGGTGGGTTCTGTAGGGGGCTGGTGGGTTCTGTAGGTGGCTGGTGGGTTCTGTAGGGGGCTGGTGGGTTCTGTAGGTGGCTGGTGGGTTCTGTAGGTGGCTGGTGGGTTCTGTAGGGGGCTGGTGGGTTCTGTAGGTGGCTGGTGGGTTCTGTAGGGGGCTGGTGGGTTCTGTAGGGGGCTGGTGGGTTCTGTAGGTGGCTGGTGGGTTCTATAGGGGGCTGGTAGGTTCTGTAGGTGGCTGGTGGGTTCTGTAGGTGGCAAGTGGGGTCCTTAGGTGGCTGGTGGGTTCTGTAGGTGGCTGGTGGGTTCTGTAGGGGGCTGGTGGGTTCTGTAGGGGGCTGGTGGGTTCTGTAGGGGGCTGGTGGGTTCTGTAGGGGGCTGGTGGGTTCTGTAGGGGGCTGGTGGGTTCTGTAGGGGGCTGGTGGGTTCTGTAGGGGGCTGGTGGGTTCTGTAGGTGGCTGGTGGGTTCTGTAGGTGGCTGGTGGGTTCTGTAGGTGACAAGTGGAGTCCTTAGGTGGCTGGTGGGTTCTGTAGGTGGCAAGTGGGGTCCTTAGGTGGCTGGTGGGTTCTGTAGGTGACAAGTGGGGTCCTTAGGTGGCTGGTGGGTTCTGTAGGTGGCAAGTGGGGTCCTTAGGTGGCTGGTGGGTTCTGTAGGTGACAAGTGGGGTCCTTAGGTGGCTGGTGGGTTCTGTAGGTGGCTGGTGGGTTCTGTAGGTGGCTGGTGGGTTCTGTAGGTGGCTGGTGGGTTCTGTAGGTGGCTGGTGGGTTCTGTAGGTGGCTGGTGGGTTCTGTAGGTGACAAGTGGGGTCCTTAGGTGGCTGGTGGGTTCTGTAGGTGACAAGTGGGGTCCTTAGGTGGCTGGTGGGTTCTGTAGGTGACAAGTAGGGTCCTTAGGTGGCTGGTGGGTTCTGTAGGTGACAAGTGGGGTCCTTAGGTGGCTGGTGGGGAATGTAGGTGTGGAGATTCAAGGTGAAGTCTCACACAGATGCTGGTGGAGTGAATTCTGATTGGCTGGATAAAAATGTAGGACAAGTGTCCCCATGGATAGAATACGATTAGGAGTTTCCTTGCAATAACCTGTTTACATTTGGTCATCCACTTTCAGAATAACCGAGCCCAGACACCAAACAACAATCGCCCATTGCCAGTTCCAAAAATCAATGTAAGTTTATTAATGAAGCAATGAATTCTGTCAAACCCCCCTTTTTTATTGCTTTTTTAAAATATCAGCAACCAATTTCTTGAGCCAGAAAAGATAAGACTGCATAAGTCTATTATTGTGTTATAGATTTATGTACTTTATCACTATAAGATAGTTTTGTCATGTTCAGGAAGTGTATTTTCTTTGATTTGTTTAAATGTATGTATTAAATATTGACCATTGCTTATACCATTTGACCAGAATGAGAACAGAAACAGGGGAGACTACGAGGCTTACAATCAGTTCCTTGGCAGACTCCATCAAGAAAGAGAAACTCCATCCCCTCCAGGCAGAAACCCTAATCATATAGATGGTGTGTAATACATTATTGATGTTAGTTTGCATAAATACTGGTGCTTTAACCATCATCCGTGTCATGAATTTAATTAGTATATTCTCTTCCATTCATAGAAGGTAACATGGGCTTTAAAAATTATTTTTTTAAAACTGCATACTTAGTTATTTTTTTTTACAAATAGACTTTCTCAATCAATATTCTCCACTAAAATTAATTCTGGTAATGGGAAGTTTTAAATTTTATTTTATGTATTAATAAAATGCCATATAATTAAAATGCATTGAAAACTTACTAAACTTTCACTCTCAACAGTTGTGCACATGGCAGTACCCAGGCCTCTCCCTGCAGGACATCAGCAGAGGCCCCCAATTCAGCAACAGTTTAACATGGGGCCCCTGGGTGTACCTATAGCAATGGGGCCACCAGGTGTGCCGGCTGCCATTGACCAGGCTGGCCGAGACAGGTATAGCTACAATATGTAAGTTTCAAATAGTTCTGAAACTGCATATTTATAGCTTTTAATAATTTTTTCAAAGACCACAAAGTCAACTGCTTCTTATTTATGAGCTCTTTGTAACTGCCTCGAGCGCACCACCTACTGCAGGTAATTTCTTCAAAAGTAATGGAGGACAGTTCCTTTGAATCTTTAAGAATAATTTTTAAATAACTTTTCCAGGACTTTGTAATTTTAAACCATAGTTTTCTTTTGAGGTTTTAAAAATCAGAAATGAGTTGACATCATTGTTTCATATACTTAAAACATGTGTAGAAATAGTTGACATTTTGGTCATTTATTAACACTGCTAAGAGTTGGCTGATCTTTAATCTTTATGAAACAAAATTGATTTTAATGGTAACACTGAAATGTGATGTATTGTTTGGTGGATTAGTAATGGGAAGTTATATTTGCTATAACTAACTTGGTGATGGAGCACATTTGCATTACACACAAGGATATCACAATAGGAAATGACAATGAGTGTTGTGTGGCAATTTTATGATGATTTTTGCTAATTAGTATATTAACTTGCTTATAGTATAAATTTAGACAGTTTTTTTTGGTGTGATTAATTAATAAATTGAATGGTTTGATGCTAAAAAACTAGTTAACCAACTGCTTAAAAATGTTTAAGATGATTCTAGTGCCTTAAAATATGATTTTAGTAACTTTATGCACAAAACATATATGTTGCAAAAATGTGTGGATATCTATGAGCACTTATATGTTTTTTATTTAAAATAATGGTGTTTCTGGTGATTTAACATTCAAGAATCGTTTTCATCATCTTTTATGATTCTCATAATTTTTTAGAAAATGAATGTATTGAAATATTTTTCATATATTCCACAAAAAAAAAGTTGTAATGGTTTCTTTAATTACATTATTATTACTTACAAACTCATTTTTTAAATTGAAATTTTCCTACTTCTCAGTGTGATAAACCACATAAACATATGTTAGTGTACCCCTATACAAAAATTGAATTTCATTAAATCATTGGTAAATTCTATAGACCAACGGTGGCCAAACCGCGGCTCGCGAGCCGCATGCGGCTCTTCTGTGTCCACACTGCGGCCCGCGTACTATTTTATGAAAGATGTGTTACAAAGATTACTGGAAGATATCCAAGCCAGCTTTGATGACCCATAGTGCTTCAATGCGGCTCTCAACAAATTTTGCCATATTTTAAAATGGCTCTCAGTTGCTACAGGTCTGACCACCCCTGCTATAGACTGTTTTAGTAGAGTTCCTGAGGGAACACATAAACTCTCCACTGAACTACTTTTTGTTTCTTAGGCAACTGGGAGCCCAGGCGGCTCAGAGAGCCAGAGTTGTGGAGGATTACATGCAGAGGAAACGGATGGCAGACTTGAACAAAATGAGGGCACAGAATGACTTGTATGGAATGGTAAGGGGAGAGCATTTCAAGGGTCCTTTTAATAATTGACATGCTTAAGGGAGATTTTAATTTTTTTGTAAAAAATTTGGCTTTCAGTTTAAGAAATCTCTACCAGATATGGATATTTTTACCAGAACTTGCCTTCACTTACTGTCATCTTAGAAAAACGCTAGACATATAACTAATGACATAGTAATCTGAAAGACACTGTATTGAACACTTGCTTAAATAAAAACTATGGGTTAGACTGCAGTCAGGCTGGTTAAAGGAAATTTATAAACTTATTGTACTTATGAATTTGAATTAAGGACATTAAAATAATTGTCAGCAAGATTTCTTTAGTGAGTAACACAAGTATAAAAATACTAAACTAAAACTTAACTAAAATTATCTGAGAGGACATCCAGATAAATCTCTTTCTTTATCCTGTATTCAGTACCGACCATCTTCTGCTGACAGACGAACTCCAGTTCCAGCTCCTAGTAAGTTGTACAAAATTGCTGTCTCAACCTGTCTGCTGCTTCGTGTGTCTGTTGTTGCTAATCTGAATCTTCAACAATTATTAGATCATTGATTCTTCTGTTTTATTCCCACACTGGCTTAAAAAAGTGCATCATCATTTAAAGCATAATTCACAATGGTCATATTAAAAGAGAGAAACTATATAATATAGTCAATTATTTATTATATTTTTTTATTTAAAAAAAAATAATCACTGTTTCATTTTCAGGTTTTTAAAGTAATAATTTATTCAATTATTTTTTAAAAAAAGTTATTTAACAGGCGTTAAATTATTTAGTGTTTAACCTTTTCTCTTTAAAGATTTAGTCCGATCATTATTTTTCGCTAACTATCATGATACTTTTATGCTGAGCGGAAAGATACATTTTTTCAAATATTTAAATAACCTTTATTTTAATTTTTGTGTGTGTTAGGACTTATGTTGTTTGTGTATGATTAAAAATGTAAAAACAGATTCCTGTTATTACAATGCTTTTAATAAACATCAGTAAAGTTAGGTCTTTCAAAGTTTTAGATTGGAAACGTTTAAATTCTAGGAAGAGGTGCAAGCCCTGGACCTGGAAGAGGTGGTGGTGCAGGAGGAGGTGGTGGTGGTGGGATGCTGGGGCGAAACAGGGAGGAGCAGGTATGTGGATGATGGTACAAGTTTTGTTTGTTTGTTTGTTATTGAAAACGTTTTCCTTAAAACAGTTCATGGCAAGTATTTCATGATGTTAATGATATGGAGGTTTTTCATATCTAAACCATAAGCTTGTGGATACATGCTTATATGTTTGCCATAATCATTTTGATATTTTAACCTAGGAATACTTAGAGAAACTGCGTCAGATCAGAATTCAAAATATGAAGGATAGGAGAGCCATTCGAGGGGGAAATGTGGCTGAACATGCAGATAACAAGGTAAAGAATTTTATTTCCAGCTCACAACCTGTTCTTGCCATTTTGTTTAAAGATCACTTTTTAAATGGGGGGGGGGTATAAATGTAAGTGTGTTTGTGTGTCCAATAACCTTGTGGTCATAAGGGGTCTAATGTTTCCATTAGAACTTTTCTCGAGGGCTTGGGTAGACTTTGTGCCTCTCCAGGTCAGCGGAGGACTTTTTAGCAATAGTCACTCATCAACAATTTTTATTGTGTAAATGTAAGTACAAAATGGTAAATAATTTTATTGCATCATTTTTTTCCCCTTCTATTTCTTAGGCGTCTGAAGACTCTGAGGAACGAAAGAAAAAAGTGGAGGCTCTAAAAGTAAGACCTTTTAAACAGTTAATAATGTAGAGAGAGTTGTTTAGTATTTGATCATACATCGAGAAATTAAGCACAATAATAACAGGATTGTACACAACTTTATACTTTTTTAGGCAGCCATCTTTATTTTTATGTTTTCTCCTATTGGTCTGTTTTGATGGCAGGTGAAATGTTTTTTCTTAATCACAGTTACAGGCCGAGCAGTGGGCAGAGATGAAGAAAAAAGAACTTGAAAGACAACGGCAAGGCATTGTGCCAGTAAGCTTTGGTTTTCTTACAGAATGACAGAATTATTGGAAAAGCTTAATAAAGTGTTTTAGTTTGAATGAAGTCAGTGTTGACATATGCAGTCTGTGCTGAATGAAGTTAGTGTTGACACATGCCAGGTTTTTGTGCTGAATGAAGATTTAGGTACTGTGGTGAGGGATCATTAAAGGGGTCTTCTCATAGTTGCCTTTTTAAAAAAAATACAATATCTTGATGAAAAATAAGAAATATGTTGAGTGGGGATATTTTTTCTAACTGAGTTACTAACACACAGGATAGTAAGATAGATGTATGAATTTATCTGTAGCCCTGCAGGCGTTAGCGTGCTGGTGATTTTCCTGGTGTTGATTTATATTTTTAACTTTCCCCTCATTAGGAACTTAATTAACTGGGGAGTAATCATTATTTTTGTCAGACTCTGCTTTGTTGTAAAGTTATATACCATTTCTGTGCTGTTGCAGGTCAAACCTGCTACCCCAGTAGCCATGACTGGAGCTTTACAAGCAATAGGTGCCCTGGATGGTGCCCAAAATGCCCAGGCAGGATCACAAGGGTATGTACAACAGCCCTTTCTTTGATGTAAAACCTTGCTTTCCTTTATTTCAAACTTTAACATAGACATAATGTTATTTTGTAAAATATTGAATATTCTCAACATCATGAAGCTTCAATCATTTCAATGGACTAATTTTCTTTATTTGTTTTAGTCTAGAACAGAAAGGTATAGTTTGGAAACCATCAGAATTGTTAAACTAATTAAATTTTAATCTATCTTCACAAGAAAAATAACCAAGTTTTTCAAGTTGAATTAAAAAAATTTCAAAAAAGATATAAATTTTTTAAATTTTCTAATAATTTTTTAAGTGGAAGAGACTAATAATAAAATGTGAAAGAATGTTTTTTAGCTTCATAATCAAAATAAAACCTAATCTCCTTGTCTTCAGACCAGCTGGGTCCCTCACTAATGCAATGAAAGCTGTAGCTAGGACCTCCCCAGAGTCAGACAGGCCTCAGTAAGTTTTGTACAGCACCACATTAGTTAAAAAAAATTATTTGGGTATCACATGATACAATTTATTTGAACCTTTTCTGCTATGAACAGGCATTAGGTATAGAGATCACCTAAAGTTCTGCTATGAACAGGCATTAGGTATAAAGATCACCTAAAGTTCTGCTATGAACAGGTATTAGGTATAAAGATCACCTAAAGTTCTGCTATGAACAGGTATTAGGTATAAAGATCACCTAAAGTTCTGCTATGAACAGGTATTAGGTATAAAGATCACCTTAAGTTCTGCTATGAACAGGCATTGGGTATAAAGATCACCTAAATTTCTGATATGAACAGGCATTAGGTATAAAGATCACCTAAAGTTCTGCTATGAACAGGCATTGGGTATAAAGATCACCTAAATTTCTGCTATGAACAGGCATTAGGTATAAAGATCACCTAAAGCTAGAAGCTTAACCAAAAAAAAATCTAAATTCAAAATTAAAGAAGAAAAAATGATATTAACAAAATATTTTCCTCATGCTATGAATAGAAATAACAACTTAATTTATAATTCTTTATAGACTTGTCTCTATTAGCATGTTCTTCCTTTAAATACATGAAAATTAAAAAATGTCAGTAAAATTAAATGAAAAAAAAAGACTATTTCAGTGAAATACTCATTGCTGTATTTAATGCTTTAATCACCTCACACCTCAGATCTGCTCAACAAATGAGAAAAGATAACATCTTAAAGAAACTCAATGAAAAGGTAAAACTATTTATAGCTAAGATCAATCCTCATGACATTCTGTTGATAATTTGTAGAGAATAAATGGGTGGCTGAGATGGGAAGGAACTTGCTTCCAAGTGTAGAGGGAGCCACTGATGCAATTTATCACAAAGCTTCTACAGCATGTGTCACTTCCAGTGCAAAAGAAAAAAGCTTAATGAAATAATGGGAGTGGCATTGTACTTCTTATGTGTACTATTTCAAACACTGGCGTCAAAGCTGACCGTCTTTTTTCAGGGGTATCAATTAGATAACTTAGTTTTACATGTTACAGAAATAGATTTAAAAGGGGAACCATCTTTGTTAGCCTTCTTTCATCAGCATCAAAGAAGCCAATCCCATTTAATCACATCAGATTCAGAGACCAGAGTTGAGTTAAACTATTATCTTTGTTATTCCTCGAATGAGCGCTGTCTGTTTTTATTCAAAACATTTAATTTCCTCTGGAGAATAATGCCAACAAAAACAAAAAGTTACATAAATGTGAAAGAAATGCTGACATAAAAAGTTATCCAATTCTATTTCAAATGACATTGCTTACAGAACCCCGTCCCGTGGGAAATGGAGGGAGCCAGCTTCACCGGCTGTCCCTGAAGAAGTCGATCGCAGAAGGTGGGGGGCCCCGGCCTCCCCAGCAATCATTCCAGCGGAGGAAGAGGCACCAGAGTCTGCCAGGTCCCAGTGGGGAGGTCAGAGAGATCTGCATTTGAGTAACGTCCCCTTGGAACTCACAGGATCTCAAATGGAAGGTCAGGGGTCAGATAAAAATAAGTGGCTCAGTAGTCTCAACTCTGACAAAATATTCAGTAAATTATCAATTAGACATGATTTGAAATCTCCCCAACCCATAGACTAGTTGATATCTACCTAAGTTATGCATTGTGAGATATGTTTGTCACTTGTGTTTTCATTTTGTAACCAGCCACCAGTGTAAGGGACCAGGTGATTAAAATGAATGCTGCTAGTGGCAAGGATAAAGAGGTGGGAAGAAGTCAGTGGGGGCGGCGGTCTGATGTCGTCAGAGCTCTTGACAAGATGCCCATCAGCCAAGATACAGTCACCATAAACTGTAGGTTGAGATGATAGAATAGATCTTTGATGGTCTTTGATTTGAAGTGATCGTTTCACTGGGATTTCATCATGGTCAATGTAAACATTTTTGATTTCATGATCCTGTCACAAAAGAAGCTAAATGACCGGGTGACTTTTACCACTACTTTATGAAGCAAAACTTAAATGTATGAAAAAAAATTTAACCATTTTTATTGAAAGCTTGAAACATTCACCTAAAAGCGTGATGAGTCCACTAGCAAACCATGAACAAACAATTTTCCATTTTCATTAATAAAGTCTTCATTGTTGCTTCAAAATACAATTACTATATGTATTCAAAATATGAATGCTACATTCGCTATGTCAATTTTCTCAACATCAACAAGAAGTTTCTTTAATGCAGAAATATTTTCTGAATGATTTCAATGACAAAATGAACTGACAATTTTTCTGGAATCAAAGAATTATTCATTTAATCCCCTAGGTTCATCTGAAGTTCCAAGCCCTTCACCTCAGGGCCCCCCTGTTGGAGTCGGCTCAACAATCACGATCGTTCAGAAGCCCACAGGTCAGGGTGCCGTCAGCGGTGAGAACGGGAAGAGTTCTCAGGCGGCTAGGAGGCCCCTACCCGCGCCCCCGCGGTCTGGGACCATTGTTTTATCCCAGGGCTCAGTCGGTCAGTTGATTTAAAAATAGCAGCAGCATAATTTATGGACTTATCCTATTGGAATGTTTCACTAAAACAAGGCTATTATCAAGTCATGCCTTTTGTCAAGAAATAAGTTTAAATAATATAAATTACTTGTCTTTTATCCGGTATAAAGAATTTTCACTATTGACAAAAAATGTTGATGTCAATATTCAGTTTTATCTAGTTATGTGACAGAACTTTCACTCACTTCAGCCCATGCTATTATTAGCAACATTTATTACATTGTTAAAGTTTGTAAACATTTGTGTTCACTGTTATAATATCAAGGTTATCTGGGGGGCGCGGTGGTCGAGTGGCAGCGGGCTCGACTGGCGTACCGATGGTCACGGGTTCGAATCCATGTGAAGGCAAGGGTTTGTTCCCGGGGCCTAGGGCGTCCCTGAATCACCCAGCTCCAAATGGGTTCCTAACACTAGTTAGGCGGCTGGGTAATGCGTGGAACCCACAAAGCCGTGGCCTGTGAACGCTGCATCACTTGCCAACAGATCATCCGTCATGGTCTGTGGACGCAATTATCTTATGCATAGAAGGAGCGTCTGTATAGATCAGATAAAGATAAGATACATAAGTAAACAATAAATTAGTCAACAATTCATGGTGTGTCCCTGCAGGCGTTGGTGTACCTGTGGTGGATGAATCTGACAGTGCCAAGGTTGATGTCCAATCACCCACTGCAGCGGAGGCGGAGGACAAAGTCCACCTGAAACACGACCTCACACGGTAGGCTGTTGGTGGCTGCTTAAGCTGGTTATCGAGATGCACTGAGTGACCCAGTAACAGTGGTTTAGCTTTGTTAGAGGATTGCATGAACAAATCATAACAGACTAAGCTTAAAGTAAACATTTATGTTAATGTATTTTTATGGCATTCATGACAGGGATGGTGCCAAGAGTGTACAGATGAATCTCACATCTGGGAACTTTGACCTGAGAAACGTGAAGGTGGGTTGGTGTGTGTGTGTGTCAGTTATTCAGCTTGCATGGGGTTGGTTAATAATTACTGTGGGAATAGGTCAGGGGATATAATTTACTTATTGAAAAACAATTCCACAAGTCTCATAAGATAGTCAGTTATTTTAAGATGTTTCTCGGAATTAAAATTTTTTTGGTCATGTCTTTAAGGTTTTAAAAAACTCAAGGAATTTAAAAAAAACATTTATCCCTGCATTTATATTGGAGCTAAAACTCAAACACTTCCTTTACCCGGCGGCTATTATTTTTGGTGCTTAAATTGAAACCAAGGTCATGGTTTTGAATCTACGTGAAGTCAGGGATTCGTTCCTGGGGCCAATGGTGTCCTTGAGTCCACCCAGCTCCAAATGGGTACCTGAAACTAGTCAGGGAAAACAAAGGCGGCTGGGAATAGCGTGGTCCCTCATAGTCGGGGCCTGTGAACGCTGCGTCACTTGCCAAAACGTTCTTATCAGTATGTAGGACGCAATAATCTTCTGTATAGAAGGAGCGTCTGTAATAGATAAGATAAGACAAGATTTGTTTGACTGATTTTGTAAGTGTCTGGTACTCTCCCCCTTTTTTTTTAGCTCCTCCGAACAATCTCTGAACCAGATCTGACCAGCCTGTGTGCCACTCATGCAGACGAAAGCCCTGCTAAGGACATGTCACCCGTGACACCCACAACTCTCCGACGACACCACAGCCTTGACCTGACTGTTGTACCTGAGGTAAGACTCTAACGTGGTGGGTTTGTGCTCGACTACTGAGAATTAAAAGATGTATCTTCAGGTAGAATGCTAAAAAACGATTTAATATAATTTCAAATGAACATGAAGCGAATTTTCCAATTTTTAGGTCCCATGTAAAAGTATATGATGTCATATAACTGTGTCAATAGGTTACATTTTACCAGTAAAAAAATAAGAAATTTATAATTAAATCTTTTTTAAAAATCCTATTTCAGTTTGCAAATAATGAAACACTGAAAAGTTAATGTGTTTTTAAAATTTATTTATTTCATACAAAAGAGTTGGATAATTTCAGACATCACCATAATGTCACTAATAAACAAAATCCAGCTTATTGTCCATCATTATACTAATTATAAAATAACTAGGCACATTTTGTGTGTGGATTTTTTGCCCTTTGTTCCTTGTTGTTCACCATGAGCTGTCTCCCCTCACCAGGGTGACTTTGATGATGTCGACAATGGCCCGCTGGACGCACAGGATGATGAATTTGCTGAGGAGGATATCCTTATCCCAGCCAAGTAAGGGTTTTGTCTTACCTGTTTTACATCTGTGGTTTCCTAGCTTGTCACAACTGTTTGCAAGGGTTCTACGTTACTTGTCTCTATGCCTAGCTTGTCACAACTGTTTGCAAGGGTTCTACGTTACTTGTCTCTATGCCTAGCTTGTCACAACTGTTTGCAAAAGGGTCTATGTTACTTGTCTCTATGCCTAGCTTGTCACAACTGTTTGCAAGGGTTCTGTTACTTGTCTCCATGCCTAGCTTGTCACAACTGTTTGCAAGGGTTCTGTTACTTGTCTCTATGCCTAGCTTGTCACAACTGTTTGCAAGGGTTCTGTTACTTGTCTCTATGCCTAGCTTGTCACAACTGTTTGCAAAAGTCTATGTTACTTGTCTCTATGCCTAGCTTGTCAGAACTGTTTGCAAGGGTTCTGTTACTTGTCTCTATGCCTAGCTTGTCACAACTGTTTGCAAAAGTCTATGTTACTTGTCTCTATGCCTAGCTTGTCAGAACTGTTTGCAAGGGTTCTGTTACTTGTCTCTATGCCTAGCTTGTCACAACTGTTTGCAAAAGTCTATGTTACTTGTCTCTATGCCTAGCTTGTCAGAACTGTTTGCAAGGGTTCTGTTACTTGTCTCTATGCCTATCTTGTCACAACTGTTTGCAAGGATTGGTTCTACGTTACTTATCTCTATGCCAGGGGTCGGGAAACCATGGCTCGCGAGCCATATGTGGCTCTATTGATGGCTGGATCTGGCTCTCAGAAATCTGTTCAATTATTTTAAAAAAACACCTTTATTCAGACTCCTTTGAACTACATATTAATTGCTTATTTAAAAAAAGGCATAATAATGTTATTAGAAAAGAATTCATAAATCCTAATTATTGTACTTTTATTGTTGAATTTACACAAAATGCACACATTTACTTGAATTTTTAGTTTTAAACATAACGTATGGCTCTCATAGAATCACTTTTCAAAATATGTGGTGTTTATGGCTATCTAAGACAAAAAGTTTCCCGACCCCTGCTCCATGCCTAGCTTGTCACAACTGTTTGCAAGGGTCTATGTTACTTGTCTCTATGCCTAGCTTGTCACAACTGTTTGCAAGGGTCTATGTTACTTGTCTCTATGCCTAGCTTGTCAGAACTGTTTGCAAGGGTTCTGTTACTTGTCTCTATGCCTAGCTTGTCACAACTGTTTGCAAGGGTTCTGTTACTTGTCTCTATGCCTAGCTTGTCACAACTGTTTGCAAGGGTCTATGTTACTTGTCTCTATGCCTAGCTTGTCACAACTGTTTGCAAGGGTTCTGTTACTTGTCTCTATGCCTAGCTTGTCACAACTGTTTGCAAGGGTTCTGTTACTTGTCTCTATGCCTAGCTAGTCACAACTGTTTGCAAGGGTTCTAAGTTACTTGTCTCTATGCCTAGCTTGTCACAACTGTTTGCAAGGATTCTGTTACTTGTCTCTATGCCTAGCTTGTCACAACTGTTTGCAAGGGTTCTGTTACTTGTCGCTAAGCCTAGCTTGTCAAAACTGTTTGCAAGGGTTCTGTTACTTGTCTCTATGCCTAGCTTGTCACAACTGTTTGCAAGGGTTCTGTTACTTGTCTCTATGCCTAGCTTGTCACAACTGTTTGCAAGGGTCTATGTTACTTGTCTCTATGCCTAGCTTGTCACAACTGTTTGCAAGGGTCTATGTTACTTGTCTCTATGCCTAGCTTGTCACAACTGTTTGCAAGGGTTCTGTTACTTGTCTCCATGCCTAGCTTGTCACAACTGTTTGCAAGGGTTCTGTTACTTGTCTCTATGCCTATCTTGTCACAACTGTTTGCAAGGGTTCTGTTACTTGTCTCTATGCCTAGCTTGTCACAACTGTTTGCAAGGGTTCTGTTACTTGTCTCTATGCCTAGCTTGTCACAACTGTTTGCAAGGGTTCTGTTACTTGTCTCCATGCCTAGCTTGTCACAACTGTTTGCAAGGGTTTTACGTTACTTGTCTCTATGCCTAGCTTGTCACAACTGTTTGCAAGGGTTCTGTTACTTGTCTCTATGCCTAGCTTGTCACAACTGTTTGCAAGGGTTCTGTTACTTGTCTCTATGCCTAGCTTGTCACAACTGTTTGCAAGGGTTCTGTTACTTGTCTCTATGCCTAGCTTGTCACAACTGTTTGCAAGGGTTCTGTTACTTGTCTCTATGCCTAGCTTGTCACAACTGTTTGCAAGGGTTCTGTTACTTGTCTCTATGCCTAGCTTGTCACAACTGTTTGCAAGGGTTCTGTTACTTGTCTCTATGCCTAGCTTGTCACAACTGTTTGCAAGGGTTCTGTTACTTGTCTCTATGCCTAGCTTGTCACAACTGTTTGCAAGGGTTCTGTTACTTGTCTCTATGCCTAGCTTGTCACAACTGTTTGCAAGGGTTCTGTTACTTGTCTCTATGCCTAGCTTGTCACAACTGTTTGCAAGGGTTCTGTTACTTGTCTCTATGCCTAGCTTGTCACAACTGTTTGCAAGGGTTCTGTTACTTGTCTCTATGCCTAGCTTGTCACAACTGTTTGCAAGGGTTCTGTTACTTGTCTCCATGCCTAGCTTGTCACAACTGTTTGCAAGGGTTCTACGTTACTTGTCTCTATGCCTAGCTTGTCACAACTGTTAGCAAGGGTTCTGTTACTTGTCTCTATGCCTAGCTTGTCACAACTGTTTGCAAGGGTTCTGTTACTTGTCTCTATGCCTAGCTTGTCACAACTGTTTGCAAGGGTTCTGTTACTTGTCTCTATGCCTAGCTTGTCACAACTGTTTGCAAGGGTCTATGTTACTTGTCTCTATGCCTAGCTTGTCACAACTGTTTGCAAGGGTCTATGTTACTTGTCTCTATGCCTAGCTTGTCACAACTGTTTGCAAGGGTTCTGTTACTTGTCTCCATGCCTAGCTTGTCACAACTGTTTGCAAGGGTTCTACGTTACTTGTCTCTATGCCTAGCTTGTCACAACTGTTTGCAAGGGTTCTGTTACTTGTCTCTATGCCTAGCTTGTCACAACTGTTTGCAAGGGTTCTGTTACTTGTCTCTATGCCTAGCTTGTCACAACTGTTTGCAAGGGTTCTGTTACTTGTCTCTATGCCTAGCTTGTCACAACTGTTTGCAAGGGTTCTGTTACTTGTCTCTATGCCTAGCTTGTCACAACTGTTTGCAAGGGTTCTGTTACTTGTCTCTATGCCTAGCTTGTCACAACTGTTTGCAAGGGTTCTGTTACTTGTCTCCATGCCTAGCTTGTCACAACTGTTTGCAAGGGTTCTACGTTACTTGTCTCTATGCCTAGCTTGTCAAAACTGTTAGCAAGGGTTCTGTTACTTGTCTCTATGCCTAGCTTGTCACAACTGTTTGCAAGGGTTCTGTTACTTGTCTCTATGCCTAGCTTGTCACAACTGTTTGCAAGGGTTCTGTTACTTGTCTCTATGCCTAGCTTGTCACAACTGTTTGCAAGGGTTCTGTTACTTGTCTCCATGCCTAGCTAGTCACAACTGTTTGCAAGGGTTCTGTTACTTGTCTCTATGCCTAGCTTGTCACAACTGTTTGCAAGGGTTCTACGTTACTTGTCTCTATGCCTAGCTTGTCACAACTGTTTGCAAGGGTTCTGTTACTTGTCTCTATGCCTAGCTTGTCAGAACTGTTTGCAAGGGTTCTGTTACTTGTCTCTATGCCTAGCTTGTCACAACTGTTTGCAAGGGTTCTACGTTACTTGTCTCTATGCCTAGCTTGTCACAACTGTTTGCAAGGGTTCTACGCTACTTGTCTCTATGCCTAGCTTGTCAGAACTGTTTGCAAGGGTTCTGTTACTTGTCTCTATGCCTAGCTTGTCACAACTGTTTGCAAGGGTTCTACGTTACTTGTCTCTATGCCTAGCTTGTCACAACTGTTTGCAAGGGTTCTGTTACTTGTCTCTATGCCTAGCTTGTCACAACTGTTTGCAAGGGTTCTGTTACTTGTCTCTATGCCTAGCTTGTCACAACTGTTTGCAAGGATTCTGTTACTTGTCTCTATGCCTAGCTTGTCACAACTGTTTGCAAAAGTCTATGTTACTTGTCTCTATGCCTAGCTTGTCAGAACTGTTTGCAAGGGTTCTGTTACTTGTCTCTATGCCTAGCTTGTCAGAACTGTTTGCAAGGGTTCTGTTACTTGTCTCTATGCCTATCTTGTCACAACTGTTTGCAAGGATTGGTTCTACGTTACTTATCTCTATGCCAGGGGTCGGGAAACCATGGCTCGCGAGCCATATGTGGCTCTATTGATGGCTGGATCTGGCTCTCAGAAATCTGTTCAATTATTTAAAAAAAACACCTTTATTCAGACTCCTTTGAACTACATATTAATTGCTTATTTAAAAAAAGGCATAATAATGTTATTAGAAAAGAATTCATAAATCCTAATTATTGTACTTTTATTGTTGAATTTACACAAAATGCACACATTTACTTGAATTTTTAGTTTTAAACATAACGTATGGCTCTCATAGAATCACTTTTCAAAATATGTGGTGTTTATGGCTATCTAAGACAAAAAGTTTCCCGACCCCTGCTCCATGCCTAGCTTGTCACAACTGTTTGCAAGGGTCTATGTTACTTGTCTCTATGCCTAGCTTGTCACAACTGTTTGCAAGGGTCTATGTTACTTGTCTCTATGCCTAGCTTGTCAGAACTGTTTGCAAGGGTTCTGTTACTTGTCTCTATGCCTAGCTTGTCACAACTGTTTGCAAGGGTTCTGTTACTTGTCTCTATGCCTAGCTTGTCACAACTGTTTGCAAGGGTTCTGTTACTTGTCTCTATGCCTAGCTTGTCACAACTGTTTGCAAGGGTTCTGTTACTTGTCTCTATGCCTAGCTTGTCACAACTGTTTGCAAGGGTTCTGTTACTTGTCTCTATGCCTAGCTTGTCACAACTGTTTGCAAGGGTTCTGTTACTTGTCTCTATGCCTAGCTTGTCACAACTGTTTGCAAGGGTTCTGTTACTTGTCTCTATGCCTAGCTTGTCACAACTGTTTGCAAGGGTTCTGTTACTTGTCTCCATGCCTAGCTTGTCACAACTGTTTGCAAGGGTTCTACGTTACTTGTCTCTATGCCTAGCTTGTCACAACTGTTAGCAAGGGTTCTGTTACTTGTCTCTATGCCTAGCTTGTCACAACTGTTTGCAAGGGTTCTGTTACTTGTCTCTATGCCTAGCTTGTCACAACTGTTTGCAAGGGTTCTGTTACTTGTCTCTATGCCTAGCTTGTCACAACTGTTTGCAAGGGTTCTGTTACTTGTCTCTATGCCTAGCTTGTCACAACTGTTTGCAAGGGTTCTGTTACTTGTCTCTATGCCTAGCTTGTCACAACTGTTTGCAAGGGTTCTGTTACTTGTCTCCATGCCTAGCTTGTCACAACTGTTTGCAAGGGTTCTGTTACTTGTCTCTATGCCTAGCTTGTCACAACTGTTTGCAAGGGTTCTACGTTACTTGTCTCTATGCCTAGCTTGTCACAACTGTTTGCAAGGGTTCTACGTTACTTGTCTCTATGCCTAGCTTGTCACAACTGTTTGCAAAAGTCTATGTTACTTGTCTCTATGCCTAGCTTGTCACAACTGTTTGCAAGGGTTCTGTTACTTGTCTCTATGCCTAGCTTGTCACAACTGTTTGCAAGGGTTCTGTTACTTGTCTCTATGCCTAGCTTGTCACAACTGTTTGCAAGGGTTCTGTTACTTGTCTCTATGCCTAGCTTGTCACAACTGTTTGCAAGGGTTCTGTTACTTGTCTCTATGCCTAGCTTGTCACAACTGTTTGCAAAAGTCTATGTTACTTGTCTCTATGCCTAGCTTGTCAGAACTGTTTGCAAGGGTTCTGTTACTTGTCTCTATGCCTAGCTTGTCACAACTGTTTGCAAGGGTTCTACGTTACTTGTCTCTATGCCTAGCTTGTCACAACTGTTTGCAAGGGTTCTGTTACTTGTCTCTATGCCTAGCTTGTCAGAACTGTTTGCAAGGGTTCTGTTACTTGTCTCTATGCCTAGCTTGTCACAACTGTTTGCAAGGGTTCTACGTTACTTGTCTCTATGCCTAGCTTGTCACAACTGTTTGCAAGGGTTCTACGTTACTTGTCTCTATGCCTAGCTTGTCAGAACTGTTTGCAAGGGTTCTGTTACTTGTCTCTATGCCTAGCTTGTCACAACTGTTTGCAAGGGTTCTACGTTACTTGTCTCTATGCCTAGCTTGTCACAACTGTTTGCAAGGGTTCTGTTACTTGTCTCTATGCCTAGCTTGTCACAACTGTTTGCAAGGGTTCTGTTACTTGTCTCTATGCCTAGCTTGTCACAACTGTTTGCAAGGGTTCTGTTACTTGTCTCTATGCCTAGCTTGTCACAACTGTTTGCAAGGATTCTGTTACTTGTCTCTATGCCTAGCTTGTCACAACTGTTTGCAAGGATTCTGTTACTTGTCTCTATGCCTAGCTTGTCACAACTGTTTGCAAGGGTCAATGTTACTTGTCTCTATTCCTAGCCAGTATTGGTTTCCTAGCTTGTCACTACTCTTCACTTGATGTAGCTAGTACAGCATAAGCTTGTCTGCTTTAAAGTTTGACGTTGAACCCATCATTCTAAAAAAGTTATATTATTAATATATGAACCTCTAATTATTTTTTACCCTTGGTTACTTGATATAAAATTTTGGACACATCAATGGTAGAATAGAGAATGATTGATATTGAATGTGCAAATTCGGTATTTTAACTCTGTCAATATAAAATATGACAAATGCAGGGCCGGCTTTAGGCATAGGCAACTAGGCAGCCGCCTAGGGCCTCCAATTAGTCTCATCATTAGTGGGGGCCTCGCACAAGAATATTTCCATATTTAAAAAAAAATATTTCTATTACATTTAGGGCCACCAAATTCTCTTCGCCTATGGCCTCCAATTCTCTTAGGCCGGCCCTGACAAATGTAACAAATAAAAAAAAATTCTTACTTAAATCAGCATGTTATTATTTTAAATGTTAAGTTTATAAGTGCTTTAAAAAAAAAGGGTTGAGTTTTTTTTAAAAGTTTATTTACAATTCTAAGAATGCTGTAACAAATTGATAGTCTTAAGATTTTGTAAACATTTTTCTTTGCCAGTGATGAAGGCAGTGATGAAAATGAAGGTGATGATGAAGATGATGACATGCGAAGCATGAGAGAAACCATGCAGAGTATTATTGATAACAGTGATGAAGAAGGTGAGGGAATATGTAGAAGAAAAAAAATCTCATCAAAATTGTTTTAAAAAATAAGTTGTTGGGGACACAGATCTGTCTGCTTCAAGGCGGTGGGAAGCTGTTTTAACCACTGCTGGCATCAGTCTGTCTCAAAATATTTGGATGGGCATCACATCAGTCTGTTGAATCATTAAAAAAAAACATGTTAAAGAAACCTTGAACTTAAAAGGCTCATTGGTGTAATAAGGACTTAAAGTTGTGTAGCAATGATGAACATACTAACAGAGAGTTTCCACTCTCATGGGGGTGGCAAAGTGAGCTTGATAAGAGCATTCTGAATGGGTGTTCAGTAGCAGTGCCACATGTCCCGGTGCAGGATCACACCATGGTGCATCCATTTTTTTACCAATGACTGTAAGTCGTGTCCTTGAGAATGCTTGAATGAACACACAAAAGATTGTGCCGTCTCATGGAACCTTTTTTATCATGAACTCTATTCATCGACCACCCAGGGACTCAAGATCCATGCAATGCCTATGGCCTGAATAGCAGATTTTTTCACCCTCTGAAACGCACCTGATACAAAATTTTTTTTACACATCCTCCATATCAAAAAACAACTTACCCCTTAGGATAAATAACATTGCATTTCTAAAATAAGAATTTATTTTCATTTTAGATTGTTTTCAATTCAGAATTCTTTATTCCACTCACTTCTGCTTCTGTATCCAGAAAAAGAGAAAATTCTGGTGAGCCTGCAGACATCAGGCTCTCAAGTGTCAAAGAAAACAGAGCACGCTAAGAAAAAGTCCAGATCTTCAAAGAAAACAGAAGAAGAGCAAAGCGAGCAGGTGGCAACCTCCAAAGAGGAAGAAGAAGAAGAGAAGGCAGATGATGGTGACGATGAAAGGAATGACGACAGTGATGACTTGAAGAATCTACAAAAGCAGACCTTGGCAGATGTCCTCAAACTTGAGAACGGTAAGCTCTTCAACTGTTTATCTAACTATGAAATTGTTGAAGTCCTCAAACTTGAGAACGGTAAGCTCTTCAACTGTTTATCTAACTATGAAATTGTTGAAGTCCTCAAACTTGAGAAAGGTAAGCTCTTCAACTGTTTATCTAACTATGAAATTGTTACTGGTTTCCTCTTGTGGGTCTACATGTTGGTCATGTGGCCATTTTTCCACTGCCGTAAGAAGCCTGCATCTTCTTTCTTAAATCTTGCTCATGTTTTCTGACAAAATGTTTTGGACCCACTGCTCTGGCCATTCTCCTGATTCCTTATAAAGATTTACTAACTTACTCTGTTACTTTAAGTCTTATTTTTCAGGCTTTTTAGTATAATCATCTACAATTGATTCAATTCTGAAAACTGTTTTGGACTTTTCTTTTATTCATTATTTAAATCTAAACAGACGACAGTGATGAGGATTCAACGTTTGGAGATGATGACCAAGATGGAGGGAAGGGCTATGATGATCGTTTCGGCAGACTTGAGCAGTTAAGGAAAGAGCTCGAAACAGCTTTGGGTGTCAATAAATTGGTGGAAGTTTACCAGGTTATTCAGGTAAATTTTTTTTTACTTTTGCTATGTTTACACCACCAGTTGTAGAACTTTTCATGCATTATTCCAGGGGTCGGCGAACAAAGTTAAATTAGTCGTTTTGGGGTAAAAAGGGAACTCTTGGGGGTAATGCAGACTCATTGGGGGCATATAAACTCCGCTAGAATACACTTTTTTTGGGGTCACGTGAACATAAAATTGTATATTTTGGGGTATCTGGCAAAAAAAGTTTGCCCACCCCTGCATTATGCCATATTTTTTATAAAAACTTATATTAATTACCTTTTTTGTTAGTTTATTCGGATTTAGTTGGATCCAAGCTGGTATTAAATTTTTGCTAATTTCTGACTCAGGGGGTGCAATTTGTTTTCTCTTGGGATTTCATCCAAAACTTTTCATAGTTGTTTCCATCAATTCTATATTGTTCAATTCCTATTTTTAAGTATAGCAAAGGAATAAATACATCTCTTTTTTGCTTGTTGATGTAACTAAATTTGATTCTTAAAAGAAGTTTAATATCTTTTTTAAACCACGTTTTTCAGAAGTTTCAAGAGGATGATGAGGGTAACATTGAGGATGGAGCCAAGGAAGCCATCAAGATATTGGGGTCATCCAGGGAACATATGTTCCCTAAAATATTCCAATTGGTCATGTCAGATACTGCGTTCCAAGAAGGTAAACAAGTTTTTAACAATTTTGGCCAACATAATGAAATATTCCAATTAGTCATGGTCAGATACTGCATTCCATGAAGGTAAACAAGTTTTCAACAATTTTAGCCAACATAATGAAATATTCCAATTAGTCATGTCAGATACTGCATTCCACAAAGGTAAACATGTTTTTAACAATTTTGGCCAACATAATGAAATATTCCAATTAGTCATGGTCAGATACTGCATTCCATGAAGGTAAACAAGTTTTTAATAATTTTGGCCAACATAATGAAATATTCCAATTTGTCATGTCAGATACTGCATTCCACGAAGGTAAACATGTTTTTAACAATTTTGGCCAACATAATGAAATATTCCAATTAGTCATGTCAGATACTGCGTTCCAAGAAGGTAAACATGTTTTTAACAATTTTGGCCAACATAATGAAATGTGCTTAACTGAATATGTTGAGGGAAAAAAAAGTTATAATTGATATATCTAGACATGTTTATTATATAACTTAAATACGAATAAACATACAAATTGGTCTCTTTACCTCATGAAAATTAAAGGGAGAGAATGACTTTTAAATCCTCAAAAGGCAGTTAGTAGTGGACTAAAAGGTTCTAGAATCCTGATGATATCTGCTGCCATAAATTATCCCCTGCCTGAGTGTGAACTGATCAACCTTGTTTATTTATGGTTGAAATTATTTAAATTTAGATTAGATTTCAAATACATTACCCAGATATTCTTCAGGGGGTTAAACCCACCCCCCCCCCAATACCTGCTTAACTAAAACTCATATCTCTCTTGCTGCCATTCTGTTTCCATCTATCTATGGCATCCGTCCATCCTCATGGGATGATGGCGCTTCCTCCTGCTCCTCTACCCCCCTTCCCCTTTCTCCTGGCCCTTTTCTCCTCGCTCCTGCCTGTAAGGGAAGCTTCCGCGACTTGAATGCCCTCGCGTACTTTTGCCCGCCAGGAGGTGCGCTCCTCAGCAATGGTCTCCCACGTTTTATGGTCAATCTGCGCCAGAGTCATGTCTTTCTTGCAGACATCCTTGAAGCGCAAGCAGGGGCGGCCTCTCTTCCGCATACCAGTTGCCAGCTCGCCGTAAAGCAGGGCTCTTGGTATGCGCTCCGATTTGGATACAATGTACATTATTTACATAGCTTATGCGCAACATCATGTCATTAAATGTTGTAGTTAGGATATGAATGTTTTGCATTGAAAAATATATATGCGTGTTACTATTTTTATGTGAAGTGATGTGAGCCCAGCTGCTTGCTTGGGTACTGTACGAAATACATCATCAAATTAATATTATTTAGGGACATGTAATAAATAAATATTTACGTTTTGTTCCAGTTTATGCCAGGTTGGAATAAATAAGCTAACTAATATCTGCCTATTTTGATGTTAAACTTTTAAATATTGTTATTCTGAATCCAATTCTTTTGATCAAAGAAGGATAGGAGATTTTTTTTTATAAACTTAACATTTTTTTTATCTCTTACCTCAGATAACTCTTGAAGAAGAAGAAGGAAGAATTGTTTCCCATCTATGGTGTACAGAGTCTAAGCTGGCTACTTAGCAACTGAAATGAAGCCTGCCGTATGTTAAAAAGGACCAACAAATTATTGTCCAAATATTTATGTAAAAGATTAGCAACTTGAGCTTGTAATTTGTAAGAGAAATGTTAAAAATCTTTTGAAATGTAACATATTAAATATGTTATTTAAGTATTTTGAAAGATCATGCAATGATAAAAAAACAAACATTATCTTTAAAAAAAAGACTAATTAATTTTCAGGACGCATTATAAATACTTATTTGGGGAAGGTTATCTATTAGTTGGTTGTGAGTCGTTGAGTCAACTTTTCCGATGCAGATTCCAGAATTTTATTTCTGGAGATTTTTCATTTGTGCAGTTTTCTGCATAGCCGAGGTGATTAATTTGTTTGTATATTCCTTTGGTAATGTTTTAATAATTCTTGTGACAGTTTATTTGTAAAAATTATACTTGACTTTGAATAGATTAGGTGAAGATCTATAACCTAATTTAAAAAAGGATATAAATTAGGGAGACCTGTATTGAAATGATCTTATTAGTTAAATGTTAAAAATGACCCCTGTGTTAACAAAAAAAATCAATAATAATTTTGAGCAATATATTTTTTTTAAAAATGTATGGACCAAAAGTAAATTTATGTTTTGTTTGTGTATAATCTCAATGACAAAATTATTTATATGTCCGTCAAGAATTAAGTCAATGAGGTACTATTGGACATATTTGATTTCTGTTGATTTGTTTACATATTTATGTGATACATTAACAAACTGCTGTTTTTTTTTAAAATATTTATTTCGGTTGCTATGTTTTTTTATTGTAAATTGAACAGTGTAAAATCTGATTTTTTTCCAGTTTTTGTGGCTCGTATTCCTAGATTCAAGGGACTCACTCATACATGTTAAATCTACTTAGTTGTTCTCAGTGGACTATACTGATGTTGTTTGTATACGTTAGTTGTTCTCAGTGGACTGTAACGATGTTGTTTGTATACGTTAGTTGTTATCAGTGGAATTTACCAATGTTGTTTGTATACATTAGTTGTTCTTAATGGACTGTACCGATGTTGTTTGTATACGTTAGTTGTTCTCAGTGAACTGTACCAATGTTGTTTGTATACATTAGTTGTTCTCAGTGGACCTGTACCGATGTTGTTTGTTTACGTTATGCAACTTAAAAACCCAGCACTACGAACAATTTCAAGATGTGTGTCTTGCTTACATTTTATTTTATCCATTTCTCACCAGGAAAAAAAAATCATGTTTCCATTCGAAAACCTCCTTTAAAAAACAAATGTGTCACATTACATGCAACACAACTTCTGTGTTTTTTTCAAATATTTTCAATTAGCTTAGAATTCTACACTATTTCATTGACCTTGCACCTGTAAACTGCATGTTAATTCCCTAATGATTCTTGTTCACCCCATTTTGATTGCCCACCATGATTTGATCTCAGTGGCTGATGCCTTGATGATGTGTTTGATAGCTACATGCACCTTAAAGAACACATTTACGTCAGTGAGTTAAAAAAAAATAAGGTCATCAACTTCAAATACTTTGGCAATGGGGATAAACCCAGAACTGTGGAAATAATTACTAAATGTGGGCATAAAAACCCCTTCAAAGTCTGTGCAGCTGTTACAAGTGCAGTTAAATGAATTTATTTTAATACATGTTCGTGTTCCAAACTACTTGTTGCTTTGTGTCAAAACTACATGGGTGACATGTACATTTATGGGTACTTAGAGAGAGTGAACACATGGGACTCCAATGTTATGAGTGATGACAGAACAAGTGAACAAAATTTGAATGAAAGCAATGTGATTGAGGGCGTGGTTGCATGAAAGTTGAAGCTGTAAGCTAATGAAGGGTCAAGTTACTTAAGTTTAAAAAAATGTAAAGCACATGATTATTGCTAGATGTTTCTCAATTTTTCATAAATTGCCATGAGTCTTATTTGATTTTTGCAAGATTCTCATTTCTTGATATACATGTATAGAAAATTAAATTTTGTAAAACATTCTTCTGTCTAGTAATCTGAAATTAAGGAAGAATACTAATAAGAGTTTTTAAACTATGAAACTATTTTCAAGTCTAGCCAGAGAGTAAAATCTCCTGAACATAAAAGACCTGGTTTTAACTTGTGATGAAATAATGTTCTTTGACTTCTTCATGCCATACCCATGTTGTTTAAATTAAAAACTCATATATCATTTTGGTATTAATTCCTTGTCCCAGATTTATCTCCAAAGTCAATCTACTCCAATAATTTTAGAGCCTTTATGTACTTTGAAATGAAATAACAAGGCAGTATTCAATCTTAGTTTATTTCCGTCCAGTGTTAAGTTTTATCGTTCCAATGACAAGGCTCATTGGAGATATTTTTGTAACTTACTTTAATAGTAGTGACCATGCGAAAGGACATGATTTAAGCTCATTGATCATTGAAATGTTAAGTTATGACTAAATACGTTCATAATTTGTGTTCATTTGTCTTGAAGGCACATTTTGTGCAAAAGTTAGATATGACATTTTCTACTGCGGAAGTGAGAAATAAGAGTCACGGGTTCTATTCTCGGTGCTGGCAAGGCCCCCGGGGCATTGTGCTAGCCACACAATCCCTTGCTCGTTAGTGGTGGCTAAATAAAACTTGTGAACGCTACTTCAATTTCCCCATAGTCCGTCACTGACTGGAAAGGGGGTTATTTCTCTTATTTCTCTGCATCATTTAAGTTAACCTATAAACTTGTTCTTGTGAGTTCTTTTTGTTGAACACAGTTTTAAACAGTTAGCCGAGTTTAAATGAGACTCCTGTAGCTGTTCTTTCAATTAGATTTAGATGTATAAAAGATGTCAGCCTTGTTGACTTTGTTTTTTCAAATATAAAATTTTAAAGTTGATGTTAAGATCTTAAATGTAACACCTTTAAATAAGAAAAAAGTCTCAAGGTTTTTATCCGAATAAAGAGTCTTTTTTTAAAGTAAAAATACTTTCTTTGGTGAATTCTTGTCTTACTGTTGGGTTGTTACAAGAAGGAAATCGGCTTTTCATGGCACTAAGTCATCTTGTATCCAATGAATGATGATATTATCTTCCAGTCATTCACAAATTTAAAGTGTCATAAGATTGAGTAGTCTGCATTTTGTAGTTATCTTGTTAAAGCTCTCTTTTTTCTTAGTTACTGAGAATTTTTTTTTATTTCTGTGTAACCATAACACGTCTGAATAAATTCTTCTGTCTGAAAATAGTGTGGGCATTTATTCTGACTTTAACCTCCATTAAAGACCTGGACTTCATCATTATTGACCCTACCGTCAAACCACCACATCCTTCCATTTACATTGATCTGTGAATTTTAGTCTCTATGCTAGGACCTCAGTTCTTTTCAGTTTTAGTTAAAATAAATTAATTATTTTATTTATTACAGACGCTCCTTCTATACAGAAATTAACATCCTATGCTTATCCATGGTTTATGTCTAGTCTTGCATTTTTATTTGAGTTTTAAATATTGATTGTCTGTTGGTTTTCCTGGTTTGATCAGGCAACCCATTCCAAGCCAGACCAGGAGAATAATTTGTGTTTGTTCTTGCATACGGAATAAGAAAAGTTTGTTTTTCCCTATGTCTATCTGAGGGTTGTATTAGATTATCTTGGAGATGTATTTCCAAATTAGAATTAATTGCCATATGTATTATCACTTTGCTCTTCTATCCTCTAGTGTTTCTAGGTTTAAATTATCTCTTTTTTCTTTCGTGAATGGGTCCCACACAGAAGATGCATATTCTAGTAATTTAAACACGGTAGGGAGAAGCTAGAAACATGACACAACAAAGGTTAGGTTGACCTTCTGCTCCTAGGTTTTCTACCTGTAGAAATTTTCTGCTCCATAATCTGGCATGCGGTCCTGTTTTGTGCCTTCAAACGGAGATCATAGTTTATTACTGGACCATATATTTCTCAATTGAATTTCCTCTCCCGAGTATTGAGTTAATTTGTTTTTTTTTCATTAGCTGTACTTTTTATTCTCTTTCCTTGTTTCAGATAATTTTTCTGTAAATTTGATTAAATTCATTGCTTGTATTATTAAGTTTATATAAAATTGATTCAAACCCTGATTAAGTAAATTGATGGTTTTCATTTTGATGATGGCCCATGATAGATGTGATAGTAGGGTTGTTACTTAAACATGACATCATTGAGTGCTTTATTGACCTGCCAATTTTAAAATAATTAATTATCTCAAGGAAATTTCCTTATGATGACAACAAATTTTCATTGGTTGATGATGGGTTCATGTAAAAAATAAATCTGTGTGTAGCAGTAATCGTGCCAGGTATTACACGTCACACCACGTCAGTTTTTGTTTTGAAAATCATTGTTAATTTTGTAAAACCAATCATTTTGTATGACAATTTTCTGGATTTGTTAAATAGGTTTAGCCACAAAATGTGATCTTATCCCATGAATTTTTGTGTGTGTGAAACACTTAGCAACCTGAAAACAAACATTTTTTGTTTTATTTGGCATTTCAGTGGGAGCAATTTTTTTGTTTATTGATTATTTTAAGATGGTTTTTTTAAATTTATAAAGAAGTAAAAAATTAATAATTTTTCTGTTGATGTATTAAATTAACACAAATTATCACATATCATTATCTGTTGTAAAGCAAAATAAGTTTTCATTATTTGATTTTTCTGCTAGCAAGGGCACACCAAAAAAAATGATGCGCAGTGATGATGTTATTTTCAGTTTCATCCAGTAATAAGGACTATCCTTAAAACTTATAAATGAAATCAATATTAAACAGCAAACTCTGAAAAGTTGAAACATAGTTAAAAAACCATTCAACAAAATTTTTAAAGGGATGTCTTAATCTGATCTGAGAAATAAAAAAAATAAATGCAGTCAAATAAGTACAAATACTCTGAATTTATTCAAAACAATTCATTTTTAGCAGATTTTTATAAAAATTCTGGAAAAAAAAACCAACAAAATTTTTAATAACAAACTTATTACCTTACAATCCAAAATAAGACATAATAATAAATGGTGTGTAAATGTTTGGTATCACAGATAAGTTTCCAGGCCCTAAGGCAAGTCTGGAAAATATAATATATAAATTACCATTGGACGGGTTTTATCCTCAGATCATTCTCATGACTGAAATAGGAATTGTTGACTTCATCAAAAATGGGTTGATGTAAGCTTTCTGATATTTGGTCAGTTAAACAAAACAAAACTATCTTTGAACACAGTCAAAGTGTAAAATGTTAAACTTTCAGGATACAAATCAAAATCATTCACAGCATTTTTTACAACAGGCTAATAAATATTAACACCTGAAATTTAAACATAGTTTTAAAATCTGCTGTTTGGTGAAAAATAATAATTCACCCATTCACACCTCATTTATGTACATTCATCAAAAAAACCATTAGATCAACATTAGAATCAACATTGGATGTGTCAAGGCGTTGAAAAGGATTTGCAATTTTTTTCAAATTATTTTGAAAATATCTAGAAATTACATTTGGACTTGTTTTCAAACTTTTCACAAAGCCTCTTTTGAATACCTTTGTCCACAAAGTTTATAAGTAAAAAAAACAACAACTTTACTACTCTAGGCACTAGTCAATAATTAACTTGTATGTCCTTCAGTAATATTTCAGATTTCTCTGGCAGTTATTCCAAACCATTTGCAGTGTAATAATCATTTCTTAATATTGACAGAATGTTAGTTAAGATTAGAGGACTAGTTACTGTAGTGTTTAGTTAAGATTAGAGGACTAGTTACTGTAGTGTTTAGTTAAGATTAGAGGACTAGTTACTGTAGTGTTTAGTTAAGATTAGAGGACTAGTTACTGTAGTGTTTAGTTAAGATTAGAGGACTAGTTACTGTAGTGTTTAGTTAAGATTAGAGGACTAGTTACTGTAGTGTTTAGTTAAGATTAGAGGACTAGTTACTGTAGTGTTTAGTTAAGATTAGAGGACTAGTTACTGTAGTGTTTGTAAGTGCTATAGCAGACATGAACTTAACAATCTGTTCCTCATCAAATTCAGAACTTTAAAAACAAAAAGACCTAAAAAAAAATATCATCTCAGAGTCTGACAAAAGTTATTAGAACAATTCCACAAAACTAGGCCACTGGTGGATCATCTTTAGCCACCCCAGTCTCAGGATAGATGTACTTCTGGGGGTCAATGAGCTTCTGGATGTTGGAGATGTTGACCTTCTCACTACACATGGGGCAGATCTCTTCGGTCTCTAGCATCCTGGTCAAGCAAACAAAGAAAACAGTTGCTCAGGCTTTTAAGTAATCACCAAAAGGCAGGCAGGCGTTTATTGTTGTATTTTGTAACATGCCAGATGAGAGTTTTGAGAAAATATAGAATTTCAAATATTGCCTGTAAAAAATCCGCCAATCTTGATAGATGATAAAAATCTGGATAAAATAATTTTGCCTACAGATTTAACTTAGTTTTTTTAACAATACTTATGCTAAGTTGTGACAGATTAAAAAATTATTGTAACTCTAGGTCATGTAGAGGAAAGCTTCTAAAACTATTTAGTATGGCGGACCGGCAGGAATTTTCCATTTCACCAGGGACCGGTGCACTATTTTCCCTGTAATGATGTAGCAAAATGTAATTTATTTTATTTTATTTGTTTAATTTTATAAGCTTTTTGCCCAAAAATTGACATATTCTATAAGGTTAGTATTAATGGTTGCAAATGGCGAATAATTATATTTTTCTATCCCTTCTTGATAACTTCTGCAGACCGTCTGCGGATAGCCCCGGAACAGCACCGGCCTACGGACCATCACATTGAGTACCACTGATGTAGAGGACTAGAGTGCAGGTGAATGACTATTATTTCTTTGAAACACATTTCTATTAGGGAAATGAATGTTTTTCTTACTTGAGGAATTCCGAGTAAATGGCTGGGAAATCACAATTGGGACACGCACATATATCATCTCTCAGGACATGGCGGCCCTGGTAAAAAAAAAGAATGATAAGTTGATAGTGGATTTAAGATAAAAAGGAAAACAAAATGTCATGTAACAATCTGGGATGTGCATTTGGAATGTCATGTAACAATCTGGGATGTGCATTTGGAATGTCATGTAACAATCTGGGATGTGCATTTTAAATGTCATGTAACAATCTGGGATGTGCATTTGGAATGTCATGTAACAATCTGGGATGTGCATTTAATTTTTTTAAATGAAAAAATTTAGCATGACAGTTGAAATGTAACAGTTCTTAGAAAGACAGTCCAAGCTATAACCTCTTTATTGTAATCTACTAACTAGCTAACTGATTTAGGTCCATCTTTTGATGAGTTCTTTAGGCTTAACTTTGGGACCAACACATCAATTGCATTTGTGGGAAATATTGAAATCCCAAATATTTAGCAAACTTCTTAGATGGAAATGGTGGCTATACGATTTCAGAGATAGGAATTTTATTTCATTCTCTGAGATTTTTTATCATTTCATGTCATACTGACCTCCAAGATGAAGTATGGGACAGTATTATATAATCTACTAACCATAATGATGCAGTATGGAATGGTATATATTCTACTAGCCATAATGATGCGATAATAGAAAGTATTATATATTCTACTGACCGTAATGATGCAGTATGGGATAGTATTTTTACAGTCCGGACACAGCAGTTCTGTCTCTGGGATCTGGAAACCACAAAATGGACATGGGGTGATGGGTTCCTCCTCTTCGGTCTTGTCTGGTTTGCGCACGATCATTTCAATCTTCCGCTTGTACTTGAGGTCAATGTCATTTCTGTACTCTGGTCGCATGAGCATGGCGGCATAGCTGAATGATGAATTCTTAAGGCCGGCACGGTGACATTCGATGACAGTGGATGTCAAAATGGGAACAATATCTGTAAGATATTGTTTTAGATTGGTGTGGATATTAGGATGTAGGAGAAGAAAGTTTAGGAACATTATATTAATACTTTATCATTAGGGCCTTTAAGTCATCTATATAAATTACTATCAAGGCTGGATTAAAGTACGGCCAAAAAACATTTGTCAAAGTTTGAAAGAATCCCCATAAAATTATCTTACAGCATTAATCTTAAATTTTAATCTTTTTTTAATATTTGTTCCAAAAGCTTAATACCCAACATTGTGCACAAATTATTTCTAAAGATGCAAACATCCATTGCTTTCTGCTCATTGGCACTTACGAGAGGGGAATTTGCTTATGTTGTTTGCCACACGTATCAGCATCCTTGCACCTTTCATGTGGTCACCTTGTTTAACATGAATCTGTGGAGCATGAGAGAACCAGCTGCTAAAGATGTCCATACTCCCAAGCTCCAGATTTTAACACATTGCATTATATTGGATAATCTGATTAACAAACAAAACCTATTGATGTAAAAGTAACATTTTAAGTTTGAAGTCTCATCATTTACTTCAAATCATCTAGTTCAAACAGTGCTAGCCAGAACAAACTTCCAAGATGCATAACTTCTTCAGTGACCATTTCAAAGATAAGATATAACAAAATCTTGACATAAAAAAACTCAATGAGTTCAATGATCACAATGCTGTTCTCTCTTTATCTCTGTGTAGAAACAAAAGGAACTGAAAGAAACCCACACTGCAATAAGATAATTTTATAGACATTGTTGCTGGTGTTGTTTGCTGAAGGCCTTAAGCCTGTCCTTTTAACCCTTTCAATACGTGCCAATTAAAAAAAAATCCATTCCACCCGATGATTTTAAACTGAAAAACTCTGCTTTGCTATTTATCAAAACTACATTATAATGCACCTTAAAATTTAGGTAATTTAAAAAGGAATATTTTGTTTCTACTATTAAAAAGTAAGACAAAATTACCCCAAAAAACCTTTAGGGATATTATTGCATGTTTATATAAAAAAAAGGGAAAAAATATTTTTTTTGCTGTACTCACCAGCTCATAAATCAGGTAAAAATAATCCAATCAAGTTCATATTTCTTACAAATGAGTCTTATTATATATCTAAAACAACTGGAAAGTTTCATTGCAGTAGCTCCAGAAATTATCAAGTTATGAATTTTTTCCCATGACATGTTTCAGGTTTTTAAAAAAAATTCAATAAAATAGTTATACTCTAAAATTTACACATATTTACAAAATAGTAAATTTTCGTAGTCACAGTCGACACTGAGTCTTCAAATTTATCTTCATTTGAAATTATATTGTCCATTTAAATTAATTTATTTGCATGATCATCAGTTCTAGATTGAAAATTTAATATATTAGTACTAGGATTAGTACTCAATGAAGCCATTTTGATCAGCTGTTTTTGTTTACAAATTTTTTTACTGAAAAAAACAAGCACAAAATAGACTAAACATCGTCTAATCCTTTCGAAATTGCACACAACGGAAGTTGAAACTCTTCTAAATAAAAAGTTTTATAAGCTATTAATAAAATAGTGGAATGGAAAAGTGAAACAAACCATCGGTGACGCAGAGAGTGGCAAAACGTACACGACTGAAAATGCGTTGGCGAAACGTATTAAATGGGTTAAGTATCATGTATTTTTAAATCGTTTATATTAACTTCACCATCTTGTCTGTCGTGATCGTTCTCTGTCTTGGTCGGGCAGGCGGAAAAACAAAAGTAAAAAGTGACCCACATACACCTGTGTCACCTAACAAAGCATCGAATCAAAATTTCAGATAGATCAAAGGCACTGTAATTAAATTAATGAATTTTTAGTTTATCTCTATGAAGCTGCCTGCTATAGTTGACCTCCACGGTTCACTGCATTTCACTCCAGCCAGCGATGACCACATCCCTGTGTTTTACAGCAAGGAGAGTTCAGTCACGTTCAGTCTGTAAATGTTTGTCACGCGGTGCGTGTTATATTGAACATAATCAATACTTTTAGTTCTGTCTCATATATAAAGAATTTATAGTCAAAAACTTAACTTTGTTTTTACGGGTTGTTTAATTTGAAAACAAACCTTGTTTCACTGTACTACCGTTAACTTAACAAAGCTGAACAGTACATCTTATATAATATCTCTGAGCCAGCTTAATATCCACCCTCCCCAAATTATACCAGGCCATACACTACTCTCACCCAGCTGCCTGCATGAATTAAAGTAACTTCATCACTGGCCTGCCAACCACGATATCTCAGCCAGCACCATGCCAGTGATAACCAACTCACCTTGACTAGAATGTAGCTATGGAGTATCATAAGGTTGGTGGCCATCTAACCAACTCACCTTGACTAGAATGTAGCTATGGAGTATCATAAGGTAGGTGGCCATCTAACCAACTCACCTTGACTAGAATGTAGCTATGGAGTATCTTATGGTTGATGGCCATCTAACCAACTCACCTTGACTAGAATATAGCTATAGTGTATAATAAAGACGGTACCCATCTAACCAACTCACCTTGACTAGAATGTAGCTATGGAGTATCATAAGGTTGGTGGCCATCTAACCAACTCACCTTGACTAGAATGTAGCTATGGAGTATCATTAGGTTGGTGGCCATCTCCGATGGGATCTTGATCTTGTTTTCTTTCAACTCCTGGTACATGCTGAACAGTACATCGTGGGCATTTCTGTAGTTGCCTGTAATCAAACAAGGGCTTCTTACATCGGGATAAGTTTATTATCTCCCATGTTGTACAAATACATTATCTCCCTTTAATTAAAATTTGTGTTTATGAAACATTTAAAAAAAAAGAAATGGCATGCTCACCTGCATTCTGCTCCTCCCTGGCAATAATAATGGCTGTCCTGGCAGCCTCACCATATTTCTTTAGGGCCATGTACAAACGGAATAGATATTTTGCATCCTGGTAGAATTAACATTAAAATAGTAATGCTTTGGCCAAGTTGCATGAAATACACATGAACAAAAATCCAGCCTAATGCAATAATGAAAAAATAAATAACAGGAGCTAAATGCAAAGTTGACAGTAAATAATAATTACTATCTTTTGGGTTGTTGTAACTTTTTATAAAAAATAAATAGGACTAACATTTTAAAAAATATACTTAATAGTATGCCATTTTTAATCGAAACAAGAAAACCAACCGAAGGTCAGAAATGAATTAGTTATACATGATTTTTTAAAAAAATGTTTGCTGAAGTAAGGCAAAGATTGTTTTGGTGAATTTTCAATTTAAATCTGTTTGAATTTTATAAAAATTTATTTATTAAATATTGAATCAAAACTTTTTCTGGTTTGGTGGCTAATATTTAATTGTAAATCTACTATATTTTACAGTGTATAAGTATACAAGATCTTTAATTTCTTGTAGTGCAATGATAATTTAAAGAATTTAACTTCCTTTAAAAATTGAAAACTAAACAATTAAACATGTTAAAAGCTGAAATCTTTAAATTGTAATGTTAAAATATGAAATACCTATGACATTCTTTTTTCTCAACCATCAATAATTTACCTTGGGAGTTCCATCCACATCTCCCATGAGAAAGTCGACCAACTGTTTGGTCAGCAGGTCATCATTAGCTCGCCCCACTGTCTCAATAGCCAGCTCTATGGCTTGGCCATCTTCTGGATTACACTTTAGGAAATGTTTCATAGCCTGGAGTGAAAGGACCTCAAACATTTAAATATCTGTAGCATCCAAACTTGCATTTTAATGAAATATTTAGTAATTTTCTTACCAGTATAAACATAAAAGTCAATAAGTGAACATTGATCAAACGGCTTTTGTGTGTTCCTTAGAAGAGCATAAAACCACAGACTCACCTTGGTGAACTGGCCACTCAACAAGAAAAACTTGCCAGCTAAGAAGTTATTTTTTTCCGTCTCAAAGTAGACAGCAATGCTGTGATAGTCTTCATTAGTGGCATCGGCCCCTGTACAAATACAATTCATATAGACAATTATGGTAAACTAATTTACAAAGAGATTTTTTAGATCATCTTGCAGGATGTTTGGCATTGTAACATAATAGTAAAAAAATTGAAAAAATAAAAACTTAAAATGTCAGGAGTTAAAATTTTATAAGAAAAATCAAAGTATAATTGAGTCTAGGTTTATTCTGGGGTTGCCTACCAATAATATCTGCATACACCTCCATCTGTCTGTGTTGCTGGGCCAGTTGGAAAGCTTCATCATTGCAGTGAGACATGACAAGGAACTGAATGGCAGACCCGTAGTCATTCAATCGCTGGAAAAACCTGCACAGCGTTTTAATTAAAACACATTTGTTAAAGATTTCTAGATTTCAGCCGCTACAAATATCAAAGGAGTTCCTCAAATCAAGTTTCTGTCACAAGAAAATTAAGTTCTCGCTTAGTCTTTGCGCAAATTATAGAGTCATAATATAATATGAATAAATAGTAAACCAGTATGCTAGATACAACTAAAACTTCTTTGTATTTTTCATTTCCTCCTCACAAGAACAAATTATTTCAGGTTTTTAAAAATTAGCAATGTTTTAATTCAGCTTTAAGACATTATTTAACTATAAAATTTACACAAAATGGAAGTTTGCTCAAGGCAAAAAAAACAACAAAAAACCAAACAACAACACAACAATAATATTACTTGGCAACCATCTTGGCCCCCTCCACTGATTGGGTCTCCCTGACAATTTTCACAGCTTCCTCTGGATTCTGGAGATGGTCCAGGTTGATTCTATGGTAAGTAAAGTTAAAGATAAAGGTAGTCATAGACGTTTGCATTCAATTGGCAGAATGTATATATTATGAAATGAGGATATGATATAAACTTCATTTATTTACCAACTAAACATTAGATTTTGCAGGCAATATTCTAAGGCTTAATCACAGATATGTGTTTTCTTCCATTAATGATTAATTCTCTTACCTGATGACATTATCCCATTCCTTGGCCAGCTTGTAGGCATCTGCTGCCTCTTTAAACCTGCCATCTGCCTCTTTGGCCTTAGCATACTGGGCATGGATCTTAGGGGAAGTAATCTTGCTCAGGAGTTCTCCAACCTTAGCCCTACAACAGAGATAAAAAATTTTTATTAAAATCTTCTGTCAAGGAAGTACTATTTTTAAAAATTAAATTCCATTATGCAAAGAAGGTCTGAGCATTTGAGTTGTTGACCATTTTATGATTTTTTTAGCCAAACTATTTTAATGGAATAAAGGCAAAGGTTCTTTTTAAAAATAATTTGTGAAGGGAATTCCTGTACAGACTTTCTTAGAGTGTTGCCATTTAAGGAATTATTTACTTTTAAATCAACATAAGTTTATTATTTTCGGGTTGAAGTTACAGCTTCTTCTTACAAGATGTAAAGAAACAGAGTAAAATCTCTTTGAAAACAGTTTTATCTCAATCAGTTGTAAAGTTCTTGAGACAATATTGTTTCTAATCCCTTTACTTAAAAGTAGAACAAGAGTGAGAAAAGAAATGCTTAGTGGCATCTTAATTTACATTCATTATCAACAACAGCAGAGAGAAACTCACCAGTTTTTTCCTCTGATGTAGACTGAAGCTGCCTTATCATAGTACTGTCCTTGTTCATACAGCTGAGCTGCCTCTGCCCATTGCTGAATAAGAGAATTCACTTATTAACTTGCATAAATATGTCAGTAATGAAGTATAGAAGAAGTCAAAATATAGGACATTGCAAATGGGATGATTTCCCTTTTCATCAAGATTTATAGTTCTTAACTGGGATGTAAAATAAAGAAGGTGAATATTATGATATACTAGAAAAGAATCAGTTTACTGATTTCTCTGCTAAAAGGATAAACAAGAAGAAAAACAACAACCTCTGATTCTTCAGTTATTTGCAGTGACTATTGAATCAGTAATAAGAAACAAAAACAAAATCACAAACTATGAAGTGTAAGAGGAGAATAGTTTATTACTATTACTGACCGGCATTAAAAAAGAAGAGGCATAATAGGATTATGGATATCTAATAACATAAGACTGGTGGGAAAACATCAATTTGATGTCCAAAATCAAGTGTTAACACAAATTGGGTTAGGGTTTTCATTTTTCTCTCTTACCAAAATATTTCAAGCGAATTAAATGAAAAAATTAAAATTTTCAAGCATAGGTCAAAAGGTTGATCAAAAGTGTAGAATTATTTGTGGATAATGCTCTTATTGATCAACAAAATAAACTGATATAACAAATAATAAACTTACCTTCATACTCTCCAGAATTCCTGCACATTCCTTCTTCAAGATTTTACTTGGCATCTTAATGGCCATTGAAACACCCCTGTGTTTATAAAACAAAATAAGGGCGATATTTACCTCATGGTTTAAAGGTTGTCAGCATGGAGGCAAGCTTGATATGAACACAACTCTGGCTTCAAATATCATATTATTTATGGGATATAAAAACACAAAATAAACTTAGGGAGGGAGAAGCCGATTTTTATTTTTGTAGCCAAAGAAAAATACATCATTTTAAATTGCTTAGGGTAAATTTGAAAAAAAAACCCAATAAAACACACCTTCTGATATCCCCAATTCTGATTGACATGCGAGCGATGCCCGCAGCACAGATCTCATCATGATCTCTCTCCCCCTCCAGTTTGGTGATGCCCTTTTCGTAGTGAGACAAGGCGTTGGGGTAGTCCCCTGTGAACTCCAGCTGCTGGGCGTACTCCCTGGAGATGTAGGGGATCTGTTCTGGGGCCAGGGCTTTGGCTAGCTGTAAGGCACTGTCCCAGTGAAGGAGGTCTCTTCTCATCTGTCCAGGCAGAGCAAGATCTTAGGTACATTGGGGTAGAAACTTTCTGAAAATCTAAGTCTTAAAAATTTCAATGCATATCAAGATTTCTTAAACTATGGGTGCCCATAATATCCCAGATGGTGTGGGGGGTGGTGGGGGGCTATTGTCGGGTGTAGGGGTGTGGAGAATGTGTATTTAAATCAAGATTTAATCTGGATTCGCGGGCATACAATTAGCATATTCTAAAAAAATATTTTTTGTTATGTGAACAGAGGAAATTTGGTTGTAGTACTAGAGAAATATTCAATGTATAAAAACTGTCTAGTTAAAGCTCTAATTTAACAAAGTTTAAGATTTAAAGATTCAGAGTGGCCTCATCACTTCCCTAACATTCAAACATTGAATCCTGAAGTCTCCCTGTCTACCACAGCACAGCTGACAACATTAAACATCAATGGTAACATCCGTGTGTCACTGACCTCCAGAGCTGCCAGTGGATACTGAGATGCCAGGAACAAATCTTGAGCCAGATTGAAGTCACCCAGGAAAATGGCCATGTAGCCAGACAGCTGGTTCTTGTCCTCTGTGGACTGAGGGAAGATAAATCCTAACTGAAAATGTGAAGGTACCGCTTCCCTTGCCTGATTGCCACACTAAAGCTATTAGCTGCAAATCTATGTGACTGGCAGTTGAGGTGGTTTGATCTTTATGCCTGACTTTTAAAAAAATATCTGAACAGACAACACGTATTTTCACTATACATTAAGATTTTTAATAAAATGTTACCAGAAAAAAAAACGAATTCAAAATTGTCAGAGGCCTAAAGGAAAAAAAAACACCTTATTTTTAATCTGAATAATTTCAAGCAGTGTTTCATTATTTTAAATCCCTAATAAACTAGATGGTGGGCTTGTTTAGCTTGCCTTAATTTTTTGCAGTGAAGACACCATCCCAACATCACCAATGTGCCTGTGAACTCTTATTGCTGGGGGGAAAACAAAACAACAGTCAGACAAAAGAGATTTATAAAGTGACATCGTTTTTTCATGTTTTACAAATCTTTAAATATATCGTCAGTGTAAGAGCAAATAAGATTTGAAGAACAAAAAAATATATTTTTTATTGACTTGAATCCTAACAGCTTTAAAAAAAAGAAATTCTAATCAAAGAATACAGAAACAGCCCACATTTTTTCCCACTTTTACAGCCACATTAACAAAATAGATTTGACACAAGTTTCTTGGCCCCAACTGGCAAGCCTAAAATTAAAAAATAAGAAAAGCCTGACAAAAAAAATCTTTCCAACTGCAGTGCACTAACCAAAGTCCAGTTCCATGCTTTCTAGAGCAGCCCTTCCAGCTTCCTTCCACATGTCATCTCTCTTCAGGACCGTGCAGTAGACCCACGCATCTTTAAAACTGGAAGAAAGAAAAACATCTGAGAAAGATGAAATTACCCATAAACCCTTTCTTGGCTCAGGTTACTTCAACGATGGCTCTTTTTTTTTCTTTCAATGACCATGGGATACTTTAACAAAAGAAACAAAATTGACCAACTGCTATATAATGCCTGCAATGTATTGATGCTTAAAAGAAAGTCAATTTTTATGATTTTGCTTTGATCGATTCACTTACCGTTTCAACTTAATACACTGCTGGGCTGCTATTCTCAGCTTCATGAAAAAAAAGAAATATTAATTTTTTTTTATAGATTCTTATTTTTGTGTTGAAAAAAAACCCATAATCAATGAAATTTAATATTTGAAAACAGATTCTGCAGTCTACAACTATTCAGTTTTTAAACAATTTTTTTAAATGTTGAAACAAGCTATCTCATAACAAAATCTTATAAATACCAGTACTGGTATGAATTTCATTAAAAAGTTTATTCCTAATTGTATAATTAAATTTTTTTCACAATAATAGAAAAGGTGGGTAAAGTTTTATCTGGCTATATATAACAAAACTCAATTTAACTTTAAGAATACTAAAATATTACATCATTTGGTGGGAGCTCTGAAGGGTTTTCATTGAAGACATGGCTATGAGTGGCCAGGAGAAGAGTTGCCAGTTTGCCACTTGGTGTTTGTAGGGTGACGTCTCCATTATACAGAAGAATCGGTATCTGACCATAGGGCAGCTTAGAGGCACCTACAAATGTAACTTGACTACCTGGAAGGGAATGATAAGCCCATTCAATTCAATTTTTCAAACAAAATTCATTTTAATTCCAAAAATAATATTCGTAAATTTTCATACAGGTTAGAACATTTATCAGATTTAAAATATTTTTTTTAAAAAAGTATTATTTTATAAAGTTCTCAAAAACAAATGTAGCTGTGTGAAGGCTTATAATATACAGTATTTCAAGTCAAACACTAAGGTGGAGGATTATAGCCATCAAAGTTTATTTGCTTTTATAATTTTGAAACCAAACATTTTTAACGTTGGAACCGGAACTCTCACAAACGCACCTACACGTCACCCAGTCACTCCTCTCCAGTGCATCTCGGTGCGGTGTACATGGTGCGGCGCTATGTGGGCACTATGTGGGTATGCACAGTGTGTACACTATTACATTACATACCAGGGGCAGTGTGTCACTGACTCACCGGCGTATCCCTGTAGTAAAACATACTTTAGCAGACGGCTACACAAATATCTTGTATTAAATATTATTCAAATCCATGTCTTTGTGAACTGAAGAAGTTGAAGATGCCATTGGCAGCACACAGTAAACTGAACAATTATTTATAACTGTAATTATCCTCACCTTTCACTGAATCTTGGCAGAAGACATAAGTGTACATCTTCTCATTATCATAAGCAATGAACACTCCCTGTTGGATAAATCCTCATTTTAGATATTTTTTCCCCATAATTCACAGTAATTTTTAAAAATTGTATCTGTAATGTTATTGCTTTGAAGATTTAAACAGTTTAGTAAAATTATAGATGGAGCAGGCTGCCCAGGTGGCAGCCAAAGCTTTAAGAGAGCGATCTCAAGCTACCAGAATATGAGATTAGATTAGTAAAGTTACTTGTATTTATAAGAATATTTTTTGTTCAAAAGCTCAAACCTTATCAAGTGGCCAGTTTTCCCACAGCACACCTTGAACTGTGGGAGAGAAATCTGGAATTTTTCTGACTGTGTCATCAGCCTAAAACATTCAAATAAAATGGGGTTAGTAAGAGAAATAAAACACATTTGAATTGATAAATCACAGTGGCGACTTGGGGGCTCAAAACATATTTGAATAGATAAATCACAGTGGCGACTTAGGGGCTGAAAACACAATTTAATAGATAAATCACAGTGGGAACTTAGGGCCTAACCAAGACAAAAAGCCACTTTGCCATTTTTAAGCACTAGATTTGATAAGGGCTAAATAAATTTTATACTCACCGAGATGTAAATGTACCCATCACTTTTTTCATCCAGGAAGACAAGATGGGCGCCGGTTGAATCCGGGAATATCTTTCGGATGCCAGTCACATGACGGTGCTCAACAACAAAGCTCCAGTCTTCAATAAAGAAATAATGAATTCCTCCAATCTGCGGGGGATTTCAGGAAAAAAACAAAACATTTTCAGACATATCAACTTGCATACTCATGTGATTCCACTAAAACCCTGATACAAATTTCTATTGTGAAAATATGTTAAAGAATGGATTATCCTATACATAAACCTAGAATTAATTGCCTTTGTTTTCCATCCTCTTTTGGCAGAGACTTTTCAGACTTATCATTGGCTTTCTGGCTGGTTTAATAATAATTTATTAGATATTGTATCAGACTGAATAAAAATATTGATACCATTGAAACCTCAAATCTCTTCCAGATCATTTACACAATCTAGTCTGATTGGATAAGCACCTGATTGTATTGGATATTCCTGACACAAACAAAATTGCACATTGGCTCTAACAAAATTATATTCTAAATACAGTTTTAAAACAGTTTTGCACTCAAGAAAGCAAAATGTCTACATTTCTGGCCAGACATGCAGTTGACTTGTGTGAAACTCAAATTAAAGAGCTTATTGAGTTCTAAAAATATTTGACAAAAGAATAAAAAGATCTCATCTAAACCTTGTTTTTTTTTAAAATAGAAAAGTGGGTTACATGCGTAATGAAAGAAAAAATAACTCAACTAGAGAAAATGTCTCACGTTTGTGGCGTAGATGAGGAAGTCTGGTGTCAAGGCATGAGATGTGATCTTACAGTTTTTCTGGTCGGGGTCAGGGAAAAGTTTTGATTCTTTCTCATCACTTTCTCTGGTCCCTTCACCTTCAATCTGAAACAACAAGTGGCGAGAAAGCATCAGACCTTAAACTTCTCAATGTTAATCTTAGCTAAATTGCTTAGCATAAGGTCTCTTAAATTTAAGTAATTGAACTCCTAAGCAGTTAAGGTATAATGAATGATAAAACTGGATTGAAAATTGGTTTCTTCTCATAATTACAATGTGAAGCTGAACTTTCCCCTCAAAACTGACAGCTGCGTAGTCTGCATTCAAACACAATGACTGGACGGTTCCTAAATATTCTTTACTTTCTTTCATGAGTGATAAACCTAAAAGTTAAAAAAGAATAGTCTTAAATCCTGCAAGCTTCATCCTACCTGTTAAGTTATATTCCAGGAAGGAAAACAAAATGACATCACACAACTGAACAAATCCACATACATTTTGGGGGCAATTTAACATAAGACCAATGGCAAGATTATGTGTTCTTATAAATAATGTTATAGGAAAAACATTTTTTTCCCATTAAAAATAATTCAAGTAAAATAAACTCATTATTAATTTTTGGTGAAAATAATCATAAACGAATCTGACCCAGCTAAAGAGTTGAGATGACCCAGCTAAAGAGTTGAGATGACCCAGCTTAAGAGTTGAGATGACCCAGCTAAAGAGTTGAGATGACCCAGCTAAAGAGTTGAGTTTTGTGGGTCATTAAAAAAATTTATTGTAAGTGTCCCAGACCAGTTCCTCACCTGTCTCCCCAAAAAGATAAAACCAGGCCCTGTTGTTCATTCCTACAGCCACATGGTAAGGACCGATGCCAACAAACGATGGCTCAACTTCTACTTGAATAGTCATTGCCTCATCCTGACATGAGCAGAAGATAACATTGATGGGAAAACCATAAGAACAAAGAATGGTTTAACCCCACAAGATCTCCCCACCCCCATACCCTGAGCTGAATGCTCAGTAGTCAAAATATGAGTTATTTCAATGCGATGATCAATACTTGATCAAAGCTAGTAATATAGGAAGATAAACCATTAAAAAAAACAACAACAACATGTTCTCTGTTGACTAAGACATTGAATTAGGGGACTTAAATGAAGTACCCCAAATTGGTATACTTGGGAAGCACAATATTCCCTAAAGGGTTAGGGCGAGTCTTAGGTAAAAAAAAATTTGTTTCTACAACATGGGGTTCTCTGTAATGCTTTGATATAGGTTCTCTGACTTTATTTCAAATATATTTAAATAAGTTATCTTTAATAAGATATTCAATTAACATCACATCCCCCACCTTTTCCACACCCATAAAAAAAAACAACTAACAAACAAACCCATAAAACTATGCAATGTCAATCTGTAGTGGCATCATATTTTATGTGTGCTAACATGATATTTTAGCTGTTATCGACTATGAGTGATTTAAGACTTAAGTAATATATAATAAACAGAAAACACAAATATTTTAGAAACATGTTTTGACATCTTTGGGTGTGACTATAAAACATTGGGAACTACTAGACTGGATTCATTTTTATATTAAAATATTCAAACTCAGGCAGCCTACTTGTGCTATGTTGTCTTCAACAGTTATCTCCAATAGGGATGTCAGGTATGCAATGCGGGTGTGGTTCACAGAGGCCAGCATCGGAAGCCTGGCCAAGTAGACGTGGAGGCCACCACGAGGGGTTGACACGGCCAGCAGCTGACCATCGTCGCTCCAAGCAATCTTATCGAGGTTTTTCTCGTCGTCCAGTGTGATAATGGCATACATCTCTTTGAGGTCAGACAAGTCATGGATCTTTATGCTGTGGTTTTGGGGGGAGGGATGGTTATGGTGAAAGGAATGTAAGAATTCAATGTTATTTATTATTAATTAGTAAAGGCTCTACTGAAATATAAAAACATAAAGTAAATTTTTTTTTAATTTAAGAGGGGATTTGTAAAATAATAATCTTGATTTCTAATTATCATACACAACCTAAGTTTAAAGCATTTTAAAAAATCATTGATTTAATTTAAAATGTAGAATTTTTCATCATGTTTAATAAAATGTATGCATGTTTTGGTTCCAAATAGCTTTAATTTAAAAAATGTTTTGAATTAAAATAGTGAACCAATTTTCAAAAATATATCTAAGCATAGTCTAACAATCTTAACTTGTTTTTAAATGCGTCTAAGTTAATCAGCTCACCAGTTATCCCCACAAGATGCCGCTTTACCAAGGGTATTAGAAATTGCAATGCTTGTCAAGTTATTCTTATGATTTCTTGCTTGGAAGCACTCCTAAGTAATGAAGCACAAACATTTTATAATTGAGTGAATAAATGTAACAAAGTACCAACATTTAATTATTCAATAAAACAGAAGCTAAAAATTTATTTGGTACAACACATTTTAATTACCCCGAGTTTAGAACTATAAAATACAATACTGAAAGCAGGAGGTCGGTTTATATGGGCATAAAACATAATGGACAAAAGGACAGACACTAAAATGTATAATTTTTTCTAAATATATACCTCGTTAATCATCAGTTGTGAACAACTTATGAACAGAGGTTCAGATATTATTATAGAAAATAATGTGGAAAGAGCAGTACACATTTTTTGTGTCATTCCAAAAGGTAAACAAACTGGTATGTAACAGAAAAGTAAACATTTTACATCTTTAAAGTAACACATTTCTGTGAACTAAAAATATGGAGTAAAATTAGACAATTGTATGGTCAGCTTATATTCGGGTTTTGCAAAACTGGCCATTTCAAAGTAGTTTTAGGGGGTCTGCTTATATGCGAGTAAATACTGCAGATGAAATGATAACACAACCAATCCTTCAAAAAAATTAAGTTTAAACAGCTGATTAGGTCAGAGGCTAGATGCTAGGTACTATACATTGTCATAATTTATAAAAACAGGCATAATAATGATTTGTCTTGCACTGAAAACGACAGTAAAATATGTGGTAAAATATACAAGAATACCCTGAGCAAGAATTTCTCACCTGTCCTATTTCCTTCATGTGTGTAGATATAACCACAAAGTAACCTTGTGAGAATCCAATCAGGATGTAACCATCTCCAAACCTGAAATCAGTTACCAGATTTCAGATAAAAGAAATTTTAATCACATTATTCTCACAAATATTTTATAAACAAATATGTATTTTAAAAAATTGTTTTGGCTTGGCCGTGACTCCACTCAAGTACGATTCAAACTTACCACTTATAAGCAACAATAGATCCATATCTGGCTTGAAAAGCCAACTCTATTGGGTTTTCTGGGTTGTTAATGTTGAATAGAAATAAAGTTTTTTTGGCAACATTGACACTAACCTGAGGACACAAATATTAAAATTACTCTTTATTATGGTAATTTTCAAAAGTGCATTAAATAATATTAGAACAATTGAATATCTAATGGAGTATTGTATTCATTTATATATTTAAAAAACTTGAGAGTTTCATAATATTTTGATGAAAATAAAATTGTTACGGGATAAAAAAATATCCATTTTCTTTATTTATCTGATGTTAATTATGTAAACCAAATAGTCACCTTAACCCAACATATTTTCCCCTAATGACTTACTGTATTTTCCCCATTGGGACTTCGTTCATCTTCTTTCATCTCAGAAAACTCCAAGTCGGAAGGTTCTCCTCTGAGCTGTGATTGTGCTACTGTATCACCATCAATGTTATTGACACTAATGGTTTTGTCTTCACTTCCCAGGGCCAGTAACCCTTGGGCACTCCAAGCACCACAAGTTATCTTCTTTGTGTGTTTTCCAATAATAATATTTTTTCTAAGAGAGAGAAGCAAACAGCAACAACATTTGAATCAAATATGTTTGTACCTTTTTAATAAAAAAATCCATTTACTAAAAACAACAGTAATATTTAACTATGCTTAATAAAAACACAAACATGTAAATAAAAAGTTATTGATTGTAAAATGACTTTGTTTATAAGTTTTTAAAAAATTTAGCTTGGCTTCTATTTTTTAAAGTACAAATTTACGGTTAATAAGCACATAAAACTCTTATTGCTTGTATCAGATCAGGAAGAAGTTTTTTTTTAAAGCTTAAATGAAAAAATTCAGGATAAATAATGTTTCAAATTAATTTAAATTATTTGCTGTTTTATATCCAGATAAATCAGTGACATCTGATGTCTGTAGTTACATAATGTGCATAAGAGACTAGTTGCCCTGATGAACAGTTAGCTTACAGATATCTATTGAAGTTCTCACAAATACACGATTGACTTACCGAGATGTTTGATGGTTGTAAATGAGCAAATTTCCCTTGATGGTTCCAACTGCCAGGATAGTTCCAGTTTTTGACCACAGCAGAAATGATAAAGAATCTCTATAAGAAATTTCATGAGGTGTGAGAAAAAAATAATGAAACTAGTTTTATTTTATTTAAAACAAAATCTGTTCTGGTAAAAGCTAGAAAAATTAATGAGTAAGAAATTTTTTTATTGTAATACAGTGATGATCCGCTTTTTAATGAATGTAAGTAATTTACTCTTGAACTAAATACCTGTTAAATTAAGCAGACAATTTTACACTATGACAGAGAAATTAGATAAATCCATACTTACTTGAGTCCACTATCTATTGTAATGAATTTCTGTGTATTTGTATCCCACAGAAAAATTAAAGGGGAGTTTTCACAAATCAGTGCCAAAACATCACCATCCTGGTCCCAATCCATCCCAGTACAACGGCTGAAGATAATCAAGTAAGGATAAATGATCGGTTTAAATAAAAATATTTTTGGATGTTTAACCATTTAAAGATCAGTTTGAAAATGAATGTTTGATAAGTTTAGAAGGACTATTCAGGACTATTTAACAATAACACTTAGTGTTACCTTGGTAGTGTCACATTTCCCCTTAGATCCCCATGGCGGTCAAATATTTTAGCTGTACTGTCAGAGCTGAGTAAAAGTGCAAACAGCTTTTAAAATTGATACAGCAATAATATCATTGACATGACATGTTATGAGTTGATAAAGTTATGACAGGGAGATGAGATATTTATCTGAAAATATATGGAAAATAAGATGGAGGACTGTTTTATATTTGAATTTTATTAAATAAAATTAACTCTTTTTCTCTGGAATTATATTCCTCATTCTGACGGAATTATCTATTCCGGAAGTTTGTCACGGGTTACCATGCTAACTTAAAATGTTAATAACTTTTTTATTATTTAGCAGATAATGATATATTTGGTATTGAATTAAAGGGAAAAGAATGAAGTTTTCAGGCATCACAGACTCTTTATTTTCATAAAATAATATGATTTTGTTTTAGTGAAAATAAAAAAAAACAAAAAAAAACACACATTTGTTTTACAAAACCTCTTTCAAAGTCACAAAAATCTAGATTTTTATCCAAAATGTAATAAAATGGTGTTTTATCTGAACTATATTCATATTTACACCAAACAGAATTAATTTCACATTACAAAAACAAACAAATAAAAAATTAGAGCTCAATATCCATGGTCACCCATATAGGAAAATAATTGGAAAATTGAAATGTTTACAATGGAACTGGAAGCTATACTGTGTGTTGCAACTAGAAATTATTTAAATTCTATTTAAAATTGCACTTAATTTTAGTGAAAAAGTTTAGCAGCTTTCAAATTAGACTCTACATTGTCTATATTATTATTTGTAGTAGAAATATTATCAGGTCATCAAGACATTTGAGGGGGTGGTGGGGCTTGTTGTTTATCAACTGATGACTTGTCAACGTCAACTTCATTGTCAATTTCATTACAACTACTAGTACTAAGCGTATGATTCATCGGAAATTTAAAATTACTATGTAAATCATAATTAAAAAGAATACCTTTTTCTTGTTCATCATCGTAGTATTTAAAATAATATTAGATCGATTACCACATGCATTGGTTGAATATCCACGTTTGTAAACAAACGTAAAAACGAAAATAAAAACAAGCTTTTCAAACGCTTCTTTTGTGGTGAAAATACATTCAAACAAAGAATTTCCGACTTTTTTATTCAAGGCAAATCATTCTAGATTACATTAAAACTAATTTTCGTTTAATAGTTAAGGAAAGAAACAAAACAATTCAGTTTTAATAAATCAACGCTGGCATCGTTGCTACGTCAAAAACAACCTTTTAAAATCAATGATGGTAGCGTTGTTCCGGAGAAAAAGAGTTAAAAAGGCTGAATTATAAATTTAAATAATGAAAAGTAAACTAAATTTTTTAGAAAACAGACATATGATTATGCTCGAAATAAAAAGAAAGGACAGTGAAAAGAATTTTTGGTTATTTGTTTCCTTTAGAATACAGTACAAAAAATTATATGAATTTAAAAAAATTCTTAATACAGGATTACACATTGGGGTTATAGTAAAAAATATTTACAATTTAAAAAAAAATGCAAACACAATATTAATGAACTTTTCTTGTCTGTAATAGCCTACTGGACATGGAAATTCCAATGCACTTGAACTTGGACCAAAAAAGATATTTCTCAAGAGTTACTTGAAATTTAGAAGGAAAAAAAAACATGGTGTATTCTATGACAAAAATAAATGCACTGGATATTTTAAAATTATTTTACTGAATTGTATATTGGCCTATGTAACCATACCCTGTTGTGGCTAGAAAATTTCCAAGTGTTCGTTGCCAAGAGTAAACAATATGACCTGGCCCATGAGCTCTGTCTGGGAGACTAAATATTCTCTAAAAAATGACAAATACAAAAACCAAAGTGCATAGTTAGTAATAGGCCTACTTTCAAGTATGATTAAATTATTGATTTAAAATTACAGGGAATCAAAAATGAAAAACTAAATATTTGAACACCAAGAAACATCTGATTCATGTATAATTAAATTTATAATTTTAGTTATACTTAAGAGATTTATTATTTAGGGGGAAGGGTATACGGCTAATACAGTATACTTATACTCTAAATTCTAAACCAGGGGTCGACGCCAAACAGGGGTAAATTACCCCATTTGGGGTAACAAGTAGGGAACTCTTGGGGCTTGGGAGAATGCAGACTCATTTGGAGCATATATGTTATCTTATATATACAGACGCTCCTTCTATGCAGAAGATAATTGCGTCCACAGACCATGACAGATGATCTGTTGGCAAGTGATGCAGCGTTCACAGCCCACAGCTTTGTGAGTTCTACGCATTACCCAGCCGCCTAACTAGTGTTAGGTACCCATTCGGAGCTGGGTGACTGAGGGACGCCCTAGGCCCCGGGAACAAATCCTTGCCTTCACGTGGATTCGAACCCGTGACCATCGGTTACGCCAGTAAAGCGCGCTGTCATTCGACCACCGCGTCCTGCGGATATATAATCCACTAAAATCTGCTCCTTTGGGGTAATCGGTAATGACAACATACAATTTTATAATATGGGGGTATCGGGCAAATAGGTTTGCCAACCCCTGTTCTAAACAGGGTTCAGAGCCCATAATTTAGTTTTAGTTTAGGCTTAGACTTCACTTAGGCGCCAGTATTAAGTCAAGTCTTCAGACTTGTAGAAGGGTGCACATTATATATTAAGTCTATTTTATTTTATGACCATTTCTGTGATTCTGGATCTAACAATAAAAAACTCTTTACCTTTATCCTTTCGTACTTTATTAAGTAACTTTACTAAATCACTGTTACTTTTGTTAGACTTTAACTTAGTTTAGTGAAGTCACCAGTGAAGTGTAAACGACTGTGACTGTAAACTAACTAAACTTTACTCTTTTTAAACTGTAAACTCAGGAGTACCTATTTTAAAGATGAGATGTAATATAAGTTTGACTAGGCAGACTAAAGATGCAAAAGTTATGAATTAATATTTTTCAATAGAAAGCTACCTTCATATTCGAAGCCATTTTATTATTTTGAGTGTGTCTATCTCTTTCACTATATTATTTTCTTTTTGCACTTGAATTTGGAATGTAGCCTATATAGAATTGCGCATGTCAAACCGGAAATCTAATGGTAACATTAAAGAGTTCTAATAAGGGAAAGAATAAATATTGTTGTTGCTATGGAAACGTATTTTCCCCCATTTTTAAGTGGTCAGCATCTTAATTATTTAAAATTGTTTTAACTCTTGCACTGTAAATATGTGAGCCTATAATCCGGAAATATTTTGTGGAATTCCAATATTTTTCATTTACTTTTCATGATCTACTTTAAAAATTTCAATATGTTTGTCAATAATGGGAAAAAAAACCTAAACCGGAAATGGTTACGATAAACAAATGGCGACCTGCCTCTTTAAATTAGACCAAGACTATACTCACAGATAGTCACAATAAAAAGTTAGATCCGATAAGTGTGGGCAACTTTCTATTTTAAAAACATTTAATTTTAACTGAATTTGGTTGAACAATAACAAAACAACTTAAATATCATTATAAGACATGTTCAAATTAGGACTGGGGCTAGAGACTTAGACGTAGTTAACTTTAACTTTGTAAAGTAAAAATTGACAGTTCCTAGTCCTTATGCCTTATTACTTATTTGTTTAGTTTAAAAATATTTTTTTTTAAAAGTCCTTTAAGAGAAGGTTAAATTACTGTATTCAAATGACAAATGGCTGAAAAGAAATATGATTTAGCTCTAGTAAATACAAACAAGAGCAGTCCAGTAAAGCACCAGCAATGGTAAGCCTTTAAATTTAAATTAAAGTTTAAAGCTAAGCATATTATTTAATTTATACATTAAAATAATTATTTAAATTTATATAATATAGTTGAAATATAGCCTAAATCTGACTAATTTTTGTGTCATGTATTGGTAATTATTTTTCAAAATTTATATCTTGTCTTTACTATTTATGACAATGACAGTACTATAATCAGTGCTTTTTTTCTAGCGAAAAATGTTTGGGAACTCATTTCACATCTGTTTTTTTAACTTATGTCAGAAAATACTATAATATTCTATAATTGAATTTTCCACTGAACACAAATTTTATTGTACAGATATTTAAAGTAATAAATGTTTTTATAAGAAAACGAGAGACTCAAAGAGTTTATTTATAATAAAAACTGACCTGACTATATAGTTTATGTGGAAAAATGTATTCTACTGTATTATAATACTGGTACCGTATTGGGCTTTAAAACAACTTCCAGAGTTTTCTCATGTTTTCATCTGACAAATCATCTCGGTTTCTTTTCTTGCTGTGTGAGTCTAGAGCTGAATGTCTGCCTCGAAGCAGCCAAGAGTCTACGTACTTTGTAGGATCAAAATATGTTAGTGGGGGGACCGACCAATCTGATGAATAAAAGTGCAGAGACTGTTTTTGTCATAAGCGAAGCTCTCGTTGGGGTGATTATCAAATTCATTTGTGAGAATCCCATTTCACACTCGCTCGAAGAAATGGAAATTGTATTAAGAGCATGTATCAGAGGAAGAATTCTTTCAGCATATGTTCTTTCCGTAAGATAATCACGGAATCCACAAATGATTTCTCTTTCGTTGTAGTCTGCTACACAATTTCTCAATTTCCGTTTCACCAAATGTCAACTGCTTGTTCATGTTATCTGTCCAATGGCTCTGATCTAGTATGCTAGTCCATTGAGCTAGTTCAACATGCTCATTAGAAAGTAATCTTTTCGCAATTGATTCGCTAAGTTTCTCGTAAAAGACATTTGCATCAATAGGAGGGTTGTTTCTGCTGTTTCTGTTGTGCAGTACAATTCCATTAAACATTAGATGCTCAGCAGCTGCTGTTGCATTCCTGTAGTATGGGCCCGGACTTTGCCTTCGTTCCTTGAACACCTTTACGAGTCTTTTTATTTTCTGATTTAGGGGTGTAAAGGTTCATGTTTCGCTGCTGTAGGTCCAAGCTCAATTAAGATAACTCTTGAAGAGCATCACACATCAGGCCAAGATCCATCACACATCAGGCCAAGATCCATCACACATCAGGCCAAGATCCATCACACATCAGGCCAAGATCCATCACACATCAGGCCAAGATCCATCACACATCAGGCCAAGATCCATCACACATCAGGCCAAGATCCATCACACATCAGGCCAAGATCCATCACACATCAGGCCAAGATCCATCACACATCAGGCCAAGATCCATCACACATCAGGCCAAGATCCATCACACATCAGGCCAAGATCCATCACACATCAGGCCAAGATCCATCACACATCAGGCCAAGATCCATCACACATCAGGCCAAGATCCATCACAAATTCAGTTGATGCTATTTTCTTCTTCAAACCTTCATATGTACATTTCTCACTGTTGCTTCTTGTGGGATCAGTCATTGCTTCTTCAAAATGATTCACCACAGCTTGTACTAAAATCAGCCCCTCCGGAAATAGAAATAGGCACGCAAGTGGCAAACGTTGTTATTCTTATTCGACTAATAATAACTAATATGATATCTATGGTCCATAGATATCATATTAGTGGAATAACAGCGTTTGCCATTTGGTTTGTTTATTTGTAAACTGTAATTTACGTCGTTCCCGTGAGTCCCCACTGTAAAAAGGACTGACATTAAGTAAAATGCCGACTATTTATATAAATATACACGAATCTGGCCAAACAAGGTATGGAAACTCAGTTCCCATGAGTTTCCACTGAAAAAAAGCACTGACTATAATGATATAATGTTTAATTTTATAAAAAAATAAATTAATTGTAACTGATTTTAAAATTAAAATAAAATTAATGGTATTTATATTTGAAAAGGCGGAAGATATTTTCTAATTAGTAGTTTAACTAGTCATATTAAGTCCTAAGATTTGGATGACAATTCTTAATTCTTATAGCATTTTCTTTAAAAAGAGTGAGAAAATGGTTATAATTATAATAAATTTGAAGTAAAGCAATTGTTCACAATGGAAGATTGTATTTATAAGGGATGTTACTGATTAATTTATTTTTTGTTCGATTAATCAGGAAAAAATTTAATTGATTAATCAATTAATTATATTTTTATAACGCATATATAGATCCCATTGAGTTGCGATACACTATTTCACAAAATCAGTTAAGTCTCAGTAAATCCATGGCTCCAAAATTTTGTGACGTAACACAGCAAATTCATTCTGCTATGCAAGAAATAAGGCAGAAAAACCTTTTTATTTACGTATGCAAGTCTAAATAATAATAATACGAGGAAAAAGTATGTAAGTTACAAAAAAATTTAAATTATTAATAAATTGGAAAAAAAAATTGTAGACGTATTTTCTTAAATTGTAATCAAATTTTAATCAATCAAATAAATTTTAATCGATTAAAGTTTTTAGGATTAATCGATTCATCATCATCGCCCTTCGTCCCATCTGGGGCATAGGCCACGAACAAAGGTTCTCCAGGCATCCCGGTCCTGCGCCAATCTTTCTATCTGCCCCCAGCTGTGCCTGCTCATTTTGGTGTCTGCCTCCAGTTCCCTTCTCCAGGTCATTTTGGGACGACCTCTTTTTCTCTTGCCTTGGGGGTTCCATGTGAGGGCTTGTCTCACAATGCTGGATGTAGGTTTTCTGAGAGTGTGGTCAATCCATCTCCATCTGCGCTGGCGTATTAGCTCATCCACTGGCTCTTGTTTTGTGCGTTGCCAGAGGTCTTCGTTGGTGATGACATTGGGCCAGCGGATTCGGAGAATTGTTTGGAGACATGTGTTTATAAAAGCTTGAAGCTTTTTTGAAATGGCTGCTGTTATTCGCCATGTTTCTGCTCCATACAACAAGACAGGCTTTATTGTAGTGTTAAATATCCTGACCTTGGTATGGAGAGTCAAGTTGTTACAGTTCCAAACTTTTTTTAGCTGTTTAAATGCTTTTCTTGCTTTGCCAATTCTCGTTCTTACATTGGCTTCAGTCCCTCCTTGTGTGTCAATGATGCTTCCAAGGTATGTGAAGCTATCCACCTCCTCGAGATTTTTTCCTTCCAGTGTTATTGGAGTGTTGCTTGATGTATTTATTTTAAGTACTTTGCTTTTTCCTTTATGGATGTTCAAGCCAAGGCAAACAGAGAATTGTGCTACATAGTTGGTTTTCTCCTGCATCTGTTGCTGTGAGTGAGATATTAATGCCAGATCATCCGCAAAGTCCAGGTCATCAAGTTGTTTCCATAGTGTCCACTGGATACCATTTCTCTTCTGCTCTGTAGACATTATTATTATCCAGTCGATGGTTAGCAGAAATAAGAATGGTGAAAGCAGACACCCCTGTCTGACACCGGTCTGTACCCCAAAAGCCGCTGTTTGTTGGCCATGAAAAATTCTACATGTAAGTCCTTCGTATGAAGCCTTAATTATGTCAGACAGCTTTTGTGGTATCCCGTAGTGTCTTAGTAACTTCCACAGGGTTATCTTATCTTATCAATACAGACGCTCCTTCTATGCAGAAGATAATTGCGTCCACAGATCATGACAGATGATCTGTTGGCAAGTGATGCAGTGTTCACATGACACGGCTTTGTGGGTTCCACGCATTACCCAGCCGCCTAACTAGTGTTAGGTACCCATTTGGAGCTGGGTGACTCAGGGACGCCCTAGGCCCTGGGAACAAATCCTTGCCTTGACATGGATTCGAACCCGTGACCATTGGTACGTCACTCGAGCGCGCTGCCACTCAACCATCGCGTCCTTTGGGTTGGCCTGTCAACACTATCGAAAGCCTTCTTATAGTCAATAAAGTTGATGTATAGTGGTGAGTTCCACTCCAGGGATTGTTCCAATATAATTCTCAGGGTGGCAATCTGGTCAGTGCATGATCTATCTTTTCTAAAACCTGCTTGTTGGTCTCTAAGATGGGTGTCTATTTGGTCCCTCATTCTGTTTAGCAGCACTCTGTTAAATACTTTGCTTGGTATGGATAGCAGAGTTATTCCTCTAATTCCTCTATAGTTGGAGCAGAAGCTAAGATCTCCTTTTTTGGGAGCTTAATGAGATGTCCTTCTTTCCACTCCATCGGAATCTGTTCTTCCTCCCATATTTTCTTGAAAAGATTAATCGATTAATTAATCGTTAATTTCCGCAGCCCTAGTATTTATATTCATTATACTTTTTCAGATTGAAGTACATGTATATTAGAATTTTTTTATCAGGAAATATTTTTTTTAAGGAGACTTAGAGAAATGGAGAAATGTAACATTTTAATAAATTTTGTTTTTGCAATTTTAGCTTCCTTTCTTCTGCTTAAACACTTATCTTGGTCTATTAGTAAGAACAAACACATATGAATCTCCTTTCTTCCTGTCTCACATTTGGGTCTGGAATGCGTTGTCTGAATGAGTCATAAAAATCAAAACACTGTCAACATTCAAAACATTAATAAAATGCAAGACTAGACATTAACCATGGAAAAGCATAGAACTCAATAATCTACTGTGTAAAAGGAGCATCTGTATACATAAATTAGACATTAAGAAATAGATGTAAAGCTACTTTCAGGATAACGTCATTTAAAAAAATTATCTATTACATATCACTTTTTAAAAAATTTAAAAAACTGAATACAATTTAAAAAGGCTTAAGTTAAAGAGTTGCCAAAGCCGTTAAAATACTTTACCGATTTTAGGGGAAAAAAATTGTTTAATTTATTTCTTTATCATTTTTTTAAAGTAAGCATTTACTACTGGATACCACAATTTTCTTATAACATTTCTGTTATGTTGCTAAGCTCTTGAACAGTTATGTGTATAATTTAATCAAATAATAATGTAATGTTTTTTTTTAAATATTAGGTATCAAGAGAGGCTGAAAACAAAATACATTAAGAGCTTGAAACCAGGTGAGAAATCTGGACAAAATGACACCCAGAACTGGATATTTTTGAAAAGTGGCCTTGATGACTTTAGAGATGGTCTACCACCCCCTGTTCATGGGAGCGATTTTATTAAGGTACAAAGAAAGTATTAAAAAGAGAGTATTAATAATTTGTACTATGATGAAATTTCTTTAACTCTAAAATATTCGTAAAGGGCAACACATAATTGTCAAATAATTTTAGCAAAATTCTGACAAAATTACACACTCAAACTTCTTACAATCATTAACATTTTGTCACACAATTTTGCATTTGAATGATACATCTGCACATATTTATCATTTCCCAAACATACATAAAGAATAATGTTTGGAGTGGCCTTAAAAATAAAATGTTAACTTAAAAATTTTAAAAAAGTTTTTTAAAAATATTGTTTTATCTCTATTGAAATACTTGAATGTATCATAATGTAGATATAAAGAATTACATTAATTTATCTTTGTTATTCAAGATATAGATTTAGACAAAGCTGAACTAGATCAAATACCCTCAAAACTTTTCTAATAAAATTAAATTTATCTATTAATTAAAAAGGTACCTTACTGTATTAAGAAACAAAAATATAAAAAAAAGATTTGTACTTACATAGATCCTCATTTCTTTTTTAAAATCAGCCAGGAAAAGGTTCAGTTCCAATTATAAACAGTGATGTCATAAATAGAAATCCAGTTAAACAACCTGCATCAAAAAAGCGCCTGAGCCGTTTCCAGACCTACCTGTCAAAATCTACACCTCAACAACAGCAACGCAGAGATTATATTAGACAGGTCGAGTTAGGGCTACTCAAACATCCCTTAGCACTTTTTCCTCACCTGGAGGAGAGTGTTCCACCTGAGGTAAAATGTTAAATCCTAAAATTTAAAAGAAAATGATTTTCTGTATAAAATATATCAAGCCCTTTTGCATGTACTCTTTGTGTTCTGGACATAATGATTGTAAACTAAAAGCTATACAAAATTATACAAAATTTTCACTGTAATGAAATTTTTATTGTGTGGGCTTTTTGATCATTCAATTTGGAGAACTTTTACTTTTAACATAACAAATTTACCCGTATTTATTGTTCTTAATTTTGATAGATGTACTCACTTATAAATAAAAGAAATTATAAATGAGATTAATAAAGAAAAAAGTTTAAAATTTGTTGAGAAATATGATTACCTGTGGACATGTGTATTTTTTTCCAATTTCATTCATAGACGTTCTCTTTCCTAACATTGTAGTGACTAATATATAAAAATATGTAGGTTAAATTTTTAAATTATTTTAATGTTATGTTTTTTTAAAAAAGAAATATTTTTATACTTTGCTCTGCTTTGTCATGCACTCGTAATTTTTTGGCCCCTACCTCATATTTATTTAAAAATAATCTTCTGTACCCACTACACCTCCAAAAAAATATTAATATGGAATTTATAGATCAGAGAAATGTATGATTATCATTCATCTGCATTATTTTCTACAGCCACAAGAGAAATACATCTCTATTTTCTTTCCCTATAAAATTAGATACAAAAAGAAGCTGAAAGTCTATATAGGATAAAGCTATCCATCTTTGAAATTTAGCCAGCTAGTCTGACATTTGACTTACAAATGCGAGCAGGGCTGCTTTCCCCAGCCAAAGAGCATTTCTCCTCCATCCTCTCTGTGTCCAACTCCTAACCCCATCTCGCAAATCAATGTCCATCTCAATATCACATGGCCTGATTTGAATTTTTATTTTTCTTAAAATCTAATAGATATTCATGTACATGTATATTATATTAACAAGTGCAAGTGTGTGAATAAATCTCTTGATGTTTCTGATTTCAACCAGCCTTCTTCTGCCTCACCAATTGTTTTTGTGTGTGTTGTAACTGTTTTGTTGGCTTCCAATTAATTTGTACATACATACACATTCAGTATTATTCAGTAGGGCTCCCCCTCACCATGTATGCTTCCATATTCAAAATCTCTTAAATCCAACCACTCACCCCCCTCAAAGTGTATATGTGATAAATGGTAGGGCCCTTACCTATATAAGAATATATATGGGCATTTCCATTGCAACTTTCTTTACCATTTCAAATGTGCTTTATGTCTTGATGTTTCATACCATCCTTTGAAAAAGTGTTTAAAATTAACATCTTTAGTAAGCTAACCCTAAGAGAACGTAGATACTGAAATGAAATGAGAATTTTAAAGCTTATTTTTCAGTTTACCATATATTGTATTGTTTTTCAGCGCAAGTCTTTTCTCAAAGCCAAACTGCAGGCCTTACATACTTATATAAAAAATCCGGATATAATGCAAAAAGTATACAATAAAAAATGAGGACACTGTTGATATATGTTTGCATGACTTTTAATTTTTAGTGTGTTCAAATTAAAATTTTGATATTTTTTATTTTGTGGTTATCTTATTTTTTTTACCATATCATAATTGCCTTCCTGTTCTGTTGTTTTATAATTTGGTGCGCATGATTTATTTAGCAAAACTTCCAAATAAGCTGAAGCAATATTGTTAAATAATTATCTTCAAAAGACTCAATATGAACATGTTTTATTTTCAAAATAATATAATATTATAAGCTGGAGATAACCTGCCAAACTAGGGTAAAAGTAGCAATTCATTTTCCCATTTACTTAAGTTTCTTGACAAAATATACATTTATAAGAATACCAATCAGGGCTTTGGTATGCCACTTAAATTTTTTTCATGCCCTTCAAATATATAAAATATTTTAACACATACTACATGTACTAAACTGCTGATTTATTATATCAATATTTACATTTCCTTATATCAAATGTAAATCTTACCCACCAAACACACATTTGAGGATCTCATTAATTCAGTTGTGAATTTTATCTGCCTTCTATCAATAGTGCTACCTTGACAGACTTTCCAATATGTTATGTTTACTCAAGAATGAATTATTTCAATATCCTATTCTATTTCATAAATGAAGTAGCTTTACCATTTAATCATTGTAAAAATACTAATCAAATGAGTTATGCAAATGACAGTGAATTTTAATGTGTCAGAATATGTAAAGTATTTTTCATCTTGGAAACTCAATTCAAAATATTTAATGATGTTTACCCCTAGCTTCCTTTGTTATTTCCAGGTTTTTGAAGATATAGTGGATCTCTTGGACCCACAGTTCAATATAAACGAAATTCAAGATGAAGACCTGGAACTATTTGGCAAATTAGATGATCACGAGGATCCATCCTTCATTCCAGAATCTGATCCAGCTGCCAGACCAAAGTCAGATGACCAATCGTAAGTTTTACAAAGTAGGCTTTTTTAACTCATAAATCATATTTCATTTCCTGATGTCAACTTATTTTTAAAAAAATCTCTTGAAAGCAGCCAAGTTAGTGAGAGAACTGTACATACATACACACGCTTATAGCTTCACAGCACGGCATGTCTACAGTAGTAGTTGAAGCTTCTCGGACTTGATAGTAAAGCCCAGAACTCCAACTATCAAATGAAGGTGTACAACTTGTCAGTGGCCAAAGAGACTTTCCATCCTTCAACAGAATACAGAAAATTGAACTTAGTTAGACCACATGCAGTTTGGTTAATTAGTGCATCCTGTATACCTACAAATACAATACCTAAAGTATTAAACAATATAATTTGCAATGTCTGTCCGTGACGCTACTAATTTTAGAAAGCAGGGAAAACCAAATTACTGCACCAATGCATCAAAAGGTGTGCAAATTAAAGATGCGCTGTAAAAAAATATTCAGAAAGTTTAATATTTTGTATTTATCAAACAAGGACAAGTTAGTTGGGGTTTTTAAAAGGTCGGCGCCGTAGCCGCATTAAAAAAAAGTGCATTTTTTATAAAATAAATAGATTTCAGCTGAAAACTTCCGTCATTTTTGACGGGTGATACGCTAGTGTGTTATAATATAATGTTTGCAAGATTCATCCCAAGTCTTTGAACTTTTTTCTGAGCTTTCTTGTCCTTATCTTTAGATTCAAGGACATGGACAACTTGGCTGCCAAAAATTTATACAGATGGTTACCTCTTAAAGAAGGCAAAAAAGATGGCAAAAAGGGTAAGGAGACAGAGTTACCGTGGAACAACACCCTTTCTGAAGAGGAACATATGAAACAAGTGACTCAGGTACATTTTGCCATGCCAGGACTCAATTAGTTATTGTAGAAAGAGCAGAATCTTAAGGCTTACAATAAATGTTATAATCAAATTATTTGATTTAGTCTTAAATCTACTGAGGAAATGTAGTGCCTGTCCAAAGGATGAGTAAGCTTTACTGTTATATGTTAATGCATTTCTTATTTGTTTAACTATGCGTTTCCCATTTTTTAAATTGTATGTAAAATTTGTAGGATTTCAAAAATAATTAAAAAAATTAATATTATTTTTGAAATCCTGCAAATTTTACATACAATTTAAAAAATGGGAAACGCATAGTTAAACAAATAAGAAATGCATTAACATATAACAGATATATAAAAAAAATTATTATGTCCGTCTCTAATTGATATGAATAATTTCTTTATTTTTTTTTGACTTTATGTCATTTTACATTTGTAAGGATACATTTTTTCTTCAAAATTAGCAATGTTTCACCTCATAGTGTTCACATGCTACTAATGATTTAATACTCAAGATTACAAATATAATTGTCTACTGTACTTTAGGAATTCTGTGAATGGGTTGCAGACCTGGGAGGCGAAACCAATAATATAGAAGAGTCTACCATAACTAGTCTGTTTGCCAGTGGGTAGGTCCAATAATATAGAAGAGTCTACCATAACTAGTCTGTTTGCCAGTGGGTAGGTCCAATAATATAGAAGAGTCTACCATAACTAGTCTGTTTGCCAGTGGGTAGGTCTCTTTAATTTGTTTTGTAGTGTGACTCACAGAAAGACTCGTGTAATACTCACAATGTAAGAATAGCATACTGATCATCATTTTTCATTATACTTAATTTATATTTGCTCTATTGCTACAGTCTATATCATTTTTTTAAAAAAAATATCCAGAGGACTCTCAGTGATGTTAGTTAACTGAGCTCATAATTTAAATGACTTGTTACTTATTGCTAAGCAGAAACATACATTAAAAAAAACAACACAATTTCTTTTTTACATATGGTTTGAAATATGAGGGGTATTGATGTTCATTAATGTTCATATCTTCCATAAAAAAAATCCTGGACAATTTAATGCAACTTTTTGAAACAAGCTTCTTTTAAATTCCTCAATGTTTTTAAAAAATAGATGAAATTGAATTTAACCATGAAGGCATACAGATTTTTCTTTACTTTTACTATCTCATTCCTCTTTAGCAATCTAAAATTGTGATTACTTTCTTCTTCGCAAAAAAAATTAATCTGATTGTGTGATGTAAAAATTTGCCTAGATATGAAACAAAACCTGCCCTCTCTGTCCCGATACATGTTGTTGAGTTGACTAATGTCCCACAAGAGCTCAGAATGTCAGCCGCTGTGCCACCCCCCATGACAGGCTCTGAGGAAAAGTTATCAACTGAATTAGCACCTAAAAAAGTAATGATTAATTTATAACAGTTGTCACTCAAAACTATTATAAGGCTATTACAATGGACAGTTTTTAAATTATTCAAGCATTTGTAAACAGTTTATCTTCAGCATAAATGTGTAAGCCTCTAAGTTTTAATTATCAATTAGATTTTGGATAAAGAAAAAAAATGTTAGGAGTGGACTCAATATTTTTAAAATGATAATAATAAAAGAATTTCTTTTAAGATTAATTATTAAGCTCAACATATACACTCAGCTTAATTTTTAAAAAAATTAGATAAAAATAAACTAAATCATATTTTTTAAAAATTAAGCGAAGTGTTGAGCTTAATAATGAATATTAAAATAAATTTTTAAAGAATTTATTATCTTCTGATGATAGAAATTTTGTACCATTGTCGTAGAAATTGTCAGGAGATTATGAACCAAGCTGGGTTAAGTTCAGATATGGGGCTTGGTATCTGCCCACCAAAACCTGGAGGAAGATGAATTACAATGAGCCATTAGAAGACCCTAAACAACTGAAAGAATACGAGCTGTCAGAGGCCAAGAAGAAGAGCAATGAACTGGTAAGGTTAAAGTTCACAGCACTCCCCTACTGGCTGTGACCCAGAGGGGGGAGACAATCTGGACAGAAAAAAAAACACTTCTTAAATTAGGTCAACATAAACATGCTATTTTGTAAAAGATTGGCTTTGTGAAATTTTAAAAAAAAATCACTTAACCTCAACTGTTAAGATTAGTTAAAAGTGTTTTTCAAGCCCACATATGTATATTTTTGTGGACAGAGGCGTTGTGAATGGGGTGCGGGGGGTAGATATTTCCCTGGGCACAGAGGAACAGGGGAGCCTAAATGAGGCTTACAAAATGTTATGTTATAAAAAGTATAAAAAAAAGAATAATAAATAGGGAGCGGGGCACCAATTTTAAATTTTGTCCCAGGGCAGAAATTATCCTAGCTACCCTCTGCTTGTAAGTCAAGGGGAAGGGGGGGCCGCAAGAGAAAACTAGATAATTACAGATGTGCATCAACATTCATTTTTTTTTGAAGCATGGATTTCAATATTAAATTTAAAGATTAAACCATTTTTCTTAAACTGTAACAAAATGTTTATGAACAAGGAGAAATTTATTGAAATTTAAGCCATCTAAACTTTTCATTCACAAATATATGCACAAGAATTGTTAGAGGTCATGTGGTCTGTAATGTGACATTGATGCCATTTTTAATGCCATTAATAAATTAATGACCATGTATTGGAAAAGATTATTTGGATACCAAAACTTGGAGTGCAAAGCTGTTGAAACAAGAAAAAATATATACAATTTTTTGAAATAACTTTTATCGAGTTTATAAAAACTTTGAAGTAGAGTACAGATTAAGATTATTGTATCTTTCAAAAAAATGTGCCTGCTGTTGAAGGTCAAAGCTTAGCTAAATGTCCTATTGACAAAACTATTAATGTATACAGTGACATAAGGGTTAATATAGCATTAAAGCAATATATTGTTAACTAGAAGTATGTAAGAGTTCATGTTTTTTAATTTAGGAAACAGAATGGAATCTATTCAATTTGTTTTAAAAATGTTAGCAAAATGTTAAAGTCATTAATGAGACAGAATTCATGATTTTTATTACATAATCACCTGAAAAAATTACATTTTTATTAAAATGAGAATAATTTTTTTTTATAAACCACTTCCTCAGAATGTTGAGCTGGCCTATATGCATGCATCAAAAGCTTTTGGGGAATTTATACAGCGGAAAAACACCAGAAAACCTGAGGTAACTACAAATTGAGGCCAAAGATTAGTAAGAAAAATAGATCATAAAATAATACAAATATATAAATATAACTATTCTAAACAGATATAACTTATAAAAAAATATAATTAAAAAAAAAGCATTTTTCCAAATTACATGAGAAGAACAATATGGTTGGCCAGATGAATTAAACAGGAATAATTATTTATGCAGAAAATTTAAATATTTCCAAAACTTATTGGTAGTTTGAAGTCTCGAGTTTTTCTTTATTGCATAGCTCTGTATTTATTATCTTGGCTCCGATTTCTTATTATCAAATATTTCAGAACTTGGACAGCACCTTTGTTGAATGTCCAACTAAAATAATTAATAAGGCAGATGCTTTAGTCTTTTGACAATGCTTCTGACCATCAACACTAAAAACTGCATTTATTTTGCATTTTACTTCCTTGTGCAGTTTCTCATTGAAGTTGCAGAAATACAGAGGAAAGCAGCCGAGGATGAACAGAAGAGGCTTGAGGCAGAGCAGTTTATTAAGATGAAAAGGAAGAGCAATATTAGAAAAGAAACAATTGCAAAATAACCTGCGGACAGTTTGAAATTTTTTTAACCATCACTGCAAGCTTCTGTCACTAATGAAATATTGGAAAGATGTGATAAAAAGGGAACTTTTGTTATGAGGCTCAAAACTGCAATAGATGCACGGTACATTTTTTAAAAAAAGTTCAAATCTGCAGTTAAATTGAAAATGATGTTTAAATTGGTTTCACCTTTTAAATTTATTTTTAAAAAAGAGCTGTCGTTTGGATCAGGTAGAATGCCACCTGTTATCATTTACTATGAGTTTATTTGGATTATTATATTCTTTGATAAATCTTGCAGGTGGCAAAATGTGTCAATTTTAAAAAAAAATGAATATGATTTAATAATAACCTATAGAAATAGATGTTTGTTTGCAATGTTTGCTGAATGTTTCCATATAAAATTCAGTATCTCACAAGGCTAGGCTTATACTGAGCAGTCTGGCTGGGAAAGTTATCTATTGGTTAATCCATTGGCTATGGTGACTCTCCTTTTAGACTCATGAACATTATTGCATCAGAGTTTGGCAAGGACTTCAAAGTATTAGACCTAATTATACTCCTATTGTTTCATGTGTGGATCAACAAGTACAGCATGTTGTCGCAATGACACTTGAGATATTGTATGACCTGATTGCTATCACTGTAATGTCTTAAATTCTTTCACTGTATTGACAAAACTGATGCACTTGTGAAATAATTTTTAAAAAAATGTCTCTCAAATCTATCTACCAGAGTAAGCAGATGCATTCCTAGTATTGTGGATTGCTGGGGCTGCAATGTTTGTATTGAATGCGTAGCAGTCCATATTGGAAAAACTGTTTATGATCTTATCTCCCTTTAGATTTCATAGCCACCACCCCCAACACCACACCCCCAATATAAAATGACACTTTGCTAATTTGTTATTTCTGCCTTGCCTTCAATGTTTAAGCGATCAGTTGAAGATCTAAACTGCAAAAAAACTTTAAAAAACTCATAATTTTTTGTCTGTGTGTCAGAATTATTTATTTTTAAAAAATCATAATACTCTTAACAATTTCAATAAAAAAAATAATTATTTAAAAATGATGTAAATTGTTTTGTTGATAATCATTTTTCATAACACTTTAAAATTGTTTAAGCCTAGGATTCACAGCTTTTTCACACATGTAAATCTGTATCAAGACTAGATAGACTTGGTTAGAGATATTTTTAAAATGACTTCAAGCAGAAACTTTTATCTGAATAGTGAAATAGGACAACACCACTTCAAGCATCCACTGTAAACACATTTGAAACCATTCACGTCTGTCTTGAGATTTTGATAAAGTTTATACTAAATATTTACACATTTTGAATCTGAAAATATATGCTAGACTGAATGTAATTCACAGTTATGTAATTTTGAAGTTTTACACAAGATTTTCACTCACTTACTATTATTGAATGGAATGAAGAATGTTTTTAAATAAAAGAAGGAAATGCCAAATACGTTTTTCCTTTTTATTCTTCTATGCTATTCTGTTTATTACCTTGTTCCTTCTGAAACGTTGATATTTTTCTATTCTCTGCCTACTCTAGGCTATGCCAAATTATGGAGCTCGATTGAATCTCATATGTGCATGAATGTTCTTGAAATCAAAGTAGGACCACTTTAATTGAATTTTCTTGATTTCATACGCAAGTTACCTATAAAAAATTCCAACATAATATTATACTTTAGTGTTACAAGGCACGTTTACTTTAAATGTTTGTTTTATCAGTAAGGTATATTCTTTTAAAACTTCACAACCTTTGGTAGCAAGTAACAAAGCAGTTTGGTATGTTCTCAAAAATGGTCTCTTTAACTTTTATGTGAGAGCACTAACTGTTTTAAGATGTTCATATTCGTAAATTAACTTTCAAATATTCTTTGTTATTCAAGGTGATTAGTGATTCATCAACAGCCGCCCTATCTAGATTGATGTCTGGATTCTTGATTGCAGCTGTCTTTTAAGTTTTAACCTTCCTTTTGTGTTTATATTTGTTCGCTCGTTTTGTGGTTAATTACCCCAGGCTTACCCGTACCTTATTTAACTGATTTATTTAGACCTCGTCTGAACGCAGTCGCGTCCCTTTATGATTATCTACCAGTTGAAACTATTTTCATGTGACATCTTTTCAGTAAGGCGACACGTGACTTTTATACGGAGTTGTTTTATTTTTCTATATAGGAATGGTCTCATACTACAAAAGCCAGCTAATAAATGTCTAGACGGGCTCGCATACAATTCAAAACCACTCGTCACTTGATTGGTTTCAGAACGTGACTTCGTTTAGAGAAATCTTTAACGAAAATGCGTGGGGGGAAACCCCGACAAATGGTATAAGTCCGACAGAAACAAAACAAAAAACCCAAACAAAAACCAATTTTAATGGTTTTGCACCTAACTTTACTTTCATTATTTGTTAGCACTTGACACCAATTTCAATAAACCATCAAACAAGATGCGAGTGATGTGAGTAGAATGGGATTGTTTCATTTCTTTCACCGGAAAAGACTGAGGTCAAAGGTATTAACAAATATTTTTTTAAAATAAGAGCTGACATATGATACAGATTACAATGAACAAACCATTGAGCCAATCGTTTTAAAAAGTTAATAAATTATGATAGGGTGAACCGAATACTGTAATGATTAAACTGTTAAAGCCATGAGATAGAAACCAAGGAACAAATTGTATGTGAGGAAGTCTTCCTAAAGACATATACATGCATATGAAGCAGATCTGCCAGCCACGAAAATTTGAGCTAGTGTAGTGAACTGATCAAAACGTGAGTGAGACTGCAATCAGGCTTATAGATTAGTAGACGTAAACAGGGTATGAGTGAGCCTGACAAGACATCATAAAACATCGAAAGTCGAGCCTTCTTCAACGAACAAATAGTACACAAATAAAAACGAATATAAAGACATTAAAACTTAGCTGCGGTGGAATCCAGAAACACAGAGCAATGAGTCCGTAAGGGCAGAGTCCGTAAGGGTATCACCCGATAGAGTTTTAAAAAAGAGGGCACCCTGGGCAACACTTTGGCATGCTATAGCAGAGAGGTGTGCCTCTAAATTTTTATTTAAACAAAACATTCTGGTGGAAACCTGTTCTTGAAACCGAATTTGCATCTTCTAATTTGCCCTTGATTTGCTCAATCCCCCTCTTCCATGGCGACCAATCCATGACATTACGCCTCCATGCTCGGAACCCTGGCAGCTTTCCCAACCGCGTCCATCCGTCTCATTCTCGGTTGACCTTTTAGCTTTCTACCTCTCGGTTTCTATTCGTATACTGTCTTCACGCCCCTACATGTTGACATTCTTTCCTTTTGACTCTAAACTACAATACATAATATAATGTGTCAGTTTGTGTGTGTGTGTGTGTGTGTGTGTGTGTGTGTGTGTGTGTGTGTGTGTGTGTGTGTCTCATAACCTCGTGGTCGTAGGGGGTTCTAATGTTTCCATTTGAACTTTCTCGGTGCTTGGTAGATCTTGGCGGCGCCCATCTCCTCTGCAGGTCAGCGGAGGACTTTTCAGCGATGTTCATTCCAACACAGCATTTTATTTGTGGCTTTAACGTGGGCTCAATCCCACGCCCCTCAGCTTGTGAGGCAAGTGCACTATTGACTTCGCTATCCAGTACTTTGTCAGTACTTTAAATTAAATGAACTTCAATTTCTTAAAGCGTATATAGCCACAAATGGTGTCACAGTATTTCAGCCGCCACCGCTCTTCCCCTCTCCTGATCCACGTCTTTGGGTTGTTCACGTTTTTCTTTTTTACCAATGTTTTTATTAACTGACTTTCGTGCCAATTTGTCAACAATTTTTCAAATCTGCCAACGTAAAATTAAACCACTTTTGATGGTCCTAGAGATTTCAAAATTTTACCACAGATAGACCTTGGATGACAATGCATTGTATCAAAATTTCAGATCGATCGAATGTACCGTTATTAAATTATTGAACTTTTTAGTTTATCTATATATAAGCATATGCATTATCAGTCTGCTCTTGTTTACATTACATTCACGTGCCGAGTTCACACCAACCCCGACCACATCAACCATGTTTAACATCAAGTCAGTCATTTCCAGTCTGTAAATGTTTGTCGGGCAATGCGTATTATAGTTGAACATAATCAATACTTCAAAACTCACCATAGCATACACTTAGACTAAAAAGAATAAAATAAATAGAAGTAAAAAAAAAGATTTTAAAAAAAAACACGTTATTATAAGCGGACTAAAAAGAAGAAAATAATTTTTTTTTCACAGAATTGTGAAGGAAAAATATTTTTCTGGATTGATAAAAATTTCAAACTTAGCCTATATGCTCAAGTACTATGATGTAACATGGGCGCCCGCAGAAAATTTTCTAGGGGGGGGCAAAAAATTTTTCGAAGTGATTTTTTTCCCCATAATTCTTAGCGCGATACGCAGATTTTTTGGCCGGTCACGTGACCATTAATTAAAACTCTATACAGATCAGTACTACTTGTCCTTTATTAATATTGTGATAAAATATACACGTACACCTTTTACTTATGTGGAAGTGTCAGGATCATATTACCCCGACACTTAAAAGCTTCTGATTAAAGATTTTTTAAAACTTCATCTATATGCTTCTGTGGTCCAACGGTTGTCGGCTGGTTTTTTTTTATCTCAAAGTAATAGGTAGTGGATCGAATTTCGGTTGGTGACTTCTTTTTTTAAAAACTTATTTCTTTCCTTTTTAAAAATTCTTTTAATATTTTTATTTTATTTTCTTTCTTTGCAATTTCTTTTTTAACAACTTTCTATTATCTATAATTTATAATTATGAGGTATAGTAAGTATGGCATTTCTGGAAGTGTTGACATTGAGGGGATGAATCCGTGCTGGAGGGGTCAAGAAGGGGCGAATTAAGACTGCACGGGGCCCCTGGCTTTAGCCAGTTCATCCCCCTCCCCTAAATCCGCCATAGGGCTCAAGTGATCACGTTGTGAACCGAGACTATACAAGGATGGGCCACTGTTATGGGGTAGCTAGAGACTATACAAGGATGGGCCACTGTTATGGGGTAGCTAGAGACTATACAAGGATGGGCCACTGTTATGTGGTAGCTAGAGACTATACAAGGATGGGCCACTGTTATGGGGTAGCTAGAGACTATACAAGGATGGGCCACTGTTATGGGGTAGCTAGAGACTATACAAGGATGGGCCACTGTTATGTGGGTAGCTAGAGACTATACAAGGATGGGCCACTGTTATGTGGGTAGCTAGAGACTATACAAGGATGGGCCACTGTTATGGGGTAGCTAGAGACTATACAAGGATGGGCCACTGTTATGTGGTAGCTAGAGACTATACAAGGATGGGCCACTGTTATGTGGTAGCTAGAGACTATACAAGGATGGGCCACTGTTATGTGGTAGCTAGAGACTATACAAGGATGGGCCACTGTTATGGGGTAGCTAGAGACTATACAAGGATGGGCCACTGTTATGGGGTAGCTAGAGACTATACAAGGATGGGCCACTGTTATGTGGGTAGCTAGAGACTATACAAGGATGGGCCACTGTTATGGGGTAGCTAGAGACTATACAAGGATGGGCCACTGTTATGGGGTAGCTAGAGACTATACAAGGATGGGCCACTGTTATGGGGTAGCTAGAGACTATACAAGGATGGGCCACTGTTATGGGGTAGCTAGAGACTATACAAGGATGGGCCACTGTTATGGGGTAGCTAGAGACTATACAAGGATGGGCCACTGTTATGTGGTAGCTAGAGACTATACAAGGATGGGCCACTGTTATGTGGTAGCTAGATACTATACAAGGATGGGCCACTGTTATGGGGTAGCTAGAGACTATACAAGGATGGGCCACTGTTATGTGGGTAGCTAGAGACTATACAAGGATGGGCCACTGTTATGGGGTAGCTAGAGACTATACAAGGATGGGCCACTGTTATGGGGTAGCTAGAAACCAGGCATTGTAAAGATCAACATTTCTGAACAATGCTTTTAAAGTATATGAGGTTGAGCATATATACAGTTATACAGTTAATACAGTTTATTTATGATCCTTACTACCACCGTAGCAAACAACTCCGTCCGTTATTGGTCACGTCCTATAACCAACTCCCTCAGTCTGGAGGCCACGCCTTTGTCTAGTCCCCGGTCTACAGTACGTCACTATTTAATATGTCAATCATGATGATTGAATCATCTTGTACCACCACCCCCCAGATTAAGACGGGGGTGGGGGTGAGGTACCATGACCTGCTCTGGTCTCTTTGATGTTAACCCCTGGTCTGGTTTGGACAATCGCATTCATTTCCCCTGGTCAGTGCTTCACACGGCTGACCTTTACATAACAGAGTCTACATTTAGCACCTCTGAGCATCTGGACGTGGTTCGGTCTATTCATCTATCCAAGCTACCGCACATCTTTCACACATCAAGGTCAGTCCTGACCAGACTACCAGTCCGACCAGTACCAGCAACAGGAATCTTTGATCTAAAGACCCTTTAACCGCCCTAATTCTCTACAATATAGAAAATATAAAAATAATTACACAGTATAATGAGATCGGCATCAGCTTAGTTACTTTCTCTTTATTTTCTCTTTACTTTAATACATTTTTAGTCTATTTTTGTCAATTTTTTTTAAAATCCATAAATCCAGGGGGGGGGCAAGCGCCCCCCCCTTGCCCCCCCCTTGCGGGCGCCCATGTGATGTAATATGTCTAAAAACGTGGGGCGGGCGCTTCTCAGGCTTAACTAATTCAATTCACTCATTTTCGTACTCGTCATTTTTAAATCCCTTAAGTTAAATAGACTGTATGAGAATGACGTAATATTTCAGTTCAAAGATTTTCAAAAATAAGCTGTTTACTTCTGATTGCTTTAGAATTAAAAGAAAACAACGCCACTCCAAGTCGGCTTCCATATTGTGTAGCCACTCAAGTGCTTCTCTACACGGTCTGACGCACCTCTATAACATACGTCACTGCGCACCGAGGAAAGAGTCATGCGTTTTGTGACCCAGTTTGTTCTTATTTATTGCTCTTGGTGGTGTGACTCGGCTTCGGGTTGTTCACCCTACCAAACTAGGCCCTTTATGTTCGTTGAAAAAAAAATGCATACATCCCGGTTTGCGTTAAGACTAACAACCTGAAAACATGACAGCCATAGTTAAGTGTCCTTCCCACCACCGGGGCACTCAAATCTTCTCAAATGAATTATCCCTCGTCGCTATCTTGCCCATAAGGCACGCCCTCACGCAGGTAGCCGTTCGCTAATGAGCCGAATGTTAGGTAAACACATTGTACTATGGGTCTGGCTTGGCCACGACCACAACAGTGATGTCCAGCCCAAGCGGTTGACCTAACTAATCGAACATTAACATAACCGCTAATTTATCGTGTTTCAGCCGGGGACATAATAATTTATGGTCAATGTAAGTTGTGCTAAAACAACAATAAATAATATCTCCTAATGATATTACCGCCTCTAAAAAAATATCATATTCACCCCACCCCCACCCCCGGACAGATACCGTACGAAAAGAAAATGTAAATATTTAAATATAAACGTTCTTATTCGTGTATTGTAGCGTAGATATGTTTTTAAATAATATGATCTGTTGTTACATTATGTGTCAAACTGATTAATTGATGTGTAGCCGGCATGAAAATGAAATGGTCGCGTTTTGAGCGTACGCAGGGTTGAGTGTGTATGTGTGTGAGTGTGTTTCCGGGAAAGGTAACATCCCCCCCCCCAACCCACTACCTCCTTGTTTCCCAGGTACGCATTATTTATCACCTGCATACCTCACTGTCTCTCGTTTGAACGACCAGAATTACAGTAAGCTCAGCTAATACACCCACAATTTTTAAAGCTTTTAAATAGAGCTCAAACAAATATTTTACGTTTTCAAACAGGATTTCCTTGTATTAAATAATAAAAAAAAAGATCTCTGAAGAAACTATGTGTAAAAGTTTTACAGTGAAGTTTTGCCCCCCACCCCCCCCGGTGGATCTAAATGTGTCCATATTTTACAACAAAGCAAAGAGTCTTCTATACAATTACATAATCATCAAGAAAGACACACCGAGACAAAGTCTTGCCCAAATATGACTGAAAAGAATGAGGCAAAATTTGTGTAAAATTTTTCTAAAGTTTATTTTTAGCATAACATTTTATGAACATGCTTCCCAATAGAACATCGGGCGGCTTAAGTAAATCACAGATCGTTTGGAAAATGGCATGGTTATAAATTATGGAAAACTCTGTGGTCAAATATATTGCACAAATAAATATTTTAATAAATCTGGAATATCTTTTGACTGAAGGAATTGAAAAAATAATCTTTTCGGCTGGTAACTCATATACACTACACACTCATATATATACGATTTCTCAACGTTTTCTTGTCATGCATTCACATTAATATTTGAAACCTACAAGGTAAAGAATTAACACAAAGACGTCACATTTAATAACCAGCAGCAGATTCATTCATTTAAATAAATTTGGGCACATAATGGTTTTGGTTGTAAATAAAATTTTTAAAAAGTTGTGACAGATCTACATCTAAAGTCATTGAAAAAACTAAAGAAAGATAACCTCTATTGAGTGATTTAAGACAGTTATTATATTACATGACCACTAGAAATTTATTACACCCCATTCTTTTTTAATGTTCATTTTAAATTAACTCATCTATACTATTGAAACATAGTCGCTATGAAATTTTAAATTAACACATCTATATTATTGAGCTACAGTCGCTATGGAATTTTAAAATTAACTCATCTATATTATTGAAATATAGTCGCTATGAAAATATCTTTAAAAAAATAAAGGTGAGATTATGTCTGTAGTGCTTATTATTAGCTAAAGAAACACCGGTTCTACTTGATCCCTAAAATATTATCATCATGAAATCCACACGTAGGATTCTACACTCTCTAAACTCACTGGAACATGGAGATTGTTGGGAACTTCAGATACTTCTTACACACTGAGAAAACGCTCATTTAAAAGTTCAAGCATACAATTAGGACTCGAGTTCACTGCCCACCTTCTTATTAGCCTCTCTATGACACAGACTATAATATCTCTTATCTAATAGTTTCACCAATTTTTTTTATTTTGGTGTAATTCTGAACTCTCTTATAAAAAAAATAGCATAATATAATCCAGTAATTATTGACCTGATCAAAACATTATATTTGAAATTTCTTTTTATAAACGGACATGCCCTATTAATTCAATACAATTGCACAATGTTGTAAGATACAAAGTTAAAAGTTATAAGGAAGTGTCCTCGTCAGATGATTCTGACAACGATGGCATTGGCCTCAGTGGAATTTTGTGAACCTTTCGAGTCAAGGCTTTTTTGGGATTTGGCCCCACGAGGACTCAGTGGGTCATCGTTTTCATTGACTGCCCGAGACAAGGTCTCTGGATAACTGTCTTGACGTGTCTCGTGCTGAACTGAACCGTAACGCCGCGGAGTAACATCCCCGGAGAAGGCTTGCATCCACTCCTCCGCCTGCTGGGTACTGCTGGCCTCAAACCTGTACGACTTCCCGTCATGCCCTCCAGCCATCACCACGAAATGGTTCGGGTTGGTCGTCGAACGTACAACGCTGCATTTTTTGAGTTTTATGCACAGCGGCGTGCTCTGGTGGCGACGAGTGCGCGTGACAATAGCGTAACGTTCACAATTTTGGTAGATTTTGACGAGGACCGGAATCCTCTGCACGGCGCTGCTGGTTCTTGAGGTCTGCGGCGACAGGCCTTCCGGGGATCCGACCCTGCCGCTGCTTGAGTTGTTGTGGCACTGCATTATTAAAACCAACGAGCCGGATTTAAGTTCGGAGTCGTCTCTGCTCCACTGCGAACTCTGAGAATTGTCACAAGGTTCTGAGATGCTTTCGCGTTGTTGTATCGTTTGTGAATTCATCCCGACTGTGAGAAAGTGGAGACTCCTCTGATAAACGTTCGGGCTGCTCTGGTATGGCCGGAAACGGTTTTGATGGGTCTGAATTATAGTTATTGATATTTGATTTCTCGGGAGGGTAGTCCGATGAGATGTTGAGGTTATGTTGTGGCGGGCTCCTGGCCCTGTTTGAGATGAAGTCTTGTAGTACATTCACGGCATTGCTCTCGCCACCGTGTACGAAAGATCTCTTTTCTCTGGCGAGCTGCCAAGTCTTCTCGCAATTTCGGAGGTTCTCGTTCACCACCACGGCCACCTCATCGCAGCTGTCGGCGGCTTGCTCGAAGTGGGGTTCCTCCGAGATGACGTAGCAAGTATGTGACGACCGCTGAGAAGGGGCCTGATGCGTCCTTGTACTTAACATTGTCCCTGCAGTGAAACCCACACGTGGCCAGGTGTCCATCTTTCTATTTCCAATGAATAGAGCGTTGCAGTTTTTCATTCTTGTAGAACAGTTCAATTAAAAACTACAATTAATCTGTTATTTAAATTGTTGATCTACAAAGTTAATGTCACTTAATTAGAGAACTATTTCCAAAAAGTGTGTTGGTCTTTGAGCGTCCACAAAGTATTCACCGAAAAGAATAAAACCACACATGTGAATTTAATTAGTCTGATGCGTTGCTCTCCAACTTCATTACACAATCTGTCCGTAATCACCTCTCGTCTGCTTATTTATATAAGGTCTCAGGATTTTTTTTTACCGCCGGAGTCCTTCAGATAACATTATCTCTTCAAACAGGTTGTTGAAAAAAAAACAACACCAACGGCTATCACTCAATCTTTCTGTGGCGCCTGTGAAGTAAAACGAAAGAAGTTGAAAATAAATATGGTTGAAGTAGGCATGTCATAAAAACAACATTACTGTCGCCATCGCCAGTTGACGACAGGTTAAATACGGCACGTCCGAAACATAAACATCCGTATTTACCGGAAACCCGTGCTTTGTCGTAATCCCGACTTTCTTTTCTTTGATAATTCGGGCGATATGCATCGCTCGCTTAAGACATCCGAAGTCAACTACGTCCTTGAGAGGTACTCAAAAAGATAACGACTGACTGCCGCCGGGCGAAGTGTTCGTGGCGAGTGGCGTAGCCGTCGCTAGGTCAACCTGTGCCGGTAACACCACCATCCACTCCCGGATATATCGAAGAGCGCCGAAAAAAAACCAGGATACAATGTAAGGTACTCACAGACACGACATAACAGCAGTATTGAGATGTTGTTGTTTGGCAGCAGTATTGAGATGTTGTTGTTTGGCAGCAGTTTTGAGATGTTGTTGTTTGGCAGCAGTATTGAGATGTTGTTGTTTGGCATCGTATCAAGCAGATCGGTACACGCTGTGTTCTGAGTCATCAAAATATTTTGGGGCTAAATTAATATTTGAATTACGTCTATTCAAATTTGTGCCCCGTGATATGTGGAGAGCGGGAGAAATGGAGGGAATGGAGGTAGGAACAATCGGGTTCGGACCAATAATAATAATAGTAATAATAATAATAATATAATAATAGTAATAATAATAATAATATATAATATAATAATAATATATATTTCGGGGCGTGGAACTGTGTTGCCTGAAGAAACCAGGAAAACCAACACTTTATCAACATTTAAAACTCTAATCAGAATGTAGGACTTGACACAAACCACAGATAAGCGTAGGACGCAATAACCTTATGTATAGAAGGAACGTCTGTAACAGATTAGATCATAATAATAGCATAAATAATAAGTGAATAAGCGCATAAACACACAAAAGATAGGAAGAGAAAGACTGGAAGAGAGAAAAGGTGATGGCTAGAAAACTAGAGAATTGTGGGAAGCTTCGTCATCAGTCGAGTCAGACAATAACCACTACGGATTATTGGTCATATGAAAATAATATAACATTTAAAAAAAATTATTTTAAAAGTGTATAAAGTTTGAAAAGTGCCATTATTTTGTTTTATGAACGAATGCTGTGGCGAAGCTATAGATACGTTTGGTGCCGCCCCGTTTGTTTAGGCAAAGATTTTTGCCAACCTTTTCATTTAAGAAAACAACAGCAGAAAACTCCTCCGATTTTTATAAAAAAACTAATAACCGGTGCGGACTGCGGACCGCCTCTCTTTCCTTCCTCTCTTACGCCACTGTACGCATTATTATTTTCAACTTACATTTTAAAAAAAAAGGTAAACCAATTTTGAAAACAAATTTTAACCCAATAGTTTTACAGGATCTTCTTAGTTTCCTATATATATATATATATATTTATATATATATATATATATATATATATATATATATATATATATATATATATATATATATATTATATATATATATATATATATATATATATATATATATATACGCCAATAATTTTTAACAATACGAATTTAGACCAAAGCCTAATACTTACATTTAAATGAAGGTGGAAATTTAATAATAAATGACACGCAGATGTGCACATCAAATAGCAGGTGAGATGACATCCATTAGTTATCACGACCACGACCATGTCCTACGTCTCCTAACTTAAGTTTTGTTTTTTGTTTGAAATGTTCAGTTAGACGAACATATACATTGAATGAACCTCGTGTACTCCGTCCGCCGTCTGTGGTTTGCTCTAGATACGAACTGATCTGTTCCGAGCCATTACAACCATGTTATAGACGCCCCCACGCTCCACAGCTTGCCCCCCTCCCCCACACACGCACACACCTTTAGTAAGTAGCACACCTCCCTACCGCGCGATTTGGTTTCGAGGGTGGAGAAGTTGACAGACGGGAGGTGGCCACGTACATCTGGGGGTTGACCGAGTGCGACACGAATCTCGCCCAGACCAGGTAGGAGTAGGACCATGTTTACCAGCGGTTCCAGACTTGGCGGTGATCTACATCTGAATTTTTGAGTTTCTGCAAATCTTCTATTTTCATTTATGTATACAAACAAGACCGAAAACTATAACAGCAACAAGAAAGTTAAGGGAATACTTTGTTTAGTTTATTTTTATCTAAAATAAAGCATCATTATCATATTGCAAAGATCACAACTTGACTATAAAAGTTGCTGTTGCAGGGTTCGAGATACGCTGCTGTATATGTATGTCAAAGTTAAACCAGCCCAACGTTTTTGATCACCGGGCGTTAGTAAGTTGTGTATGTGGCTTCCTTTACTTCAACAGTATGTTTGACAGAATTTGATTGTTTCCTCTAACGGAAATCAAGGGGCCGTCCATAAAGTGCGTCGCGCTCCAGAGGGGGGGGTGTAACAAAGTGTGGCAGGGGGAGGGGGGTGCAGCCACTGTGTTTTATATTACATTTTAATTATTTTGTTAATAAAAAAACATCATTTTTGTTCGAAAGTGTGACGTACTTTAGGGCCCCCCCCTAAAGTCCAAGATTTGTGACAGTTTGTGACATGGGGGAGGGGGGGGAGTTAAAATGGTAAAAAAACCAGCCCAACGTTTTTGATCACTGGGCGTTACTAAGTTTTGTATGTGGCTTCCTTACTTCAACAGTATGTTTGACAGAATTTGATTGTTATTGATCTCATTATTGACATTATTTATTTGTATTTTTTTCAAAACAATTGTTTCCTCTAACGGAAATTAGGGGCCGTCCATAAAGTGCGTCACGCTCCAGAGGGGGGGGGGTGTAAGAAAGTGTGACAGGGGGGAGGGGGTCCAGCCACGTGTGACGTCACGGTGTTTTATATTAAATTTTAATTATTTTGTTAATAAAAAAAAATCATTTTTGTTCGAAAGTGTGACGTACTTTAGCCCCCCCCCCTAAAGTCCAAGAGTTGTGACAGTTTGTGACATGGGGGAGGGGGGGTTAAAATGGTCAAAAAAAGCGAGTTCCAGAGTTTCCTGTTTGTTCGCAGTCCTTACATCATACATGTGGTAACTACGTCACTTGTCCCCCCTCCCTTCAAGGTCGGCCAAGAAAAACAGGGACCGACCAGCGTATTCCTACGCCGCCCCACTGCCGTTACTCTGATCTTACACAAGGTTTTACAATACGATCGTGTCTTGTGACCGCGCCTGATATTAATGATACTGGATCTACGACATCGGAGGGGGCTGACTCAACGCCCACACGATCCGATCCCAAAGACATACGATATGTCTCGCCTGACTAATGGGGAATACCCTGTGTGCTGATTTTGTTATCTTTATTTTTTTTTCACGCACTGATTGGTCACAGCTGTTTGGCCTAAATAAAAAATTTAAAAACATGAGTTGTGAAAAAGGCAATTACAAATCTATGATATAAATTTTATGCCAGTGACTTTCAAACTCTTGTCTTGCTTTGCCATTTCGTAGTCTTTCACGGTTTAAAAAAAAAGTCACAAAGAGTTAAAAAAAATAACATCTGTTTTTATGTCAAAGCGTTTGTTGACAATCAAGTAATCGTGGCATTATCCACATTACACTCGGCTTTGGTGAAATTCGCACAATTTTGCCGTTATGGTTTGATATCCTATTCGATTGAATTTCCAGGGAAATCCCCCAATACATGCATTTTCCACACATTGATTCAGGGCCGTCTCCAGGTTTATGGGGGCATTACCTCCAAACTAGTGAGTGTTTTTTTAATTTTGAAATATTTAAAAAAATTGAATTTTAGGTATTTGTTTGACATTTAAACGGCCCCCATAAATTTCTATCCAAAATTTAAAAAACAAAATATTTTTTTGACCACATAAAAAAACCAAGTACAAAGGCAACATCCAAGGATGCAACATCCAAGGATGCAGAATCCATGTGATGTCCACGCATTGAGAAGGGGACCTCTAGCCTCCAAACCCCAGATGAGAAAATTGAGAAAATCACGATGTTTATTTATATATATTTTTTTGTTGCAAATATTTACATGAGATTTTTTATATATTTTTTTCCTCTGAAAAATTACTGGTCACCGAGGGTGGGGTGGGATTGGAGCGTGAGGGGTAGGGTCAACATCACACGTGGAACATCACTGATTGGGAGTCCCTCATTTAGTTGTGTCCATTTCATTCAACCCTGTTCACGTCATGTGCTGTCATGTTCATTAAATAACTCACCCTCATCTCCACACATCAATGTTTCATGGAAATGTATGCTTTTAATTTTTCGATCATATATAGCAAGCGAATCTCAACGCGATGTCTTTTGGTTCCAGGACAGAAATTCTTTTTTAAAACTCAACTGATTTGACGCTGCAATGTCTTATTAGTGTGGCATTTGCAACACTTTTGACTGTCTGTGTAATTAATGGAAAATTTAAGATATTTTAGACTAGCACAACAGCGTATGGCTTTAAGGAATACAATAATAATTTTTTTATTTATGATCCAAACAATTAAGCTTTGGTGTATAATTTTTAAAAATTATTTCTATAGATCAGTATGTTAGACTTCGGCTTTCCTCATGTGAAGGAAACAAAATCTATCGAAAATGTAAAATATTTAAACTTTCGACTCATTTGCTTAGGTCACATCATAATATTTTAATGATAAAGTATTTGATTACATATTATATATATTACATTATATTTTTTATAGATGCAAACAGTATTAGGAAACGGAAATCTTTCCCTCCTTACGGAGACACAAAGGTAAACTTTGACACTGATTCTATGCACGTTTAAACATAAGGACACAACTGTAAGCCCAACACTATACAACTGTAAGGCTGTCATGACACAATTATAAGCCTACTATGACACAATTGAAAGCCTACTATGACACAATTGAAAGCCTACTATGACACAATTATAAGCCTACTATGACACAATTGAAAGCCTACTATGACACAATTGAAAGCCTTCTACGACAAAACTGTAAGGTTATCATGACACAACTGTAAGCCTATAACGACACAGCATTGTTTCCAAACCTTTGGGGACAGTTATTCGGAAACAACAGCTATCTCCTTGAATAGTGTATACAACTTTAACGTTTAAAATGTTAAAACAACAAATGCATAGCGCGAGCTGTACAAAATAAATTGTAAACTTTACATAAGACTCTAAGTATACAATAATAATACATGTAATGGTTAAAACCGTAGCGTTATTAGACACATACATACAAAGATAATAAATAATATAAAAACATACTCTCTAACCTTAACTTACTCCTCACAGTTGAAAATACGGTATTGATTATAGCCGTAACATGATATGTTATATACTCACATAATGAATAGCTTGAACCAAAGATAGAATTCTCATGATCTACAGTAGGTCGTGCATATTTAAGATACTCACATGACGCGTCACGAGTATTATATCCTCGCATCCAAAGTGATTCAGAAGTGTGAGACCAAGGTCACGCGAGTGTAAAAAAAAATCCAAACCCGTCAGTGTAAGACTTAAGTGACTAATCACAATAGCCTATCAGATGGGCTTGTTGACCCGTACGAATAACTGGCGACTGTTTCTTTTTAGAGGTCAAGGCCAACCCTTGACTTCGCCAATGTCAGACTTGAACAGGTTACATTAATAGTAACGAGATTGGGTTTATCTTAAGATTAGAATATTTTTATTTTTATTATGACACAGAGATAACCAACTGTAAAAAGGTTTCTAAATATATAATCTAGAAGCCCTATTTGGCAGGATGATTCATAGGTGCAAATAAGACGATAGCTATACGAAACAAATGTTCTCCATCTATGTTAATAACGACAGGAATCTAAAGAAAATTACTGTACTTTTTTTCCAATATTAAAATTTTGGTTTTGTTTTGAGGGTTTCTGTGTTTGTGGTGGAGGAGGAAAACAGCCAAAATATGATGACGTCATGTATGGATTGCCCCTCCCCCCCCCCACCCACACACTTTTCAGTTCTAGGTGGATCCAGTCTTGTTATTTAAGATACATTGACGCGAGTTTACGCGACCTACTTCAATATTCCCATGGTTTTATATATGCTCAGCAATTATAATGAGTTTCTATCTTTAGATGATGTCTGATGTCTCCTCCATGGCAGCATCTATGAACAATTTTTGTGTTTAACAAACTACAAACCACGCCGTAACAATTCTTTGTAAATTACTTTTAAAATAAGTTATAACCGCGGCAAACTTAGCGTAGCGTTAACTTGTCACGAAACGATGAGTTATCTATCCTTATTGGTGACGTCATAGGGCGGAGGGGCCCAACATAGATTTTCAAAACCCTGCAACAGCTGAATTTTATTTACGTCCCCGAAAATTATATTTGTTTTTATTGCGCATTTATGTGTACATTTAAACAATTTAATATTTAATATCCCACATTTATCTGTTTACAAATCTTTTATATAATAACTTGAAAACTCCATCTGGACTCTTGTTCGTCTTCAAAACTCTTTTTATACACAGTGTTTGAGAAGCACTGTTACAGTGTAGAAAAGGGGGTGGGGGGATGGGGTCAAATTTGTGTCCTAGATGGTCACGTCAACCTGGTCAGGTTTACACACATGACATCACACCTGATGGGAGACACAGTTAGAATTGATGAATGTCGAACGTGTGTTGGCTGGGTCACATGACTGCACACATGTGAGAAATACAATGAGAATACCTTGAATATAGATGAATGTCCAACGCGTTGGTTAAAAGCAATGTGTGTCATTCATTGATTGCTTAAGACGCCGGCGTGACTGGGCGGTGACTGTACCTCTAAAAGGGTCGTAGGAAAGACGGGGAGGGGGTTTAGAACCCACCGAGTGGCTCTGAATTTCTCCACTACTCGGGTGGGTTGGCATGTTCGTTCTTTTTTTGTTGTCGTCATTTGATGGCGCAAAATAAACTAATAGAACATCCGGGTATTCAGGTGGAACAATTCTATTATCAAAATAAACTAATAGAACATCCGGGTATTCAGGTGGAACAATTCTATTATCAAAATACACTAACAGAACATCTGGGTATTCAGTTCAGGTGGAACAATTCTATTAAACTATTAATCACAATATCCGGAAATTCTGTTTAGACTTAATCTAAACATATCTTTGTTTACTATACGTTAATTTGAGTCACTTTAACGGATTTGACCAATACTGAAACGTGCTTACAAATTTATTATGCTGAAAATTTGCAGACGTATTGTTAATTCTTTATTTAAGCTAAAAAAGAAACCCCCATTGTCTTACGAAAACCTTGTCAGAGAAAATTAAATGACAAAGCCTATTGCACTGCAGATTTTGATGGAAGTAGACATCGTGTAGCACCATACCCGACATATATCACTGACAGGCGTTCTTGCAAGTTAAATCATAGAGCAGTGGTCCTCAAATTGAGACACATTAGCGCAGGTCCACCTTCCCATTGATGATGTTTGGGAGCCGTGCTATATTTGAAAATAAAACCCAATATGGCTACATTCCTATGTACGCTGAACGTATTTTATTATTATAGGGAAAATGTGTAGAATGTTAGATTATCATTAAAACTGAAGCGTCATGGAACAAAAAGTTATTATATGAAAACATCACACATTCAAATCACCGGAAGAGTGGGAGTTGGAGGCAGTACGCCTGTAACGGGCCGCGAAGTGGCACGCTGGGATCACTCCCGCCTTAAAGGTGCTGCGGGCAAGTTCACATTGAGGCAAGTAGAGGGAATCTCAAACAGAAATAACGGGTCTGACAGGTGGGGATTAAAAAAATCTTTCTCACAACAACCTTGACCGCACGTCCTGGAACTAATAATTGGAGATGATTGACAACGCCCCGTCACATACCTGTAATTTTACATAAGCCCTCTAATAAGGATGTTCAATTTTGTCTTCCTCCTCGTAAAATATCATGGACGAAAAGGTTGCAAAGAAAGAGCTTTCTTAAAACTGATTCCTCGCATTCTAAATCCTGTATGAATTCCACTTTTGCAACTTCTTCAATTGCGTCTATTTATTGGGTGAGGACTTTTGTTAAAAAGGCATCCAAGACAATGATTTTTTTTTCGGGATAGTTATTACCCAGGAAAAGTTCCTTTGTTGACCCTTACGATGGGTAAATGACATAACCAAACGAGTCGTGACCTATCACCCTCATAATTTATGGGGCAAAATCTACTAGGCAATATGGTCCTGGTCGCTTTATAACCTGACTTCAAGCATTTCCTCAGGGTTCTTAAAAGAGAAATAAATCAATCCAAGATAGATTTTCTTGTAATGCTGTTTTTTAAAACTATTATATAGAATGTTAAACGTGATTTATGCAATTCTTTGCAAGAGCAGGTGTAATAAAACTTACGTGCGTGAGACAGGTCGACGTCTTGGAGATCGGTTTAGAGAACACCTGTATAATATAAATAAACAGGCTCAATGTCCTGTGTCTAAACATTTTAACAGTGTTGACCATGACGGCATTTCAGATATCGCAGTAACTGGTATTTTACTTGCAAGCAATACCCATGATAGGATCTACATGGAAAATAGACTTATATAAAACGATTTGGTTTGGTTAGCTCCATATGGAATTAACCAAATCATAATTTTTCCTAAACTGCAGAGTCTTTTTCCCGTTGTGGTTTTCACTGTAACTTTTAGATACTTCCTCCTTTTTCCTTTATCCTGTGTATGTTGTTGTTTTTCCTTTTTATAATTTTACATAAATATTTTATGAAACAGTATGTTTTAAGAATTTAAATTTTTCCTTATGTAATGACGTATTTTATGTTTATTGTACTGATGAAGGCATTAGCCGAAACGTTTACTGTCGTTAGTTTAAAAATAAAGCTCAAATTTGATTGTTTTAATTGCACATTTGTTTGTGTATTTTTGTTTTTTTTTAAACTAGTGTGTAGCGAGTAGCGATGCCAAACATCTTATTTGGGAAACAGTTGACAACTATGTAATGATAGGGTCGATTAATTTCTCGTCTCTTCTCACTTCATCAGTATCCGCTATATAGTTACGATAAGATCTGCTCATTTTGTGTTTTTGAGGGACAATGATTGTGTAAACTATAGTGTTTACACTATAACGTGTTGTGTAAACCATAGTGTTTACACTATAACGTGTTTGTACACTTTTCATGTACGTTTTAATGTGTTTTTCAAACTATCTTTACTGAACTTCCTTAACCATACACAAGTATAAACTTAACGCTCTGATTATTTGTATTTAATTTTCCCATCCTAATTGCGCAGTGTTCAAAATATCTAATGTAATTGTAAGGCAAGTGTCCATCTGTCTTCTGTTTCGTTCACATGTTATTACCTACAAATTCCCCAACATGCGCAGTTCTCTTTGTTTTCATTAAAAAAAATTCATTCATTTAAACGTATTTATTCCGATTTTACGCTTCATGTTACCTTAATCTTAAAATGTGTTGACCTTCGGGGAGAAAATCACCGAGTTCCATTTTGGCTCTCATTTATCGTTCAAACTCTTTCTGTGTCTGAATTTATGTTGTTGAAGTATTTTTGGCTGATACGTTTCACAATGTTTAACATTTTGAAAAAGGTTTATCTCCACCTATTGTTCACTTCGTATAGATTTAAAAAAAACACCAAAAAAAAACAACAACAAACAACTGCATTAGTTAAATTCTGATATATTTAGAATAAGTCTAACGAATTCTGTAAGGGCCCCGAGTTGATTGTTTATGTTAAATAATCACGTTCCAGTCATATGATGTTCTCCATAACCCAAAACAATGTCATGCGTAACAGTTCTCTGATAAAATTATCTTCTGTTGTTTCTTATCGTTATTTTTCTGGTGGTGTTTAACTAGTTGAATTAACCGAAAGAAAATACAGTCACGTAGATACGGTGGATTTTAAAGGATGCGTTTCTATATTCGTTATTAATGACTCTTCTTTTTTCTAATAAACACGTACTATTCGACTCAAATTCCTAGCGAAGACTCTTATCAATGTTTAATTCTATGATAATACTAACAAAATTATTACGCTAATATTAGTGTTTATAAAATTATTTTTTAGGACAGAACATAGGACTGTATGACGCAGGAATTGTGCGCACATTTAATTTTTATGATAAAGCTATAGTAAACATTAATTATATACAATATAATAGTCTAAGTCACTGGCTGGCTGGCTGGAAGGATGTGGAACGTTATGACGTCATATTTTAGCTTATATTTTAATACAAGGCGTGCATCGAAAGGCGCGCAAAAAGGTGTGCAAAATAATTATAATTTAAAGACGCGCTGTAAAAAAAATACATATTATATGACGTCATTGTTTTAGCTTATATTTTAATTTTTGAAAATGGAACGATGTAAAAATATAATTTGATGATTTATAATTATAAAATACTTTGTGTACATTTCAGCAAGTTTAATATTTCGTATTTATCAAAAAATGATAAGTTACTTGGGCTTTTGACAAAAAAGGGTAGGCGCCGTAGGCGCCCCACAGCTGCAGTGAGCGCCGTAGGTGCCCTACAATCCCTATTATAAAATACTTTGTGTACATTTCAGTATGTTCAATATTAAGTATTTATCAAACAAGGATAAGTTACTTGGGCATTTGAAAAAAGTGGGCGCCGTAGGCGCCACGGCGCCGCAACACAATCTAGTAGTTAAAATAAAAAGGTTAAGAAAAGGGGAAATAGAACGGGATACGGCGAGGCTTTACTAAACACTTAACGGAACAGTCTCCACGACGTACAGCTACGTGGCTCATATTTTATTTATTATTGTTTAGTTATATCACCACTCTGAAACCCAAACCCCCAACCTTCCCCATGATTCAGGACGTTTGTGTCTTATCCACTTAAATGAGCCTCGCTACCTTGAAAAAAAGAAGGGAAAAAAACGAGTTAAAAGAGAAGACGCATACTTCAAGGGATTTGTACTGTCCTAGTTTTCCTTAGTACAAGGCTATGGCGGATTAAGGGGGGGGGGAGCTGAACGGACAAAAGCCAGGGGCCCCAATGATTATGGGCCCCCAAATTTAGTATATGTTTAAATAAAGGTGGACAAATGGGTGGAAAAATGTTTGCATGAATTCCTGAAAATATTATAAATTAAATAAATTAATAATATCTTATCTATTAACCTAATCGCCATTCGGACCCGCTAGTCTTAGTAATCGAAAAAACCTGATTTTTATAGGCTTAATAAGAGAAAATATTAAAGAATATTGTTTATACTTTTTAAAATGTACATTTTCCGTCAAACTCTCTTGGTTGTATGGAAGTGTGTCGGCTTGCGGTGCATGCGGTGACGCGATCGATTCCCGGGGACGAGGGGTGGGGGGGTGGGGGGTATTTTTAAAAAATTTCATTTGTCTTTTTTTTTAAAATTGTCTTTTTACACTCAAATTTAGGATACCGGCAAACAGTTATTTCTTCGTGTTCGTTTTTTTTTCATGAATAATCTTTTTGGCTGGGAAGGCCGATCCCGTAGTACAGACAAAGTATGAGAATGGAACCAATGGACTATTTAGATACAAGTTACAGTCTTATATTAGCTACTAGCACTCATTTTATTTAAAATTTAAAGGGACGATTGCTGGATAGGGCCCCCGTTTGAATTGCAGCCAGGGGCCCAGTGAAGTCTTAATCCACCCCTGGTGCAAGGGTTCTGAACTTCTTTGCAGCAACGCCACAATTCAGTTCCATCCGAACCACATGATCTTCATACATATTTGCCGCACACACCCCGAAACCCAAAGTTAAAAGTTCAAGTGAAAACCAACACTGATTTCCTGGGGACCGTGCCTCCCGGGTTAAGATTCGTTACCTTATTGTTTAATTTATTTCAATTAACACCTTATCTTCATGCCAGTGGGGGGGGGACTGAATAAAGAGTACACCCACTGACACACATGACAAAGTTTATTTAACCCCAATATACCCATTAGGTTTTCCACAGATTTCAATTATGTTTCAGCTTTTGAGGAAGTCCCACCGCCCTTATTAGACAATTGTAATTACTATTGACTCGATTTTATCTCCATCATTTCCTTTTGCGGTTTCCTTTCTCAGGCCGGAAGACATCAAACCTCATTACACAAAGTTACTTTTTTAAAATACATATTTTTCGCAAAATGTTCTGCTGAATAAACTTAGAAGTAAAAATACGCTAGCGAAAATTGATGGTAAAGTGAAGTAGTAAAAAAAAAGTTAGGTCTCGATCAAGTCCATTAAGCGGATTCAAATTAACGTAGAATTAACACATTTCTGTTAAGATAAGTTTAATCTCTAATAACCGGATGTTTTCTTGATATCTTAATGAAATTGTTCCTACTAATAAATTTCCGCTATGAAATGGCAATGACCTAAACCTAATTAAAAAAAAATAAAAAACAAAAAGCAAACCCATGTTTGTAATCTACAATGTTACTTTATTAGATGTTCGATTCTATATACTACTTTAGTGTAATATTCGTGTAGTAAATGTTTTAACACCAACACTCATCGTCCTTGAACATGATCAGATGCCACACCAAATCACCGACCAAAACCTCTGCCCTTACACATACATCGTCAGGCTCTCGAGAAAACAGACGTTGTGACAATAGTCAGTTGATCAAATAGATGCCAACAAACGTTGTGACAATAGTCAGTTGATCAAATAAATGCCATAATTAAAGCTGTCTGTTGAATTCTCACAGATAACCAAAAAACAAAAAAACAATCCATTAGCGTGGTGTTAAGTCAACAAAGGTGAACCAGCTCCGGTCTCCTCGACGGAACAAACAACATTTTTTATTGCTCGGCGGCGTGATTTGACTGCGCAGTTGAACGCGACAACGTAGATCTAAGTGTGGCTGGCTGTGACAATAAGCACACAGGAAAAGGATGATCGGAAACTGTTAGTCATTTAAAAACGTTGGCGCATAGTTACATTGTGTTCAACGTATTGACACAACCAATTGAATTAGAACCAGATGGACATTCTTGGAATTCCTTAATAGTCTAGGCTAAGAATGGGCCCGGGAGGGGCTAGGGGCATATATATAGCGTTCATAATTAAGATGAAGTACAATGGCTTAGTTTGAATGCTTCTATATGTTGTTATTTTATCCTCGGAAGTATTTCTTGTTTAGCAATCACCGGTAACGCGTTTCTATCTTTTCATGTTGGGTCATAACGTACTTTTCATTTCTGCTATAGCGGTGTGAAAAATAGAGCTTTGTTATAGCATCATAAAGACACCATTGGATATAAGTAGAAGAGGCACCAGGTCATAAGACCGTGTTAATTCTACAAGGGGAAAATACATAACTTCGAATAAGTAACTTCACAATAAACTTGAATTTTACTATGGTTAAATATCATTTTATTCATTAATTCTAGACTAGGTGATTGTTGTTATGATTATGATGATGATAATTATGATTATAATTATCATTATTTTGGTACTCCTCTTCATAAATCTTATTATTTTTGTGTCATTCATTTCTGAATTTTGTTTTTTTTTAAATCAAAAGTTTGCGAGGTTCTATCGTTGTCGTCGTTGCTGTCGTTGTTGTCGGGGTGTCCCCATGCATTTAACGCTGTTATGTCAAAATCTAAAATTGATATCCAGTGGATTCCATTTCCTTCGCTTATCCTTTATACCTTATTCCTTCAGGCGTCTTTTCTTTTTGTTGGTGGATAAACAAGAAACTGATCGGGAACATGTCAATACCCTGTTTCTGTTCAACACTTATTACAGATTACAGTTTATACCATTAAAAGAGGCATGCAATAATCTTACACTGGAAGAAGGGGCATCGACATACCACGATTTCCCTAATTCCACATCAAATTTGTAACACAATTGTTACTCAGTAAACCCTTGGATCGATTTTTGGATAAGTCGAACAATGGCAAAATCCAGATAATCTTCCGACAATCAAAGTCCATATGACCAGTACGCTTCAACACCCATCGAAAAGGTCGTACGCTTTCGTGACCCCTGTTGTTTCAGACTATTGACCCACTTCTATTCTCAATGAGCTGTGATCATTGTTTTTTTGTTTTTTTAACGACCACTCGACAATCCCCTCTGTTGCCTTGTCTGAAAGAGGAATTGATTTACGAATATACTTTATGGACGCGTGAACTTTCAAAGTTGATGACCCAAATACATTCACGCGGTAATAATTGGAATTCTTTGCTCTTGTTATTGCTTTACTTGTTGCACATGCACTTTCTGTTGCACCCGTTGCATATGTTGCTGAAGTTTCATCTGCTGTTGCTGTTGCCTCTGCGTTTCTGAGTCTGCAGTGCCTGTTTCATCTGATGTTGCTGTTGCCTCTGCGTTTCTGAGTCTGCAGTGCCTGTTTCATCTGCCTTTTCCGTCACATCTCTTGTTGCAAGTTCTCTCGTTTTGTTACTTATACAATTTCTATTGCATTAACTGAATTTGTTTTTTAAAAAAATGTTGGCTCCCAGAGATTTTATGATATGGGAATTAATATATATACATTTTTTTACCATGTCAGACTTTCTTAAAATGTATTGGAAATATCCATGTGCTATTTGGATCTTTAGTTTGTATGTTTTTAATTACCCCGAAACCCAGTCCACGATGGAATCGTTTGATAGTTGGCCGGTAGAAAAGAGCAAAAGAAAAAAATTTGCCATATTTTATGACTGTTAAAAAAAACTAAGCCCTACGTGTGCCATATGGACAAATGCATTATCTCGCAACTGCTTGGACATAGAGTAAAGGTATTTAGTGAGGAGTCAAACACGATATTATTGATTGATTTTTCAATATCTGTTTTTTTTAAATAAGAAAATCCAATGATTGAGTGGGAAGGAATAAAAAAAAATTTAAATTAAAAAAAAATAAAAAATCCCGTAATCTCGTGTGCAGTGTTTCCTCATCCGGTGACCATCCCGTCGCCAATGATTGGCTGGTTTGATCTTATCGTGACGTAGGAATGCAATCTGACAAGGGGCTATAAGCCAAGGCCACCCATCGTTCACGCTCGGCCTCACATATCATTAGATCTAAACCATCCCCAATGACGCATGTGTTGTCTTTTAAGTGTATTACAATAAGTCAAATGAGCAAAATTATGATAGACGAGTTTTAAAAGTGGATGCCTACCGACTTACCGAGGTTATGGAGTTGCTTCAAAGAGTTTTCCAAGACGGTTGTTACTACTTATACTTCCCGTTGGGGTTTGTTTATTTGTCCATTGGTTTGAGGCAAAATTTTTCTGTTGATTCCTTATGGCATTCTCTCAGTTGATAAAGTATTGCTCGTGCTAATGAGTTGATGATTGATGATAACGTGTCATTGCTCAGGTGAACGGAGTCAATACTGTTAACATGTAAACGGAAACAAGAAGTTTTAGATTAAAAAAAAACAACAGTTTTTAAAATGTTTTGTTTTACAAAACAGACCGTGTTTGAAAAACAAAAGAGCTGGAAATTTATTAATATAAAAAATAATCTGTCTTTTAAAAAGCCAATTAAAAGACGTTCACATAGGGAGAAACTAAATGGAAGATTAACAAATGTCTTTAAAGCGCATTTGTGCGTGTTTGGATAGTCTTTAAAAATATTTTCTTGCTTAAAAATTCAAAAGACTTTCTTACAACTGAAAAATCTATCAGTTTTGTGCATGACGTAATTTTCATTTGACTTAAGAAGAATGTATATAGTTAGGGTATATAGGGGTGGGAATTTGGGATAAATGGGGCAAGCAGAAAACATTTCTCGTAGTTTTGAAAGCAGCTACACTGGTGCCATTGGCCAAGGAATCATGCCCGTTAAGGTACAAAGGCGGTTGTCCAATTGGACTCGGTTTACTTGTGTGCAATGTTCCATCAAAGTTTCGGCAGTTATGAGCAAAATAACAAAATCGTGTGCAAAGCTTCACAGCATCCGTTATTTAAAAAAAAATTTGTGCACTCAAATTTCGTTGCGCAGTAATTGTTAACCTCTGCGTGGCTTCGGCCAGATACCTGCGCGGCCGCGCAACTTAAACGAAACATTGTTCGTGGGTGAAAGTAAAATGGCCGTGATAATTTTATTAGAGGACTTTGGACCCTCATGTTTAGATGAATACTCCGAAGCGCTGGAAGTTACATTCGTAAAATGTATTTACAAAAATTAAAATTTTTAATTAAAAAATAATAAAATGTAGTTGTGTGTTCTGTTCTTTAAAGTCGATAATTAAAAACAAAAAAAAACAACGCAAATTGAAAATTTAAAAAGAATTTATTTTAAAACATAACATGCATAAATCACGCCAAACCCCAAACACTGACAAGTGATCAAACATGTTTCAACCACTTGCAGGAATTCATGGAATTATAAAAAAAAATATTAATCAGAAAATTTTAAGTCCAAAAAAGATAGTTAAAAACTTCAGTTTCAAATATAATGAAAAAAAAAGCAACAAACATTTAGGCAACATTAGACATTCTTTGACTGACACTGTAACACCAGTCTCCCGCTAGTAATAAAAGATGACATTTGATCTGAATGAAATCCACCCTTTCAGTATTAGGCTTGTAGAAACATCGGAAAAGAGAACTTCATGAAATTTGTATCCTTAAAATTACTGAGGCGAATGAACGAGATGAAAGGATCTAGTGTTCAAGCTTTTTCAACGTTACTGGAATGTGTCAATCCAAATTATTGTGGATGTTAGGCTTTTTTAGCGGTCCCAGTATAAAAATTTGGGGGAGATTTAGGCCGTTAAATGATCAAAATTTCAAATTTGGGGAGGTTAGGTTGTTTATTGATGAGATTGTTTATTGATCCAAGTACCTCTGAGCTGCGATTAAACTATGCCATAAAATGATGGGGTTGGGCATGAATGAAATCTTGATGAAATGCTATGGTCATATATGGGACTTTTGGAAAATAGAAAACAAAAGAAATAGTTCTTTCAAATTTTAAATTTCGGATTGAGGAAGTTATGGCAAAAAACAACAACAAAGAAGAAATAACAACAACATATGCTGCAGTCATGCCCCGAGTCTTCGAATGTTAATATATATGGATATCTGTTTGTGTCTCTGTGTGTGTGTTGTTGTGGAGGGGGATCACGTGTCCAGTGCGAGTGCTGTGCAGTGTGACAGGAAATGTTACATATTAACCGTTTATCTACTTAATCAAGGATGCCGTGGAAAAATGGAGAAAACAAATCAAATCCTCCCTACCTTTGTTTACCTGTAATTTCCCAAAAGATAAAACCACTCCCAGGGGAGATATAAATCTCCTTCACTAATCCGTTAAATCCTCAACGTTTGATCATGTCAGCCCCCCCCCCTCACACACTTTAACAACTCAGAAATAAATTATACCGGTGTCACGAAATAAAATCTCTCCCCAAAAGAAAGTCTGACCCCGGAAAGTTGATTTTATATAAAAGTCTCCGGGTGATATATATATATTTCAAACCAAAAGTTTTTATTTCATGAATTGTTTCCAAGCCGCAATGAGGACACGGAAAAACCGCATTCGGCTCGCGAGCCACGGTTTGGCCACCGTTGGTCTAGCAGACTAGCTAAACTGAGCATGATCCTTATTCTGCTTTTGTTTTCTGTTTTGTGGCCTAAACACGCCGAATGAATCAAAGGTGTGCTCACCTAATGGACTTACAACGGGAAGAAACTAATTCACAAAGTATCCATTTATGACTCACGTGCAAACCACAACTATTATTTTCGCAAATGGTAGGAATTAGAAACCATTTTTAAAAAAAACGACAGAGTATTAATTAGAAAAATAGCAATAAGCTGTGGCAAATGAAATTAAAATCGTGATACGCATTAGAAATATTTTAAGACTAGTATATTAACCGTCAAAAATGACGTTAGTTTTCAAATTAAATAAATTTCAGCTGAAATCAATAATATTAAAAAAAAATTACACATCAGAATAAAAAATAATGTAATACAGAACTTTCATTAATTTTATTTCAACAATTCCTCAATGACAATTTTTTTGGGTATATTCTCATTTCAATATTGAACAATTTTATGCGGACGTTGGAAAAGAGTTATTTATGGTGCAGTAATTTTTTTTCAAGGCTTTTTTGTTTTATTTTTTAGCGGTGCGCTTTCTAAAATGTTTTATTGCCTGATTACATAGCGTTACGAACGAACGAACGAACATAAATAGCAAATTATATATATTGAAATTATAAAAATGACATCGTAAAGAAATTTCAATTAAGAAAGAAAAGTGATTAGTTGGGTAAAAAACTACAACACTTATTTCCTTGATTTTAGGATATCTAGTAGCCCATGATGCTGGGAAAATGAGCTTCGGTCATTGCTCTGTAGTTTTGAATTTTTGTTGTTGTATTAAGAGGAACTGAACTCAAAACATGTTTAAAAAACAGATTTTTGTATTTTCTATGAATTAAAAACCCTTTAAAATGAATTTGAAAGTTAAAGGATATGTTGAGTGATTATTAATTATTATTAATCAAAGAAAGATTCAAAAATATTATTTTCGTGTTTTACGAATGTTCAATAATTGAAAGTAGCCAAAGTTTGTTGAATTAAAGGTATTACATTTTTTTAAATTTTGACTTTTAAAACATAGAAAAATTATCGGTAGAAAAGAGCTATTGAAGGGGATTACTGTTAGTGTAGCCGTCTTAGNNACACAACACACTGGCAAAATTTGAGACTTTAAAAAAAAATAAGAAAAAAAATAAGGTCACATGTTGAAACAATCAGTGGTGGCTAGAGTTGATGTCACCCGACGCGGGTAAATTCCTGGTATACCCCCCCCCCAGGTGCGGATTAAGACTACACGGGGCCCCTGGCTGCACTTCAAACTGGGGCCCAGTCCCGCCAGCGTTAATTTAAATAAAATGATTGCTAGCAGCTAATAGAAGACTGTAACTTTTAAGACAGAGTTAAATAAGACCAAAAATTAAATAGAAGTCAATTTAATTAATATAAAGTTATATGAATCCAAAATTCATTAAAATATTTATTATTATTTATTTCAAGCTAGAAATTTAGTTTGCGAACTTTTCTCATGGTGAAGTTATCTATCAAGTCAGTAAAGCTAAGTGAGCTTTCAAATTTCTTTTCAATGATCATCAGCGAGATCATATTCAGTCTTTGTTGTCCCGTGCAACTTCTAACTTCATTTTTTATTATATTCAATTTGGAAAGTGATTGCTCTCCGCTGCAGTTTGATGTCATCATTGAGATATATATGCGAAGTGCGATGTGTACATTAGGAAAGGACTGTGTAAAATTTTGCACATTCAGAAACAGCAAAATTTTTAGTTCTTTAGTTGTGTTTTGAGTTTCGCAGTGTGCTACTTCATGTTCCCGAGCATGGGGCTGGACAAAAACTTTTTTGAAGCGTTCTGAAAATTGGACTAGTTCTGAATATTACGGGTCTTCAAAATCACTTGAATATTCTTACAATAACTCCGCTGTAGCCCATGGGATGGCGTCATTGCTGAGCTCAGTTAAGTTTTAAGAAAGTTAAATTTCTCATGGATGTCTTTATATGTGTCAAGCCGATGTTGTAGGGATGAAGAAAGTTTGTCAATGATTACCAGAAATACACAACCTTGACTTTTTGTTACTGGGAAAATACTACTTCGGCTGATGGCCCTTCATCAAAATGATACGTTCTCTTTTTTGATCGTATTGAAGATTGTTTATACTCTTTCTCCATGGACTTGTCCTTTTTCTTCATAGGAATCAAATTCAGAACGCTGTCTTTTAACAAATTCAAGAAGAGATTTCAACAAGTGCATGGCTGATTTCAAAGATAGTTCTCGCCCTTGAAGGGATACATTCGTTTTCTAAAATCTTTTAAAATTGTTTCCAAATTTCATGTAAAATAGCGACTTCCAGTTGTTTAAGTTCCTTCCAAAATCCTTCTGCTTCAAGTCGACTGTCACGCGACTGATTTTCGTCAACTGCCAATTCTTCGTGTGCTGCCATATTCTCATGTTATGATTTATTAACAGACCTTACAGCATCATGTCGAGCTGACCATCTTGTGTCAGACAAGGCTTTGTTAACAGGTAACCCTTTCAGGTGTTTTGAAGCACCTGCCAATGATGAATAGATGCAACAAGCCAGGTATAAAGATTCTGCACAAGGCAAACAAATCTGGCAGCAGCAGGACAATCTGCTGCTGCACTTTTACCAACCAAATTAAGGGAATGAGATGTGCTCGGAACATAATGAGCAACACTGCAAGTCTCACAAAGGATAGCTTGGACTCCGCTATACTTCCCACTCATATGTGCAGCGTTGTCGTATGACTGTACACGTCAATCTTGAGTTTTAATATTATTTTCTTCCAAAAAAGTAAGAATAATTTGGGAAATTTCTGATCCAGTGTGTGAATACATTGGTATGAACTAAATGAATTGCTCAACAGGGCCATATTGTGCAACATATCGGGTGATCAATGTTAACTTGTACACATGCATAATATCTGGCGTGGAATCTTCAGATATCGAGATGTACTTTGCAGATTTTATTTCAGCAACAATAGCAGTCAATATCTTTTGACCCATCTGTGCAATCAACTCTTCACGGTTAGTTAATAAAATGTAAGAAAATAATGTTTTCACGTCCTTTATTTCCTATGTTGGCAGATATGTTCAGCAAGAAATGTGCCAAACTGACTCAGTAGTTTCAGTATTCCAAGGTAGTTACCAACGCTCGATGATCTTAACAGTTAACTCTCGCAACGGAATGCAAGGCCACCAATACAAAGAATTTGTATAATGCTTACTATCCTTATAAGAACTTTTTTGACACTAAAAGTTTCGTATTCGCAAATTTTAAAAACTAATAAGTTAAATAAGAATTTGTTTGTTTTTTCTTTCTCATTAGCTAGGTTTCCTCTCTCCTTCAAAATAGTTTTTAGATATTATTAAAGACGATTTCTGGTATTTCACACTCTTCGACATTTTCTCGTAATAAATAGATGATATTTAAAAAAATTATTTATGATATTTTCAGGGATTCACGCAAACATTAGCTCACCTTTATTATAGAATATAATAAATTTGGGGGCCCTTAAATTATTGGGGGCCCCTGGCTTTAGAGCGTTCAGCCCCCCCTCTTAATCCGCCATAGCGCCCCCCCCCCTGCGACGATTACCAACTTCCATCGTGTATATCTTCTTATTAAAATAAGTTTACAATCTAATAATGATAAGAACGAACAGACATATTAATTGATAGCCCAGCGCCTTAAATTAAGCGTTTCAGAATAGTATTGGAACATCAATAAATTACTGTTATTATTATACAGTATTTTAAATTTTTAAAATAATTATAATCTAGCTGGCACAGATCTCGTTCAGGCTGTTTGTCTTGCATTCTCATTACTTTTAGTGGCCTGTCCTTTCTGGAATTTATAACTGAAAGTGATGAGGAAATGTGTTCTGATCTGGTATATTCCAGAAAGTAAGTGAGTTCCTAACTTTCTGAATAAACGGAGAAAGTGTGACTTGGCCATTTCTAAAAAAATAAAACCAACATACCATGCGTTTTACGCAACAAAACATATGACTTTACACACCAAACAACTGGCTTTGTATACAAGTGATGAGAAACGCAACACAATTTTGCACCTTATTTATGGGTGAAAGTTTTATCTAGAAAGAAAACTAAATCAAGTAACTATGCAATTGTTTACACTTTTGTCACGTCCTTGAGATGCGATCACACGGCATAGTCTTCCCCCCCCCCTCATATCTTTCTAGCTGCGCCACTATCATAAACAGTTTTAAAGTAAACGCGTGTTACTATTAAAAAATAATTATGCTACATACTTTTGTTTTTTGAGTGATCTTTTTGTGTTATGTTGAAAGTGTGATTAGGGCTTATTTGTTTTGGGGGAGGGGAGGACATTATTTTACAGGTAGGAAGGAAACTATTTATCCTCTGGAGAATTAAAAAAAAATCTGCCGGGGAGAAGGGCGGGGAAGAGAGACTTTGTAATGGGAGGATTTATTTTGCAACCCCGGAAATATATCACCCGGACAAGGGAAACAAATCCTGAAACAGTATTAGATAAAAATGAGATGGGTTGTCGGCTGTCGGTCATATTTACATAGTTATATTTCTTCCCCGTCTAGTTAAAACTAATTATAGCTACACACAATGAAGGCGTTGCATATTGCTTAAGTCAATTTCGAAACTCTATGACTGGTAGTAAGAACATTTATATTCTTCTCAGAACATTTTTTAGAAGTGGTCTCTGAGAAGTCTAAAAAAAAATCATTTGAAATATTTTTTCAAGATCCCTTTTTCTTATGACAAAACATGTCTTTCTTCCAATCTCAAATTCACGCCATCTCCTACCCCCCTGCCCCCAACAAGGATGGGAATGGCTACGTGCGTGGAAAGAAGTACCCTGATAACTTCCAGAAAAAAAATTAACGTTTTATTTAAAAAAATTGTTTACATTGACAGCCCCCAACAATAATTGCTTACATTGACAGCCCCCAACAATAATAGCTTACATTGACAGCCCCCAACAATAATTGCTTACATTGACAGCCCCCAACAATAATTGCTTACATTGTCAGCCCCCAACAATAATTGCTTACATTGTCAGCCCCCAACAATAATTGTTTACATTGACAGCCCCCAACAATAATTGTTTACATTGACAGCCCCCAACAATAATTGTTTACATTGACAGCCCCCAACAATAATTGTTTACATTGACAGCCCCCAACAATAATTGTTTACATTGACAGCCCCCAACAATAATTGTTTACATTGACAGCCCCCAACAATAATTGTTTACATTGACAGCCCCCAACAATAATAGTTTACATTGACAGCCCCCAACAATAATATTTTACATTGACAGCCCCCATTGACAGCCCCCAATGACAGCCCCCATTGACAGCCCCCATTGACAGCCCCCATTGACAGCCCCCATTGACAGCCCCCAACAATAATAAATCAAAATAAATAGGTGATAAATGGTTTTACCATAAACGTAAAATGAGGATTTTTTTCGAGGCGGGAAAGGGGCCGTCCATAAAGTACGTCACGCTTATTTGGATCATTTTTACCCCCCCTCCCTCCTGTCACAAACTGTCACAAATCTTGGAACCGAAAGTACGCCACACTTTCGAACAACATTTTTTTTTAAATTAACAAAATAATTAAAATTTAATATAAAACACCGTGACGTCATACATGGAAAGGAGCCCCCATCCCCTGTCACAAACTGTCACACTTTCTTACACCTCCTCGGTCTGGAGCGCGACGTACTTTATGGACGGCCCCAAAGCTAAATCAACGAAAAAATAATAAAACTAATTTTTACCAGTCTGTTGACACCAACACCTTCCTTACACTGACACAAACTCCTACACATCTCAAGCCACCACGACGACTTCTATTCTGTGAAAAACAGCGGGGGGCTCATACTGAGCTAATCGCATTTGTTTTTGGACCAGACGTTTTGGGGTTCTTGACTTAACATTGGCGTGGAATAAAACAGAAAACAACAGAAATCTACTTTTAGTACCAGCGGAAAGACAGAATGGGCGCGGAATTGTTTCAAATTAAAGTTGATCTGAAAATGCATAGATGATCTTAAGTTAGAAGGTTTTGCTGTCAACATATTTATTGTCCCTTTCCTTCCCCTTTATTTTCCTCTCTTACTACTGGCATCAATGTTCCCTTTAAGGTTCGTTGGTCCATGTACAAAGTAAAACCAACCCGTGAGCAAAGTTGCACAGCATCCACTTTTTGTGATTTTTTTTTAAAACAAAATTTGCTGCGCGGTTATTCTAAACTGCAGCGCGGCATCAGTCAGATAACTGCGTGGCCGCGCAGCTGAATGGGAACATTGACACGTACTACTATTGACACGTACTACTATTGACACGTACTACTATGTCTTTTAAAGAATATTTACACGATAACTTCTTCATCAAAGGGCAGGTAAAACCGCCACCCCCACCCACCCTCTCCACCCGAACGCTCACCTACCAACCAACCTTATTACACAAAAACGTTTTCCGTTCTTCAACGCCCATTCTTCCATCCGTTACAAGAGAGTAGGTTCTAAAAGGAGAGTTCTCGTTAACGGGGGACTTTGTCGCAATAAGCTCGGTTGCCTCCCCTGATCCCCGCCCGCGCTTGGCTGGTGCCAGCGGAAGTGACGTCTAGAGACAAACTAATTACAGGACTAGGCCTGTCCCTCGGGCCTCCACTGGTAGCACAAAATTACAACGTATCTTCAATGGGATTGGGGCGGGGGTGGGGGTGGTGGGGTTAGACGTTGGGATCAGAAATGAGAGGGAAGTGCGGGTGGGGTGAGAAATAAGGATTTCATGAAGAGGAATTCAGGTCAGGGTTTCAGTTTTATTGGGGGACTTTTTAAAGGGGGCAAGGGGTGGGGAAGTAAGGGGTATATAAAAAACAAGCATTGTGAAATAATTAGATACATTGGGAGCGACGGGCTGTGTGATGTCAATAAAAGTAAGGGAACTTACTCTGTGAGTTTGCGTATGTTGGAAAGGGGGGGGGGTTGATGTGAGATAAAAAGGGGGAAAGGAGACAGGAAAACAAACAATTCTTCGTGTCAGACATCAACGAGACTACTACTATGAATTGCTGCAAGTTCCATTTTTTTTATAAAGTCAACAGAAATTAATTATATTCTACAACCAGTGCCTCTCAAATTTTTTAGTATAGCCGACCGGCAGGAGTTTTTTTTTATTGCACCAGGGAGCGGTGCACTATTTTCCCTGTAAAGACGTGGTAGCGACATGAACTCCCACATGGCCGACAGCCCCTAAAAAAATTTGTCATGAATTCGGTTGGTTATGTGCCACATGTCATCCAACGTCTTTCGCTTGTCTTCACTGGTCTTTATGGTCGTTGGCGGTAACTACTTTACGTTAACTAACTACGTTCTTCATCGTCAAGGGCTTGAACTGTGAATTGTTTTCTAAAAATATTGCTTGAGAATAAAAGGTGTCAAATGTTCGGCCTCATTTTTATCAATCATAAAAATATGTCAATGTTTGTCTCTATGATTATGTGAGAACCAAATTCAATTTTAATTACATGCATGTATGTTGATTTTTCTTCTACGTTCAAGTTACCAATCTTATGAAAGTTTAGAAATCGAATAATACCATAATATTTAATATAAATAAATACATAAATAAATATATAAATATATATATATATATATAAATATATAAATATATATATATATATATATATAATATATATAATATATATATATATATATATATATATATATATATATATATATATATATATAATATATATATATATATATATAATATATACTATGTTGTGCTGGCGCAAATATTTTAGGGCGCCTACGGCGCCCACTTTTTTCAAAAGCGCAACTATCTTATCCTTGTTTGATAAATACTTAATATTAAACTTACTGAAATGTACACAAAGTATTTGATAATAGGGGTTGTAGGGCGCCCACTTTTTTCGCCAAAAGCCCAAGTAACTTATCCTTGTTTGATAAATACGAAATATTAAACTTGCTGAAATGTACACAAAGTATTTTATAATTATAAATCCTCAAATCCCATTTTTAAATCGTTCCCTTTTCAAAAATTAAAATATAAACCAAAACAATGACGATATATAATATTTCTTTTACAGCTCGTCTTTAATTTATAATTATTTTGCACACTTTTTTGCGCGCCTCCGATGTACACCTTGTATTAAAACATACGCTCAAAAATGACGTCATAGCGTTACACATACATCCAATGAGTGACTTGGGCTATTATATCACTAGGGGCAAGTACCCGGCTCCCGCCCGGGTTTAACAACAACAGCAACAAAACAAAAACAACAAAAACAATAACAAAACAACAACAAAACAACAAAAACAACAACAAAACAACAAAAACAAAACAACAACAAAAACAACAAAAACAACAAAACAACAAAAACAACAAAAACAACAACAAAACAACAACAAAACAACAAAAACAACAACAAAACAACAACTACAACAACAACAACAAAACAACAACTACAACAACAACAGCAACAACAACAAAGCAACAACAACAAAACAACAAATACAACAGCAACAACAACAAAGCAACAACAACATGAAGGACATTGTCGTCGCAGGGCAAGGGATGTGGACAACAACAACAACAGCAAAAACAACACAAAAGCAGCAACAGCAACAACAACACAAAAACAACAACAGCAACAACAACAAAAACAAAACAACAACAAAAACATCAACAACAAAACAACAACAAAACAACAACTACAACAACAACAGCAACAACAACAAAGCAACAACAACAAAACAACAACTACAACAACAAAAGCAACAACAACAACAACAAAAATTATTTTATGGCGATAATCGCCTTCTTGTTAATCTCGACACCAAAATGTTTATTAATTTGCGTCATTATTTTACGTCTTAATTTTCAATAATTTTTATTTTATATAGCTCATATAGGGAAAAACTACATTTTGGGCCCCCGGGCCCCAGTATCTTATATATATGGAACGAAACCTGTTTAATAACCTTTCCGGTATAATTTTGTGTACGTGTACCAAATTTCACGTTATTTGGTTGTCTGGATCTTGAGTTATTAGGGAACAGACAGACAACAAATGTGGCTTATATATATAGAGATACTAGTGTAACGCGTCAAAAATGACGGAAGTTTTCAAAATGAATACATTTCAGCTGAAATCTATTAATTTTGAAAAAAAATACACATCAGAATAATAAACAATGTAATACAGAACTTTTTATTTATTTTTATTTGATTAATTTATTATCATATTGAACAATTTTATGCGGAACGTTCGAAAAGTGTTATTTTTGGTGCAGTAATTTTATTATGTTGATCGCAGCGCCACCTAACAGCATTACAAATTTCACAGCGCCACCTAGTTACATCCATACATACAGACAACGGGAATTATGTATATTGATATATATATATATATATATATTGGTGGGGGGGGGCTTTAGTGTTAACCGATAGGTACGAAAATCATTGCAATTCATTGTCTTTGTATCCCTAAAAATAGGGATCGAAGTCAAGTGGCGTGCCACTTACTTGAAGAGAAAGGTAAATCATCTGGGTGTCATTGTATAAATAGTTTAAGATACATATAGTTTAATCTTAATATATTAATTTTATAGATACTATAAGTATAAATAAATGCAATATTTAAAATGCATTTTTTAATTGGAATTCAATTTTTTTAAATCGTTAATTTAAGTTACCTAAAAGATTTTGTTAGTAATACAAGTCAATAATAATATGTCTCACATTATTGTAAATTAAATTTCTAAAGAAATTAACAATTCTTATCCTGTCACATACATTTTCTCAAGAACAACGCAACTGATAAAATATATTTGCACCGGTGCTTTGTGGTGCAGAGATTAAGGGCAAATAAATTGTAATGCACATAAGATGTTACAATAAAAATATATTTTAAGATAAAGTGTTCTTTGTCACTGAAAAAATATAGTGCCTATTTACACACCCATAGATTTGAAAATATAATTGCATTTTTATTACCACGTTTTTATTAACTTGCTTTCGTGTCTGTCTGTCCGCAATTTTTCAAATTTTCTAACGTAAAATTAAACCACTTTTGATGGTCCTAGAGAGCTCAAAATTTTACCACAGATAGATCTTGGATGACAATACATTGTATCAAAATTTCATATCGATCGAATGTACCGTAATTAAATTAATGCATTTTACCACGTTTTTACCACGTTTTTATTAACTCGCTTTCGTTCCTGTGGCATTTTTTGTTGGTTTGTCTGTCCACAACTTTTCAAATCTGCTAACGTAAAATTAAACCACTTTTGATGGTCCTAGAGATCTCAAAATTTTTCCACAGATAGATCTTGGATGACAATGCATTGTATCAAAATTTCAGATCGATCGAATACACCGTTATTAAATTATTGAACTTTTTAGTTTATCTATATAAAAGCATCTGTACCGTCTGCTTTTGTTGACATCCATGAGTTCACCCCGTGACCACATCACCGTGTTTTTAAAACGTTGGGCGGGCGGGCGGGCGTTTGGTAAAATACATAGAGGTAAAAAAATATTTTAAAAAACCACGTTGTTATAAGTGGACTAAAAAGAATAAAATAAATAGAAGTCAAAATAAGATTTTTAAAAACAACGTTTTTATAAGCAGACTAAAAAGAAAAAAATAATTTAAAACTTATAAGTTCAAGTACTTTGATTTAATATGACTAAAAACGTGGGGCGGGTGTTTGGTATAAAAATTAAAGATTTGTAATTTAGAAGGCAAAAGAGATATCCATAAGTGAGAGAATGATTGAACCGCATATGTTAAACCTCATAACTCGCTTTCATTACTATGGCATTGTGTGTCTGTCCAACATTTTTCATATCCGCCAACGTAAAATTAAACCACTTCTGATGGTCCTAGAGATCTCGAAGTACTTGAACTTATAAGTTTTAAATTATTTTCTTCTTTTTAGTCCACTTATAAAACGTGGTTTAAAAAAATCCTTTTTTACCTTTATTTATTCAGTTTATCTCTATATAAGCATCTGTATCCGTCTGCCGTTGTTAGATTTCACATGCCGAGTTCACCCGGTGACCTCATCGCCGTGGTATTAAAACGTGGGGCGGGTGCTGATGAGGTATTTGGTAAAATAAATAGAGGTAAAAAAGATTTTCAAAAAACACGTTTTTATTAGTGGACTAAAAAAGAATAAAATAAATAAAGGTAAAAAAGGATTTTTAAAAACCACGTTTTATAAGTGGACTAAAACGAAGAAAATAAGTTAAAACTTAAACGTTCAAGTACATGTACTTTGATTTAATATGAATAAAATCGTGTGGCGGGCGCTTACGATGTTTTACATATGCAGTTGACTCATTCTCTCACTTATAGATCTCTCTTTTGCCGTCTAAATTATAAATCTTTAATTTTTATACACCCGCCCCACGTTTTTAGTCATATTAAATCCTTGTACTTGAACATATACATTTTAAATTATTTTCTTCTATTTAGTCCACTTATAAAAACATGGTTTTTAAAAATCTTTTGTTACTTTTATTTATTATGTACTAGCAACAAAGCCCGTCCAAGGACGGGAATAAGTGTAGGGTGACCTATGAAGTTCATGGTAGAAAAAACACTACATTACCCACCCCGTTTGTCCAGAGACCCTACCCCCTCCCCCAACACCACGGTCTGTACATCCCCCACCGCAGTTTGTCGAGAGACCCGCCGTCTCGGCCGGCCTTACATGTGTATCACGTCAATAAAAAAGACCCGTAAAAACAAAGCTTTTGACTATAAATCCCTTATATATGAGACATCACTAAAAGTATTGATTATGTTCAAATGCGACAAACATTTAGAGACTGAATCTGTCTTAACTCCCCTTTTGCTTTATGACCCGGCGGGTGGGGGGGGGGAGAGGGGAAAGGTCTGGTCACCGATCGCTGGACCGAGCTCAGCGTGACACGTTAAATGTAAACAAAAGGACGCCGGTACATCGACCATGTGGCGTCAAAGGGCGAACTGAGCTGTCACGTGAAAAAAAAATAACAACCCGTAAATTGAACTACATACTTCGTATATAGATAAACTAAAAATGCATTAATTTAATTACGGTACGTTCGATCGATCTCAAATTTTGATACGATGCATTGTTAGGTGAGACAGGTCAGTGTGCCAAATTTCAGCTCGATCGGATCACGGGAAGCGGGTCATTTGTTACTTTTGTTTTTCCGCACGACCGACGTACGAAGACAGACACGATTTCGAAGTTAATATAAGGGATTTAATTAAACAATAACTCGTTTTGAACGTCATTCAATATGTAAATGAGACATAACTTTCTCCGCCATTGATTGGCAGTAGGAGTCTGTAGGAGTTTGACGGACCAAACGCAATCGATGACTGCAAAGAAAATTGCCTTTTATTATATAGCATGGGTGGCCAAACTATGGCCCGCGGCCCGCATGCGGCCCGCCAGATTATATTATGAGGCTCAAAACAATGTACATGTTGCGATCTTATGTCGATGTTAATTTTCTTTGTTTAGAATTTTCGCTATATTAAAACAAATTTATTCCGAGTATTTGATTCGAACACAGGGATATTAAATCGGTTTGATGGCTTTAGAATTGGTAAATGATCATTAGTCATTAATTGTTAACATCCTTATTCGAAACTTGTTGTCAGTTCAACTGGAAGTGAACTTTGTTAACGATATATATTTTTGTGGTTTTGTAAAAATTGTCATTTAAAAGCGAATATACGATGATTTAAACAAAAATGAAGCCAACAAAAAATGAAAGAATTATTGAAGACGAATGTCGTGCTTTTAATGACTAAGTGGCCGCTGAATATTGCTTCACCAGCGTTGGAAGCAGAGTAGTCTGCTTGCTGTGCCTTGAGTGTGTGATCGTTTTTAAGGAGTACAACTTAAAATGACACCACCAGAAAAAAACATTTGGATTTCGGGCACAAATTAACGAACGAGGAGAATGTCAAACTTCAGGGCAATAGCTTGTTTGCACATGAAATGTATGTGTATGTTCAATCACTGCAGGCAATCTCTGTTCTCCAGCCAAGCAGGTTAAAACAGGTTTTGCCATCTTCCATTGCTGAAACATGCAGAAAACCATTTCTGGTGATACGTCTGACAAGTACAGTGCTCAGTTGGATGCCTTGGCTGTGGAATTTGAAAGGAGGTTTCGAGACTTTAAGAGCATGGAACCACTCTTTAATATCCTCAGTTCGTCACTTAGTGCACAAGCTGATTAAGCCCCAGAGGATATACAATTAGAGCTGTTTGACCTACACGCAGATTATGGCCCGAAGGAGAAGTTCAAGTCAGTTTTTCGGCTGGAGTCGAATGGATATTTTTGCCAGCAGCAGCAGCAGCATTTCCACACTTAAAAAACTATTCAACCAAACTTTTTTCACTGGTTGGGTCCACATAAATCTGTGAGCAAGCTTTTTCTTGCATGAAAATAAACAAGTCCGAGAACAGATCGATGTTGACACAGTGCAATTTGAATGCAGTCATGCTAATCACAACCAGGAAACTGGTTTCACAATTCAACAACATTATCCAAAATTTTGAACAGTTACATACTTATCATTATTTATAAGTGTACGCTAAGGTCAGCTTATATGTAAATTATTTTAATACTTCATCATAGTTATTATGACAGGTAACAATAAACTTTAGTTGAAATAATAATGAATAGTAAAATCTTATTATCAAATTAGAAACTGTTTCAGTTCGTTTTTAAAATGTAACGTACATGTACATGTGTATTAGAGTGTGAAATAAAATGACAAGTACGTGGTTATAATCAATTTTATACTTTGTAAATTGTAATTTATGCAGACAAATATGTATTCGGCCCGCCTATAGCAATAAAGTTTTCAAAGCGGCTCTTCGTAGAAAAAGTTTGCCCACCCATGTTATGCAGGATATTTGGATACAAATTATGTCATCCAACAATTTTAAAAAGAATAATCTTACTTGATCGCTTACTGTTCATTTAGGCTACTATCGCCTTCACTTGGTATTAAAATAAGTTGAGAACATTCGATAGAACATCGCTGCAACTAACACCGTGAGGCGTTGGGATACCAGCATCATCCACACATACAAAACCGAATGGGATATATGAAGAGTGATATTTTCAAGTGAGGCTAGCACGAATCGTTTTGCTAATGAAGCTTTGGTTTCATTTATGTTTCTATCAGCTTCTTGTGAAGAAGAGTCAGAATTTGTTTGATGTTCAGCATTCTTGTATCTTATCTTTATAAACATATCCATTGGTCCTTTCTTTTCTTTATATAAATTGGGTTTAATATGATAAATCTTTTCGGTCTTCAAATATCAACTTCTCTCTCTCTGTTTGTTTTGATGTTTTGGAAAAAAAAATCAAATTTTAAAATTGAATTTCTACATTTTACAACCCACATGAGTGCAAATCTGGTTTGAGTTTGTGGGACATATTTATAGTAATTCTGAGCTATTTTTTGTTGTTGTTGCTTTTTTGAGTAGATTGACTTGAACTAATCACCAAATTTGGGGCATCTCTTTCACCCCCCATGATCTGCGATTATGACAACGTTTGAAATAAATGCAGGCTAATTCCCATAAAGGCTTTAAATAAATCAATTCATGCTGTTTGTAAAAATAAATAAATAATTTTTTTAAAAATTATATAAAAAACTAAATATTTATAATATTCACTAAAGTTTACTAAATATTTATAATATTCACTAAAGTTTACTAAATATTTATAATATTCACTAAAGTTTACTAAATATTTCATTGAAATCAATATAAATTATTTATATATTCATTTAAATACAATTTGTTATTTTAGTCGGATATTTCATTTATGTACATCAGCAGACGGAAAGTTCCGGATGCTGGTAAAGAAATCTTAAAGATCTATTTTTAATGTATGTGCCAGTTCAAAACTAGCATCTATTTTAAATTATAACACATACACCACACACACACCACACACACACACACACACACACACACACACACACACACACACACACACACAGGCACGCACGTAACCAGGCACGCATGCACGCACGCACTCACGCACGCACTTACGCACGCACGCACCAACCCACCCACGCACGCACCCACCACGCACGCACGCACGCAAATACGCACGCACCCACGCACGCACGCACACACACACATACACACAAACCAACCAACAACAGCAACAAAGAAGCAAACCAACATAACATTAATTAATAATTATTGAAATTAATATAATTTTTTAAAATTGTATGTGCTTCTTGTTGAAAAATTGACATATTTTTAGGATTAGTATTAATGGCTGCAAATGGAAGATTATAATTATATTTTTTGGGGTCTTACTTGGTTATTTATGCGGACCGGCAGATGATGGTGCGCGGACCGGCACCATTCCGCGGACTGCCACTTTGAGTAGCACTGGTCTACACCACCCCGTATCTTGTTTTTGTTTTTTGTTTTTAAATTTTTTTTAAAATACTTTTTTATGTGCGTGTTTGGTCAGATATCTGCGCGACAGCACAGCTGTGCAGCTTTAAGGGAACATTTCATACAAGTATGGTTCTTATTGCAGCTCTTCGATAAATACTTTTTGCTTGAGGCCCACTCAAAGATATTATTTAACTCCAAAGGCGTCTTCATTGATATTAAGCGTCAAAATGCTGTACACATGTAAAAAAGGGGATCTATTTATCTGAGAGCCACTGCTTTTAAATTATTGTGTGTCGACGATCCGACCCCACGAAATTAACTGACATTCTGGGAAACTCTTAAGGCCTTAGCTAGTACCTTGTGGCCCAGTGCTTTGTAACCTATTATCCGAGCTGATAGACACTGTTTACGTCATCTACAATGAGGTCTAAAAAATAGGTGTTACGAGCTTTTATACTCAAGAACACACGGACTATAATATAAGGATCAGCTGATTAAGGACAAGAGTCGATGAAAATTCTTTTTAAATCCCTTATATTAACTTCACCGGCGTCTCTGTCGTCATCTCTCTCTGTCTGTCTGTCTTGGGCGGGCGGAAAAACAAAAGTAAATAATGACCAACTTCACGTGATCCGATCGAGCTGAAATTTGGCACACGGGCCCGTCTCATCTAACAATGCATCGTGTCAAAATTTCAGATCGATCGAACGTACCGTAATTAAATTAATGCAATTTTTTAGTTTATCCTAATGTAACGTATGTAATTCAAATTCACGGTTTGTTATTGTTTTTTCCCCACGTGAGAGTTTAAGTTGACGCTTTGACGCGACCCATCGAAGTACCGGCGTGCTTTTGTTTACATTTTACGTGTCACGATGAGCTCGGACCAGCGATCGGTGACCAGACTTTTCCCCTCTCCCAGCCCCCCTCTCCCCCCTCCAGGGTTATGAAGCAAAGTTGAGTTAAGACAGATTCAGTCTGTAAATGTTTTTCGCTTTCGAAAATAATGAATACTGTTAGTTATGTCTAATATATAAGGGATTTATAGTAAAAAACTTTTGTTTTTACGGGTTTGTTTTATTTCTTGCGAAGACGGGACTTTTCACAATAAAGAAGAATGATTGTTAGATTACCCTCGAGATCTCAGTGTAAATATAAATGAATGTGCGTATTTTTATTTAAATGATAAAGAATCTCCCTATCGTATTGCTCCATTCTGGTCACCGGATTAAACAATAATATTAATAAGAGAAATAATATAAATAATGATAATAAAGTAGGGCTGTTAACGATTAATTTAAATTTAATCGTTAACTTTTGAAAAATTAACGATTAATTAATATCGTTAATTTCGATTAAAGCCAAAAATTTCAATTTATGGTGTCATAAGTAACATTTTATTAAACGCAATTGTCTAAAATCAAAATATCACTGGGATATCTCCTTTTATGACATCTTTTAACCAATAACGCATACAGACAAGTGTATTGACATTATTTGGTTGAAGTGATGAGCGGGTCTTATTGACAATATAACCAGCTGAGCTAAACAACCGTTCACATAGCTTTAGATTGTCTCAGTTGAAGTTTCTGATACTGTAGTGGATGTTTGGTTTGCAGGTGATATGTAAGCGAAGTGTTAGAACCATGGTAGCAATGTACCCTTTAAGCAGCGCGAGTGCGCAGATATTTGACCGACGACACGCAAGAGTTTAGAATCACTGCGCAGCAAATGTAACATATTGCACAAAAAATGGACGTTGTGCAACTTGCACAAGATTTTGTTTTTAACCTTTGCACACGGATCTACAAAGCTAAGACTTAGAGGTAACATTGCATAGTAGGCAAAAGGATTTCTCTCAATGGACACATAACCTTTATCAACATTTTGAACAGTCACGCCAGTCAATAGTTTAAAACCAAAATGTTCGTGTAATCGTCCGGAAATTAGTCGATAATTATAGGTCAAAATATTTTACTTTTTGACTTCCAGTACATTTATAAGTGGTGGGTCAATTAATCGTTAAAAAAAGATTTAATCGTTAAAAAATTTTAACGATTAATCGAGAAATTAATCGTTAATTTCCGCAGCCCTATCATAAAGTAGTACTATTTGTAGTAACAGAAGAAGTTGTAGTAATCGAATAAAAGTAGAAGTCGTAGTAGTAGTTGTAGTAGTAATAATAGTAGTAGTAGCAGTGGTGGTAGTACTAGTAGTAATAGAAGGAGTAGTAGTGGTAGTAGCAGTAGTATTAGTAGTAGAAGAAGACGATAATCGGCATTAAAAAAACAACCAGGTTCGCCTAGAAAGAACATAAATGCACGAGTTAGTTCTTGGAAGAAAAGTCTACAGAGCCATACAATCCCAGAATCGTCCATTCGTTGGTTAATTTTACTTAAACCCTACGACTAATTGGTCCGTGGCACAAAGCCTCTCTTGGCCGACATCCACACAATCAACAAATACATCAGTAAATGAAGCCGCGATCGCCGCATCCGTTTCAGTGCGTGAATACGAGCGCTACCCCGAGACCAAGGAGCGGGAGCGGGGAGAGATGCTTTTATGGCGTGGAGGAAAAGGGAGAGAAATCGGGTGTGCATCTAATTCTAGGGGCAAAAGGACGAGAGGAGATCAATCAATACGAGGGGAAATAAGCCTGGCCGTGAGCGCTGGCCTCGCGCGGTGTGTTTGGGTGCTGACACACAGAAAGCAAAGACCTCGGCCAACGGACTGTGGACCGAAGACGTCACTAACAATCGCAAAAACACAATAGTATGACGTCCCCGTGTCAGATGGACGCCTGCGTCTTCGCGCTCGTTGTCTTGTGGATTAACATACGGATTACGTCAACACAGGACGAGGTCCCGATAGGTATCGTGGATGTGTTGTGCGTGGATAGTGTTGTGATGTGGCTGTGAAGATATTCGCAGAGGCAACTGCTGAGATATTTTTTTGTTGTTTGGAATCACATTGGGAAATATTTTATGCGGATGTGTGGTAATGGGGTTAGGGTTAGGGTTAGGGTTAGGGTTAGGGTTAGGGTAGGGAAGGTCTCTCACCTCCACTCAGACGTGTCAAGGTCAGGAAACACGTCCCATTGATGTGTTGAATACTTTGATCCGCAGAACCTTTTAATTTTGTACCCCGGTCATGTTGGATCAGTCAAACGCATTAGGATGTTTTCATACTTCATATCAATTGGTCAATGGAATTTAGGTATTCATAAACTTACGCACAGGGATCATTCATCAACGTGCACATGAGAGAAAAATCAAATATCCATCTATCTCGTTTTCGGACATGCACACCTAGATACCGATTCTCTTAAACGTGTGCAGTTAATGGTGAATTATATCATTCATAGCCGTGTGCATGATGTGTATCAGCCAGTATTTATATACAATTACATCCATGGATATATTTGTAGCATACAGTTTTTAATTTCATGGTACTTCAACAAAAACTGTGGCACCACTAAGGCCCATACAGTGCCATACAGCCATACATATCTGGCCTAGTCTCATGACCAAATGCCTCTTTGATTATTGTTGTTGTTGTTGTTCATCCGCCTTATCATTCACGTGTTGATTGCTCTGATCTGACAACTAAATTACGCATACGTTATAGTTAACAGCAAAAAAATCAATTTTCATTAGATTAATAACTAATTCCAATTAACTTAAATTAATCTTTATATTATCGGTTAAGTGGCGGTAATTCAATGGCTCCCAAAATTTTAACGTAACACAGCAAATTGGTTTTGCTATGCAAGAAAAATGGAAGAAAAACCTTTTTGTTTACGTATGCACGTCTAAATAAATAATAATAATACGAGGGAAAAGTATGTCCCTAAGAAAAAAATAAATAAATTATTAATAAACTAGGGGTTTATGGCGCCTACGCTGCCCACTTGGGTTGTAGGGCGCCTACGACGCACACTTTATTTGGGGTAAAAAGCCGAAGTAACTTATCCTTGTTTGATAAATACGAAATATTAAACTTCCTGAAATGTACACATAGTATTTTATAATTATAAATCCTCAAATCCTCTTTTTACATCGCTCTCCTTTCCGAAATTAAAATATAAGCTAAAACTATGACGTCATATAATAATTTTTAAGAATCTTTTAGAACTAGGTTGTGCTGCGGCGCCCAGTTTTTTAGGGCGCATACGGCGCCCACCTTTTTCAAAAGCCCAAATAACTTGTCCTTGGATGATAAATACGTAATATTAAACTTCCTTAAATGTAAACAAAGTATCTTATAATAGGGTTGTTTTTTTTGGTCAAAAGCCCAAGTAACTTATCCTGGTATGAATAATACTAAATGTTCCAGAAACGTACACAAAGTATTTATATTATGTTTTTTTACAGTGCTAATCACCACACGATTTTAAACTAATTTTAGAAAGCAGTGCACCAAATTACTGCACCAAAATATAACTATTTGAGTCAGTCAGCACTATTTACAACACAAATGCTGACGTCAAAGGTTCCTGCGTTAGTTGGTTAATGTTAATCTGGAAACCAAAATGATTATGATTTTAAAATCCATATTTCCAAATTCTTAAAAAAAGCAGAGTGATGTCCCTTAGCGTTAGGCCACAGTCATACACAATTGAGCCTAAATATATACATGATTTTTAGAATTTTGCACACCTCCTGATGTGCGCCTTTTATATATACTTAAATATAAGCTCAAAATATGACGTCATAGCGCTACGGATCCTTCCTTCCAACCTGTGACTTGGGCTATTATATTGTTTACTAGCGTATCACCCGTCAAAAATGACGGACGTTTTCAAAATAAATACACATCAGATTAAAAAGTAACGTAATACAGAACTTTCATATATTTTATTTATTTTTATTTGATTCATTTATTATCACATTGAACAATTTTATGCGGAACGTTCGAATAGTGTTATTTTTGGTGCATGACTACAAAACAAAATCGATCGCAGCGCCACCTAACAGCATTAGCGCCACCTACAAATTACATCCATACATACATACAGACAACGGGAATATATAAACTGAAACTATAATACTTTGTTTACTACTTTGGACAATTTATTGTTTTTTTAAACAACCAACTTATATGCTGTACTGTCACGGCATTTATCTCATCAGTTTTGCTTTCAACATTTTAACTATAACGTTTTCTTGTTGAGATACTTAAACACCACATCTTCAAGCAAGACTCACACGCATACAATGAATGGCCCTGTCGAGTATCTTTCCCTTGAACAGCCCCAAATCCTTCTATGAATAAATCATGAAGCTGAGCAGTCCCAAGATTCAAGATTACATGTTTTCATTTAGTTTGTAATCTGAATGCCCTATGTGACGTGTTTCCCCATTTGACCTATTCAGAACTTGTTTAGTAGTTTGATTTTAACTGAAGTAAATGTAGTCATTTCACCCCATAGATTGCTTATAAGAATACACAACAGGATTGAAATCAAAGCGTCACCGCTCGAAGACTCGTGGAGGCCTACTTTAAAAAGTACATGTAATTAAGAAATATAATCTAAAAATAATAATTTAAGCCAAGTCTGAAAACAAATGACAAGCATTTCTATAAATAACCATTAACTGCTTTTGTAATCAGAAACTTTCTAAAAACAATTAAGCCAAAGGTGTATTGTAAACTATTTCCTCCCATGTTATTGAACTCATTTTTTCGAAAATCCATCTCGATGCTGGAAATAAAATTAAAAAAAATTACTCCATGTTGTGTTATTTATTATTACTTCAAACAGTGAGAGTAATTTAAGCTTTTCAATAAATTAATCCCACATTTAGTGATTAGGGCCTTTAATTAGTCAGTAGGGAAAACCGGTGCCCGTAGCAATGAGCCAACACTTCACGGCATTATGCTAAAAGCTTCATGATGTAAGCAATAGGCCGAATTGTTATAGTATTGATCAATTTGTTATAGAGTTTTATAGAATGAGATACTTGCTCGTCCCGTATGTGTGGTCAGCTATATGTCCTCGTCCTCGTACGTGTGGTCAGCCATCTATGATCGTATGTGGGGTCAGCTTATCTGTCCTTGTAAGTGTGGTCAGCTATCTGTCCTCGTAAGTGTGGTCAGCTATCTGTCCTCGTATGTGAGGTCAGCTATCTGTCCTCGTATGTGTGGTCATCTATTTGTCATCGTATGTGTGGTCAGCTATCTGTCCTCGTATGTGTGGTCAGGTATCTGTTCTCGTATGTGTGGTCACCTATCTGTGCTCGTATGTGTGGTCAGCTATTTGTAATCGTATGTGTGGTCACCTATCTGTCCTCGTATGTGTGGTCAGCTATCTGTGCTCGTATGTGTGGTCAGTTATCTGTGATCGTATGTGTGGTCAGGTATCTGTTCTCATATGTGTGGTCAGCTACCTGTCCTCGTATGTGTGGTCAGCTATTTGTCCTCGTATGTGTGGTCAGCTATCGCTGGGTTGTGAATCGCTCAAACACATTATTCAATTCTATCACCCCAACCCCCTCCCTCCGACAGGATCTTATGACGTCTCCCATTACGCAAAAAGGAGTAATAGTAATAGCAGGGGTCGGGAAACCATGGCTCGCGAGCCAGATGTGGCTCTATTGATGGCTGCATCTGGCTCTCAGAAAAATATTCAATTATTATTTTTTCTAAATTTTATTCAGACTCCTTTGATCTACATAGTAATTGCATATAAAAACAGCATAACAATGTTATTAAAAAAAATTCAGAGACTTAATTATTGTATTTTTAGTTTTTAAAATTACACAAAATGCACACACTTAATTGAATTTTTATTTTTAAACATAATGTATGTCTCTCACAGAATCACTTTTCAAAATATGTGGTGTTTATAGCTCTCTTAGACAAAAAGTTTCCCGACCCCTGAATCATAGTATTTGACCAATGAGGTTAAATAACATCCATTAAATGTGTTACAATACCACTAAAAAGGTTCTATCATTTTGAAGCACCCAAACTTTCACATCCTCCCACCCATTAAAACAGATTATAGCACTTTTACCAAGTCAGATAGGATTGCTCATCGATCCGTGCCTGGTTTCCATCGGGATTTATTTTCTAACCACATATATGACTGACGACCTTGGAAAAGCTATGGTTTCGAAATGTCGAAATATTTCCCGACTTGAATAATTATAAAAAAAAGTGGACAATCCAACTTAATAAACCATTAATAACAATAAAAAGACATAAATAGAGAAAAACAGTTACGGAAGTAAAGGTGTGTTCATATATTCAAAGGAGTTTTAGGAATCTCAGTTATAATAATCTATAAGTCCTATTTAAAAAAAAAGACAAAATAAGAACATGCAAGGAAAATAATTGTTATACAGTATTTATTTTTGAAACACCTAGAGACAACCATGGGCGTAGGGAAGGGGGGGCAAGGGGGGACATTTGCCCCCCCCCCTTACATTTGAGGAAAAAAAAATAATTTATTAAATGCATAAAATAAATGTTGTATTTTAACTATTACAGCACTCATTTGTAAGTCTTATTAATTTCTAAGGCTTTTTTCAACCCTTATTTTATTTATACTGAACTTGAATTTAATTGAAAATTGTACCTGTATGGCATTGCCAGTTAAAATATAAAAAAAAGTGTGATTTTTTTGCTGGAAAAATTCCTAGCGACGCCCATGGAGACAACGCCGTCTTATAAGATGCTTGAAGATCTGAAAAAAGAAAAAAATTGCCAAGGATGCAATAGTAACAGAAAGATACTTTTACATGAATGTTTTAATCCACAATAGGAATACGCAGAGTTAAAAAGCTGTATCATCTTTACCGGATGTTTTTGTGTGTGTATATATGAAAAGACGTGTAATTTAAGTAACTTGTCAGAATTTAAGGGCTATGTTACAAAATTTGTATTTAAAAAAATATAATCCCGTCGTGTTACAAAGTCTGTTGCTCAAAGATTTTGAAAACAGTATAGGCATATTTTAAAAAAAAACTGGATATAATTACGCGTATACGTTAATATTAAATTAGGTCCAAGGTATTCCTTAAGCTATTTACAATAGCAAATTATTATTATTGTTTTAAAATATTTAAAAAAAAACAAAAACAAAGAAAGACAAACAAAACATTAAAAAGTAAATAAATGAAATAAAACGAGTCCTTTGCTGTTTTATTTGTTTCAAAAATTAACAAAATAAGGAAAAATTCCACCGTATATTTAAGGACAAGTAACTTGAGCGCATAATTTCACGGAAGTTGCTAACGCCTTGTAAATTGTTGCACGGCTCCATCACCGTTAATTTTGTACGACTCCTCCAACGTGTAGTGGTCTCACTGTCGCACTGGTACATTGTCCTTCAAGCTGATACACGGGAACACACTCAGTGGCCTTAAACACAAGAGCACACTCATTGGCCAGCATCGTTCACGCGCTGTGATGGCTAGTCTGCCAGCTCCTCTCATATTATTTGCCTAGGCCACCGTCTTGTGGTCGGGGGTCACCCGGTGCGGCTCATTGTGTTTCCCGTGAGATATCGCGAGTTTTAAGAGTCGGATCCGTTTACTGCCACCGGGAAATGTAGGACAAAAATAAGGAAAGAAAGAAATTAAGAAGCGCAAATCTCGTGAAATGTGCATGTTAGTAAAATTAGAATTATTTACATGCAGGCAGCACAAATATTTTCTGTTCTGCCCCCTCCCAATTAATAATGACACTCATTCTAGTTTTACATTAATTATTGCTATAATGGGTGAAAATGATGGGGGTGGGGGGTGGGAATAGCCTACCTTTGATGCTGGTTCGAGCCCAGGTACTGGCAAGGCTCCTGGGGCATTGTGCTGGCCACACATTCCCCTACTCGTTAGTGGTGGCTAAAAACTTGTGAACGCTACATCACTTGCTCCATAGTCCGTCATGGACTGGAAAGGGGGTCTTTTTTTATTTTATTTTTTATTTCTGAGATAGTTTTCACAAGGGATGCGATAAACAATTGGGAATAATTTTTGTTGTTGTTATTAATCCTTATAAAAAATGACTTTAAAATCATTTCTATTATTTATGATGAAGGTCATCACCGGTTTTTTTGCATTTTTGTACGTAAAAAATGGGGACACATTGAACATCCGGTAGCCTAAACGTGAATCTTGTTAAACTTTTAAAATTGGTTTTAAAATCGCGCTAAGTAAAGAAGTATTGACAATCAAATGTTTTCAGTTTCATCATCATCATCATCTTCGGCGCTATAGCTCCTGTGAGCCCCTGGCCTGTTCGGGCACTTTCATACATTCCGATTCCTAACGCCTCTACCCCCAGACCTGCAACACCTTTAGGTCTTTCTCAACCGAGTCCATTGTTTTCATTCTCATTCAGTATTTTAGCCTTCTATTCAAAGGTGGAGTGAGGGGGAAATATGTCCCCGGGCGCCAAGGTAAAGGGGCGCTAAAATGAGTCTGGTTAAGTTATATTATAATAATTGAAAAGGGGAAATAAATCGGTCAAAAGATAACTTAAATGGCTGGTGCAGCCATTCCTGAAAGCCGATATATGAATATTCTGGAAAAGCCTGTTTCATCCGCACATGTTAATAAAAAAAAGTAGGCACACGGGACGCACGGATTACTTTGGCAGCAAACAAAGATGTCTTCAGCTATGTTAAAGGTAAATCAGTAGTGTTTGTTCTAGTACAAAACTTCTCATAACTGTTGGGTAATATGTGTTATGATTACAAAATAGACACTGCATTTTTCCTCTCCCGCGAACGGGTTGGATTTTGTTGTTATCTCGCCATAATAGTTGGTAGCTAACATGGTTTATCATTTGTATTTTTAATATTTCTATATAATAAAAGGCCATGTTCTGTGCGGTCATTGATAGCGATTGGTCCCTCAAACACATATGACCCTACAACCAATCATATTGAACACGTTTACGCGGACGTTCAAAACGAGTTATTTTTGGTCCAGTATTTCTTCCAAGACTTTATTTTGAGTTATGCGCGTTGGGATTTATACTCAAAAGCTCTGTTTTTACGAGTTAGTTATTTTAACTATAATGAATAGTATTTTTGACGTGATAACATGTATGCTGGTGGAGACGGCTGTTGGAGGGGAGTCACAACATGCCACCGAATGCTGGCGGAACGTCCTTGGACGGGATTTGTTGCTCGTATTTATATAATAAAATTTGTTACATCAATAGATATAATATCTGGAGGACGCTCTGCTAAACAGATGTCGCATGTCGTCACATTTTATAGAATATTTTAAAGTATATCTTCGTTTTTCTCTTATTCAGCTTTTTTTTGGAATGATTATTTTTAAATATGTACCCATCACAATAAAGCGGGTGTCTGAAACACGCTGGAGTGTAAAATCTAAAGCTGTTAAAACTATTTGTCGGGCATTGTGCTGGCCACACATTCCCCTGCTCGTTAGTGGTGGCTAAAAGCTTGTGAACGCTACATCACTTGCCCCAATAGTCCGTCATGGACTGGAAAGGGGGTCATTAGTAGAAAAAAAAACTGTAGAAAAGTTTTTGGAAGTTTCAAATCTGACGCCTGTCATCAGAACTGATGCAGAACAGTGTCGGCCATGCGTATTAGATTTCAACTTAATGATAGTTTTATTATTTAATGGGGAAAATGTGTACATAAACGCTTATAAGATGATACGATGATTTGGAATTTCTGAGCTAGAATTTGTCAAACTTCCATATGATTTGAGTCACGTTGCTGTAGAAAGAAAACACCATAGCAAATTAGACACTCTGTGAGGATTGAGGTGGATAGAAGAACTATGTGACATCGGATGATGCCAGAATAACAGACAAGAGATGCAGAGCTTTCAGCAGAAGAAAAAAACATTGTGCTCGTTACTAAGAGGGTAGTTGATTTAAACCATTAGGGGATGTCTACTTTGTACTGACGTGGTAGCGACATGAGCCCCGACATGGCCTACAGACGTGGTAGCGACATGAGCCCCCACATGGCCTACAGACGTGGTAGCGACATGAGCCCCCACATGGCCTACAGACGTGGTAGCGACATGAGCCCCCACATGGCCTACAGACGTGGTAGCGACATGAGCCCCCACATGGCCTACAGACGTGGTAGCGACATGAGCCCCCACATGGCCTACAGACGTGGTAGCGACATGAGCCCCCACATGGCCTACATACGTGGTAGTGACATGAGCCCCCACATGGCCTACATACATGGTAGCGACATGAGCCCCCACATGGCCTACAAGACGTGGTAGCGACATGAGCCCCCACATGGCCTACAGACGTGGTAGCGACATGAGCCCCCACATGGCCTAAAGACGTGGTAGCGACATGAGCCCCCACATGGCCTACAGACGTGGTAGCGACATGAGCCCCCACATGGCCTACATACGTGGTAGTGACATGAGCCCCACATGGCCTACATACATGGTAGCGACATGAGCCCCTACATGGCCTACAGACGTGGTAGCGACATGAGCCCCCACATGGTCTACAGACGTGGTAGCGACATGAGCCCCCCACATGGCCTACAGACGTGGTAGCGACATGAGCCCCCACATGGCCTACAGACGTGGTAGCGACATGAGCCCCCACATGGCCTACAGACGTGGTAGCGACATGAGCCCCCACATGGCCTACAGACGTGGTAGCGACATGAGCCCCCACATGGCCTACAGACGTGGTAGCGACATGAGCCCCCACATGGCCTACAGACGTGGTAGCGACATGAGCCCCCACATGGCCTACAGACGTGGTAGCGACATGAGCCCCCACATGGCCTACAGACGTGGCAGCGACATGAGCCCCTCACATGGCCTACAGACGTGGTAGCGACATGAGCCCCCACATGGCCTACAGACGTGGTAGCGACATGAGCCCCCACATGGCCTACAGACGTGGTAGCGACATGAGCCCCCACATGGCCTACAGACGTGGTAGCGACATGAGCCCCCACATGGCCTACAGACGTGGTAGCGACATGAGCCCCCACATGGCCTACAGACGTGGTAGCGACATGAGCCCCCACATGGCCTACAGACGTGGTAGCGACATGAGCCCCCACATGGCCTACAGACGTGGCAGCGACATGAGACCCCCACATGGCCTACAGACGTGGTAGCGACATGAGCCCCCACATGGCCTACAGACGTGGTAGCGACATGAGCCCCCACATGGCCTACAGACGTGGTAGCGACATGAGCCCCCACATGGCCTACATACGTGGTAGCGACATGAGCCCCCACATGGCCTACATACATGGTAGCGACATGAGCCCCCACATGGCCTACAGACGTGGTAGCGACATGAGCCCCCACATGGCCTACAGACGTGGTAGCGACATGAGCCCCCACATGGCCTACAGACGTGGTAGCGACATGAGCCCCCACATGGCCTACAGACGTGGTAGCGACATGAGCCCCCACATGGCCTACAGACGTGGTAGCGACATGAGCCCCCACATGGCCTACAGACGTGGTAGCGACATGAGCCCCCACATGGCCTACAGACGTGGTAGCGACATGAGCCCCCACATGGCCTACAGACGTGGTAGCGACATGAGCCCCCACATGGCCTACAGACGTGGTAGCGACATGAGCCCCCACATGGCCTACAGACGTGGTAGCGACATGAGCCCCCACATGGCCTACAGACGTGGTAGCGACATGAGCCCCCACATGGCCTACAGACGTGGTAGCGACATGAGCCCCCACATGGCCTACAGACGTGGTAGCGACATGAGCCCCCACATGGCCTACAGACGTGGTAGCGACATGAGCCCCCACATGGCCTACAGACGTGGTAGCGACATGAGCCCCCACATGGCCTACAGACGTGGTAGCGACATGAGCCCCCACATGGCCTACAGACGTGGTAGCGACATGAGCCCCCACATGGCCTACAGACGTGGTAGCGACATGAGCCCCCACATGGCCTACAGACGTGGTAGCGACATGAGCCCCCACATGGCCTACAGACGTGGTAGCGACATGAGCCCCCACATGGCCTACAGACGTGGTAGCGACATGAGCCCCCACATGGCCTACAGACGTGGTAGCGACATGAGCCCCCACATGGCCTACAGACGTGGTAGCGACATGAGCCCCCACATGGCCTACAGACGTGGTAGCGACATGAGCCCCCACATGGCCTACAGACGTGGTAGCGACATGAGCCCCCACATGGCCTACAGACGTGGTAGCGACATGAGCCCCCACATGGCCTACAGACGTGGTAGCGACATGAGCCCCCACATGGCCTACAGACGTGGTAGCGACATGAGCCCCCACATGGCCTACAGACGTGGTAGCGACATGAGCCCCCACATGGCCTACAGACGTGGTAGCGACATGAGCCCCCACATGGCCTACAGACGTGGTAGCGACATGAGCCCCCACATGGCCTACAGACGTGGTAGCGACATGAGCCCCCACATGGCCTACAGACGTGGTAGCGACATGAGCCCCCACATGGCCTACAGACGTGGTAGCGACATGAGCCCCCACATGGCCTACAGACGTGGTAGCGACATGAGCCCCCACATGGCCTACAGACGTGGTAGCGACATGAGCCCCCACATGGCCTACAGACGTGGTAGCGACATGAGCCCCCACATGGCCTACAGACGTGGTAGCGACATGAGCCCCCACATGGCCTACAGACGTGGTAGCGACATGAGCCCCCACATGGCCTACAGACGTGGTAGCGACATGAGCCCCCACATGGCCTACAGACGTGGTAGCGACATGAGCCCCCACATGGCTACAGACGTGGTAGCGACATGAGCCCCCACATGGCCTACAGACGTGGTAGCGACATGAGCCCCCACATGGCCTACAGACGTGGTAGCGACATGAGCCCCCACATGGCCTACAGACGTGGTAGCGACATGAGCCCCCACATGGCCTACAGACGTGGTAGCGACATGAGCCCCCACATGGCCTACAGACGTGGTAGCGACATGAGCCCCCACATGGCCTACAGACGTGGTAGCGACATGAGCCCCCACATGGCCTACAGACGTGGTAGCGACATGAGCCCCCACATGGCCTACAGACGTGGTAGCGACATGAGCCCCCACATGGCCTACAGACGTGGTAGCGACATGAGCCCCCACATGGCCTACAGACGTGGTAGCGACATGAGCCCCCACATGGCCTACAGACGTGGTAGCGACATGAGCCCCCACATGGCCTACATACGTGGCAGCGACATGAGCCCCCACATGGCCTACAGACGTGGTAGCGACATGAGCCCCCACATGGCCTACAGACGTGGTAGCGACATGAGCCCCCACATGGCCTACAGACGTGGTAGCGACATGAGCCCCCACATGGCCTACAGACGTGGTAGCGACATGAGCCCCCACATGGCCTACAGACGTGGTAGCGACATGAGCCCCCACATGGCCTACAGACGTGGGTTTTTAGCGTAGCGACATGAGCCCCCACATGGCCTACAGACGTGGACTATGCACGACATGAGCCACCACATGGCCTACAGACGTGGTAGCGACATGAGCCCCCACATGGCCTACAGACGTGGTAGCGACATGAGCCCCAAATGGCCTACAGACGTGGTAGCGACATGAGCCCCCACATGGCCTACAGACGTGGTAGCGACATGAGCCCCCACATGGCCTACAGACGTGGAGCGACATGAGCCCCCACATGCTACAGACGTGGTAGCGACATGAGCCCCACCATGGCCTACAGACGTGGTAGCGACATGAGCACATGGCCTACGACTGTAGCGATGAGCCCCCACATGGCCATACGATGTAGCGACATGAGCCCCCACATGGCTACATAAGTGGTAGCGACATGAGCCCCCACATGGCCTACAGACGTGGTAGACGACATGAGCCCCCACATGGCCTACGACGTGTAGCGACATGAGCCCCCACATGGCCTACATACGTGGCAGCGACATGGCCCCAGCTACCCAGCACATGAGCCCCCACAGGCTGTGCTAGCGACATGAGCCCCCACATGGCCTACATACGTCTAGCGACATGAGCCCCCACATGGCTACAGACGTGGCAGCGACATGAGCCCCCCTCACTAGTGGTACATAGTAAGCAGCGACATGAGCCCCCACATGGCCTACTACGTGGACGGAGCCCCATGGCTACATACGTGGCTAGCGACATGAGCCCCCATCTCATGGCCTACAGATGTTGGTTACGTGGCAGCGACATGAGCCCCACATGGCCTACATACGTGGCAGCGACATGAGCCCCCACATGGCCTACAGAAGACGTTGGTAGGTAAGCGACTATTGATGCCCCTTCACATGGAATCCCTAACTAGACGTGGTATTGTAACAATTTTATAGAATCTGCTCAAGAACATGAGCCCCACATGGCCTACATACGTGGGGGTTTTAGCGTCAATGAGCGCCCCCTACATGGCCTACAGACGTGGCTTTTTAGCCCCTTTAGCGGGACAATGAGCCCCCACTGGCCTACAGACGTGGTATTTAGCGACATGAGGCCCTATCAAAAATGGCCCCTATGTAACGTGGCATGCGACATGCAGCCCCCACAATGGCCTATAATAATTTTTATTCAATTAAAAATAATAACATAGGGGACGTGTCTGTTTGCAGACATAGTAAAAGTAAAAGCCCCCCATACATGGCCTTACATAGACGTTGAATTGTGTTATGCTATATACATTAGTACGGGACATGAGTCCCCCACATGGCCCTTTTACAGAAGTCAATGGCGGTTTTATCTTTATATTTTGTTAGCGATCAATGGCAGACCTCACACTGGCTACAATACGTAGGTTTAGGTAGTAGCGGACATAATGTGCAACCTACATGGCCTACAGACATGGTGTTATTTTAGCTATTTAGCGTACATGAGCACCCAAAATGGCCTACAAGATCGTTGAGGGTGTATGTCTATTATTATAGCGACATGAGTCAGCCCTCTCAATATGGTTATAAAATACGCTGGTATTTTTTATTAGCGACCAATGAGCCCCACATGGGCACTACCAGGACGTGAGTATTATATAGCTTTAGCTACGACATGGCCATCACCAAATGGCCTACCAGGACGTGAATGGTAGATTTTTTTTTTTAGCGACAATTGTAGCCCCCACACCATAGGGCTGCCTAACATAGTGGGCACTAGCAGCCTCTTGGGCATGGCGAATTGAGCCCCCACATGGCTCTCCTTACATTACGTGGCCCAAGCTCTCGCGACTAAATGACCCATCTCTAATATGGCATCCACTACAATAATCGTCTGGCAAAGTGCGACATTATTAGAGCCCACCACATGGGGACCTACATTGTACGTGGAACCAGCGATAACAGCGGAAATGTAGCACTCTCCATCATGGTCATAAATTAACGTATTGCACTGCGACGACTATGAAGTCCCCCACAATTGGTACCTATCATACGTGGCAGCGACATGAAGCCCCCCACTATCATTGGCCTACAATACGTTAGGCCCAAGCGTCACCATTGAATGTGCCCCCCTAACAATGGCACCTACATACGTGGCAATGACGGAACCCTGGAAGCCATCCCAACATGGCCTAACATTCCCGGTGGATCTACGGCGGACATGAATGCCCCACATGGAACCTAATTGATCAGTTGGGGGGCAGCGAACGAATGAGACCCCCCATGGTCCTAAAGCAAGCGTGGATTTAAGCAATAGGGCGGACATGAATAAGCCCCTAACATTGGATTAAACAGACGGTGTGGTGGTAGCGGAGACATAATGAGTCCCCCCCACATCGGCCTATAGATCGTAAGGTAGCTGAGTATAATGTATAGATGTACATAAAGTGGTGTATTAGTCCTATTAGTGGACATTGAGGACGCCCCCAAACATGGCTACTTACAAGCAGTGGTAAGTAGTAGATGACATGGGATATTGACCCCTCACTAGGCCTACAGGACTGTTAGGGTTAAGTGACATGAGCCTAACCACATTGGCCTACAGGACGCTATTTTTAGTGGGAGTAGCGACATGAGCCCCCACATGCCCATGAATCAGAACGGTGGTGCGACATGAAGCCCCCACAATGGCATACAGAGGGCCGTACGGTTTTATAGCTAGCGGACATTGAGCCCCCACATAGCCTCACATCAGATAACGTGGTTGCGTACATGAGCCCCCAAACGATTGGACACCTTACAGGGAACGTAATTAAAGGTGTCAGGTATATATTTACTATTAGTATCAAGCGACACATTGAAGCCCCCCCAACATGGCCTACAGGAATATCACGTGGTTAGTAGCGACATGAGCCCCCCACGATGGCATACAAGGGAACGTGTGGTAGGCATGAGCCTCCCCACATGGACTAAAGAACGTTGGTAGTGGATGAGGGTTTTATAGCGGTGGACAATGATATTAGCCCTATATCTATTATAATCCCACATGGAGCCTACAGGAATCGTAGGGTAGTTAGAGATCAATGGAGACTCCCCACATTGGTTACGAATCGTGTAATTTTATTTTTAGTGACACATGAAGCCCCCACATGGTCCTACAGACGTGAGTTGTAGATTAGTAGCGACATGAGCCATCCGACTATGGCAAATTACCATGTAACAATATACATAGTAGTTATTATTTTTAAGCGACATGATCCTCATAATGGCCTACATGGGACGTTGGGTATTTAGAGACATAAGATGAATGAGCCCCCCACAATGGCCTACAGACGT